>CM062293.1:382023564-383223564 GCA_031216915.1 Pictodentalium vernedei
TACCAAATATAAAAGCATTCCGACTGGTGGAGCTGAAGAAGATTTTTAAAGAAATTTCCTCATATTGCACTAAGTAAAAATTTGGGCTACCATAGTGAGCCCAAATATATACCTAGGGATCTGATTTGAACAAACTTGAATCTGACCCCCATAGAGATGTTGCATACCAAATATCAAAGCATTCTGACTGATGGATCTGAAGAAGATTTTTTTAAATTACCCTCCATATTGAACAAAGATAAAATCTGGGCTTCCGTAGGAAGCCCAAATATTAACCTAGGGACTTGGTTTGAACAATCTAGAATCTGACCCTCATAACAATGATGTATACCAAATATTAAAAGATTATTACTGGTGGTTCTGAAGAAGAAGATTTTTAAAGAATATTCCCCATATTACCCTATGTTAAAACTTCGGGCTCCTGTAGAGAGCCCAATTATGAACCAATGAGCTGTATTTCAACAAACTTTTATCTGACCCCCCTATGAATGCTGTATACCAAATATCAAAAGATTCTGATGATTGGTTCTGGAGAAAAGATTTTTTTAAATTTTTGCAAATATGCTGACTCAGCATTTTTTCGATGCCCATTACAGAACACCCTAACATAACCGATGGCAATTTTTTTTTACCATTCAATTCTACTGGTCATAAGGATACTTCATACCAAAAAAAAGCTCTCTGTTCCGTGGGGTTTGGGAAATATGGGCATTTGAAAATATTTCTATTTTTAGCTCCCAGGGTTCCCATGGGGATGCGGGAGTTTTTTTTTTTTTGCATGGGTCAAGTACTTATGACCCAATACTACCACAAACCAAATTTGGTTCATGCCGGACCATCGGTTCAGAAAATAGAAATTTTGGGCGGGGCCAAAAATCTTACCCCTCCTTATGCTTATGTAGTATTCCAATTCATTTTTTTGCTCTTCTATGCCATACATTGATTGCTCTTGCATGAGAAAGCAGGCATCAATATAAATTTCTTTTAGTTCCGTCGATCTCTTTTAGAATTTAAGATAGACCGCTTGTATTGATTGCACATTACATTACATAACTTGGCTGAGATGGGATGAGAGTGTTTGACACTAGATAAAAAGTGTTACTTTTTTTTAAGATTATTTTGTTATAGTTGGCTTGAAGTTGACTTGATATTACAGTGGATGACTGTGGCATGTGGTGTAGACAAGGAGTTGGAAAACCTAAGGAAGGATGTTGTCGACTGCACTCTAGAAATCAGGATGCTAGAAAAGGAGTTAGACAACCTTTCTCATCGGTCGACTACAAGAATCAGAAACTAAACACCTAAAGGCACCAGCGTGCCTGTACACAATTATCAAACATGTGTTTTTTATAGACTCAGCAGGTTACTTGATGATACTCCCAGAAGGAATAGCTTCACATGGTGCCATCAAGTAAAATACTCGGAACACATGTTCCCGAGTACAGCGGCAGAGAATAAAGATGGTTTCACAAATGAGACAGCATTGGGATCTGTCAACTTGGGTACTTATTTAACACCCAAGAGAAATAATTCTAGGATGGCCTCTAATAATTTTAGAGTAGCAGGAACTCAGGTACAGCCGGACTCCACATGGGATTGTCGAAAGACAGGAAATTATGTTAATCCAGCTACTTACGATGGAACAGGATTTTGGCTTGACTATAAGTCACATTTTGAGGCTTGTGTGAAAATTGACAATTGGGCATAAGCAGAAAAGGGACTCCCTTGGCTGTATCACTCCATGGCCATGCCCAGAGAGTTCTAGGTAATCTGCAAGGCACTGATGCACAACATTTCAGTTTACTCAGTAGTGCAATGGATGAAAGGTTTTTACCGACCAACCAAGCTGAATTACATCAAGTACAAATGAGACAGAAAAGGCAGAAAGCCACAGATTCACTCCTGGAACTTGGACAGGCGATACAATGGCTGACCTTTCTCGCTTACCCAACAGCCCCTGCAGATGTTTGTGAAGCTTTAGCAAAGAAGCAATTCATAGATTGTCTGAGAGACTCAAAACAATCAAGGCCAAATAGCTTGGATGATGTTGTTCGGCCTGCTGCAGAGTTGGAAGCATTTGTCATGTCTGATAGACAAAGAGCTGAAGAAAGAGATTTCTTTAGACATATTGAAGAAGGCAAGCCTGTGAACTCTAAAACTCCACAGAAAATCCAGTTGCAGCATTATGTCAGATGATGCAGGAGGCAGTTCAAAGCATGTAAAAAGATATTAAAGATGTAAAGGGAAAAAAAACCTGCTTACATAAGCCATTTGTGAGATCAAATGGCAGGAAAGCTGAAATTAGAAAGTGTTATAACTGTGGAGCCAAGTGGCATTTAAAGTATGCCTGTCCAGAGAAGGATACCCCGGGGGGGGGGGGGGGGGGGGGGGGGGGGGGGGGCATGAAAACAACAAAAGGGAGCAGCTTATCCCCTGCGTAGACATACCAGAAATGCAGTAGGTGTGAACAAACATCCAGCAGAAGCTGGAATGCATACAGAAGTGCAAGGAATGAAGGTAAACTTACTGCTGGGCAGTGGTACAACAACATCTATAATTTCTGTCTCAGTATTTGACAAAATACCCCAGTCTTGATGAATGCGGATTTCGTCAAATAATGAGACACCACCAGAACCATCGACTCCTGAGATGGTCAGAGCATGTGGTACTGCACATAAGGTCAAGGGTTCTCAATGATGGCTCTGACTATTAATGGAATTACGATACATCACGAAGTAGTTATTGCAAAACTGAATGTGGACGGGCTAATTGGAATTGATTTCATGCGACAAAATAAGTGTCTTACTGACCTTCAAAGAGAGATCTTCGAACATTGGTAACCACAGGAAAAGTGGTTCCAGTGAGGTTTATGAATCTTTATTACTTTCCAAAGTGTGATTTACTGGGATTTCCAGGTTTGATTATAAACGATAATTTTTTATCCGTGTGTGCAAACGAAGACGCTTTGCTATGGATGTAATGGGGACTTCATTGTTTTTTGTTTTTTAACCCTTTTCCTAATATGAAAAACAGACACTTGCAAAAAAATTCTTGAATAATTATTTTCATTTTTTGTCTCAAAAACATAGGTTATGACCCCTCATTGTAACAAGCTCGTTTTAATGAGGGGTCATAACCTATGTTTTAGAGACATGAAAGTGTCAATGAACACTGTAGCTCAACTTGTCAAGACAAAGACATGTACATGTATAGTATGTGACACAGCAATGACAAACATCTAGGCAATGAACTGATAAAGTATTGTAACGGTCTGTACATAAATACTGAATGTTGCCTGTAACAAATGTATAGGTAAAGTATTGTAAAGGTGGGTGACAGTCAGATGCTAAACTAGAAAAGAAATCTCTGAATCCCAGAGTGGGTCTGACTGTACCCCAAAATATTTGTTCTCACAGCACAGTGATAACAAAGGCACCCCAAAACACACTCGTTCCTGTCCCAAGGTGAAAACAAAGGTACCCAAGAAGTTTTGTGAAGATCAGTTCATAAATACGAGCTGTATAGAACTTGTGACAAAAGACTGATTGGACCTAATTTCGGTACAAAATGACCACTGGCAGCCATCTTGAATTATGGACCGTACCCAGAAACACTTATTCTCGTCCCAAGGTGATAAAGGTACCCAAGAAGTTTTGTGAAGATCGGTTCATAAATACAGCCTCTACCCTGAGCCGTATTGACATGTGTGCTTACATTGTGTAAGTAGCACTGAATAAATCAAAGTTCATCTAATTTGCATAATTTCTGCACGAAAAAAAAAAACCCTTACAATATGTGATGTATTCCATGTTACTAAACATTCATACAGAAATTTATTCAAATCAGAATTTTCATACAGAAGTTCTGTACAAAAGACTGATTGCACTAATTTTGGTACAAAATGGCTGCTGGTGGCCACACCCAAAAAACACTCTCATCCCACGGCGATAACAAAGGCAGCCCTTGACATTGGGAACATTTTGCTATGGCACTTTTGCCATAGCAAAATTATTTTACTACGGCAATTGCTACGGCACTTGCAATAAAAATACTATTCATTCTGTGTGAAAGAGGTCACCAGCTATGGTAATTTGCCATAGTAAATTTGATTTAGTACGGCATTTTACTACAGCATTGCCAATTGCCGTAGCGAATTTCAAGGGTTGAAAGGTACCCAATAAGTTTCGTAAAGATTGGTTCATAAATATGGCCTCTAGTCTGAGCCGTATAGAAGTTGTATACAAAAAACTGATTAAACCTAATTTCGGTACAAAATGGCCACTGGCAGCCATCTTGAATTTTAGACCGCACCCAGAAATGCTTGTTCTCGTCCCAAGGTGATAATAAAGGTACCCAAGACATTTCGTGAAGATCAGTTCATAAATACAGAATCTAGTCTGAGCCGTATTGACATGTGTACTTACTCTGTGTAAGTCGCACTGAAAAAATCAAAGTTCATCTAATTTGCATAATTTCTGCACGAGAAAAAAACCCGTATTATATGTGATGTATCTCATGGTACTAAACATTCACACAAAAAATTATTCAAATGAGCGCTTTCATATGGAAGTTCTGTGCAAAAATCTGATTGCACCTAATTTTGTACAAAATGGCTGCCATCGGCCATCTTGAATTTCGGACCGGACTCCAAAACACTCGTTCTCGTCCCACGGTGATACCAAAGGTACCCAAGAAGTTTCGTAAAGATCGGTTCATAAATACGGCCTCTAGCCCGAGCCGTATTGGCATTTGCACTTACAGTGCTGAAAGTAACACCAAACAAGAGGCCCCACGGGGCCTGAAGCGCTCATCTTGTACAGAACACAATTTAAACAGAGTCCAAGAATGAGTCTACATTAAGCAAGCCATCTCCATAGGCTACACTGTCAATCCTTGAGTCCCTCAGGAGTGACAAAAATAATCTGGGCATCATGCCTTTTCTTCAGTTGATCATAAGTAAAATGTAGAGCTCCCCTATGACGCCCCTTCATACAACCTATGTGGATTAATCTTAGTACCTCTAGAGGGTAATGAATACAAAATTTTTAATTCTTCAGCAAAATGGCCCAATTCCGGCTCCCATAGAGAGCCCAAATATTAACCCAGGCTCTTGATTTGAACACAGTTAAATCTGACTTCCCTAGAGATGTTGTGTACCGAATATGAAAGCATTCTGACTTTTGGATCTGAAGAAGAGAAATTGTAAAGAAATTTCTTCGAATTGCACTAAGTTCAAATTTGGGCTACCATAGCGAGCCCAAATATTAACCTATGGATCCGATTTGAACAAACTTGAATCTGACCCCCCTAGAGATGTTGTATACCAAATGTGAAAGCATTCTGACAACTGAATCTGAAGAAGATTTTTGAAGAAATTCTCTCATATTGTACTAAGTTAAATTTCATGTTCCCATATGGAGCCCAAATATTAACCTGGGCACTCGAATTGAACAACCTGGAATCTGACCTCCCTAGAGATGTTGTATACCAAATATAAAAGCATTCCGACTGGTGGAGCTGAAGAAGAAGATTTTTAAAGAAATTTCCTCATATTGCACTAAGTAAAAATTTGGGCTACCATAGTGAGCCCAAATATATACCTAGGGATCTGATTTGAACAAACTTGAATCTGACCCCCATAGAGATGTTGCATACCAAATATCAAAGCATTCTGACTGATGGATCTGAAGAAGATTTTTTTAAATTACCCTCCATATTGAACAAAGATAAAATCTGGGCTTCCGTAGGAAGCCCAAATATTAACCTAGGCACTTGGTTTGAACAATCTAGAATCTGACCCTCATAACAATGATGTATACCAAATATTAAAAGATTCTGACTGGTGGTTCTGAAGAAGAAGATTTTTAAAGAATATTCCCCATATTACCCTATGTTAAAACTTCGGGCTCCTGTAGAGAGCCCAAATATGAACCAATGAGCTTTATTTCAACAAACTTTTATCTGACCCCCCTATGAATGCTGTATACCAAATATCAAAAGATTCTAATGATTGGTTCTGGAGAAAAGATTTTTTTTAATTTTTGCAAATATGCTGACTCAGCATTTTTTTGATGCCCATTACAGAACACCCTAACATAACCGATGGCAATTTTTTTTACCATTCAATTCTACTGGTCATAAGGATACTTCATACCAAATAAAAGCTCTCTGTTCCGTGGGGTTTGGGAAATATGGGCGTTTGAAAATATTTCTATTTTTAGCTCCCAGGGTTCCCATGGGGATGCGGGAGTTTTTTTTTTTTTTGCATGGGTCAAGTACTTATGACCCAATACTACCTCAAACCAAATTTGGTTCATGCCGGACCATCGGTTCAGAAAATAGAAATTTTGGGCGGGGCCAAAAATCTTACCCCTCCTATTACAAAGCCAAATATTACTTCACGAACTTCGTTTGAACAAACTTGATTCTACACCTCATATGGAAGCTCCATAACAAATATCAAGTCATTGTACACACTGGTTCTTAAGAAGATTTTTAAAATATTTTGGAGCATTTTCCCCCACTCCCTCCCTATGGGGCCACGCATACTGAGTTGAACAAAAATGAAATGCCCCTTTGGGACCATGACTCACACAAACTTTCACTTGAATTGGCCCAGTGTCTTTGGAGGAGAAGACCAAAACATGGTGTTGACGGACGCCGGACGACGGACGGGAAACGATTAGATTAGCTCAGCTTGACTTTGTCAAGATGAGCTAAAAACATCAAAATTAGTCTAATTTGCACAATTTAGGCACGAGAAAAAAACCCGTATTATATGTGATGTATCCCATGATACTAAACATTCATACAAAAAATTATTCAAATCAGAGCTTTCATATGGAAGTTCTGTACAAAAAAACAGATTTCTGCATCGTCGGTACAAAATGGCGGCTGGCAGCCATCTTGAATTTCGGACTGCACCTAAAAACACTCATTCTCGTCCCACGGTCATAACAAAGGTACCCGAGAAGTTTCGTAAAGATCGGTTCATAAATACGGCCTCTAGCCCGAGCCGTATCCAATTGTTGAAGTACGGACAGACGGACGACGGACAACAGGCCATGACAAAAGCTCAAATTTGGCTTCGCCAAAGTTGAGCTAAAAAAATGAAAAAATAATGAAAACTGGCAATTTTTTAGAATAGCTCTGGCCGGTTTTGGCCGTCGTGTTAGGTAAAGGGTTAAATAATATAATTATCGTTAATACTGAAAAGTAATATTTATTTATTGGTGCTTTACGCCACATCAGCAACTAAGGCTATATCGTGGCGATGAAAGTATGAAATGTTAAAAATAATCATTATTTTCAACGCAGAAGTTAAAAAGGAGATGACGACATGAAAAACGTGGAATACACCTGACAAGCGAACAAATGAAATTAAAAAATGAGTGCAGTTCATCAAAACAGTTGTAAAAATCAACCCGTGAAACAGATATAAATGATAGATGAGAATTTAAAATAACAAGAGGCCCCAGGGGGCCTGAGGGCACTCACCTGACATGGTAGCCTAAATATCAACCCAGAGAATTGATTTCAACAAGTTGCATCTGCTCCTCCTAAGAAAAGCTTATACCAACTAGAGGTACTGTGAGCAAGCTCACAAAGTGATAACCCCCGCGCCTGTCAGAACGGAATTATAATGCTTCATGCACATCTTCATATGGAGTTCTTCCATTGTGTAAAATTTCATGAAAATTCTTCAAACGGTTTAGGAGGAGTTGCGCTTATAAGGATGGACAGATGGACAGGGTGATTCCTATATACCCCCCCCCCCCCCCCCCCCCACCCCCCCTGTATAAATATCCAAAGATTCTGACCAGTGGATCTAAAAAAAAAAAAACGATTTTTAAAGAATATTCCTCATATTGAATCCCACAGGGAGCCCATATATAAACCCAGGGACTTGGCTTTAACAAACTTGAATATCCCCCCCCCCCCCCCTCCTAAGGATGCTGCACACCAAATATCAAAACATTCGACTGCTGGACCTGAAGAAGATTTTTAAAGAAAATTCATCATTTTGAACAAAGTTACAATTCGAGCTCTCACAGTGAGTCCAAATATGGACCTAGTGGCATGGCTTGAACAAACTTGAATCTCACCCTCCTAAGGATGCTGCATACCAAATATCAAAACATTCCGACTGCTGGATCTGAAGATTTTTAAAGAAAATTACTCATTTTGAACTAAGTTATAATTTGGGCTACCACAGTGAGCTCAAATATGAACCCAGGGACTTGGCTAGAACAAACTTGAATTTCACCCCCCTAAGTATGGTGCATACCCAATATCAAAAGATTCTGCCAGCTGAATCTTGAGAAGAAGATTTCCAAAGAATTTTGCCTGAAATGCACTAAGTTCGAATTCGAGCATCTATAGTGAGCCCAAATATGAATCTAGGGAGCCGATTTGAACAAACTTGAATCAGATCCACCCTACAATGTTGCATACCAAATATCAAAAGATTCTGCTTGCTGGATCTGGAGAAGAAGATTTTTGAAGAAATTTGCCTGAAATGCACTAAGTTTGAAATCGGGCTCCTATACTGAGCCCAAATATGAACCCAGGGGGCCGACTTGAACAAACTTGAATCAGATCCACCCTACAATGTTGCATACCAAATATCAAAAGATTCTGCCTGCTGGATCTGGAGAAGAAGATTTTTGAAGAAATTTGCCTGAAATGCACTAAGTTTGAAATCGGGCTCCTATACAGAGTCCAAATATAAACCCAGGGAGCTGATTTGAACAAACTTGAATCAGATCCACCCCACAATGTTGCATACCAAATATCAAAAGATTCTGCCTGCCGGATCTGGAGAAGATTTTTTAATCTTTTTTCATTGCCTACAGTGTTAAGTGCTGACTCAGCACTTTTTCAAAGTCCTGAAAAAAGTACCTTGTGATCAAACCGATAGGGATTTTTTTAAACCATTCTATTCTACTGGATAAAAGTAAGCTTTATACAAAATAAGAATTCTCTGTGCCGTGTAGTTTTGGAGATATGGCAGTTTTAAGGTTTTTCCTATTTTTAACTCCCGAGGTTCCCACGGGGCAATGAGAAAAATTTTTTTTGCATCAATCAACTACTTATGACCCATTATCATCTCATATCAAATTTTGTTCAAATCGACCTCATGGTTCTGAAAACAGAAATTTTAGGCGTGGCCAAAATTTTTGCCCATCCCATAACGAAGGCAAATAATGCCAGACAAACTTCTCTTGAACAAACTTGATTCACCACCTCAAAAGGACTCTGTATACCACATATCAAGTCTCTGCTACTGGTGGTTCATTAGAAGATTTTCAAAAAATTTGGCCATTTTTTCCCCACCCCTCTGCTCAATATGAGCCGAAACCTAATTCGCATAAAAATCAAAATGCCCCTATATAACCACTACTTACATGAAATTTAATTAAAATGTGGCCAGTGGTTTAGGAAAAAGAGGCTCAAACACCACCTTCACGCAGGACGACGGACGACAGATGACGGACGAAGAGCGATAAGAAAAGCTCACCCTGACTTTCAGTCAGGTGAGCTAATAAAACCAGACTATTTAAAATTTATTAAAAAGGTTGATTTCTTTCAGGAACAACAAAACTTTATGAGAGTTTGTCTTGTAAAACAGGTCTCTAAGAGACGTTAACATTAAAATACTGTCGTCTAACAACATTAAAATCTGTACAGTGCAAACGAATGTGCTCCACTGTCAACACCTGCTGGCAGGGAACACACTCTGGTCGCATGTTACCCTCTAACAAAAAGGAATGTGTAAGTCGTGTATGACCAACACGACATCGTGTCAGAATAACAAAGGTTACTGGATGGGTAGTGATCAGAAATAGTGGGTCGGAAGCGATGGAGCTTGTTATTTGTTGCTCCATCCCATTCCGCCTGCCACATGGATTTGATGTAACTACTGATATGTGGTTTGAAGTCACTGAACTTGGGGTTGAGTAAAGCAAGTAAAGTGGAAAGAGAGTCGGAAAAAATAATTGACTTCCTTTCCTGTACATTCTCGATGTGTTCAAGTGCGAGTTGTATAGCTTTAACTTCAGCTGTGAAAATAGAACTCTGATTCGGTATTCTGATTGAGGTAATATGATCACCAGTAACAACAGCTGATGATACTTTGTCACCATCTTTAGATCCATCTGTATAGATCCTTGTATATGCACTGTACCTGGACTTTATTTCGCCATATTTTTGTTTAAACTGCAAGGAATTGGTATCAGATTTTTTGGCAGAAGCAAGGTCCAAAATAACTGTAGGTTTTCTAAGATGCCAAGGAGGAATATGTGATTTACGGTTTTCTTTTATTGAATCAGAATCAATTTTGGCCGACTCCATGTGGGGTTTAATTCTAATTCCCAATGGAGGAATATGTTTCTGGTGGCGGTTAAAAAATTCAACATTTTGTGGTTCTGAAACACAATTATAAGCAGGATTTGATTTATTAGCCAAAAGTTTAGATACATATTGAAGCGACAGTTTAATTTGACGCTTCTCAAGTGAAGGCTCCTCAGCTTCAACAAGCATTGAATTCTATTGGTGATGTTTGAAATGCACCTGGACTAATTCTAATGTCACTATTATGAATCGCATCAAGAGGCTTGAGATACGACTTCCTTGCAGATCCGTAAACTACACAACCGTAATCTAATTTAGATCTAACAAGTGATCTATACAGATGAAGTAATGTTTTTTGTTCAGCACCCCAATCAGTGCTACCAACAACCTTCAGGAGGTTTAATGCCCTCTTACATTTAACTTTCAGTTGTTTTATGTGAGAAGTGAAATTCAGTTTGCTGTCAAACAATAAACCTAAGAATTTCACTTCCTTTACAACTTTAATGGTATTTCCATCCATTTTCAACTCTGGATCAAGATAATGCTTCCGGAGCTTACAGAGCTTACAGAAATGAACAGTTACTTTTAGTCTTTGAAAATTTAAAACCGTTTTCTGTAGCCCATTTCTGGATTCTGTTTAAACACAGATGACGTTTGCACTCTATAGCATTCCTTTTTTTGCTGCTATAGCAGATTAAACAAGAGCGCACATATCGCTGAAGCAATACAATGTCCCCTACCAGACTAATGAGCATTAATAATTATACAAATGTTATAACCTAGATGTGATCAGCATGAATTCCGTTGAAGCATTTCCAAAAAAAAAAAAAGTCCAGAAAACTGATATTTTGACGCTTTTCCATATTTCCAAGGGCCATAACTCACAAGAATAATGCAATCAAAATGAAACTCAAACTTGATCTGTAAGTCATCGTTCTATAGTAGGTTACGAAGAATGAAATCATTTGGTTGAAGCATTTCAAAAAAAAGTCCGGAAAACTGAAGTATGACTGACAGACTGACTGACAGACTGACTGACAGATGGACAGAGTGCAAATGAAACTTGATCTGTAAGTCATCGTTCTATAGTAGGTTATCAATGAAAGTGTCAATGACACTGTAGCTCAACTTGTTAAGACATGTACATGTATAGTATGTGACACAGCAATAACAAACATCTAGGTAATGACCTGATAACAAAGGTACATATAAAGTATTGTAACGGTCTGTACATAAATACTGACCGTTGCCTGTAACAAATGTATAGGTAAAGTATTGTAAAGGTGGGTGACAGTCAAATGCTAAACTAGAAAAGTAATCTTTGAGTCCCAGAGTGGGTCTGACTGAACCCCAAAATATTTGTTCTCATAGCACAGTGATAACAAAGGCACCCCAAAACACACTCATTCCTGTCCCAAGGTGAAAACAAACGTACCCAAGAAGTTTTGTGAAGATCAGTTCACAAATATGAGCTGTGTAGAAGTTGTGACAAAAAACTGATTGGACCTAATTTCGGTACAAAATGGCCAGTGGCAGCCATCTTGAATTTTGGACCGCACCCAGAAACACTCATTCTCGTCCCAAGGTGATAACAAAGGTACCCAAGAAGTTTCGTACAGATCGGTTCATAAATACGGCCTCTAGCCTGAGCCGTATAGAAGTTGTGTACAAAAAATTGATTAGACCTAATTTTGGTACAAAATGGCCACTGGCAGCCAACTTGAATTTTGGACCGCACCCAGAAACACTCATTCTCATCCCAAGGTGATAACAAAGGTACCCAAGACGTTTCGTGAAGATCGGTTCATAAATACAGACTCTAGCCCGAGCCATATTGACATGTGTACTTACTGTGTGTAAGTAGCACTGAAAAAATCAAAGTTCATCTAATTTGCATAATTTCTGCACGAGAAAAAAACCCGTATTATATGTGATGTATCCCAAAGTACTAAACATTCACACAAAAAATTATTCAAATCAGAGCTTTCATATGGAAGTTCTGTACAAAAAACAGATTTCTGCATCGTCGGTACAAAATGGTGGCTGGCAGCCATCTTGAATTTCGGACAGCACCCAAAAACACTCGTTCTCGTCATAACAAAGGTACCCAAGAAGTTTCATAAAGATCGGTTAATAAATACGGCCTCTAGCCCGAGCCATATCCAATTGTTGACGGACAGACGGACGATGGGCTATGGCATAAGCTCAAATTTGGCTTCGCCAAAGTTGAGCTAAAAATGAAATCATTCCGTTGAAGCGTTTCAAAAAAAACTTTAAAATTTGGTAGTGAATTTCATCGGGACTAGTGGCAGAATCCTTTGCTCTATGCAAAGAGCTACGTAACTCTTCCATAGAGAAAGGTTCATTGTAATCCTCTAGGTTTTAGGAGGTAAATTTGATCTTTTGTTTTTCTTGCTGTTTTTAATTTTGATAAATTCTGGATTACAATTTTCAGACGACGAATGTTTCAAAAATGTGGAGGCCAACGTGTTTGAAATTTCTTTTTTTGATGTAATTAGGGTGTTGCTTTCCTTCAGGTGTTGTACAGTTGATTTTGTTTCTTTTCCTTCAATCTTTTTAATCATTTTCCAAATTTTAGTGATGGGGGTGTTTTGGTTAATTTTAGAAAATAAGTTTTCCAAGAACTTTTCTTTTTTTATCCCCGCATTTGAAAAAATGCGGGGATATATTGGTCGTCTCCGTCTGTCTGTCTGTCCATCCGTCCGTACGTCCAGGAATGGTTTCCGGCGAAAAACTCCTAGGGGTTTCAATTCGAAACATTGAAAGTGTGTTCATGTTCATTCATAGGGTCTGTAGATGTGCATAAAGGTTTTGGATTTTTGATTCGGCCCTCGGGGGCGTAAGGGGCACCACTTTTGTCGTTAGAGGAATGGTTTCCGGCAAAAAACTCCTAGGGGTTTCAATTCGAAACATTGAAAGTGTGTTCATGTTCATTCATAGGGTCTGTAGATGTGCATAAAGGTTTTGGATTTTTGATTCGGCCCTCGGGGGCATAAGGGGCACCACTTTTGTCGTTAGAGGAATGGTTTCCGGCAAAAAACTCCTAGGGGTTTCAATTTGAAACATTGAAAGTGTGTTCATGTTCATTCATAGGGTCTGTAGATGTGCATAAAGGTTTGGGATTTTTGATTCGGCCCTTGGGGGCGTAAGGGGCACCACTTTTGTCGTTAGAGGAATGGTTTCCGGCAAACAACTCCTAGGGGTTTCAATTCAAAACACTGAAAGTGTGTTCATGTTCATTCATAGGGTCTGTAGATGTGCATAAAGGTTTTGGATTTTTGATTCGGCCCCGAGGGACACAAGGGGCACCCTTTTTGTCATTAGAGGAATGGTTTTCGGAGAAAAACTCCTAGGGGTTTCAATTCGAAACACTAAAAGTGTGTTCATGTTAATCAATAGGGTCTGTAGATGTGCATAAAGGTTTGGGATTTTTGATTCGGCCCTCGGGGGCGTAATGGGCACCACTTTTGTCGTTAGAGGAATGGTTTCTGGTGAAAAACTCCTAAGGGTTTCAATTCGAAACATTGAAAGTGTGTTCATGTTCATTCATAGGGTCTGTAGATGTGCATAAAGGTTTTGGATTTTTGATTCGGCCCCGACAATAATCATAAATGTGGATGCGGTGATATACTATAGTGTGCTTTGCACACAAATGACACCCCTCTAGTTGTTTTATTAGTCGTCTTGTTTTTGCCCGATTTATTCAAAGCTTGTCCAAGTTGTGTGTGGTTGGTGACTTATTAAATTCCTATTCGGTCTTTTTGCGAACTTTTATAGCCTGTTTGCAATCAGTATCAAACCATGGTTTGGTGAAACGTTTTGGATTTGTCGAGGTTTTAGGAATGACTTGGTGTGCAATGTCAAGTAATTCTGTTGTAAAATGTTCAATCTGGTCAGCACTTTCACTGAATTTCTCCAGTGTGAGGCGTTCAGAACAGAGCAAGATGAAGGTCTCCCAGTTAGTCTTTTTAAATCTCCACTGGGGCACCCTCCCATCGTCTGCCGGAACCACACTCTCCAACACGACCGGAAAGTGGTCACTCTCGCACAAGTTACCTTCCACCTTCCAAGAATAATCAAAAGAAGATCAATTGACATATAAGAACCAGATGCAGGGTGCAGGTAAGTGTCTGATCCATCATTGAATAAGCACAAGTCAAATTTTGTAATAAGCTCTTCAACCGTTTTGCCTTTTACATCTTCATGACTGCAGGAATTACCCCAAAGGGGGTTATGAGCGTTAAAATCACCCAACAAAATGTATGGGGTTGGGAGTTGTTGGACCAGCAGCTCAAGATCATTCAGTTGTAGGGTTTTACTTGGTGAAACATAAATAGAACATAATGTAATTGTCTTGTCTAAAGTTAGGCGTCCCGCTACAGCCTGCAAATTAGATTGTAAAGATATAGGACTGAATAATGTCGTTTCTAACTAAGACGGACGTTCCACGAATATGAAGATCAGTTTCATCTGCCCAGGCATTATACGAAGTATAATGCTTAAAGGCTGAATGATCTTGAGCCTCGGGTTTCTTTAAAAGAGATTCCTGCAGGCAAAAAGTAGCAGGTTTATATTTTTGGCTTAGAAGGCCAAGCTCATTAAAGTTCACTCTAAAACCTCGACAATTCCATCGTATAATGGTGTGTTTGTTTTTATAATCCATATTGAGATGGAGAAATTGATGGTGGGCTATGGGCGATATAGCCGTGGTAGATTTCTTTGGAGATTTTTTCCTAGGGGAACTATTCTTCAGTGAGTTCGGACCCAGTTGCCAGAACGTTTCGTCGTTGCATTCATCGACTGCCATCTCTTCATAGCCTTCAAATCTGTTGCCTGTCACAGGGTCTTGAAGTACTTTGGGTGTTCTTTCGGATGTCTTTTTGCTTGTCTTTTTCTAATTTCTTTTTGTACTTTTCTTGCTTTCTTCTGACTCTGACTTAAATTTTTGTTTCTGCTCTGTGTTCGGTTTGTTGGGCTCATTTTTTTCAGATTTCTGTTTTTGGTCTTTAGGAGGTCCTGATGTTTGTATAACCTTTGCTTGTTCTTGTTGATTGTTTTTGTCACTGACTCATTTAAAGCTGGGACATCGGACGTAGTTTGTGTGAATTGATCAGTGATTCCGATTGTAAATGCCTGTAGTAAACGTGGAATGGAGCCATTGAGCCATGTCCATGGTGTTTGGCATTCCACAGATTGTGTTGGTTTCTTTTTCTTTAAAGTTGGGGCATATGATGGTGTTGTTAAGCTCATGCCAGGCATTGATGACACTATGTCTCTGGCCTCTTTAAAGCTAATTTGTTTCTCTGTTCTCACCTTTTGTATGGTCTTCTATTTTTTCCACATGGGGCAATCTTTCGAGGATGACATATGTTTGCCCTCACAATTAACACATTTCATGATATCATTGGTACATGGCTCATCATGTTTTTGGCTGCATTTGTGACAGACAGGCTGACCTCTGCATGTATTCTGACTATGACCGAACTTTTGACATTTGAAACATCGGAGTGGATTGGGGATATAAACATCCACTCCGACATTCATATAACCTATTTTTACTGATTTTGGTGGTTGAGGAGTATTGAAACTGAAAATGTAAGTATTTGTGATTATTTCATTTCCATGTTTCTCGATTTTAACTCGTTTGACCCCTGTTACTCCTTGCGTTTTCATTTCATTTATGATTTCTTGTTCGTCAATGTCGGCAAGCTCACGAGCGCTTACAACAGCTCTGCTGTTATTGAGTGTTTTGTGAGCTTCCGCTGTAACTTCAACATCTAAAAGCTTTTGAGTTTTTAAAAGATTGAATGACTGTATATTTGAAGTGCATTCAATCAAAATGCCACCTGATCTTAACTTCTTAACATTTTTAACTGTCCCAGCGATTCCTTAAATAGCCTTCTCTAATGCAAAGAGGTTGAAATTTATTGCTTTTTCTTTTTTCGGTTGAATAAAAATAAATTTTGGCCAATGTTTCTGAGTAGAAGTTTTTGACGAATCACATTCAGTGTCAGAAGAGTTTGATGGTTCATACTGTCATTTTGTTTTGTTTTGGTTGCCATATTTATAGATTTAAGGATTCATTGCCCCGGCTCCCACCCACCACGGAGTCCAACCAGGGGTAGGGTTACTGCTACGCAGTGAACCCACCGGGTTGCCGGTATTCCCACATACCTGATATGGAGCAATATACTCAGCCAGTGTTGATACCGAAGTATGCCACTGGCTGATTGGCCCGTGTGTGGAAGTGCCATGTCTTCAGATGGCGATCATCCAACCAGTCACTTTACAAACCACTGAAAGTAAATTTGCCACGTACAACTGGAACAGACAGTGCAACAAAACTAAATATTTGGTAAAATTATAATGTGTTTGAAAACAGTACACGATGGCAATTATGGTATGTGATAAAAGAAATGACTGACTGAATGCCCACCAAATGCCCCCCGACTTGACACCCAGTACTTTTTGGGGTGGGGGCTCCAGATTGGCCAGAACGGACCATCTGACCATCCTTCTACTCCCGAAGTTAGGGCCAAAACAGTGTATTGAACAGGTATCTCCATGATGGAGATCAGGGCCAAAACAGTGTTTACGACCTGATCTCCATCCTGGAGATTTGTCCTAACCAGGACCCAGTCTGTTCTCAACTGCCAGGATTCCTTCCTCCGAGGCCTTCAGATCGCACTTCATGGGAGAACAAGGTGCCTGCAAGATGGCATAAGCAGGGTTGACCATTTTGGTCTGTGACTGCGTATTCATATATTCCGCAGCAAACCAGCTCAATTGAACAAACCTGTTAATTAAACAAGAGGCCCCAAGGGGCCTGAGGGCGCTCACCTGACATGGTAGCCTAAATATCAACGCAGAGAATTGATTTCAACAAGTTGCATCTGCTCCTCCTAAGAAAAGATTATACCAAATATCCAAAGATTCTGACCGGGGGATCTAAAAAAAAAGAAGATTTTTAAAGAATATTCCTCATATTGAACTAAGCTATAATTAGGGCTCGAACAGGGAGCCCATATATGAACCCAGGGACTTGGCTTTAACAAACTTGAATCTCACCCCCCCCCCTAAGGATGCTGCACACCAAATATCAAAACATTCTGACTGCTTGATCTGAAGAAGAAGATTTTTAAAGAAAATTCATCATTCTGAACTAAGTTATAATTCGGGCTACCACAGTGAGCCCAAATATGAACCCAGGGACTTGGCTTTAACAAACTTGAATCTCACCCCCCTAAGCATGGTGCATACCCAATATCAAAAGATTCTGCCTGCTGGATCTTGAGAAGAAGATTTTCAAAGAAATTTGCCTGAAATGCACTAAGTTCGAATTCGAGCTTCTATAGTGAGCCCAAATATGAATCTAGGGAGCCGATTTAAACAAATTTGAATCAGATCCACCCCGCAATGTTGCATACCAAATATCAAAAGATTCTGCCAGCTGAATCTGGAGAAGATGATTTTCTAAGAAATTTCCCTGAAATGCACTAAGTTCGAATTCAAGCTTCTATAGTGAGCCCAAATATGAATCCAGGGGGCCGATTTGAACAAACTTGAATCAGATCCACCCCTCAATGTTGCATACCAAATATCAAAAGATTCTGCCTGCTGGATCTGGAGAAGAAGATTTTTTAAGAAACTTGCCTGAAATGCACTAAGTTCGAATTCGAGCTTCTATACTGAGCCCAAATATAAACCCAGGGAGCCGATTTGAACAAACTTGAATCAGATCCACCCCACAATGTTGCATACCAAATATCAAAAGATTCTGCCTGCTGGATCTGGAGAAGAAGATTTTTTAAGAAACTTGCCTGAAATGCACTAAGTTCAAAATCGGGCTCCTATACTGAGCCCAAATATGAACCCAGAGGGCCGATTTGAACAAACTTGAATCAGATCCACCCTACAATGTTGCATACCAAATATCAAAAGATTCTGCCTGCTGGATCTGGAGAAGATTTTGTAATCTTTTTTCATTGCCTACAGTGTTAAGTGCTGACTCAGCACTTTTTCAAAGTCCGGAAAAAAGTACCTTGTGATCAAACCGATAGGGATTTTTTTTAACTGTTCTATTCTACTGGATAAAAGTAAGCTTTATACAAAATAAGAATTCTCTGTGCTGTGTAGTTTTTGGAGATACGGCAGTTTTAAGGCTTTTCCTATTTTTAGCTCCCGAGGTCCCCACGGGGCAATGAGAAACATTTTTTTTGCATCAATCAACTACTTATGACCCATTATCATCTCATATCAAATTTGGTTCAAATCGACCTCACGGTTCTGAAAATAGAAATTTTAGGCGTGGCCAAAATTTTTGCCCCTCCCATAATGAAGGCAAATAATGCCCGACAAACTTCTCTTGAACAAACTTGATTCTAAACCTTAAAAGGACTCTGTATACCACATATCAAGTCTCTGCTACTGGTGGTTCATTAGAAGATTTTCAAAAAATTTGGCCATTTTTCCCCCACACCTCTGCTCAATATGAGCCGAAACCTATTTTGGATAAAAATCAAAATGCCCCTATATAACCACTACTTACATGAAATTTAATTAAAATGTGGCCAGTGGTTTAGGAGAAAGAGGCTCAAACACCACCTTCACGCAGGACGACGGACGACGGACGAAGAGTGATAAGAAAAACTCACCCTGACTTTAGTCAGGTGAGCTAAAAACCAGCAAACCTGCCCAACTGAGCAGGTCGTCCTCTATCCGCCACCTGAGGACCCGCCTAGTAGGGGACGGTCAAACCCCCCTAGGAATGAAAAGTAATAATCAGAGTAATCGCTTGATTGGACTGGTTACGTGAAATAATTCATTCAAGGCGGGGGACTACATTGCAAAACAGTCATGCGCATTCGCTCACTTGTGTTTGTACAACGTCCCCTCACCTCATGAATTATCTCACGTAACAAGTCCAGTCAGGCAATTACTCTATATCAGCTGATGTGAAGACAATCTACAAAGGTACTGCAATTTGGCATCTTACTTCAGTCAACAACATACATGTACTAGTATCAGAATCTGTCAGGGAGACAGCACAAGTATTACTTGATCATATTGAGGAAATATACAATATTATCAAGGGCTGATTATCAGATCAAACCGCTAAAGTGAAGCAATTTTTGTTAGGCCATGCTTATCTATTTACAAGCTTAGACAAAGATCTTGGGAACTGAGATGTTGTGCAACATCAGATTAACACAGAAAATGCTGCACCAAAGAAAGAACCACCAAGAAGAGTACCCTTTCACATGAAAGAGACATGAAAAAGGAGATCGACAAATGCATTGAAACAATGCTTTATTTGGGTATAATCGAGCACTCATCCAGCCCACAGGGTGCTACTGGTACAGAAAAAAGTTTTACTTGAGAAAATTTTTATGGTTGGCATAATTTGTTAGTGTCAGTCATGTTACCCTAAACACAGGTGGGGATGGGGGGGGGGGGCTAATTTTGCAACAGACTCAAGGCAAAAATCATTTTTCGCAAACTAGAAATTCTTGAGATAATTTATGCAAGTACATTATGCTCAAGAAATCAGAGTCCCGGTATATTACTCAGGTGTATTGCCTGGATAGGGAATCCCTGTGACACTGACTGGCGCAAAATACATCTTCCTATATCCAAATGAAATGTATTATGTTTATACAATGAAAACCGAAACCGAAAACCCGACTCTTTCAATGAAACCGAAACTGGCATGAAATTTGAAACCTGCTCATCTCTAACAGTAGGTGTACGACCAAGAGATGAAGGAGGATGTTTATGTCACAAATCCCTCAAGGTTATTCAAAAAGCAGATCCTGATCTGCTGAAGGTACTACAGTGGGTAGAAAACAAGAGGCCTGCAGGGCCTGATGCTCTCAGCTTGAACAGAACACAATATAAAGTCCAAGAATGAATATGCATTGAGCAATCCATTTCCATAGGATACACTGTCAATCCTTGAGCCCCCCCAGGAGTGACTAAAATAGTGGGGCAGTATCAGAAAGGGGTTTGGTGTTTTATATAATAGTACATTGTAAGTGAAGAGGGTTTTATTTTATCTAGGTATAAAATATTTTATTTTAAATTTATCTCCTGCCACAGATGATTAACCCTTAAGCCCCCATATAGCCCCAAACCGCCACTTTTATATTGCACTGAAGCAGGTGCTCCCTTGTGTTATCTTTTTTATTACTCTTGTGTGAAGACTGAATTTTCCCTGGCAGTGGTTCTACATCACTGCTGGCTGCCTGTACAGGCAGCCAGCAGTGATGTAGAACCACTGACAAGTCATCAATAACTATGTAAGCAGAAAAAGGCCATAAATACTTTAAAATTAATCTGAGGACTTAAGGGTTAAATGTGCACTTAGTTATTTTTTTACTGACTATTTTGTATTTATTAATATTTGTCTAAGTTGCATTAGTATTCAGAAGGTTAATATTTCCTTCTAGAGTGACATATTGTAAACTTCACTGGTTCTCCTGTGACTACACTCAGGAAAGTCATGAAGTGAGTAGTTCTCAAAATATAGAACTACAATTTTTTAATGCAGTTCTGCAGTTACCAACACTGTTCAGTTTGAATCATTCTTCTGACAGTCTGTTGTGTTTCAAGTTGTATTTCTGTGACTGTGTTTGAAATATATTTAATTTACGTTTTCTGTGTCATTTTGATTTCTATGGAAAGGTATAGTTTTTCATAGGAGTGATTTTCTGTGTTGAACAGGTACTTATATAGTTTATATTAAATATTCTTTTGAATGGCCTGGCAGCCTGGACAAGGTATCGTGGCTGATACTTTGTCCCAACTGCCATGACCACAGACTGGTTCCAATTTTGGAAACATGCCGATTTAGCTCATATACTTGTTTAATTGAACTAATTTATTTTATACTGTTTAGCGTATGCAATATTCTAAATTTCTGCATATTACCTTGGTTTTTAACCCTTTACCCAACGAATCGGCTGCATCTGCCCATGTAATATGCAAATTCAGCAGTTGAAAAAATATTTTTCAAAACATTTCAACAAAACCATATCATGTGACCCCTCACTGGAACGAGCTCGTTCCAACGAGGGGTCACGTGATATGGTTTTTGTTGAAATTTTTTGGAAAATTTGAAAAAATGACTTAAAATACTAAATTTTGATATCGTCTGTGTTGGGTAAAGGGTTAAGTGACACTAAACCCCAATATATATATATCTTATTGTTCAGTAAAAGTATTTGTATTGGTAACTCTCATAAACGATAAATTTCATATTAAATAGACAGTTAAGTTCTAGTGTTTCTGTCATCATTTTGGTTCTTTTCAGTTGCTTGTTCACGATGGCTGGGTGATCTGCTTTGGTCGGCTTTGGCTAACCACAGCCAATCCCCCCCCCCCCCCCCCCCCCCCAATACGGTGAATAGGCAACTGCATAATTCTTACCCTGGTATCCTTCATTTGTTACTAATCACTCCTAATGCGGTAACAGGTTCTCGTCAGATCACCGAAGTTAAGCAATGATGAGCCCGGTTAGTCCTTGGATGGGTGACCGTCTGAGCGATCGATTCGGACTCCCGTGTTGTGTCCCTGGGAAAGGAACTTCACCCCAATTGTCCACATGGGGAATGATGGTGCAGTGTACTGAGGCATACTGCATGTCAATGGTGCGCATGTCTTCAATCTAACCCTGCCTGTGCTGCAGTGCGGAGTTACGATGTTGGGGAGCTGGCAGTTGCTCGTCGTTGCTCAGTATTCCTGCTTCCTCCACCCGTAAAACTTTCACCAACACGATATGACCCTGGCTGTTAATGTGTCGTTAAACCCTAACAAACAAATGATCACTCCTATTTAATTTTTAACGTCAGCGACATTAAATTTAATACTTCAGGTTTCAATAGTACTGGTATGTTAAAATATGTTGGTTCTTTCATGAAATTTTACGAGTTTTAACAACTTTGTGAATTTTCAGACAATTCCATTTTTTGATAAATTAAATTTCAAAATTTTGAGCCAGTACTTGGGAAAAATAGTTTTTGAACATTTACATAGCGACACATGGCATCATGTAATAAAAGTAAAATTCAAATAAATACCTGTAGTTTTTCAGAGTTACTATCGCTACCAGGCATAGGAAAGAAAAAGGCCAGACTCCTACTTTATTTCAGGAAAAAGTTTCAAAATCTAACCCCCAAAAATATTAGTTGGGTGCCCATGAGGGTAGATTGGGACTCATTAAATGAGTTAATTGGTTTTGAAAAATACGTGCCTGGGCAGTATTTCACAAAACGGGAAAGTGATCTGGAAACACGCCAAATGTTATTTGAAGTGCATTCCAGGTTCCAGAATGCAGTGGATCAGATTGGAACCTCTGATGATAGCGATGGTAATTCTGAGACAGAAATTAAAATTGTTACGGGGAATATCACCCCAATTCCTATGGTAAGCTCTCCTCTGAAAAGAGGAATCCGAAATTGCCCAAGCATTTCAGAAGCTAGTTTTATATCACCCTGTAGGATCAATACTGTTGAGGACCCCACACCTCGTGACAGAATGACCCAAGGATTATTTACTATGTTCCGTGACAGCTTTTCATTGGATGAAGACGTTCCATCTTTTGTGAATTTGCCTCCTAGGATAAATGCGGGACATCGGGACAGGGTCAAGCCCAGGGGTAGATGAGATCAAACTTATTTGATTGACCCCGCCTCGCGTAGATTATTTGATGAGGATTGGGGTGATAATGAAGATGGAAGGGACGTTGAATGGGAGGAACACCAGAGATTTAAGGAGATGAGAGCTCGTTGTCGTCAGTCTGAATGACAAGGGGCACTGAGCCCGGGTCATCTTGGGAATTTCAAACAAGAACATTTAGGTCTTCCCAGACGTGAACGTGAAGGTTTGAAAAAAGGGCGAAACAGTTCAAGGCCAGAGAGTGGCCGGGAATGGTTTGGTCCACTCCCTGATGAGGAACCTAGAGTTTATGGGGGAGAAAATATTTCATTGGGGTTCCACAGAGGTGCAGAACAGAGGTCAACCCCCGCATATGTTAATACCATGTCTAGTCTTAGATATGATGGCAGAACCAGTCTGGAGGGTTTTCGGGCTAAATTTGAGTGCCTTACCCAGGGATTCTCTGATAAAGAAAAAGTTAAGGCCTTATGCATGAGTTTGGAGGGCAAAATATTAGATTATTATGTTTTTTTGACAAAACACAGCCCCTACCTATCCTACAATGAAATCATGCACAAAATAAACTCTCGTTTTGGGGATAATCAGCCGCCTCAAACTTTAAGTGCTGCATTTCATGCGATGGTCCAGGGTCGCGATGAAGAGTTGCGTGACTGGGCCAACCATGTACATGTAATGGCCGATAAAGTTTGGGTGGGTGCTGATGAAATTACCATACAAGCCCAAGCAGTTTCAAAAAGTGGAATATATTTTGGCCACACACAGAGGGTGAAAAGAAGTCAAGCAACTAAAATTTGCTGCAACTGAGCCCTCTATAATGAAACTAGAACACCCGGAGATGGTGGAAACAGCATGTAATACCGATGATGGTTATTCCGTGCTGTTAAAACAAATAGAAGCACTGGTAATGGGGACACATGATAAATTTCCTAACCGCCGTTTTGCTAAAGGGCGTGGATTTGGTGGGAAAGGGGATATTACGTGCTGGACATGCGGTGGTAAAGGTCACAGAGCCAACGTTTGTCCCAGTACTAATATGAAAAATCGAAAATCCCCTCATGGTCCCCCAAGAGATAATTCCAATCCAAAAAATGGGAATTAGGTGACTCGCGGGGTCGGAGGCACCTGGACCAACAGATAGGCCCCAAACAAACATTAACTGGTGCTTCAAAGAATAAAGAAAAACGACAGAAGAAAAATAATGATTTTAAAAAGGTGTCACAGCCGAAAAGGGGGGGGGGGGGGATGTCTTAACCCCCCACCTACAATTTGAAGCGGGTAACCCCAAAAATGACCACTCAGTGATTTTCACTGACTTGTGTTCGGTGAATTCTACTGTGGTGGAACCTAGAATTAACGAAAGTGTCAATGACACTGTAGCTCAACTTGTCGAGACAAACACATGCACATGTCTAGTATGTGACACAGCAATGACAAACATCTAGGTAATGACCTGATAACAAAGGTATATATAAAGTATTTTAACGGTCTGTACATAAATACTGACCGTTGCCTGTAACAAATGTATAGGTAAAGTATTGTAAAGGTGGGTGACAGTCAGATGCTAAACTAGAAAAGAAATCTTTGAGTCCCAGAGTGGGTCTGACTGAACCCCAAAATATTTGTTCTCATAGCACAGTGATAGCAAAGGCACCCTAAACACTCATATTCCTGTCCCAAGGTGAAAACAAAGGTACCCAAGAAGTTTTGTGAAGATCAGTTCATAAATACAAGCTGTATAGAACTTGTGACAAAAAACTGATTGGACCAAATTTTGGTACAAAATGGCCACTGGCAGCCATCTTGAATTTTGGACCGTACTCAGAAACACTCATTCTCGTCGCAAGGTGATAACAAAGGTACCCAAGAAGTTTTGTGAAGATCGGTTCATAAATACAGCCTCTACCCTGAGCCGTATTGACATGTGTGCTCACATTGTGTAAGTAGCACTCAATAAATCAAAGTTCATCTAATTTTCATAATTTCAGCACGAAAAAAAAACCCTTACAATAGGTGATGTATTCCATGTTACTAAACATTCATACACAAATTTATTCAAATCAGAACTTTCATACAGAAGTTCTGTACAAAAAACTGATTTTTGCATCATCGGTACAAAATGGCCGCTGGCAGCCATCTTGAATTTCGGACCACACCTAAAAACACTCGTTCCCGTCCCAGGGTCATAACAAAGGTACACAAGAAGTTTCGTAAAGATCGGGTCATAAATACGACCTATAGCCCGAGCCATAGCCAATTGTTGACGTACGGACAGACGGACGACGGGCCATGACAATTGCTCAAATTTGACTTTGTCAAAGTTGAGCTAAAAATGGTGACAAATTGGGTGAATTTTCGGCCAAGGGTGATTTGTTGAGCTCTGTAAACCCGCCTCAAACTGAAATTAAAAGTGCTTTTGGTAGTGACTTGATGGATTTTACGGACATTTGTCCGGTGAATTCCACCAGGTCGGTGCCATGCATAGACAAAGGGGAAGAAATTGGGAGATCCCCAAAGATAAAATTATAATTTTTTGGAGGCGATTTGAAAATTGAAAATGCTACTGGCGGTGACTTGATGGATTTCGCGGACATGTGTCCAGCGAACTCCAAGTCAGTACCAAACAAAGATGAGGGAAAAAAATTTAAAAGCCCTCAGAATTCTGAATTTTTCCCGGTTATTTGTAAAAACGAAAATGCCATTGGCAATGACCTAATTGATTTCACGGACATCTGTCTGGCGAAGTCTACCAGGTCGAAACCGGGCATTGCTGAGGGGGGAAATGTTGGAAAAATCTGCCAATTGGGAAATTATAAATCGTAGTACAACATAGGAAAATCTTTTGAGTAATAGCAATTTTAACTCAAGCTTATTGGAACCTGGGATACCTTTAAACAAGACATTAAACACAGACGGACTCACTTCAGAGCCTGGTGAATTTAACGAGACCGAAATTAAATTAGAAATTTCCTCAAATTATACTAATGTACTGGAAGAAATTTTTCCCTGTGGGAACCCATGGGAAAAGACGGAAACTTTGGAACTCAATATTCACTCTGAAAACATTCCGATACTTAATTTAGAAAATTTAGTCATACCGGATGGAGTGTATGCAATTACAGAGAATATGCGCATCCAGAGAATTCAGAGCCCATTAGTTACTGTTCCAATAATAATTGGGGGGTTTTGAATGTAAAGCAGTTGTTGACTCTGCTGCTGAAGTCTCGGTTATTTCTGACGAAGTTTTTGACCAGCTGTTTCTGAGGCCTAGTGTCTTGAGAACAGTGGGTCTGAAACTCGCGGCGAGAGATTCTGGGATGACAGCAAAAATAGTTGGACCCATCAAAATTGAGCTTGGTTTGCACCAGTTTAATGAATTAGTGTTTGTGGCCCCCTATAGTCGATTCCATGCTTTTAGGGTATGATCTTTTGCGGAAGCATGGAATGATCCTAGATTTGTTAACTGGTGAATTGATTATTGAGGGAAAAACGTTAAAAATATCTTGTGGTGAACCCTTCAACATACAAAATAAGCCCCAAATCCCAGTACATGAGGAAAATGGTTTGCAATCCCCATTGAAAACCCCCAGCGTGGCTGTGATTCTCAAAGATGCTGGTTCAGAGAGCCCGTTTAATTATGGGCACTCTAGCGCCAGCCATGATTTGCGTTCCCTTGTGGAATGCGAATCTGAAAAATCTTTGTGTGACAAATATGCTGTGGGAATAAATGTTGGCTCTTTTTCTGAAAACTGTCACTGCACAAAGTAAAAATAGGGCACCGAAATATTTAAATCAGGGTAAACAAACTGCATCGGTTAAGGTAGACCAGCGGTGCAAATTAGAATCAAATTCGGTTACCCTAGTATTGTGTAAGACCGATCGATTCAGTCAGAATTTTGCAATAGAACCAAAAATTGATCAATATATTGTGGTTGAAACTTTGCATGCCCCAATTGTAGAAAGGATACAGTGCTGCGTAATTAATCCTTCCGACCAACCAAAAATATTGAAAAAAGGGCACGAATTAAGTATGGCTTACGCTACAGAAGAATGCGTGGCTACTTACAAGGTTGAAAATCAAAGGCAGATCAGACAGGTGTCCAGCAACAAGTTTGAAGACGAGCTGCCTCCTCACCTGACTGATCTGTTCGAAAGATCTGTTGTAAATGTTGGTGAGGACAATCAGTCTGAATTGAAAAAATTATTGATAGAATACCAGGATGTATTCGCTAAACATGATTATGATTTAGGGAACTTTGTGACCGTGGAACATAAAATTCCAACTGGAGATGCTACGCCCATACGGTTACGCATGAGACGTACGCCTGATGCTTTTGTGGGGGAGGAGGAAAACGTCCTTAAAAATCTGTTAAAATCAGGTGTAATTAAACCCTCTGAATCTGAATGGGCAAGTGCACCTGTGCTCATTCGGAAACCTGATGGTTCAGTTAGGTGGACGTTAGACTACCGGAAGCTGAATGCTGTAACCAAAAAAGATTCCTTCCCACTCCCCCTTATAGATGATTGCTTAGCCTGCATGTCGGACAATGTATTCAGTTCAAAACTGGATTGTAATCAAGCCTACTATCAGCTACGAATTAGGCCCGAAGATCAACATAAGACGGGGTTTGTTACCCGATATGGACTGTTTGAGTTCGAACACCTTTCTATGGGATTAACTGGGGCCGTGGCAAGTTATTGTAGGGCAATCAATATAGTTTTGAATGGTTTACTTTGGAAAGCAGCCCTGGCTTTTGTGGTTGACTGTTTGGTTTTGGGATAAACTGTGGAAAACCATTTTGAAAATCTTTGTTTGGTACTATCACAGTTCCGGGAATATGGACTGAAACTCAAACCCAGAAAGTGCATTTTGTTCCAAAAAGAAGTACAGTTTCTTGGTCGGTACATTACGCCCCAGGGTGTGGAAATTGGTGACCACGCAGCCAAAGTAGTCAAAAACTGGCCTCGTCCCCAGTGTGCAAAACTCGTAAAAAAACTACTTGGACTGTTGAACTACCACAGAAATTTTGTGAAAAATTTCGCCGAACTTGCTTGCCCGATGTATGCCGCGATTAAATCTAAACCCTTTGCTTGGGGGGATAAAGAAGATGCGGCTTGGGAAGAAATTAAAAAGGTTTTAAGTGGACCTACTGTCTTGACACTCCCTAATAAAACAGACCCCTTTATTCTCGACACTGATTGTTCAGAATGCTGTGCTGGGGCTGAATTATTACAAGTGCAGGAGGGAGTGGAGCGAGTTATCTGTTACGGTAGTTTAGCCTTGTCAAAAGAACATCTAAACTACTGTACAACTCGAAAAGAGTTATTAGCTGTGGTTTTGTTCACTCGACAGTTCAGGCACTACTTGTTGGGACATCCGTTTACGTTAAGAACTGACCATAGCAGCCTGACATGGCTTATGAATTTCAAGGAACCCGAGGGTCAGTTGGCTCGGTGGCTAATGGAACCGAGTCAATTTGATATGAAAATTGAGCATAGGAAAGGAGCTATGCACCAAAATGCAGATTCTCTGAGCCGCATTCCATGGGAAGCGTGCTGTGAGAATAAAGTTGGTGCTAAGTCCCTTCCTTGTGGTGGGTGTCATTTCTGTAGTCGGGTTGAAGCAAAATGGAAAAAGTTCAAAGACGATGTAGACGATGTGTTACCCTTGAGCACTAAAAAAACTCATGGTGAAGGAGAATTGGATGTTCAAGCGTTATCATACGTGGAACCCAAATCTCTGGAAGCCAAGAGAGACATAAAAAGGGGTGACACTGTTTCAAAACTGTCTTGTGACTTGGATGTTCAAGCATCTTTGCATGTGGAACCCAAGACCACAAAACATGAAACATTAACAGGTTTATTGCAAAAAGACTCAACGCCACTATATTCATTAAGGTTGATAGGGTTGGCTGGGCATTCTGTGGATGATAGAGCCGAAAAACAAGGCACAGACCCAAATTTAAAACTAATTTTAAATTGGGGTTCAATTATTTATGGCAAATCATGCAACCAAATATTATTGGCTAAATAAAGAGATTTTTGTAATGAACCAAGGGCTGCTCCACAAGATAAGGAAGAAAGATTTTTCACAAGTACTGGTGGTTCCTCGGGTGTATACATCCTAAGTAATGTCTCTGTCATGATCTCCCAACTTCTGGTCATCAATGTATGACGAGAACCACACAATGGGTACAGGAATCATTTTACTGGTACAATATGGGTTCAGATGTCCACAACTGGGTAGCCACTTAGACTTGTAACATTGATAAGAAACCCAGCAGACATCATAAATCTCCTATGCAAGAATTCCAGGCAGGGCACTCCATGCAAAGGGTCCATCTTGACTTTCTGGGACCCTTGCCTATAACTGAAAAGGGAAACGAACATGTTTTAATGATGGTAGATCAATTTACTCGTTGGGTAGAATGTATTCCCCTACCATTACAGACAGCCGAGGAAACCGCTAGAGCAGCAGTGAATGAGTTTTTTTCACGATTTGGGTTCCCATTTGAAATTTTTACAGACCAAGATCGAAATTTTGAAAGTTCCCTGTTCAATTCGGTCTGTGAACTCTTGCAAATACATCATGCAAGAACGACCGCATACCGACCGTCTGGAAACGGCCAGGTGGAACGATACAATAGAACCCTCATGGATGCGGTTCGTTGTTTTGTAAACAAGAAACAACGAACATGGGATGTTTATTTACCGCAAATAGCTGGTGCTCTACGTTCCTCAGTTTGTCAACAGACCGGTTTTACACCTAATAAATTAATGCTTGGCAGAGAAGTTAATAAGCCTGTTGATCTTATGTTCCCTACTCCGAATTCAAACCAAAATACTGCAAATTCCGATATAACTGTTGCTGAATTCATATCGGAATTTGAGGAAACGCTCAAAAATTGCCATGAAATAGCCCGAAATACATTAAAACAAGCTCAACAGCGAATGAAGTGCAATTATGATGTCCGGGTAAATCTGAAATCTTATTCGGTAGGTGATGCAGTGTACTTGAGAGATACTGCCGTAATTAAGGGCAAAAGCAGGAAACTTGCCATAAACTGGAAAGGGCCCGGCATTGTTGTCAAGGTCATCTCACCCAGTTTATATAAAGTTTGCCTGTGAACCACTGAAGTGACATTGCATCCTGACAGAATAAAACTCTGTAAGGATAGAGATTTGCCCTGATGGTTGGTTGCAGTGGGCAAACGGTTAAAGGAGAGAGGTCAGTTGGCCGATTCTAGTGAGGTATTGTACTGCCTGTGTAACCAACCCGACAACAGACTTTTTATGATTCAATGTGATAGCTGTCGGGAGTGGTATCACGGTAAATGTGTTAAAGTCACAGCCAAAAAAAGCCAAGACGCTCACTGAGTACTATTGCCCAGAGTGTGTTGAGTAAACCAGTTTGAAAAAAAAAAAAAAAAAGTGCCATGATGATATGTGAAATTGGAAAAAAAATGTAGTTTTATCTTTAATATGTACAATTGTATTGTACATGGGTCGCTATGTACATGTGAATTTTGTGAAATGTTTTTACGCATTTTATCATGCAATTAAATTTGCATACTGTGATAAGTGCCATTTGTTTTAAGATGAATCAAAATCGTGAGCTGTGATGTTTTAAAATATTTTCTTTTATTTCATTACAGAAAATGCCAAGAAAATCCAACTTACCAGCCAGATCCAGGTCTCCCATCAACAGGGATTCATGTAATCCCCATTCAAGATCTGTGGGCCCCACCCCTAGTCAATCTAACCCTAGTGTAGTGGGTGCGGGTAGCTACGGGGATCAGGTCAGGTCTGCCACTATCCAGGGTCGGCTTTTGCCTTCAGATAAAATTGGATATAATTTAGCCCTGGATCGTTCTTTGACCGAGTCCCATAGGGAAGACCTGTTGTTGGGCCAAATTTGTATCGCCCGTAAGAAGGACACCAGGTGGTTAAACAGCCTCAAGCGTTATGCTGTTGATGTTTTTAACAGTAACTGATTGAAAGAAAACTTGGGGGACTGTGTAAAAATTGCTCGCCCTTGTAGGTCGTCCACCCCAAGCAGCCAGTCTACCTCTACTGCAGATTTCTGAACAGCTGATCCAAACTTGCCCAGGAAGCGAGAATTTATTTCAAATTCTCAGTGTCACTCAAAAAGATTCACCAGATTCCGGAATTTCCAGTGTAAGTGCTGCCGGGCCGGTGAAGACTGTGGCTAGTTTGGATAGTCAGGCCACGTTCAGGTCTCCTGTAGACCAGAACATTGGCCAGGTTCCTGCTAGTAAGACAGTGTCTTTTTCCGAAACTCGTGTTTTGGGAAGCGACCTGTCGAGACAGTCATCAATAGTTTCTGCAGTACCTTCAAATACAAACCTCCCTGTCCTTTTGGCTAAGAGTGACCAAGGTTTTATTTCTCCGGGAATTGATACCGTGTGTGTTGTTTCTAGGCCTATGGCCTCTTTAGACTCAACTAGCACCAAAGAAGCTGGTTTTGGTGGGAATCCGGGGAGCACACTGTTCGCTGTTAGGTGCGTTGAATTGGGTGAGCCCAGCAAGGAGGAAGGAATAACCACTGAAATTGACTCTTACCATTCCGGAGAAACCAGTTCCTGAACAGTTAGGTGAAGCCAATTCTAGTACCCGTCAAGCTAGAAATAGGAGACGTCGTCAAAGCCGTCGCTGCCGGAAGATCGACAATCCTATTTGCGCCATTTGTGAGGGTCGTATTAGGCGACTGAAACGCCATGTGTTCGGAGCCCATCTGCCCGATTTCTTGTGGGAACCTGTGGCCGAAGATGATCTGGACCAAGTAAGTTGTAAATATTTTACAGCATTAAAGGAAATTTTGGGTAAATTGCCTGGTCTAGATGCATCGGAAGTCACTGCTGGCCATTTTAAGGAGCTCGTGAACTCACTCTAAACTCGGAGGGTGTTGTGACCCTCTCAACAGAAGTTTCTGGGAAGCTATACGTTGAGGTTCTGGGTCTCATGATTCAAAGGTTTGGTGCAGTGTTGGGGGTTCCGGAGGGTGGTGCAGCTGTTACTCTTCGTCCCCTTAATTCGGGTGCGGGATTGGCCTACTGGAGGCTTGCTATGGTGCTATGGGCTCGTCTTGGGGAACAGGACAGAGCGGTCCTCCTGGAGAGGTGTGGAACTGGTCAGTAGTGTCGGGATGATCTCTGGAAAACCAAATTTGGTTCCAAGGATGGTGCAGAGCCCTCAGGTTCTGATAAAGAGACAAAAAGAAAGATGACCCCTCCACAGGTCTCCAGGGAGTCTGATGATGTTCTCGACCTTATGGACGATTCTTTGTATTCCTGGCAGGAGAAAGAGGCTCTTACTGTGGCTGCTGTGGCCTTAGAGCCAGTCCAACAGGCAAAAGCAAAACCTGTTCTGGACCCAGTGGAGGTGTTTGATAGTCACTTTCACATGGACAGAACCTTGGAGAGGTTGTTTCGTTGCAGGGAATTGTCCTTTTGGGCCCAGTTGTTTGGGGCGATGGAGGAAGGTTCTGCCCCATGTACAGTGGTTGCCGGCATTGCATTTTTTTGTGACCCGTCTTCTTGGCCCCAGGAATTTGAGTTTGAAGACTGATGGAAGGTGGACATTGGGGTACACCCCAAGCACTGGCGCCAGGTGGGGGGAGTCGGTGTTCTCTAGAGCCAGTAGGTTGGTTCGGAGACCTGAGGTCATTGCTTGGGGTGAGGTTGGTTTTGATTTCTCTCTGGGCTCGCAGGGTGGCCATGCACAGTAAACAATATTCCGGAGCATGGTAGCTATGTGTTACGGTATGGAATTATTAATGATATTGGTAACAGAAAGAAATCTGAGAATCAGCAACAAAACTATGAATTTAACTATTCTGAAATTTAATTAAAAAGAATTAATATATAAAAAAAAAATTATACAAAGATCTTTTACACTAATTGGTTTACAGAAAATAAAAACAGTGGTACTTATCAATTATTGAATTAGTCCAAAGTACAGTTTGACAGAATCCAGTAATCCAGTGGTGAAGTATCTTCTGAAGAAAGTTACCAGCTGGTAGATGTAGTATTAAATCCAAGAATGTCTCTTCAGAAACAGTATCCCGTAGATTTGTAATAAAATTTTCACTTAGAAATTTCAGCAGTCTCCAATAAAATATAACAAAATGCTCCGTAAAATTCAAATGGAGTAAAAATGTAAGAAGTATTGGCGCCACAGGTAATTTCCAAATAATCCAGTAGAATCCTGGCTTTTCACAAAATAATATTATTCTGTTTCACAGAAAGTATAAATTCTCTTTTCCAAGACGAATAGATTCTCTTCAAAATTCTCTTTTGGAATCAATCTCCAAATTCACAAAGAAGCACTGCTTCTATAATAAATGCACTGTTCTGAAACAATAATATTCTCCAATGGAAATAACTGAAGTGAGTCTTTTTGAAAGGCTTTCTAAGAATGAGTTTTTGAATTCTGTTGACAAACCTTTATATAGTAACCAGATAGAATGTCCCAGAAGAGGAAGTTTCTGTAATGTTCTACTAGTTTCTGGGGGATTCTGTTAAAGTTCAAGTAAACAAGGTCATTGACCTATTTAAACAATTAAACAATCAACAGCTATATGTACAATATATCAGTGTAACAAAGATGTAAACAAGGTCACCGAGTGCAAAAGTGTTATTCCAGTCAGAAAATGCAGCAATAAAAAAAAATATCTTTCTCATATAATTATCTACTAAGGATATGTCAATCTCAATATAATATGGGGGCTATAACACTATGACTCGACCTGAGTTTCCCCTCATTCTCCATCTGAGGGGTGAGGCATCTGACCCTTACTCAGCTCGAGTGGGTTCTTTGGCCCGGAGCATCTTGTGGGAGATGCAAAGGGAGGCTCAGCCTATCCATCTGCACTGTTGCACCACCAATGCTGTTGAGATTCAGGCCTGGAAATCAATGTTTGGAAATTGCTTTTTTGGTTTCACGGCTATGGTGAATAGGTTTGACTCTCAACAGTTGGAGGGGCTCAGAGCGGTAACCCTGGACAGGCTTCTTGTGGAGACTGACAGTCCTTATTTTGGAGGTTCCCGTGTCTCAACCCCCAAGTTAGTGGGTGAGGTTGCCCTAAAGGTTAGCCAGGTGTTGGGGGTGGAGTTGGAGGAAGTCTGTTGTTGCACTCTCAGGAATGCGCGGCAGATGTACCGATTGTGAGCAATGGTACAGTTGATCCCGGTTGAAAATGAAATTTTATGAAATAGATTTTAACTGTTGGTAAATAGTTTTGAAGTTTCATTTTTCATGGTGTTTTTTGGTCGGGACTGTCGGTCACATCAAGTTGTTAGTACTATTATCGTCAACTTCATTGCAGTCAATTTTGGAACCCCTTTGTGTGACTGGTTCTAGAGGATGCTGGTTTAGAGAGCCCGTTTAATTATGGGCACTCAAGCGCCAGCGATGATTTGCGTTCCCTTTGGGACAGTCATGCTGTGGGGCAGACAAATGGAAACTGCTATGATCAGGTTATTATTATCTCCCAAACAAATAATTAGAGTTAAAACCACTTCAATTGCAGTTCTGCTTTCAAGAGTTATGAATATATTTAATTACGGCGATTTATTTTCTGCATGCCGCCGTTGAATTGTCTCCACTGGAATGTTATTTCAAATAATTTTTACTGATACAGTTGATTGGTTAGTTCTGGTCATGTTTGTGTTTATTTTTTACAATTTGAATTGTCTCCCGTGCAATTGTTTTTTAACTACTCATACCCAACCTTATGGCGCAACCCTTCTAAACTTGATGGGGAGGAGTGTCATATTTGCACCTGGTGACGTAGTATGCATATTTGTAAACGCGGGAATTTGGGGGTCATCGGCTGTGAACTACGACCTCAATGACAATAGAGTTTACAGGTATCTGGCTGGTGATTGGTTGAGAGCACTAGAGATTCGCGGGATTTTTTATGTTGCCAATGACGCTGTTTTATAGGACTACATTTTCTTCTATGGAGAGCTAGAGGAGAGACTTCATTGTGCTTTTTGTGCCATCAGCATTGAAAGACTCACAGCAATAGCAAAGGGAAGCTTCACCTAAGCGGATCATAATAACAGTAAAGAGATTTGGACACCCAAGGAATCTAGGTGAGTTTAGGGCTTTGCTGGGGAACAATTCCACGGTTCACCTGACTCGCCACGTCAGATTCTGTCTCAAATCGCTGTCAATACAGTCTTGTGCTATTCCGAGTAATGGGCCTGACGATCGAGTATTGCTCGAGAATAGTACAGTTTGGAAAGAAATTCATGGGCACTATCAGAGTTATGCCCCTTGTGGTGCCCCCTGTGGGTGCGGCAAGTTTATTTGTAAAAGTTTGAATTGACATATGATAAGGAACACGCACACCAAATTTGGTTCAATTTGATCCAGTAGTTTGTGAGAAGTCGATAATGTAAAGTTCACGACGGACGGCGGCGGACGGCAAGTGATGAGTTGAGCTACCTTTGGTGAGCTAACAAGCTATAATATATTTTATGCAATTTGTGGTGCTTTCCTGTTAAATTCCCTGGAAAGTGGTTTAGTACTAGTTTATTGTTGTAGACTTGTTTGTCGTAATTAGACTTGGGAGACTAAGAGTGGCATGCAAGTCCATGCAGCCCTGGAAATTCACCCTCAGCAATCAGCAGAGCAGAGGAAAATGCTGAGGAAAAGAATATCCACAGCCAAAATACTGCAGAGGATGGTTTCTTCTGAAAGTTTTGTGGCGGCAGAAATTGCACAACTTCCAGATTACACAAGGAATCAAACCATGTGGGTTGCACTACGCTATATTACTAATCTTACAATTTACAGTACAAGTTGCAGCATAACCACTAGAAACTATATGTTCTGCTTCTTCTATGTTGATAACACTAGAATCTGATATCAGTTTCTGGAAAGCTCTTACACAGCTTTCCAGAAACTGATGTCAAATTCTGGTGTAATCAACATAAAAGCAGTGAGATTTAGTTTGTGGTTATGCTGCATCTTATTTTCACACATACTATACATATTGAGGAAGCCACCTGCTTACTTCCACAATTTTTTCTCAGCATTCACATTGTTCATGATATTGGCATGATCTAATTGAGTGAAAGATTCTGCACATTGTGATTTTTTACACATGTATCTCAAACTACTTTCACATGTTAAAGTTACTTGAATGTTTTCACTTCACTGCCTACTACATATACATGGAAATTGAGACTATGCCCTGATGATTTTTACATTATCGAACAGGCTTCACAGCAATTACCAGAGAAGCACCAGTTTTCCACAGCCATTTTTTTGCTGAGGAAACAAGGATAAATTATGAGGACTGTCTATGGTTATTTACAACACAAGCTTCACTGATTGGTCACACTTCAGTTCTTTGTGTTGTCACTTTGATAGGCTCAAAGTGAAGTTAAGCCTTTATATAACAGGCTTTACCCCTATACCCCTTTAAGGTTTTATAGTATGCCATTTGCATGCTGTATGGTTTATATTAGCATGTCTATCTTGCTAATGTGCTTGCTCAGTGATAATTTAATCAGTCAGCTCTATTGTTGTGAAATTGAGTATTGAGATTACGCCCGACTTGTGTTGCCATTGTCTTGTCGGGCGAGAAGAACCGATGTTGGCCGAATCCATCTGATTGGTCGATTGGATGATAAACAAGATTTCGCCAGATCTCAGCCATTGAAAGCTGCAGAACTTAAGAAGTGACGCAAGATAGCAGACTTTTCTCAAGATAGCAGAGAAGTGAGTTGACATTATCATATTGGAAACAACTGCTATTGCTATATTTATTGCTATATAAATATTATTATTAATTTTCAATATTTGGCAATGATACGACTTGAACTGACTGCAGGGTGAGTACCACTTGCGGCCATGTTTCTTGTTAGAAAATATTGATAGAGTCTCCATTTTGAAATTTGGAAAATATCACTAAAGGTCTAGTTGAAATACGGTTGTTGCCTTATTTCAATTACTTTTGAATATGTGTTGAAGAGGGCTGTCGCGACTATCATTTTTTGTAATCGACTAATCGTGACCAGTAATCGACGGTTAGTCGATTAATAGTCGCTTCCCATGATTTTTTAGCAAATCAATCTTCTGTTCGTAAAACTCTGAAAATGACAATGGCACCAGTGTGTTCAGACGAAGTGGTGTTGTGGGAACAACAAATCGGTCCCGACTGAAGGTACATGTAGTCCAATCTTGGACCCACAGTCCGTAATATAATTTTTGGGGTTGGTACGTCCTGTAGGACGTACCAACCCCAAAAATAATATTACTGACTGCGGGTCCAAGTTTGAACTAGATTGAAGCCGATGAATTAAAATGAATTTACCAAAGAACGTTCCTGCATATGTTTCCTTTCTGCAAGAAGTTTCTCGAAATTTTGAACATTGAGATCTATGCATTCCCTCGTCAGTTGTTAAAATTGGATCTTAGTCTGAAGTTCCGAACTTTGAGAAGTGATCTGACGTTCTGACTTTCGTCATAATTTTGTCACTTCCGCACTTTGGGTTTTCCAATGGGTGCATTCGTGTGTACAAGACTGGAGAAATTCAGAAGAATCTATTCTTCTCGAGTAACTGTGAGTGTTCTTTCTTACACAGTCCGTGACAGTCGTACAGTCTTCCGGATATGAATGTTAACTATGGTTAGATATTTAAAGTTATTCACCTTCATTGATCATTCACCTCACAAAACAATGAAATTTAGCCCCGACGTGTAGTAGACGTGTACCACCTTGAAAATGAACGACGATCGACTAAAAATAAAAAACGTTGACTACTTCAATCGTCGACGGTTAGTCGACTAATCGAATAATCGCGACAGCCCTAGTGTTGAATTCTTTTTTCTTTCTTGACCCTTAGGAAATTAATTTTCATCGAGTTGGTGCTCTTTGATGTTTTTCCTGACTTGTTTGAAATATCGGTCGGTGCCTTTGTTTTGAACAGTCTGGTGATTCCTGAAACGGTGTTAAAGAGGTTCAATATTTTGAATTTTGTTTAATATTAGGTTGTTGCTCAATATGTTTTGAAAATATATTTTTCGGCTGACCAGCACGTAACGCCAAAAATATTATTTTCGTGTATAAAGTTTTTTGCTTTCTAAATTTTTTCGTCTTAAAAAAAAAAACAAAAACAATTTCTTCATTTTTTCCATTTGGAATTTCTTGTAAAAATTTCTGAAACATATTCAAAAGCCATCGCCAGTAAAATAAAGGTTAATACTGCTTCTTAAGAAGAACTACTGAATATTCCCCATGTAGGCCCAGCAATTGTGGGTGAAATAACTGAAAGGAGGGAGTATCTAGGAGTCTTGACCAGGGAAGACCAAATTTCAATACTATATTTTAGAGGTTCAAGAGATCAATGGAATGCTATAGATTTTAGCAGACCTTGCAACCCGGTTAGGGAAAGAACCGAAATAGATGAACAGGTCTTGGTACAGGGTTTAACTCCACCCCTTTCAATTACCAAATCTCTTTGCATAGATCCAATGGATATGGAAAATCCTATGCTTAGTGATAGAGGAGAAGTTAAGTATTCGATTTTGTCGCCACAACAATCGATAAGTAGTTCTAGTCCCTCAGTAAGTCCAGCAAGTTCAGAGTATGTTCCAGTAGGGGCAGAGCCTGTTGGTCTATTGAGACAAACTGAGTATTCTCAGAATTTGTCAGCTAGTCAAGTGGTTGAAGGCGACCTGATTCCATCGACTGAGCTGATAAGTCAAAGTGGGCATATTTCTGCAGTAAGTGGGGTGGAGGATGGCTACCTGAGTCCACCTCATTTAACACTTTCAGGAAACCCTGACATCCGATATCTGCATAGTATTGATCAGAACAGAGGTTAAAGTAGAGGTGGAGGAAGTCCACCTGAGCTTACATACACCCAGCTTTCTGATAATATGAGGGCAGAATATGAAAGGATCGGGGGAGAAAATGAGAAACTTATGCAATGGATTAAAATTGCGGAATTGGAATTACAAATTCAGAGGTTAGAGCTGAAAAATAACCCGGATGTTAGGCCAAAGGTGTCAGTAAGTTCTGAGGCACCGGCTTCTGCTGATAGCCAGATATTTTATACTGAGGGGCCTCTGACCGGAAGTACTCCATAGAAGGAGCCCTTGGATTTGACAATGGGCGCTGCAAGCACTGCAGGGCTTGGACAAAAGGTTGATCAGCCGAAGTCGATGGTTTGGGATGGTCGACACCAAAGGATGTCTCCTAAAAAATATACGTCAACTCCAAAAAGTAATTTAGGGGTCATCAGGTATCAGGATGACGCATCCCAGGTAACACACCTTTCGCCTACAGTTTTGGTGAATAGAAATAATATAGCGGCAAGAAATAGTATTTTATCTGCAGTACCCCAGATAAATAAATATGAGTCTGTGCCAAAACAAAATGTTAACATGTCTCTATCCTCCGGCACGGCACGTGTTGGGGGTGGTGAATTTAATAGGCCACAGACATTGATTGAAAATACAGTTCTTGCCCATTCACCAAAAATATATAGTTATTCGACAACCCAATTATACATTGGCTGGTCATAGGTCACTGGCAGGAGAAAACGCAATTACTTATACTACATCTGTAGTGACCGGAACCATCATGAATGCAGGTGAGATTCATTATAGTACAAGAGGTAATTTGAATACGACTGCATCTCCCAATTATATGTATCAAGATGTTTCTGGGCGACGGCTACCTGAACCTAGTAAACTGAACGGATACCAGATGCCGTCGAGTACAGCTTCAAACGTTTATCCTGGGGTACATCAGAATTTGAGTACTCAGGATCAGCATTATAAATCTGTGCATTTTATACAAAATGCACATGATAATCAAACACCGAACAATTTACCTCGTCAGCCACGTGTAAGTGGAAGTTTTGGGTCACATATAAATAAAGTATTGGTTAACACTGGTCCTACAATACAAATGAATCAAACAGGCCAGGTGAATCCAAGCTTGAATTAACAGGTACCAGTTTATGAAGATGTAAGCCTGGTGGAACCTAGTGGAGTACCCTCGAGGGTCCAACATTCTTACACTCAACAGTCTGCAACGACAAGAACTGGAGATAATCAAGTATATGTGACACCTGTTCAAAATATAGTTTCATATCCTGACCGAACGCAACAGGAATGTTACGAAAATGTAGGCCAGTATGCTCAACAACTGTCTCCGAATATTCATTACCAGGGAGCATCAGGGAATCCCATGCCCCCTAGGTCATCTGTTCAAAATGAATGTAGTAATTCCACAAGAGGGTGCATTTGGCCACCAACTGCATCCTCAAGTTCATAGTAATACAATCGGACATCACCAAGTTACCATTGGAAATACAAATAATTGGCAAACACAAAATTATGATTATAATCAAGGAGAGGTGTATGGGTGTATGGTTCACCTAATCGAAGTTTGCCATTGGCATCTATAAATTATGAGGCTTCTCAGTCGAACCAGATACCAAATATGAATTATCAAACTCTAATTCAAACTCTACAATTGCCTAGACAGTCTGATGTCCAATTGTTAGCTACATGTCAAAATATGGGTAATCAGTCGTCTATGCTTGGGCTTGCGTTGCCCGCACGGTAGGGTGAGTTCATGTGTAGCCGAGAGAATCAAATGAATTCCCAACCTACACAATTCCCAATGAACAGTCAAGTTTCACACACATATCAACCACCACAGCCTGTATCATCTACAATACCAGGTATGCAGGTTCCATTGAATCAGGTACAAATGGGGCCGTCACAAACCCGACAAGTACTGAACGGATCGAGTCAACCTGTGAGATTGGACTTGCAATACCCGACCGAATGGGAGGGGGTGCAAATGTCCAAATCTCAGCAGCCTGGAAGTTCTGTTCCACGAAAATTAGTTGTACCTCAAGGATTGAAATTTGAAGGCACTGAATCATGGACAGCTTTTAAAATTAAATTTAAGCGTTATGCAGTAATGGAGCAGGGTCCTCCAGAAAAACAAATTTATTTATTTATTGGTGTTTAAGGTCACATATTTCTGCACAATGGCTAATCACGACCACGACAGTTTTACGGGTGGAGGAAGCCGGAGTACCCGGAGAGAACCACTGAGCAACGGCGAGCAACTGTCAGCTCCCCAACATACTAACTCCACACAAGCAGGGTTAGCATTGGTTGAAGACAGGTGCACCATCGACGTGCAGTACGCCTTAGTACACAGCGTCACCGTGCCCCCACGTGGGCAATGAGGGTGAAGTGTCTTGCCAAAGGACAACGCGGTTGCCGCAGGTGGGATTCGAACCGAGGACCTCTCAGCTTGCAGCCTGCACCTCTACCAACTGAGCCACCGCGCCCCCTCCAGAAGAACAAAAAAATGTTTGATGTTTCTGTCTTGGTGGTAAGGCTAGTGAAGTATACTCGTTATGGTGTGAAAGAAATCAAAATATGACCATAGAGGAGCAATTGACACGGCTGGAGGCCCGTTTGGGTGAGCATAGTACACAAGAGACTACCCAGTTAAAGTTCCAAAATGTTAAACACAAGGTCAATCTTTGGAAGGCTGGGCCGAAACAGTACTCTCTTTAGCGACACATGCTTTTAAAGATTGTCCAGAGCAATCTGTTAACCAGCAGGCTTTATTTAAATTCTGCCATGGGTGTACAGACTCAGTAGCAGCTGAATATGTCATAAACAGTCGCTCGACCCGCATGGAAGAGGCGATTAAACTGTTAAAATGGAATCAGTATAATAGATTGGCAATGCATAGAGACGCTTCACCAGGTCCTAGTAGTGGTGAAAGTCCCAGCAAAATTAGGGAAGTGCGAAATGATAACGTGGTGGTTCTGGCTATCGTGCCAGAAATAAATCTAAAAAATTTAGAAATAAGGGAGGTAAGTCATCTCCTAGAGGAGATTCACTGAAAGGATCAGGGAATGATTTTCAGTATTTGAAATCAAAAACGTTTGCTTTAGAGGCAAAGACAGAATTTTGTTAAAAAATTACAACAGTTGTTGGATAAACTGAATTCCCTGATGCAAAACAAAACTTCCTCTGACCTGACAGATACTCGAGGGGCAAAGGGAGCACCACGATCAAGTTCGACTTTTCCTAACAAGAAAAATGTGCAGTGCTTTCTGTGTCAAGGTTTTGGTCACTTCAAGTCACAGTGCCCCTCGAAAAATGCATAATATATAAAAAATAAGGGGCGCAGTGTGCACTTTGAGGACCAAACAAACTAAAAATGGGCGAATGAAGAGGTCTGATTTTGTCCCCTACACCCTCATGCAATGACCTCAATAATAATGCTAATAGTTTACTGATTGAAGAGGAAAATTTAGTTGTCCTAAGAGTAAAATCCCCATCTGCAATTCATTTAGAAGTTGCAATTGCAGGTTTGACAACACATGCAGTAGTTGATACTGCAGCAGATGTCACTGTGTTAGAGTTTCTTTGAACCCATAAAACCGGCACCGCCAATTTTGAAATCTGTTCATTTTAATACAGCGGCGAGAGACAGACAGATGTTAGGGAAGTATGTTGGTCCCATACCGGTACAGATTGGTGATCGTACATACAATGAGTGCCTATATGAGGCATCAATCGAAGATGAAATTTTACTAGGAATTGATTTCTTGAGAAAACAAAGTTATAATTGATACAGAAAAAGACTTGATTACTATTGACCAAATTGTAATACCCACCATTACAAAAAATAGTAAATCTTTGAAAATAGCAAAAACTAGTTTACTTGATGACACTGTGATTCTGCCCAATTCTGCAGCATTATTAAAGTGTGATTTAGATCAGTTTCTCACGGATTTTGTTGCAGAACCATCTGAAACTTTACCACTTTTAGGTCTACGTTCGGTGTATACCGATCAGAGGGATCCACACATTTGTCTAATTAATGTTAATAATCATCAGTTCTTTTTACCAAGAAATCAATTGATTGGTCTTGCGTATGAGATGGACTCAGTTTTAGACAGTTTTCCTCATCAATCGGATCAAGTTGAAAATCTATTAGCTGAAAACAAGTCAAGTACAGGTATTTGTAAAGTTAAAGTTGCCTTACCAGACGGAACGGTAACTAACAAAAATGGCAAAGATTTAAATAAAATACCTGATCATATAAATGAGCATTTAATTGACACAGGAGACCATCCACCAATTCGCCAGCCCATGAGGCGTCCACCTCTTTGTTTTGTTGAAGAGGAAAAAGCCCACCTTCAGAAAGTACTTGAGATTGGAGTTATCCAGCCTAGTTTGAGTGAGTGGGCCTCTCCCCCAGTTTTGGTTAGAAAACGGGATAAATCTTTGAGGTGGTGCATAGATTACCGGAAAATTAGCGCAGTGACCAAAAATGAAGTATATCCGTTGCCGCGGATTGACGAACGTTTGGACTGGTTAGCAGGTAATCTATGGTATGGTAAAGCAGATTGCATGAATGCCTATCACCAGGTGAATGTTAAAAAAGAAGATAGGTGCAAAACTGCTTTCAGTACAAAACATGGTAGCTGGGAATTTATTAAAATGCCCTTCGGTCTTTCTGGAAGTCCTTATACCTGGTCCAGAGTAATTAATTTAGTCTTGCAAGGCCTGACCTGGACCAGTGCACTTTGTTATCTTGATAATGTTGTGTTTGGTGGATGCTCTTTTGAAAATCATATGGCAAAGCTCTACACTTCACCCAACCAGATCACAATACCAAAGATCTAAGTTATCGCATTGTTTTCATCCTCAAATCAAATCCTGATTCAAATTCGTCCACCACCAGGAGACGGGAACATGAAATAAATTGGATATACCGACTCAGGACATTGCACCCCTTTGGTATAAAGAGAAAGGATTTTTAATTTTTACACTTTAGTTTATATATCACATGTATTTCTGTTTTACATTAGCCAACTTCTTGAAAAAGAGGGAGATACTCCAGTGACGTAAAACGTCACAATAATGAATACGCCACACGCCTGGTATAGAAGGGGCGACGACGTATTTCATTACTGCAAAAAAGAGTGTTATAAAAGTATGGGCGATGCATGTCAGCAGTGTGAAAAGGAGTTTAAATATCACTCCGGACTATATAGACATATCCGTATCACACACCGCAAAGCAAACTTCGTCCAGTGTAATATATGTGGGTTCAATTTCAAGAGGAGAGAATACCTCAAAAAACACTTAGCGAATCACTTGAGAAATCAGACAACAATAAAGAATTGTGATGTTAAAACTCAAACAGAGGCCACATTGGATGAGTCTCCGGTCAACTGTGGGACAGAGACAGTCCGATATGTGGAACCACCACACAGGTCGCCAGGAGAAAATAATCAAGTGCCATCCAATGACGTCGGAGTAGAAGTTGACTCACTTATACAAGAAACAATCAACAACAGAGACGATGCAAGCAGAACGCAAACGCCAATAATACGGGAGAGTGAATGCCACCTACCCCAAATTTACAGCCACAGAGGCAACACGCCACCTAACAGTAATCCAAATGACATCGCACAGCTGTATAACTGTGATAAAGTTCTCAAGCTAGTGGCGCACAGCCTGGAAATAATTTAACAATAAAAGCATAACATGTCCCTGCAGTCTTCCCTCTGACTTATTCCCAAAATCGGGACCCCAGTTTTCACCCAAAATAAATTCGGGACGCAAAATGTAATGATTTGGGATAAAAAAGTGATTATCCCATCCTTAAACTACCCCAAACATGGAAAAATATCAACCTACGGGCAAATAGATATATACCCGATGGGTACATAAATAATGTACCCGTCAGGCATACAAAAAGTATACCCGACGGGTACCTCAAAAATACCCATCGGGTACGGTACATGTTAATATACCCGACGAGTATTAAATATATACCCGACAGGTACACCTATTGTGACGTCACTGAAATAACAGTATAAATAAGGGTGCCTCAAACAGAGTAGCGCTATCGCCTCTGATGAATCCCAATAGGGAAGAAACCGGTTGGGCTAAAAGAAATTGTCCGTTTACTTCTTGGATTGTATTTTACATTTTTAGTATTTCACTATAGAAATACGGACAATGGCTAACGCAGGTTACCAATTGGAAAGCATGTCAGTCGGAAGTGAGTCAATACTGAGCCTCACGGGAAGTATATCGAATCAAACAATTATTGAAGAAAATGTGGAACGACCACAAAAAAAAAAGGAGGAAAAGATCAGAGAAACAAGAAACACTGAAAAGGATAAATATCAAACCAGGGAACCTAGCGCTATACCGAAAATTTCGGAACGGCCAAGTTAAACAAATGAAGACACAATTACAAATTTACTTCTACACAGAATGTTGTGTCTCAGAGCTGGCACCCATCAATGAAAGTGTCATTGACACTGTTGCTCAACTTGACATACTTGAACTTGTTAAGTTATAAATGAAATGGCAAAATTGAAGAACAGAGTAATCCATCAATTTTTAAATGTAAACTGTAAGATTGGCTAAAGGAAGAATGTTGATACACAAATGCAGTATGTTTAGAGGTTACTGTAAATGGCAACTTTTTTCACAGAAATGAATGCTAATCAATAGTTCTTATCGAAAGGTCTTGTCTAATGAGCACACCAAGTTAAACAAGCATACCAGGTTTCAAAGCAATCCAATCATAAATGTGCCCTGTAGGGTGTGCCAAAGAGAAATATTGAGGTCTGACTAAACTAAGTTCTAAGAACGTTGGCCGCAGCAACATTTTCTTACGGAAATTGAAGAAAATCGATAGCTCCCATCTAGAGGTCATCCCAAACAAGCATGCCAGGTTTCAAAGCAATCCAATAATAAGTGTGCCCTGTCGGGTGTTCCAAAGGCAAATATTGAGGCCTGACTAAACTAAGTTCTAAGAACGTTGACAGCGGCAACATTTTTCGATGGAAATGGAAGAAAATTGATAGCTCCCATCTGGAGGTCTCCCCAAACAAGCATACCAGGTTTCAAAGCAATCCGATCATAAATGTGCCCTGTAGCGTGTGCCAAAGGGAAATATTGAGGTCTGACTAAACTGAGTTCTAAGAACGTTGGCCTTGGCAACATTTTTTGACGGAAATGGACGAAAATCGATAGCTCCCATCTAGAGCTCACCCCAAACAAGCATGCCAGGTTTCAAAGCAATCCGATCATAAATGTGCCCTGTAGGGTGTGCCAAAGAGAAATATCGAGATCTTCTGACTGAACTAAGTTCTAAGAATGTTGGCTGTGGCAACATTTTTTGACGGAAATGGAAAAAAATCGATAGCACCCATCCAGAGGTCACCCCAAACAAGCATACCAGGATTCAAAGCAATCCAATCATAAATGTGCCCTGTAGGGTGTGCCAAAGGGAAATATTGTGGTTTGACTAAACTAAGTTCTAAGAACGTTGGCCGCGGCAACATTTTCTTACGGAAATTGAAGAAAATCGAAAACTCCCATCTAGAGGTCACCCCAAACAAGCATGCCAGGTTTCAAAGCAATCCGATCATAAATGTGCCCTGTAGGGTGTGCCAAAGAGAAATATCGAGGTCTTCTGACTAAACTAATTTCTAAGAACGTTGGCCACGGCAACATTTTTTGACGGAAATTGAAGAAAATCGAAAACTCCCATCAAGAGGTCACCCCAAACAAGCATGCCAGGTTTCAAAGCAATCCGATCATAAATGTGCCCTGTAGGGTGTGCCAAAGAGAAATATCGAGGTCTTCTGACTAAACGAAGTTCTAAGAACGTTGGCCGTGGCAACATTTTTTGACGGAAATTGAAGAAAATCGATAGCTTCCATCCAGAGGTCACCCTAAACAAGCATACCAGGTTTCAAAGCAATCCAATCATAAATGTGCCCTGTAGGGTGTGCCAAAGGGAAATATTGTGGTTTGACTAAACTTAGTTCTAAGAAGGTTGGCCGCGGCAACATTTTTTTACGAAAATTGAAGAAAGTTTGTCAAGTTGAGCTAAAAATCAAATACACTATAAATGTCCGCCGTTCAACAGTGAAGCAATTAAGGCTAGAATAAATGATATTCTAGCGAAAACTAATCTAGAAATCACAGATTTATTACGTCAGAGCAAAGAACAGGAATTAACATCGAAAGCAAAAATAGTGAAATAAACAGAGTGGAATGAAATTAGTTCAACGGAAGAAAAAGAAGAAGCAAACAACACCCTCTCAACTCTGAAGACAAGGCTTAGAAAAAGAATCACAACAGATTACGAGAAACACTTAGAGCGTTGAGAAATAACAAAATGAATAGTCGTTTCTCCGTCTTACAGAAAATCAGAATAAGACGACACAGATATCAACAAACAGCAAGAAGATCTGCGCCACAGTCTACAAACAATAGATCAAGAAATAGGGGATACAAAAGGGGCAACTACAACAGAAATGACTACCCCAACAGAAGGGATAACCAATACAAAGACAAAACTATGGACAGTCACGTAACAGACAGACCCAAAATAGAAATATTTGGGATTTCCTCAACTTATTCGCAAATACCAATAACAATGGGAATGATAACGCAATAAATGATCAAAATTATGCAAGTGATCTCATTCTCAATGTCTCAGACCATATTCTTACAAGTGATGAAATATCCATCCTGTCAAAGGGACTAACATTCAGTCCAAACCCAATTTTATACAACAGAGCTACTCTATCTCGGGACACCCACAACTTTATAAGGCGATTAAGACTAAAAGTACACTTCAACTTCGATGATATGTCCAATCAGAGAACCCCTCCATCCTGGGGCGAATATCTTGAAATGAAATTCAGACCAAAAACGAACAGGAGCCCAAATCCAGGCCAGGACCCATGTCTAGACACATATAGCCGAGTGCTAAGCCACTATTTATCCACTTTAGGATATCAAAAAACCGTAGTAAACATTACGGAAGGTGAAAGACGGGCAATTTATCAGCTCAAGAATAACCCAACAATAATTATAAAAAAAATGTGACAAGGGTTCAACTATAGTTATACAAAACAGAGAGGATTATATAAAAGAGGGCCTTAGGCAATTAAACGATGCCCAATTTTATATAACCACAACCGACAACCTCACCGATTACCACAACCAGGTAGTTATCAAAAAACTTGATACATTGCTGCAACATAAGGAAATCAGTGAGAAAATACATCAAGGGTTAATAAACAGAAACCCTACCACGCCGAAATTTTATATGCTCTCGAAAACTCATAAATGCAATACTCGAGGAAAAATTCCCGGGTGCCCAATCATCAGTGGGAACAACAGCCCCACTGAAAAAATCAGTAGCTTTGTAGATGAACATATCAAATCATTGGTAAAAAAAGCACCCAAGCTACATAAGAGACACTAGCGACTTTATCAACAAATTAAGATCCATAGACAATTTACCGGAGAATTTCATTCTCTGTACACTTGATGTAGTTTCCCTATATACCAATATCCCTAACAATGAAAGCCTTGTCTCAGTAGCAAGGGCTATTAGAAGAGAGAAACCCAACTGGGAAATATCCTTTAATGACCTACTTGATTTACTAAAAATTGTACTACACAGTAACAATTTTGAATTCGACACTAAACAATACCTTCAAATAGGCTCTACTGCCATGGGGACAAGAGTTGCCCCTTCATATGCGAACATCTTTAGGGGGGAACTGGAAAGAAAACTCCTTTCAGAATACCCACTGAATCCTGAGTTATACCTCCGCTTCATCGATGATATATTCCCGATATGGAGCCACGGTGACACAACTCACTGAGTTCATTAATTAGCTGAACAAGTCACACCCAACAATTAAATTCACAGCAGAATACTCAAAACGAGTCAGTGAATTTTTTGGATGTTAACATTTCCAAAGAAGGAAGAAAGCTCAAAACAGATCTATACACAAAACCTACAGCTTCACACGCGTACCTACGATCCGAGTCCTGTCACCCGACACAACAAAAAAATGGCGGTTACTACAGTCAACTTTTAAGAATAAAAAGGATCTGTAGTGAGGAGACGGATTTTGTCCGACATGGTACAACGATGTTAGAGTACTACCTTAAACGCAGCTACAACAAATCCAAATTGGAAGAAGATTTTTGAAAAGTAAGGGCCACAGATAGACTATCCCTACTAGAAAACAATACTAGAAGAGCCACTAATAGAACCCCATTTGTATGCATATTCAACCTGGACAGCAAAACAATGGGATCTATTATTATAAAGTTCTGACATATCCTCTATTTTTCTCACAAATTAAGAAGCATATTCAGTGAGGTACCTCTGATAGCATACAGGAGAAACAAAAATTTAAAAGACCTCATTACAAGAGCAAGAGTGCCACCACTCAAACATATCAGTGGGCTGATAATTGAGAACCCCTTTATAACGTGCACTCGCCCGAACTGTGGCATCTGCAAACACCTTAAGGAAAACACTTTATGGTTCAAAAGTAGTCAAACAAAAGAAAGATTTCGTGGTCCCAAAAAATACTCATGCCAAACAAGAAACTGTATTTATCTGCTTACTTGCAAACTGTGCAAAAAACAATACGTTGGTGAAAGGAAACTCCATTTTGGCATACGCCTACGAGAATATCAAGCAGATATAAAACATGGCAGAGACACAACCGTAGCTCTACACTTCACCCAACCAGATCACAATAGCACTGATCTAAGTTATCGCATTGTTTTCATCCTCAAATCAAATCCTGATTCAAATTCGTCCACCACCAGGAGACGGGAACATGAAATAAATTGGATATACCGACTCAGGACATTGCACCCCTTTGGTATAAACAGAAAGGATTTTTAATTTTTACACTTTAAATCTTGAAGAGTTACTGGATAGATTTCGCCAGTATGGCCTTAAATTGAAGCCCATGAAATGCGAATTTTGCCAACATAAGATTGAATTCCTCGGAAGGATAGTTAGTAAAGAGGGTATTGAACTAAACGAGGAATCCAAAGAAACTGTAAAAAATTGGCCTGTTCCTTCTAATACCCCGAGAGGTAGAAAGTTTTTGTGGTTTGGTAAATTACCATAGAATGTTTATAAAAGATTTTGCCAAGACTGCTAAACCACTTTATGACCTAATGGGTAAAAAACCTTTTAAATGGGGAGAGGAGCAACAACAGGCTTTTGAAGCACTCAAGGCTTGTTGTGTTTCTACTCCTGTTTTAACTCTCCCAAATGATACAGATACTTTCATTTTGGATACAGTTGCCAGCAATTGGGCTCTAGGGGGTGGAACTGATTCAGGTTCAAAATGGGGTGGAAAGAGTTATAGCTTATGGTAGTTTTATATTATCCCCCAACAAATTCGATATTGTACTACTAGAAAAGAACTTCTTGCAGTAGTTCGGTTCACCAGGCAATTTAGGCACTATTTATTAGGTCGTCCTTTCATTGTGAGGACTGATCATAACAGTCTTAGGTGGCTTATGAATTTTAAAGATCCTCAAGGCCAAATTGCCAGGTGGATGGAGGAGCTAAGTCAGTACAATATGATAGTCCAACATCGTCCAGGCAAATTACATACCAATGCAGATGCTATGTCTCGAATTCCTGTTGATAGCGTCTGTAATGAATATAGGGAAGGTTTTAATGTTTCCAAGTTGCCTTGTGGCGGGTGCAAGCACTGTACTCGTTTACAGGCACATTGGGCTAAATTTGAGGAGGAGGTGGACTATGTAGTATCCCTAGCCCAGGGCTCATGGGAGTTTGTTGGCACAGAAAATCCGTCGGTTGCTGCTTTTCATACAGAAATTCAGTTAGCGGAGGGCCAGTCTGGAGAGGATTTGTATTCTCAACTGCTAGGCGAGGTCACAGGAGTACCCTGGGGCTTCAGCAGTGGTTGGGTTGATGCTGGATCTTGCTCTGGAAGTATTTGTCCAGATTCCGGTTGGGTTCACACTCAGTTGGAAATTTGTTCCGCAGGTTGTGGCTTAAAAGTAAGAAAAATGCCGCTCAGGATCACCGATCCAATGTCGAGTTGTGACAACAGTTCCTCGCACCAAGGCCAACACACCTATGAAGTTTCATGACTCTAGGTTGAACCACTATCAAGTTCTCATCCGGAAACCAATTGTTGCGATATACTATGTTCAAGGTCACTGTGACCTTGACCTTTGACCTGGTGAGTCAAACATCAATAGGGTTCTTCCTCGCACCAAGGCCAACACGCCTGTAAAGTTTCATGACTCTAGGTTGAACCACTATCAAGTTAGCATCCGGAAACCAATTGTTGCGATATACTATGTTCAAGGTCACTGTGACCTTGACCTTTGACCTGGTGAGTCCAAGATCAATAGGATTCTTCCTCGCACCAAGGCCAACACACCTATGAAGTTTCATGACTCTAGGTTGAACCACTATCAAGTTATCATCCGGAAACCAATTGTTGCGATATACTATGTTAAAGGTCACTGTGACCTTGACCTTTGATCTGGTGAGTCCAAGATCAATAGAGTTCTTCCTCGCACCAAGGCCAACCCACCTATGAAGTTTCATGAATGTAGGTTGAACTACTATCAAGTTATCATCCGGAAAGGAATTGTTGCGATTTACTATGTTCAAGGTCACGTTGACCTTGACCTTTGACGTAGCATGTCCAAAATCAATAGGGTTCTTCCTCCCACCAAGACCAACCTACGTATGAAGTTTAATGAATGTGAGTTCAACCACTATCAAGTTATCATCCGGAAACCAATTGTTTACGCCCGCCCGCCCGCCCGCCCGCCCGCCAGACATTCACCAAACTATTAGTCGAGTTTGACTTCGTCACAACTCGACTAAAAATAGCAACCGATGGTGATTCTTTGGGTTTGCCCTCAATATGCTCTCAAAAAGAAATGGAAGCTCAGCGAGCAGATTCAGATTTGTCTTCCATTATTATATGGGTTGAAACCGGAAAAGAGCCCACTGAGGGTGAAATTTTCATTAGTAGTAAAGCTATGGAGTATATGTGGATAAACCGAAAGATTTTTAATGAAAGAAAATCTGTTATATAAATTAAAGAAAAATGCCTCGGACCAAGTCTTGGTGGTTCCGAGTAAATTCTCAGAAATTTTGACATGGCACATGATATTCCTGCATCCGGACACCAGGGTGAGCCTGGCTTGAGATACCATGTGCGCAGTGATTTCTATTGGTTTGGTATGAGTGACGACATAAAATCCTTTGTAAGGTCGTGTCCTCAGTGTGGTGTTGGGAAAAAACCAAACTGAAAAGCAAAATGGGATATGAACATTTTCCATGCAGGTAATCCGATGGAGAAGGTTCACATTGACTTTCTTGGTCCCCTGACTGCTACGGAAAGAGGGAACATGTACATTATGATGATCACTGACCAGTTTACCAAATGGGTCGAGTGTATACCTCTACCTGATCAAACTGCTGAAACTACAGCATATGCTGCTGTAAATTAATTTTTGGCAACAGACCAGGGTCCTTGTTTTGAAAGCAAACTTGTCATTGCAGTGTGTGAGCTTTTGCAAATTCATAAGACACGAACAACACTTTACCGTCCATCTGCTAATGGGCAGGTGGAGTGTCAGAACCGAACTTTAATGAATGCTGTTCGGTGTTTTGTTGATAAAAATCAAAAGAATTGGGATAAATTTATTCCTCAGTTGGCCGGTGCACTACGGTCATCAGTACATAGGTTAACAGGTTATACCCCTAATAAATTGATGTTAGGAAGAGAGGTAAATCACCCAAATGATTTGGTTTTTAATTTTAAGAAAGAAACTCCCAAACAGGATGTTCCTGAATATGTTCGTGATCTTGAGACTGAAATGAAAAAGGCTCATGTAATTGCACATCAGCAGTTAAAATCTGAGACTCTGAAAATGAAACGAAATTATGATCTCACTCTCAATAAAAATACATATAAACTTGGTGATTTGGTTTATATGTTAGATGATGCCACTAAGAAAAGTAAATGCAGAAAACTGTCAACTTTTTGGAAAGGTCCGGGTATTATTGGATCAGTCTATACCCCATATCTTTTTTAAAAATATTTTTCAAAAGTTTTGTAAGCGTGGTAAATCATGACAGGTTAAAAAGATGTCATAATAGAGTTTTACCCGCTTGGTTGAGTAAATGTTTGAAAAGGTTTAAAGAAACCAGCAAAGTTTTTGTTTTGAAGCCGTCGACAGTGTTCTGCATCTGCCGAAAACCATATAGTGGCCAGTATATGATACAGTGTGACCACTTCCTGGAGTGGTTCCACGGGAAATGTGTCGGTGTAACTGCCGAACAAGGAGAGGTGATCGATGAATACAAATGCTCTCAATGTTGAATTCATCTATTTTCAGAATGTCTTCAGATGAATTTATCCTAAACTTGGAAGATCAGATGGAGGTTGATTTAGGTGTGACCCCTAAGGAGCACACAAGGGGGTCCACCCAAGGAGTAAATAGCTTGGCTGTGGTGCAGGACGAGCACCTGAATGTGCCCAGTCAAGTCCATACTGCTGAAACCCCACAAGAGCACCTTGAAGGGTTACATGACAGGGGTGCAGGAATTCAAATTTAGCATAACCTGAAAACCAGTTATGCAAATTCTTTTTTGCATAACCCAATTTTTTTTGCATAACCCATTGCAGATGCTGAAGGCATCTACTCTACAGCGAGGGCTGAAGGCACGAGCAGATTAGGGGGGTCTGGTTCTTCCCCCAGAAAAATTTTGAAATGTGCTATCAAATGAAGCCTTCTGGTGGCTTTGGGGCTGAAAATTCACTTTATTTTTTGGTCACCAAAATCACCTTTTTTAAACAGCATGTTTCAAATTTTCATGATTGTTACATGTACTAACTTGGAAATTTTATTTTTTAAACAAGAATAATTCACACCGCCAATGTACGTTTTCACATTGTTCAGGACACTGCCTTTCAACCCTCTTAATTTCACTTCCTTCTGTATATAATCCCACATTTCGCTGTATATTGTACAACACAAGTTTTCAGTTTTCCCGTTCTCATTGAGATCATATAAAAATAGTTCGGAACTTGGCCACTTTTTAAAAGTATTTTCGTTAAAAGCCGGGTATATTCTGTTTATACAATCATGTTTTCACTGATAACCACTTTTATGTGGATTGCAAAACACGATTGTAGAAATAGTCTATACCTATTGACCAATCGGCGATGCTTATCGTGTGAAATTAGATCACTTGTTTATTTGTCATGACAACCCAGCCACTTCGAAAAACAATGAAACCCAGCCTCAGTTTGTCGACTCAATCCGACTGTGGTCGATGCACATTGCTTTTAACTGATAAATAATAACGAAACACCCGAACTTGGAGAATTTTTATTTCATTAAAATCATGTAAATGCAGACACTTTTTATTGAATGCAAATAACATGCACGATTTATTTCCGGGCACATCAAAGTGGGTAGGCCAAATTTGAAGAAGAACGGAAACACGTTTTTGCCAATTGCAGTTTGCACGAACAATGCACGAACGAAACGGTCGTTCGTGCAATTTCTGCAACCCTGCATGATGCAGCTATGGAGACTCCTCTCCCAAGTATTTCTTGGGAAGAAGCCATAGAATTATATGAGGTTCCTGTAAAGTCAGATATTAAGATGCAGGAGGGCGACCCAAATGTGTCTAAATCATCTGATGTAGGATCAACCACTGCCGCAAAACAGGTTCCTCCTCCAAGGCCAATCCATGAAGAGTACCAGACTGGGTTGGCTGAGAGCACTGGCATAGCCCCCGGGAAATGTGCAGAGCTGGAGGTTGCTTCGCAGCAAATTGGCTCTAAATTGCTGCGAAGTACTGGAGATAAGGTGTTGGTTTGCCCCGCAAGTAGATTTATGGCTCTTCTTCTCGACACAAAGTGGTCCCTTCAGGGGATGCAGGAGGTGCTATTAAAACAATTCAAAATTACCAAAGAAAAGAATAACAGACTATGGCAGTCTGATATAAAGCACTTGGTAGTAGAGCAGTTAAGATTGTACCGAGTGGGTGAAAGCTAACATGGGCCCTATTCCCATCAGTCGCAGGAGAAATGTACAAAGGACAGCTTCACCTACTTTTGAAACTCGGGATATTAGGTATTATCCCAAGGGCAAGTCTCACCAAGGCCAGGACAAGCCAGAAGGGGCCCAGGAAACTCAAAAAGTAATAGAGGATATAGATAGACTGCTGGGGTCAAGACAAGTCTTTGCCGCTGAGCCAAAAACTGCTCCAATTGAGAACAAGACTACTCTTGTTCGAAGTCCTCCGAGGAGTACCCAACGGGGATTTCCTGCTTTAAAAATAGAGGTTGTGGGTTTGAGGAGTATCCAAAAGGAACAAGTACCACAACCAAGCACCTCAACCAGCACGAAACCCCCTGGTACGACTACAGGGAGGAAGTGCTGTCCATTAAATTCCTGTGCCAAGTTTGTGAAAAGTGATGTTGCTGGGCATTTTGCAAGGAACCATTTCCCAGCAACATGGTGGATTGAGCATTCAAACACCACGCCCAAGGTTTTACGGGCATGTATGGTACAGGATATGGTAAAGCTGGGAAGAAATGTGCTGACTCTTTCAGGAACCTGATTATCCGACTTGGAGGTCCTAGGGAGATTACTTTACCATCTAAGGAGCAAGTTAATCAGGACCAAGAATGAATTTCTTAAGGATTTAAACTTCAGTAGCACATATGAATTAACAATGAACGCCACTGCCAGTGATTTGGGAGTTTCACTTCCCCCAAAGAGGCATCCAAATGGAACAGTTAAACTCTGTGTGTTGTCTGTTCCATTGGAAAGTTGTTTGCGTGGTGCTAAATGAAGTCAGTGAGTGCTCAGGAAGGATTTTTCCAGGCAAAAGTTCCCATGTGGAAAGTAAGGGTAGCAGCAGAAAAAAGGCGTAAAAATATGATTGAGGAAAAACAGTGGCAATCTGCTCTTAAAGAGGCTTAAAAGGTTCCTAGCCCCCTTAGGACAGAGGATTCGATAGTGGCGGCTGCCTGGATATTGGCAGAAATCGAATCAGAGCAGAAAATTCCGAAGAGCACCAGAAAAGTCACACCTGCTACCTTGCCCCCAAGTTTGCCGATGGCTACCAGAGGCAAAACCGCTACTACAACTCAGGCTGCACGAAAAATTATCAAAAGTGCTGTTTTTGTGGCTAAGAGCAAAGTCCTAAAACCTCCAAAGAGCGGGGGTTCGACCAAGTCGGAGGTGCCAAAAAAGTCCCTGAAGAGTACCGGACGGGACGCTGGGCATTTAAGTCCAAAGAAAAGGGTGTGCGAGTCCCAGGAAGGACCAGAACCTAAACAAAAACGTCCTGGACTAGGACAAAAGCCTGAGGTCCTGAGTGAAGTGGCTATCACTCAAAGGGAGGTTAAATCTGGTAAATCCCTTGATCTAAAGATCAAAGCCACTGAACCATTGAGAGTCCTTCCTTTGGCCATAGACTCACACTACCATATGAATAGAATCCAGAACAACTTTAGGTTGCCGGATATTGGCCTGGCTGACTTGATGGACAGAACTGCTAATCAAGTCAGACCACAGATTCCTGTTCAGATTTATGCTGCTGTAAATGTCCTGTGCGATCCTGAGGAGTACCCAAGGAAGAGACTACTGCAGGACAAACCTCTAGCTATAGGAATTCATCCCTCCAAGTATCATCTTTTCAGTAGAAAAGTTAAACAGCAGCTGACAGGCTTAATTTGCCCGATGTGGCTGCCTTTGGTGAGATTGGTCTGGATAGAACCTATGTGAAGGGTCCAGCCGAAGTTGCTGAACAGGATCGTGTTTTTAGAGAACTTCTGGAGCTTGCACCAAAAGATAAGCTCTTGGTATTGCACATTTGTGGGTCTGAAGTGACCTGATGTCTCATGATGTGTTAAATACAGCTTTGATGGAAGTTCTCATGGCAACACACAGTGGACAGGTGATCCATATCCACTGTTTCACAGGTCTCAAAAGGGATGTTGATGCCTGGCTGCATCACCGCCCAAACACCTATTTTGGGTTATAAGGGATGTGCCGTGGTTTTAGCTGGGAACTGAAGAATGCAGTAGCAGCGATTCCCCTTAATCGTCTACTGCTGGAAACAGATTCACCTTATTTCCCCATGGGAAGGCGACACTGGACTACCCCAGCGGTTATTGATGAAGTAGCTGAAGAGGTTACTCACATCCGGGCAGGTATTGCCAGGGTGAATCACCAATACCAAGAGGGTATGCAGGAGATTCTGGGGGCCACCCTAGCAAACACAAAAGTGGTTTACGGAATCCCATGATCGCCTTCTCATCCATTTTTGGAAGCGACCCATGAGTTGCCTGACTCTGAGCAGACGCAATGGTGGCTAGTGGTCTTCAAAATTAGTCAATTACAGTAATTATCCGTTTGGTTGCCTGAGCATATGCAAGGGTGGCCTGAGGATTCAAAATTTAGTTAATTACAGTAATTATCAGTTTGGTTGCCTGAGCAGACACAAGGGTGGCCCGTGGATTAAACATTTGTTTTAAAAACAACTCAGTTTGGCACATTCCCTGAGGTGTAATGGCATCAGCTTTTCATCCTGTGATATTGGGGTTTACACCCGGTTTTGACGCATTGGGGGTAGAAACAAATTATTTACTGAAATTGATACCCTAATTTATGGATTTTAATTGAAATGAAATCGGCTTTGACCGATATCTTAAATGTAAATCAAAATGATTTTTATGGGGCTTCTTGTGAAGGCAAAAGTACTTTGCGTGATCAGGGAGTGCCCAAGTATAATGAATTGAATATATCTGTTTAAGGCGAGTTGCTGATTCGGCCCTAGCAGGATCTACATATCTTCGGTTCTACTCTTCCCTACAACAAAAAGTTCAATCAAAAGGGGGAAGAGTGTTGTGAAATTGAGTATTGAGATTACGCCCGACTTGTGTTGCCGTTGTCTTGTAGAGCGAGAAGAACCGATGTTAGCCGAATCCATCTGATTGGTCGATTGGATGATAAACACGATCTCGCCAGATCTCAGCCATTGAAAGTTGCAGAACTTAAGAAGTGACGCAAGATAGCAGACGTTTCTCAAGAAGCAGAAGCAATAGTGATAAAACGCTGTCATCATAAAACCTCGTAGACAATAGCAGAGAAGTGAGTTGACATTATCAAATTGGAAGCAACTGCTATTGCTATATTTATTGGTATATAAATATTATTATTAATTTTTCAATACTATGAGGCCAAGGGATTAAATTTTTTCTGGTACATGTGCTTGTGGGGGTGGTTCACCACATCCATATATTGTTCTAGGGTTAAATGGCATATCAGTTTTACTTTAATACTTGCATTTTTATGAAGGCTGTAATGTTAATTTATTTCATTGGTAGAGATTTTATGGCACACTGGTATATCATTTTCCAGATTGCATATATTATTGGTATAAGTTATTGCTAAAATAGTTGTGCTGTATTTGCTGGATGTTTTGGCTCTATTCATCCATTATTGTCACACCTTCTGTGTCCCAAAAGAGTGAGCTCTTGAAGCTTGTTCTGCTGGGTCACATCAGTGGGTGATATCTTTATTAGGTTAGGGTTTTCCTAATCCATCGGTTGTTACACCTGGCTGGAGGGAGTCTTTTGAGCTGTTTTCGGTTAGGTGTACCATCTGGTGTTTGTCAGGAAAATAATATTGTTTGGCTGTTAGCACTCTATTGCTGTGTGGTGTTCATTTTCATCCAGCACTTTGTATATTTATTATTGTGTAGTATGCCTGTCATTTATTTTGGTTTATTTTATTGATATTTGCAGGGTTCTTTAACTGAAATGGTTAACTGGATGTTACACTGTTGTATTCATACTATGGTACTGATGTGTGTGAACTTAACCCCCTGCACACTGATGTCGAAATATCTAAAGTTCAAGGTGCAAATTTTTCCCATAATGCAACTAGAAATTTAACCAATTCAATCTTGTTTGACAGACCTCATTAAGCTGTCAAACAAGATTGAATTGGTTAAATTCCCAGTTGCAATTATGGGAAAAATGACTACTTGAAATTTGGATATTTTGACATCAGAGTGAAGGGAGTTAAACAACTATTTGATACTGTGATAGAATAAAGAACCCTCGTAAAACTTCTATCCGCCTCAGTTATTTGTTTATATTCCAAGTGCAGTTACACAAGCATCATGGCTTTTCTTCAGTTGATCATAATGTAAAAAGTGGACCTGTCCTATGAAGCCCCTTCATACAACCTATGAGGATTAATCCTAGTTCCACACCTCTAGAGGGTATAGAATACACAATTTCTAATTCGTCAGCTACATGGCCAATTCCAAATATTAACCCAGGCACTCGATTTAAACAAACTTGAATCTGACCCCCCCCACCCCCCCCCCCCCCCCCCCCCCCAGAGATGTTGTAAACCAAATATGAAAGCATTCTGACTGGTGGATCTGAAGAAAATTTTAGAAGAAATTTCCTCATATTGCATCAAGTTAAAAGTTGGGATACCACAGAGAGCCCAAATATTAACCTATGGACCCGATCTGAACAAACTTGAATCTGCCCCCCCCCACCCCCCCCCCCCCCCCCCCCCGCCCCCCCCCCCCAATGTTGTATACCAAATTATGAAAGCATACAGACTAGCAGATCTGAAGAAGATTTAAGAAATTCCCTCATATTGCACCAAGTTAAAATGTGGGTTCCCATAACCCAAATATTAACTCAGACACTCAATTGTACAAAGTTGCATGTGACCCCACCCACCCACCCATAGAGATGTTGTATACCAAATATGAAAACATTCTGACTGGTGGATTTGAAGAAAAATTTTATGATAGCATATAGCAGCAAGTTAAAATTTGGGGTGACCATAGCGAGCCAAACATATCTAGGGACACGATTTGAACAAACTCGCAGCTCCCTAGAGGTGTTGTATACCAAATATGAAAGCATTCTGACTGATGGATCTGAAGATTTTTAAAAATTATCCCCCATATTGCTCTCTTAAAATTTGTGCTTTCATAGGAAGCCCAAATATTAACCTTGGGACTTGGTTTGAATAATCTTGAATCTGACCCTCATAACAATGATGTATACCAAACATTAACATTAAGATTCTCACTGATTGTTCTGAAGAAGATTTTTAAAGAATATTCCCCATATTGCCACAAAGTTAAAAATTTGGACCAATGGGCTTCATTTTAACAAAGTACTTATGACCCAATAATATCACATATACCACATGTGGTTCAAATCGGATCATCGTTTCAGAAAATATAAATTTTACACAGGGCCAAAACCCTTACCCCTCCCATTACAAAGCCAAATATTGCTTCACAAACTTCGTTTGAACGAACCTGATTCTACATGTCAAAAGGAAGCTTCATAACAAATATCAAGTCATTGTACCCACTGGTTCATAAGATTTTAAGAATATTTAGCCATTTTGGAGAATTTTCCCCCACCCCCTCCCTATGGGGCTGGGATGTCGAGTTCAACAAAAATGCAATGCCCCTTCAGGACCATCACTCACTCAAACTTTCACTTGACTTGGCCCAGTGATTTTGGAGAAGACCAAAACATGGTGCTGATGGAGTAGAACAAACTGGCGATGCAAAAACAACAAAGGATGACATGCTTCCACAACGTACTGAGAGGGGTGATGAATTGTCAGAACAGGTTAGGGTCCATGTAAGTGGAACATTGAGCATTCTGCATGCAGCTGATGCATGCTACCATACCACATGCCGCCAATCTATTATGGCAGATCGATCTGTGACCATGACAAAAATATCCGATAAAGAATGTCCTGTCCTGTCCTGTCCTGTCCTGTAGACAACGCTCTGCAAGCAGTAGTGGACTTCATGAAATTGGATCAGTCCCCGAGTTGGAATTCTGTTGATATCCACAGAAAATATTTGGAGCACAGTCTCCCAGAGTCCTCATATCTAAGCTAACTGAAATGTTTGGTGATGAACTCATTGCATTGTCTTCCTCTTGTATTTCAACCATTCTTGCAATGCGACATGTTGGGTCAGTCTTGCGCATTGTTGATGAAACTAACAGTGACAATCAAGTAGCTATGAAGGCTTTGAAAAAAACAATATCATGGGAAGTTAGTGAAATATTAGCAAGACAAGTCAAAATACAGTTCACAGTTAGACAATGAGAAGGCTATATCATGTGTTAGTGAACTTGATCGCACAAACCCAGCGATCCTGACTGGGAACATAGTGATGTCTGTTCTTTCAAATATTCCTACTCCCTTGCAAATCGTGTTGGCAGTCGTTCTCTGACTCCAAAGAGTTGGTCAGTATAATGAGTGATTTTGGTGTAACATGCACATCTGACAAACTTCGGCGTTTCAAAAAATCTGGCTACCTTGGCATAAAAAATACAGATCTTAATGCTGTATCCACTAGTGATGAACCGATCATCAAAACTTGCTATGAACTGATTGCTGATTGTGCAGATTTGATGCCGATTCCAATGGTTGAAATAAGATCAAGAAGAAAATCTGTTAGTGCCCGTTATACTGCAGAATTTCATTGATAAATCACCAACTACGAAAGCTTAATACCACAAAGTTCTCAGAGTATGCTTGTTTAGTGCTGGGCAATATAGTGCTGGGCAATATTAGCCAAAATAATATTTGCATTGTGGGAGTTGGGGTGGGAGAGGATCATTATAAACGATACACACGATATTGTTCTCTTGTGAAGATTGTAGTTTATTCTGGTAAACAGTGTTAATACGATTTTGTGTAAGTATACATTACACTTGGCTGTATTAAAAGGAAGATACTGAGCACACATACTTTGTGTATTAACTGAATAACAACTTTGATGTTAATGCGTGTTGTGAAGTTGTTTGGTGCACTGCTTACAAAAATGCATGCGGCGTCAAGAGTTAGTTCAGTGATCCGAACATTGTGGCTACCCACAGATTCTTACCATTCAATCCTATAGAGAAAGTTCCCATCAAGTTTTTATGGAAACTCAAAACTCTAAATTAGGAATATATATCAAGCTTTCATTCTTATTACCGGCTGCAATCGATATTACATGTATTTCCTTACATTTGTGCAGAGTTTATTGATCCAAACTATGTTTTATCCTTTAATTATCGTTATTTTAATACTCTCGAAGCAGCAACAGATGTTTCGAAATCGGCCATGTTTTTGTATAAATATAAAACAGTAAAAACAATAACCATGTAATGGCGACAAAACGAATAGACCTTTTCACTGATGCGGAATTGGAATCTCGATCTCATTCGCACAGGGGAGATTATCAAACGCGATCGCATTCAGACAGAGGAGGTTATCAACCCCCCACGTGCAAATATGATCAAATTTTTGGTCCAAAATTTTCTAAGTCCAACCTGAACCCCAAATTTTCAGTGTTAAAAAAAATCTTTTTTTTGTCTTAAAATTGACCAAAATGCATACCAAATATCAAAAGATTCTTATTGCTAAATCTGAAGATTTTTAAAGAATATTCCTCATACTGCACCAATTTAAACTCTTGGGCTCCCATAGAGAGCCTAAATATGGACCCAGGGAACTGATTTCAATAAATATGTGAAACAATCTTCCAAAGATGTAAAATTTGAAAGCTTTTGGAGCAGTGGTTTGGAAGAATAGTGTTAAATGTTTTTCCCATTACCCACAGTGTTAAAAAATGCTGACAAAAAGTACCCCATGATGAAATCGGTAGCAATTGTTTTTTTACCATTCCATTCTGTTGGTCCTAAGGAAGCTGCACACCAAATAAGAATTCTCAGTGTTGTGTAGTTTTGAAGATATGGGCGTTTTAATTTTTTTTCTATTTTTAGCTTCTGCAGTTCTCATGGGGTGACGAGGGAAAATTTTTTAGCATAAATTAAGTACTTATGACCCAATAAACCCTCATATCAAATTTGGTTCAAATCTGCCTCTCGGTTTGGAAAACATAAATTTTGGGTGGAGCGACAATTCTTGTCGCCCCCATAATAAAGGCAAATATACCTCCTCGAACTTCTCTTCTCTTGAGCAAATCTGAGTCTACAACACATAAGGAAGCTGCACACTAAAATGACCAAATATCAAGTCTCAGCTACTGTTGGTTCATGAGGAGAAGATTTTTTAAGATTTCAGTCTCCCTGGGGGGTGTGGCACTATCCAGGGAGAGGAGCAACTTCATTTGAACAAATCCAAATTGGCATTACAGTTAAAACTAGAAGTCCTGTCACGAAATGCGCACAAATAGCACGTTGATCTGCGCGTTAATCTACGCGTTAATCTACGCGTTAATCTACGCGTTATGGCCATAGTAAGGCTATCAAATTATGTACATATCGCCTGTGCACAAGCAATGTTTCAGCCAATGGACCTCCGGGTAACCCGGAGGTCCATTGGCCGAAACATTGTCTGTGTTTGCTATGAGTAACCAGGAGAACCTGCCATGCTTTGGATGCCATTTGATATGTCAATTGCGCGCAATTCCTACGCGCAATTAAGCCTAGATAAGCGCGCATTTCGTGACAGGACTTCTAGTTTTAACTGTAGGTAATAAACATTTACCCAACATTTGAATAAAATTGTGAGAAATAAGCTATTAATTGAAAATAGAATATGTTTTCATTTTTGGAATTCACCAAAAACATACCCAGCGATGGTTCTTAAGCTGAGTTTGAATAGTACAGGCTGGCTTTAACCATTACATTGGGTAAAGAGTTGATATAGATGACATTTACACTAAAGCTGTACAGTGCACAGGGTAAGAAATTAATTTATTTTATAACCAGAAAATGTGACTAACCCTGTGCAGTACACAGGGTTAGTCACACTTTCTGGTTATAAAAATTAGTAACTGCCATATCACATGCTACATGAAACTATATAATGACTTCAAGGCTGTAAAAATACTTTGGGTAAGTTAGTTACATGTCGTTACATAGGGTACTGGATTCAAGGAACTATTGAAAATACTTATACTAGATTGTGGAAATTTTTTAATGTGAATTCCAAAAATGAAAAGTTGAAAACATATTCTATTTTCAATTAATAGTGTGTTGAGAGTGGTTTTGGAGAAGTCGGTTTTGTAAAGTTTACGAAGGACGACGGACAGAAAGTGATAAGTAAAGCTCCCCTTGAGCTTTGCTCAGGTGAGCTAAAAATTGCTACTTCCATTTATTTTACTGAAATTATGAATTGATAAGGTGGGTGTGTTGTGATTATTATGCCCCGAACCTGGAAGTTAGAAAGGCAAAGACACATCTATTGCCATGGAGACCTCTCTCCGCTAACCCATACCAACGTTCCCTCTTGTATCTCAACCACTGCTACTCCAATTTGAAGGATATTTGATGTTGTGATCGAGCATCATGGGGAAATGGTGCCTGTGTAGCTGCTGTAGCATGTGTTTTTTTCACAAATTTTTTCAGAGTTATGGTCCCTTTTCACTCTTTCGAGTTAGAAAATTTTGCTTATAACTAGCTGATTTGTTACAACTTACAATTTGTTGGAAAGTGCCTGCTGACACCCTCAAATTAATTGCAACGAAATATTTTTGGTGAATATTTTGTTCCTGTTATCAAGCAACTAGATAATGAATATTATGTTAAGCCACCAATCTGGTATTTGACACTTTTATCAGAGCTGTTATGGAGGCTTCTGGAACTCAACATGTTGATTATGGCAGGGTTTTTCTCTTCACCCATTAATCAATATATTAAGTGTTATAGTTGGAAGTAAGAAGCATGAAAGGTCCAGAACTTAAAGTCTAAAAAGAATGTTTTGCAATGTAATATGATTTTTGCAGATCACACATATTTGGTGGGTTACCTGTCTGATAGTGTTTGGAACATGTGTGTCGCCAGGATCTCCAAAAAGAAAAAAGGAGTTAAGGTTTGATGAAAAAGGCATATGCCATGAGTGCAGGAGGTAGAGACATACAGGGAAGGGAGCACCCCCTCCCCCCTCCCCTCCCCCCCCCCCCCCCCCCGGGGAATTTTTTTTATCAAATAGACCTCACTTGTCACCTTTTGGGGATTACGTTGCATACTGCGTTTTTGAAAAAATATGTGAACACCTATGAAAGTGAAACCTACAGGATGTGCCCTCCTGATCTCAATATGCCAATAAGCCTCTTTTGGAAAAGTACAAGCAATAAAGGTTATGTAGGGTTGATTTGATGAGGTTTGAAAAACAATGTAATTTTATGTACATTTTATGGTTTATTGCAGTGACAGGTTACAGTTACTCTTATTTCTTTTCCAACAGATATCAGGAATTTTTTGGTGTCCAAGAGTAAACGAAGCTATGTTACTTATTGATAAACCAGACAAATTTAACAATTTAAGGGCCTATATAAGTAATGAAATTTTGTTTATTTTGAAAATTCTCACCTCTGATATTCCTTCAATTCAAATTAAAATTTAAATATACACAAAATATACATCAAAATGAAGATTGAGATGCATAGAAAACAAAACACATGTGTAATCAACTCATAGAGGCGACTGTAGGCACCACTGGTTCCTGGAAGTCTGCTACCGTATTCGCACCAGAACTGATAATTTAATAATATTTCACGAAAACAACTTGTGGCCAAATGTGCTTTACATATCCAAGAACAAAGCTAGGGGATAAAAATTCTTCAAAACACAGCGACAGAGCTGCATTGGGGAAAATTCCAAAGCCTTTGCTTTTGTTTACGTATGAGTATACTTTCGATTTCCGGTCGACGTTATCTGACAGAAAAAGCATGTAAACAACGCTGTCTAAAATCAAATAATGAAAAAGATCGCCTTCATAAGTATACTGTTATTAGATTGAGATTGCACAGTTGCCATATTCAATGCAAGGTATCATGATACCTGTTGAAATTTCTTAGAATTACGATTTTGTTTTTCGATGGAAATTTGTGGTAACGAGTGATTTGCGCATGTCTGTCGAGCATGGAAACCATCTTCAATAAAAAATGCAGACAGCGTTGTCCTTTTCCAAAATGCAGTCCTATCACTGTATTTGAAAGTGTTTTGAATGCCTAGCTTTGTTCTTGGATATATGAAGCACATTTGGCCACAAGTTGTTCTGATGAAATATTATTTTATTATCAGTTCTGGTGCGAATACAGTAGCAGACTTCCAGGAACCAGTGGTGCCTACAGTCGACTCTGAGTTAATTACATATGTGTTTCGTGTTCTATACATCCCAACCTTCATTTTGATGTATAATTTGTGTATATTTAATCTGAATTTAAGGAATATGAGAGGTGAGAATTTCAAAATAAACAAAATTCCATTACTTATATAGGCCCTTAAAGTCCGTTCCAAAATATTTTTCCAGTAATGACACCAAAACGTGACACCTTAAGAGACAAATGGCACATGCAAGATGTACATAACACCTTGGCTGATGTATTTGGTACAGATATGCATGGATGTTTGTTGATATTGATTGCTAAATCCAAACTGACAGAGTTGTACAGTGTTGAACCTTCTTATGAAATTGCAATACATGATACAGCTGACTGGTCAAGGATAAATGCACTAATTATTTTGTCTGTAACACTAGATGGACAATCATTGTTCAGTTGATGGTAAACACAACTAATGAAAAGTGTGAAGCTCCAGTGAATCCTGAGCATGTATTCTTGAGGTTACACATCTTGATACTGATAGCAAAAAAATCTTTCAGGTTGGAGATTAAAAATCTGTTTTAAATAATTCAAAATGCACATCAAAGTTCATTTGTCGGTAAAGTGCTGTAGATACATGGTTCAGATTAATTTTGGTTTCAGTAATTTAAGTGTTCCAAATGTGAATTTTTAGTTCTGTTGTTAGTGCCATTTGCAATTTAAAAGTTGATTTTCAACAATAAAATCACTTTTTAGTTTGAAACTTCAGCACTCCAAATATTCTTTAGTTCAAAACAGTACCATTGCCTGTCATTGCTTGTAAGAAACTTGTTTAATTATCGTGTTTTGGAACCATTTGTTTTTGTCAATTTGGGAAAATTCGCCAGTTCCTATAGACCTTAATCACTGTCAAATTGATGCATGGGATGCAAGGGGTTTGTAAATATATTTATTCTACTACAATGTATGACTTTGCAGTGCATTCTAGATAGGAGAATATCTTAGTTTCTTTCCAAACCACCACAGTCGTACATACATCTTTATATTGGGAGACACTCTTTCATCCTTCCATACTTCCAGTGGACTCCTTCAAGTTAGACCCCGAAGCCGCCGCCACGAGCCGCCGCCGCCAGCCATATTTTTTGTCAGTCGCAGCCAGCCACATTTTTTCGTCAGCCAGCCATATTATAAATCAGCCGCCACGAAAGTTTGCGCCGGCTAAGCCGTGTAAATTGTCAAATTTTCATTAAATGAATGTTAGAACAATGCCTAAATGTGTTACTGCTGACTACCTAGCCCTAATTCCTAGAAGTAGAAATCTTCCCGAGTAAGCTTTGTGCTTGTGCATTTCCTCCGCGTTTGAGTTTTGTTTTGGTCTACCAATCTGTGATACAAGTATGCGATTTATGCTTTTCCGCGGCACTAGGAGAGGAAGAGGGTATTGAGTTTTCCTATCTACGGCAGGGTTCTCATACCTATTTTGGGACAACGTCAAGGGTCTCATACTACTGCCATTGTGTAGTCACCAACTTCGTTGCCGGTATTCACAAAAATATCAACACTGGAACGTACTGTAACTCACCGCACATGGCTGAGTTGTTCATATTTATGAATTCCTTCAATTCAGTTGGTAACATAAACAACAGAATAAAACTGATTTTAGCTCCGAAAATATAATATTTCAATCATAATAAAACCCCTTCTCTCCATGAACAATAGAAATTCAATGACGAATGATAAGAGTTTTGGGATATACAACTTCTGTATTACGATAAATGCGATGTTTCAGTGTAGATACTAACACCGTTTCCACTTGTTTGAAAACGATGTTAGTAATTAAACTAAAACGTCGCGTTTATTGTAATAAAGAAGTTGTATATCCAAAACCTTTTACCATTGTTCAGATCAACAACTTTTATATGCCACTAATGCCAGTCAAAGAAATTAGAAACTTAAGATTTTGGAACCGGGTCCATTTCATAGAACACAATAACAAAAAAACATTTTTATAGTATATAATTGTACCCTTAGGCAACAACAGCGTGTCAATTACACCAGAATATTGATTTATTATTGCCAGATAACTATAACAATGTGACAATAATAAGACAATAATCTGGTTTAAAGAAGAGTGTTTTCGTCAAAGCCTAATCAGTAACCAGTGAGTTTCTGTTGTAAAATGTGTTTAGGGACGCTTTTATTCCTTAAAATTTTAACAATAAAGAACTTTAGCGCGATATTATGTTGTTATTAGCCTGTTAGTAGCGTGACGAGCTTTACACTTCATCATAGGCAGATCTGTAACACCACTCAGTCAGCTGAGCCGTATTGAGCCGTCAGCCGCGAACATAAAACCTTAGCCAGCTGACTCGGAGCCGGTTAGCCAGCCATATTTTCCTTCAGCCAGCCATGAAAATGAATTTTCATGGCTTCGGGGTCTACTTCAAGTTGACCTTTGTTGAACTCCCCAAAATCAAAACAAACAAAAGAAAATGTCTGCCTTCAATCAGTGAGCACTCCACTTACAACATTTGGTCTCAATCTTTATTACTTTCAAGAATTAGGAAAAGATTTCTTCGAGTATGTTCTTCAATGTTTACAAAATACAGCTCTTATTTTATTTTATTTTGAGGTATTTTTTTGTAAAAATTTTGTTCTCTTACTTATAGCAGACTTTCAGGTGGTGCTATCTACACCTGGCAGCAGTTCCATGACAAATTCCAGTTTCCACATGTTCTATGTTGCTGCATTCCAAGCATTTTGGTATATAAATTATAATTTATTGAGGTTATTCATTTTGGGTCTTTTTCAGACCTAGAAGAAAATTCCATGAAATTTGACCCAAGTAAGGTTGGACGCCCCCTTAAGTAAAATAATCTGTTTGTCCAATTTGGTGAGGGATGGGGCGAAACCACCCACCTCCGCATGTGGGGAGAAATGAGTCTGGGCGAAAGGGCGTTGGTGCGAAACGACTCTGAGGCTAACGGGATTTGGGGCGAAACGACCCGGGACCGAACAAACGGTTCAGGATAATTATGTTGAAGTCAATTTTCCTCGTCTTGCCAATGGGTTCCAACTTCCACTGACACTGACAGTGACAGACAGGTGATGCCTTAGCTCTTTAGGATTGGGCAATTGCAGAATAAGACGCAAATGTTACGCGTATCTGTCCAGAGACCGTTGCAAAACTACATTTTTCAAGAAAAGTACCTCAAACATCCAACATTATTACGCGCGCTTCTCGGCTTCATATGCAATACAACAGCCAATGAACTGAGACGCCTCTTAATCATTGACACGGAGAATCCCTGAGGTTTTAGCGTAATGTCAGGGTACTCCGTGGTTGATTCTATACTCCGTGTTGATTCTATACTCCGTGGTAATGTTCAAGTATTACGGAAGCGTATTTATGACATGTGTGAAATGTTTTCTAACTCGTGATAACGATTTTGTAACTCGTTATAATGAATTACGTAAGTCGTTATAACAACAGAGCTAGCTCGATATAACTACTTGGGGAAACTCGTTATAATGACTTCAAAATTCGTTATACCAATTTCAAACAGACTTCAAAATTCGTTATACCGACTTCAAAATTCGTTATACCGACTTCAAAATTCATTAAACCGACTTCAAAATTCATTATACCGACTTGGTGAGCTCATTACAACGACTCACTAACTCATTAAATAACGACTTAAACTTGTTATAACGACTCGGCAAACTCATTAAAACGACTTACAAAGTCGTTATTTATAAACAACTTAATAACTTGTTGTACCGACTTGGTAACTCATTGTAGCGACTTAGTAACTCGTTATAGCGATTTAGAAAATCGTTGCAACGACTTACGTAACTCGTTACAACGAGTTATAGGCTATCATAAATTATAACAAGTTATGCATATCATAACTTACTAACCGATATAAGGACTTCGTAACTCGTTATGAAGACTTTCGCGAGTCGTTATAGAGTGGTTCTGCGACAACCGGACACATTTGATTTTGAAATGTTAAAAAAAAAAAAATTTCTGAGGATAAATCTTTTTTGTGATAGACAAGTGTTAGCATGCTGTTGTTCCACAGAATGTAGCCTATCCAGCAGAGCTGATTTCACAGTTGCTCCCTCAAAGACACGCGACTTTATCACGGCACGTGATAATTATGTCTTCACCGTCACAAATTTCAAACTAGCAGAATTCTAAAAAAAAATTTCATTTTTCAAAGTTTCTTTCAGATACTTGATAGCAAAAATGTGTCTCCTCACGTTCCATAGCTCCTCAAAACGGGAGATGAAAGAAAGATAATGCTGAAAAGGAAATGAAGGACAAACCTTGTATAAAAACCTATCGCGAAAGTGATCATTTCATACAAGTGTGTGATTAGAACTGAAATCACGATTTTTTCCCTATTAAATAAAGTTGACAGTAGAAAGGAATGAATCAATTGCATATGTGGACGGGAAAACTGATTGAAACGGTCTGAGTTTGGAATAAACCGGTATGTGACAGTAAAGAAATATTGTTGCGGGAAAGACGTTACGGTGAAGACGACAGTTATGGTGAAGAGATTGCGTATTCTCAGCCTTACATAATACAGATGAAAATAAATGACTCTTCCCCAAGGATTACTTCTTGGCTGGAGCATCCAGAAATAATTTTTTGGGGGTTAGCCCGCCCCTCCCCTCCACCAGTGCACGTGTCATCGGCCTTTAACGTGGCCGTCGTGACATGCCCCCACCCCAACTTTTACTGAACCTTCTTACCTATGAATCCTGACTACGCCACTGATCTTAATACAGTGGCGTTGCCAGAATTCATAGGTAAGGTGAGGGGGGGGGGGGGGGCTGAGTTAACGTTGTAGAGGCATATCACACTGAAAGCTAGTGCACTTCTGGGGGTCCGGAGGGCGGCTTCCGTGAAATTTCTTATCTCTTGATGCTCCCATGTGGTTTCGGGTGTCATATGCCCTACAATAAGCTGGCGGTTCGTGGAGAAAGTATGCAGTATGCATTTTATTCTTCTATATTTTCTAAAATTTTTATCGAGGGGTAGCCTAGGTGCTGGCAACATTACGGGGTGCAAAGGCCCCTACCCCATTGCTACGCCAGTACGCAACTATTATAATAACACAGAGGATATCTCATGTTTTCTTGTGATTACCGGGATTTATCGCACGAGTGAGTGAGACAATTCGAATTTTCACGAGCAGCTTACTGTGAGTGAAAATGCACATTCTCGCACTCGCGAATTGAGTCCTGCGAAATTTTGAGATTCGATTCGATGTTGATCTGGTGCGTTCGGTTCGAGATCGATCCTGAATCATTTATGAAATTTGTATTTTTCGAATATTTTTGTATGCGCAATTTGTTACTCTATGTGAGATCTAATTTACCTTCCAAACATAATCTGCACATATTCATAGCGCTCGCAGAAGAGACTCTAAGAAATTCTACCACAAAAACTCTTAAACTCATTCCACTGGATTGACTCCGATACTGCAGCTTTAGGGATGGGGGAAGTCCTGCCCTACACGGCCACCATTGCCACTGAGCAGTTGGGGAGAAAACCCTGCAATTTGGCTCGAAAACAGACAAGTTTCATTAAATTTTGGAGGGGGGGGGGGCGGCTCCCCAACAACAACTTTGTCGGAAATGTAGGCTATCGGCGCTGTTGGAAATAAATACACATGGGTGATGACTTTATTTGGGTTTAGAGAATAAGAGAACAAACATTTTGTCAGAAACATCAGAATCAATGTGCTTGAATTGCACCTTTCCGACATGTGCGACGTGTCTTTCCCGTGATTAACCTCACTCTGTATGCTTTTGCTTGGCGTCCATTCAGAGTTGAAGACACATATGTAATCAACTCATAGAGTCGCCTGTAGACACCACTGGTTCCTGGAAGTCTGCCACCGTATTCACACCAGAACTGATAATAAAATAATATTTCATCAAAACAACTTGTGGCCAAATGTGCTTCATATATCCAAGAACAAAGCTAGGCATTCAAAACACTTTCAAATACAGCGATAGGACTGCATTTTGGAAAAGGACAACACTGCCTGCATTTTTATTGAAGATGGTTTCCTTGCACGACAGACATGCGCAAATCACTCGTCACCATGAATTTCCATCAAAAAACAAAATCGTAATTCTAAGAAATTTCAACAGGATATCATGATAGATACCTTGCATTGAATATAGCAACTGTGCAATCTCTATCTAATAACAGTATATTGTATGAAGGCGATCTTTTTCATTATTTGATTTTCGACGGCGTTGTTTTTACATGCTTTTTCTGTCCGATGACGTCGACCGGAAATCGAAAGTATACTCTTACGTAAACAAAAGCAAAGGCTTTGGAATTTTCCCAAATGCAGCTCTGTCGCCGTGCTTTGAAGAATTTTTATCCCCAAGCTTTGTTTTTGGATATGTAAAGCACATTTGGCCACAAGTTGTTCTCGTGAAATATTATTAAATTATCAGTTCTGGTGCGAATACGGCAGCAGACTTCCAGGAACCAGTGGTGCCTACAGTCGATCCATGAGTTGATTACACATGTGTTTCATGTTCTATACATCCCAACCTTCATTTTGATGAACATTTTGTGTATATTCAGTTTGGATTGAAGGAATATCAGAGGTGAGAATTTTCAAAATAAACAAAATTTCATTACTTATATAGGCCCTTAAATAGAGTTTTAATGTATCATTGGAGAAAAAATTAAATAGATGAATGCATCTATCCAACTTCTACTATAAATATAAAATGTATTTTAATAATACTCTACCAAATCTGTGGGGTCAGAGTTTTCATTCTTCAAATCTTATCTTCAAATCTCTCGTGAGAATTTTCCAAACGTTACAAACTTTTGAAATTTTCTGACTTCGAGTGTTCCGTCAAAAAAAAGATATGAAATGTGCGCATCAAAAGAATTAAAATCAAGGCGATTAATCACGAGTTCTTGAGTACGGTGTGCAAAATGCGATCGCCTGTGGCCAGTTCACAGTGCACTATTACAACAAGACACCGAGGTGAAATCACAAACATAACGGTACTCACAGCTAAGAATGAACCCTGGATTAACCCATTGCTGTGTACAACTCTCCTACATTTGTCTTCAGTTCCGATTTAAGCTGAACAGAAGGTTATCTGCACATATTATTTCGACAATTCCAAAAACTAATCTACAGCATACTAAAATTAAAATAATCAGTTGTGTGGATTCGGTGTGTATCCTATTTTGATGTTTCGTTTGCTAAGAGAATGCCGGCAACCATTCTCCGCGGAAGCGTATTGCTGCCACGTGGAAAAAAAAAATAAATTGTTTCGTTTAAACGAAAACTTTTTCGTTTAAACTAAACCACTTTCGTATATACGCAAACCTTTTCGTTTAAACGAAACCAGTTTCGTATATACGAAAACCACTTTCGTATATACGAAAACTTTTTCGTTTAAACGAAAACTTTTTCGTATATACGTAACAACTTGTTAGGCCCGTCTTCTGCTTTTTAAAATGCAATTCTCCACTAAAACGGAACAATATAACATTTAGAAATAATTGGTCTCGGTTAAGAATGTACAGATAATAGTGCCCAAGCAATACAGAGGTGGAAATATTTCGGCACTCAACCAGTTAACCCTTTCACCTATCAGTTTTCCAGACTTAAGATGTCTTGGATTCAATGTCACATTAATCTGAGGCTGCTTCATAGCAACCAAGGCATTGAATTCGTGAACTGTTTTGTGATAATCAATAATGCATGAATATAATTAAATCAGATTTAATTTTTTTTGTTAAATGTATTGTGTATATTTATCTCACTGCCTCGATTGTTAGTTTGAAAGAGAATCACTGTTTACTAACTCCACACAAGCAGGGTTAGCATTGGTTGAGGACAGGTGCACAATCGACGTGCAATACGCCTTAGTACACAGCGCCACCGTGCCCGCACGTGGGCAGTGGGTGGGGCGAAGTGGCTTGCCCAAGGACACAACGTGGTTGTCACATGTGGGATTCGAACCGAGGACTTCTCGGCTTGCAGCCTGCACCTCTACCTGCTGAGCCACCGCGCCCCAGTTAGTCTTATAAAAAATTGTGAATTTATATTTGGTTTATAGACGCTTCCCATGACTAAATAAAACAAATTTCGGACTGAAGAAAAAACGATTTTTTTATAAATTGTGATGAATTATAGATTACTTACCCATTCATCGTGCCGAAGAGCCTGTGTTTTTTTTTTGTTTTGTTTTGTTTTTTTCTTTTTTTTTGGGGGGGGGGGGGGTTGTTTGTTTGATTTTTTTTTGTTTGTTTGCTTTTTCTGTGTCATGTTTAACCAAAAATAACCGAAATCAGCGTTTCAAGTTCATTTGTTACCGACAAGCGGACTTACGTATCTGAAAAGCGAATTTTGCCGTCGAAAGTCGGATTTCAGGTAACACGGGGGTGATGATTTTGAACTAAAAAAAAAAAAAACGAAAAATATAAAACTTGCCAATGATTCAGCGGATAGTCACCCACTGGAGCTTGAATAGAGTTAGAATGTTGAATCGGCAATCGATTCGGACTCCCGCATTGTGTCCTTGGGCAAGGCACTTAATCACGATTGTCCACACATGGGGGCACGATGACGCCGTAAACTAAGGTGTACTGCACGTCGATGGTGCGCATGTCTTCAACCAGTCTAACCTGCCTATGCTGCAGTGCGAATGCGGAGTTACGATGTTGGGGAGCTGGCAACTGCTCGTCGTTGCTCGGTGGTATGCGACCTTAAACACCAATAAAATAAATAAATAATATAGATGGAGATGTTGTTAGATGGGCGGAGGGGAGATGAAAACTAGCATTTCAAAGCCTTCTACTCCAATCTCCCTCTTCCTCTGAATCAGAGATGGGCGGTATTTGAAGTTTGAGTTCGGTGTCGGTTTCGGTATTTGTTCGGAATTAGGTATTTTTGGTGCTATATCTCGGTATCGGTTCGGCATTCGGTATCTGGCTTGACTGAGATTTGCTGATGGTACCAAAAGAGGAATTCACATAAGGAAAAACACGAATAAAACCAGGCGCGGATCCAGGATTTTATAAGGGAGGGGGGGGGGGGTGCTATTGTTGGTCGGCAAGCGCCGAAGGCGCGTAGCGTGACGCCGCTGTGCGCCGTCCTTGCGAGCGCCGAAGGCGCGAAGCAATTAGCGGGGGATCTGGGGGTCCTCCCCCATAAAAAATTTTGAATTAGGAACCCATCAGATGCTATCTGAGACGTATCCTGGTCATATATTTGTCCTTTCTCTTAAACCTATTTTCTGCCGATTTGGCTTGAAATTTGGTAAAAACAATTATGGTACTGACACTGCCCAATTAAAAACAAAATAATCATTCGAAATTGTTACCTACCAAGAAGCAAATATAATCACCCCTGGATTTTGCATCAAATTAACTGAAATGCGGGGATTGCCAGGAAGAAACATAATAATTTTCACCATGACATACCTGTTGTACGCAGGGGCGACAGAAGTTCCGAGAAGTATGAGTGTGTGTAGGTGGGTGAATGTGTGGATGGGTTGGTGCCACTGGGTGAGTGGCCGAGGGGGGGGGGGGGGGGGTCACATTTCTTCTGGTCAACTTTGAGATGCATATACTATTTAAATGTTAAACGCCCCAAAGGCAGATTTAGACGGGGGCGCACATGGCGTGCGCCCCTCTATTTTCTCAGAAATCATTTCTGAGAAAATAGAGGGGCGCATGCCGCGTGCGTCCCCGTCTATTAATCAGATATAAAAAGTATATGTCGTTGAAAATTATTTTGTTAGAATTTACTGGAGCGTGCCAAAGGCAAAGGCACGCCCCAGTCAATTCTAATAAAATAATTGAAGCCAGTGCGTACTATAAATTAATAGTATGTGCACACTTGCAACACAACAGTTTGTGACCATATAAGTATAGAGGGCGACGTCCCTCTATTTTAAAATCCTGGATATGCTTCTGAAACACCCAAGTCCTGTCTCAGTTTGTGCGCTTCAACCGTGCTATGTGAACGCACAAACTTGTACACTGTGTAAATACATTGTTCCATCAACTGATCTTAACTGGTAAGTAGCTTAATTATTTTATTCATGTTATCGAAGAAATAAGTCTGGATAATAGATGTCCTGTTGCTCTGTAACATCAAATTGTTTCAGTTTACTAGAGAATGCCTGTAGGCATTATCCAGCAAGTTCAGCTGTTGCGACAATTTAATATTTAACAAAGAGCATTTAACATTGGTGAATCATTCACCAATGTTAAATGCTCTTTGTTAAATATTAAATTGTCCCATTCAATCATCTGTCATAGTGTAAAACTATTGTTGAAGGCGAACGTCACTGTAGCATCACTGTTTAAGCTGAACAAAGATATATTTACGAACAGAGCTGATAAACGTGGAAACTTTGTCCATAAGACCGTAAATATATGGATGACATTGGAATCAGCTCGTCAACTGATTCAAATGCCATCCATTTTGGGAAAAGCTGTGATTGGTAACTGGTTAAATTCCAGGCTCATTCTTATAACAATTACATTTTATTGAAATTAAATCTTCAAGATAGATTATTGGAGGCTGGACCGGAATTACAGTAATCGCGTATGCTTATTACAGTAATACTTGTGATTGGGATGAAGTTCTCACTCATTCAGAATGTCTGCAAATTCAAATTTTTTTGGATGACTGTGAGTAGTGAGTAGGCGTGTGTGTGTGTGTGTGGGGGGGGGGGGTGCTCGAGCACCCAGAGCACCCCCCTGGATCCGCCCCTGAAAACTGTTGTGGTAACATCTATCATGTCGCTTTTAATGACATTGCCGATGCGCGCAACGGTGGCATTCTTTTTCGACACCAAATCACATCTGCCATAATTTTGTGACTTAATGTTAAGAGACCTATTTCAGGCTTTTGCGATCTCGGAGCATGTGCTCTGACCATGCGATCTTCAGGAGGTTCTGCTGACAACAGACAAACATCTGGACAGTAATTTCTAGTCATGTCTTGGCTGCCAAGACGTGACTAGAAATCACTTATAAGCAATTGGTCACGTATGGGTTGTGTAGTCTAGTGGGAATTGAGGACAGTTGCCCAGTCCATTGTGGGTTAACAAATCTGAAAAGAAATCAGTCACTTCTTTAATGAAAATGAATGTAAAATAGTGAAAGTAGGAAAAATTTGAAAATTCAGACGGTTTCGGTATTCAACGATTGATTCGGTTTGGTGTTCCGGTATCCACATGATATCGGTTCGGTGTTTTCGGTATATTGCCATCTCTAGATCAGGAATCAGGGATGGATGCCTCTATCAGGGCCTCAGTTCCTAAAGCGGAACAGTTGTGTAATCCTCCAAGAGACTAACAGAAAGGCTAGATAAAAGAACAAGAGAGGATGGAACAATCAGAAAAGCTTCATTAGCAAAAGCCCTTATTGAATCCTAGATAACCCCTATGTCATCAATATTGCCTATCATCGGCCCATCAAAGGCGTCAGCCAATAAAAAAAACAACGCAACACAAAGAAAACACCCAAACGCCAAAAATAACAACGCCGTCGTCTTCTCATTTTCACCGCCTTTGTCTCCCTTGATGCCCGTGTCATTGTGACTGCATGAGACACACAAAACATCCATCGTCAACAGGGTCAAAAGGGGTTGCATAACTGCACAGATTCATTGCGCGCCTTCGGCCCGCTGAAACCATTCTTTCATTGTTTAATTATATACGGCAATTGGCTTTACTACGGTAAGAGGTGTGGAAGTGTGGCGTGGCTTTCGCTGTAGCATTGTCGAGGCTGATTTTGGTCCTTATTATTGACTCATGTGCTGAGAAACGGTTCTATATAAAAGAATACAATCACCACGGTATATCACGTGTTGTTCCAGAACTCTGTGGTTCTTAGTTTAATAATATATGAGTCAGACTAGCCCTCTAAATTAACCGGGACAAGAGTCATTGTCGTTGTAAAGGCTGTGACAGTTTACCGCGGTCATTACCGCGACATTGTCGATTAACCCTTTATCCAACGTAACGACCAAATCCGTCAGCGCTATTCTCAAAAATCGCCAATTAATTTTCATTTTTTGTCTCAAAAACATAAGTTGTTACTCCTCATTAGAACGAGCTGGTTCCAATGAAGGGGTCATAACTTATGTTTTTGAGACAAAAAATAAAAAAAATAGTTCTTCAAGAATTTTTTTGCCAGTGTCGTCTGTTTTTCATGTTAGGTAAAGGGTTAAGAAGAGTTGGCTATTTCATGTCATGGTCGGCTAAACGCCAGTCACTGCCACAGCTCTACTCATCCACCCACAATGGCCGAAAATAGTAATGGGCCAGAGTTTATCCTTCCTGTAACCACCATGGGATTCATCAATTGTGCCAACTGACGTATGTCGATTAATGTTTAAACAGTTTGTCCTACACAATTCACAAATTTGTCATTTAAAAATTCATTCGGACCAATTGTTCGTATTTTTTATCTTGATGATCATATTTCCAGTGACTTTAACTGCTTCAGATTAACGGTTTCGGTACCCCGTGGGTAAACAAGCTCTGACTATTGCTGGTAAAATAGGACCCGTTAATCAATACCTGGGGTGGAAGTCCTTTAAAATGCACAACGTGAGTAAAAACGATGGCAGAACTTGACTCTGTATCTATGTTGCGGTCACGATTAGCAGTTGTGTATAAATATGTGACCTTAACCCTTTACCTAACGTAACGGCCAAAACCGGCCAGCGCTATTCTCAAAAATCGACAATTAATTTTCATTATTTTTTTCATTTTTTGTCTCAAAAACATAGGTTATGACCCCTCGTTGGAACGAGCTCAACGAGCTCGTTCCAACGAGGGGTCATAACCTATGTTTTTGAGACAAAAAATGAAAAAAATTAGTTATTCAAGAATTTTTTTTGCAAGTGTCGTCTGCTTTTCATGTTAGGTAAAGGGTTAAACATCAACAAATAAATTAATTAATTAAAGGTTTGGGCGGGGGCACGGTGGTTCGCTTGTCAGACCATTGAGCCCCAAACGGAAAGGTCAACGTTCGAGCCTGATGTTGCGAAATTCAGCTATAGCTATAGCAAACATAGGATGATAAGAAGGCCCAAGGCTAATAGTATACCAACTTTGATATATACCAGTACTACCATACCCCCCCCCCCCCTTACGAAAAGCCCGACTCCCCTAACCCGAATAACGTTATGTCGGAATGTACAGTAGACAACAACAGTGGTCAGCGACTCAGCGTCTCTGTGACGTCGCGTGCGCACCATGATGTCACGACGTCAATAGCACGTCAACCGTTTAGTGGAGAAAAACTTTCAAGAAAACTCACCCTCCCCTTCAATTTTTCATCACATACCCATAATATATACCCATAGCCCTGGGTGTACATATATCACTATATATACTTTAGAATACCCTATATGCTAATCATGTTCCATTTGCAGGATCTAACTGGACGGAGCCGAAATTTTGCAACCAAAATGTTGCTCCTTCAAAAGGCTCTGCTTCCTATGGAAATTTAGCACTAGCTGCTTCAGCAAAGCTCCGTATAGTGGGACACGATCGGGTACACGCTATACTACTCAGGATTAACAAAATTCACCTCATAGACCAACATGAATCAATTAAGTACTCGAAGCACGATAAGCTCTAACAGTAACAAAGCAATTAATCTACTTCATTTCCTTCTTCGATAATTGCAACTGACAAGAATGCTCGTAAAAAAACGCAGGTCGAAAAGTGATAAGTGTTGACCACTGTTTTGTTCCGTCTCAGAATCTGGACATTCTCCAGACCGCAACAGTTATGAATTATGTTATTTTTTTTTTATCTGCTAATAAAAATAATATACACCCCGACCAGCCTCAAACCCAATAGATATTCCCCGAGGCCCGTTGCAACTTGTGAAATATGATTTACTGAAAATGGCTAAAATCCCACTTAATTTAAATAAATGATAATATTTAATTTAAAAAAAAAAATCGTTTCTTACCTTTCTTCAGGTGGAAGAGAAGCGGCTGTGTTGGTGAGTCTGCTACCATCTGTGCATGGTACACACTAAACTTGACGCTGTTCTTCCCGCGTTTGGGTCATTATATTGTGCCAAAGTAATTCCTGTATTACACTCTGTGCTGCCAGTGGTCGCATCCATCGCATGAAAGTGCCAGCTGCCTAGGCCTACTCACTAAACACTAAGATTATCTCACTTTTTAGTGTGGTAATTTCTATACACACCTTCTTGGACTCAAGCTCGGCTGTTGATGGTTTTCGCCTCGGGCGCTTGTATCGATAATAATTCGATGAATAATTTGTGTACACCATTAAAATTTGGATACACTTTAGAAATATAAGTAGTATGTCATGCACGTTTGGGGCCTAGGTTGGATGATCTCATTTGGATTATCTCATGTGACGTCATAGTCACGTGACGTAGTGGCGCCATGTTGTGTTGTCATGGTAACCCGCGTGGGCGGCCATGTTGTGACGTCATACCCATAGTGATACGTGGTGTTAGTGCGCATGCGCAGCGCAGCGCGTGTTGTTAGGGTGATACGTGTTTCCGTCGTCCATTTTGTGTACTGGAGGCCGCCACCTTGGTTGCTATGGTAGCACGTGATTGCTATGTTACCTAAGACCTACAATAGGTCAGGGGTATGTTTTGGGGGTATGTTCGGTTGAATCGGAGTATTTTCTGGAACGACTTCCCTGGATAATTACCACAAACAACCCGACAACTTGTATTATTTCGAATTCTTCCAGAATTCTCTGCTTCTATCTATATATGCAATAGTTATCGTTTATCTTGCCATGTTCCTTTATTCTAGAATATACTCCAGTAGTGTAGAAGAGCCTATTAACTGGAACAGTTTACCTTATTATTGCTATATGTAGCAATTTCTGGTCTATTCTTGTTAGTTCTGACCCTATTCCAAGTACTCTTGTTGTTTCATTTATATAACTAACCAATCAGATTGCTTGATTTCCCATAATCTGTATGCAGGGTTATCTCCCTTGTGTATAACAAAACCTATATCTAATGGCACCCCAATTTTAGCACCCCTTTTTTGAAAACACCTGTGGCTATGGAATCCCTTTTTGTCATATGTGCTTATGTGAAAAGGCACAATGTGACACAATATGCCCTATCACATAGGCACATGCTTTATGTGCCGATATGTGCTTATGTAAAAAGGCACAATGTGACACAATATGCCCTATCACATAGGCACATACGGGTATTTGAGGATACCTATGGCCTGGTATTGTATTATTTGAGGATGCCTATCGAGGATACCTACTGGAGAATCCCTTTTTGTCATATGTGCTTATGTGAAAAGTCACAATGTGACACAATATGCCCTATCACATAGACACATACGGGTATTTGAGGGTACCTATGGCCTGGTATTGTATTATTTGAGGATACCTATCGAGGATACCTACTGAAGAATCCCTTTTTTTGTCATATGTGCTTACGTGAAAAGTCACAATGTGACACAATATGCCCTATCACATAGACACGTACGGGTATTTGAGGATACCTATGGCCTGGTGTTGTATTATTTGAGGATACCTATTGAGGATACCTATCGAGGATACCTTTTGGAGAATCCCTTTTTTGTCGCATTAGGCTATGTAAAAACCCTCAATGGGTCTAATGTAGTCTTACCAACCGCATCCATCTTGTCGCCAAAGCTCCAAGGCCATTACAGGGCTATGGTCTATCTGTCCTATCATAAGCTTCTACAACAGTCTTGTTCCATTGCGGCCTTGTACCAGTACTATTGGCTTCTGTTATTCTGCCCCATATCTCATCCATTACTTCCTAGCTATACCTATCTCAGTCTCGACTATAACATTGATCAAGGTTGAATCAGATTTCCCCTGTATACGTATAAGTCATTCCGTTATTGAGATGCCTAGCCGAGTCCGTAAAATTTGGATTCCGTGTTTTAACATCGTCCACTCGAGGGTATGGAAAGGGATTGATAACAACCAATTCAACAATGACTACAAGACTCTGAACAGATACGACCAGTCACTACAAAACAACGAAGTAAACATAACAAAGTGAAAGAATGTCAAACTAGTCGGATTGATCGACCTAGTTGTACAGCCTGAATAGATCTGAATTATGAACAGATACAAGACACCTGTTCGAATGAAGTCGTAGTGAACAAAGATCCAATACAATCAAGATGGATGGGAACAGAACGAAGTGAACAAAGATCCAATGAAGTTATCGAAGTGAATTGACCATAACAAAGTTTTCAACTGAATGAACCATAACCCTTAAATATAACCCAATGTTAATCCCCTTAAATTGAACAAACCTGAATGAACCCTTTGAACTGAACAAAGTTTTCAACTGAATGAACTTTATGTAATTAAAACCCCTTTGAACTGAATGAACGAACTATAACCTAAATGAAGGTATTAACACCCTTGAACTGAATGAAGTATAACCCCATAACTATATCCCAATGTTAACACATTTGAACTGAGCAAAGTTTGACTTAATAAAATTTAAACTTAATGAAAATATAACGAAGGTGATGTGAATTTTAACTCGAGAATACAACCCATTAAACTGAATTCTTCCAATAGGGAAGGGGAATACCCTCGAGTGGACGATGTTAAAACACGGAATCCAAATTTTACGGACTCGGCTAGGAATCTCAATAACGTAATGCCTTATATGTATACAGGGGAAATCTGATTCAACCTTGATCAATGTTATAGTCCAGACTGAGATAGGTATGGCTAGGAAGTAATGGATGAGATATGGGGCAGAATAACAGAAGCCAATAGTACTGGTACAAGGCCGCAATGGAACAAGACTGTTGTAGAAGCTAATGATAGGACAGATAGACCATAGCCCTGTAATGGCCTTGGAGCTTTGGCGACAAGATGGAAGCGGTTGGTAAGACTACATTAGACCCATTGAGGGTTTTTACATTAGCCTAATGCGACAAAAAGGGGATTCTCCAAAAGGTATCCTCGATAGGTATCCTCAATAGGTATCCTCAAATAATACAATACCAGGCCATAGGTATCCTCAAATACCCGTATGTTTCTATGTGGTAGGGCATATTGTGTCACATTGTGACTTTTCACATAAGCACATATGACAAAAAGGGATTCTCCAGTAGGTATCCTCGATAGGTATCCTCAAATAATACAATACCAGGCCATAGGTATCCTCAAATACCCGTATGTGTCTATGTGATAGGGCATATTGTGTCACATTGTGACTTTTCACATAAGCACATATGACAAAAAGGGATTCTCCAGTAGGTATCCTCGATAGGTATCCTCAAATAATACAATACCAGGCCATAGGTATCCTCAAATACCCGTATGTGCCTATGTGATAGGGCATATTGTGTCACATTGTGCCTTTTCACATAAGCACATATCGGCACATAAAGCATGTGCCTATGTGATAGGGCATATTGTGTCACATTGTGCCTTTTCACATAAGCACATATGACAAAAAGGGATTCCATAGCCACAGGTGTTTTCAAAAAAGGGGTGCTAAAATTGGGGTGCCATTGGATATAGGCTTTTGTTATACACAAGGGAGATAACCCTGCATACAGATTATGGGAAATCAAGCAATCTGATTGGTTAGTTATATAAATGAAACAACAAGAGTACTTGGAATAGGGTCAGAACTAACAAGAATAGACCAGAAATTGCTAAATATAGCAATAATAAGGTAAACTGTTCCAGTCAATAGGCTCTTCTACACTACTGGAGTATATTCTAGAATAAAGGAACATGGCTAGATAAACGATAACTATTGCATATATAGATAGAAGCAGAGAATTCTGGAAGAATTCGAAATAATACAAGTTGTCGGGTTGTTTGTAGTAATTATCCAGGGAAGTCGTTCCAGAAAATACTCCGATTCAATCGAACATACCCCCAAAACATACCTCTGTCCTATTGTAGGTCTTAGGTAACATAGCAATCACGTGCTACCATAGAAACCAAGATGGTGGCCTCCAGTATACAAAATGGACGACGGAAACACGTATCACCCTAACAACACGCGCTGCGCATGCGCACTAACACCACGTATCACTATGGGTATGACGTCACAACATGGCCGCCCACGCGGGTTACCATGACAACACAACATGGCGCCACTACGTCACGTGACTATGACGTCACATGAGATCATCCAAATGAGATCATCCAACCTAGGCCCCAAACGTGCATGACATACTACTAATATACAAAACAAAATTACTACCCATGTTTACGGGTGTAACTCGTACCAGTTTCCTTCCAAAACTTGCCGAAAAATGATATAAGATTCATAACATATTAACATCGCTGAACAAAATAAGAGACAAATCACATGACCAAATAGTCTTCATGTATACACTTTTTAGTGTGCTTGAAATGCATTTTTCACGATATAAGTCAGAAAGATGAGCAAAAAATGAATTTCCTGGCACTAATTCGAAAGAAGATGGGTTTATACGACATACAGACAAAAATATCTCGTCAACACCGCGGCATTAAGGAGATATTTGAAAAATTAATTTTTGTGAACACCGGACTCGGCCTCGGTGAACAGTTTTGAGTGATGGCCTTGTTCTAAACACGAAGAAGAACGAACGCGATCGGGTATTTTCGCCGAAACGAAGTAGCACGTTTGTTGCTAAGAAACTGTTTTGCATGCCACTTCCGTGTAAATAATGTTGAATTTCCTCTCATTGTAATTTAGTAAATACCAAAATCAACCATTATTCAAAAAGGTGTCTTGAACAACAGCATTGAAGAATGAGTGTTGCAAACGACGGGCGAAATGAAATACGATTCAACAATTCTGGTGGAAAATGCCTTCTGGAAAATTGGGTTGAAGAGGTCAGATAAAAGTTTGATTCCGTGTAAAATTACCGAAATACAGTTTTACACATTGAAATATTGGCGTTAACTTATATTTTATCGAAGTAAAGTCACGTGTAACTCGCGATCCTGGCTAATATGGATGCATTTTAATCATTGCTGATATTTGTTTCTAAAAGATAACACAAATGAAACGGGCAAATATAGACGACACATTTGATGGACTTGCATTGGGCCTACGTGTACACTCCATACGAAAAAATTATCCCAAAATCGACTGAGTGTGTTATGTGTAATTACATAATGTCAGACGTCCACTCACTAATCAGTGTTGATTGGACTGTATTGGAAAAAGATTCGCCAATTAACATATTAATTTCTGTTCGCTAAATCTTTTTTGTGTGCCTGATACATTTTGTTTGGGAATTTTGTATATCAAATAAAATCTTCAAAGGTGAAAATCAGTTCGGTAAATCCAGTTATTTTGTGTGATAAATTTGACCCAAAAATGAGAATTTTGCTGATCACGAGCAACAGTGTTGCTGTTCCGTCAATTGGATCTACATTGCATGAAATATTCTGAAGTCATTGGAGACCGGCTAACAAACTCAGGGGGAGAATCCAAATCATATATCAGGGAAAATTTTATTTTAATATGAAAACAAATGGAAAATCTCACGAATTAACAAACAGATTTTTTCAATTCCTATATTAAACTGCAGTACAGAGTTCTGGAAATGAAAGATATGGCATTTGTATCTGAATATTTTATTAAATGTAGATTTTAGAAATTTTCTGACTGAACAATATAATTGCTAATCAGAGACAGTCTCTGAAAGATTTTCACACGAAACATTAATTGGTTATGTAATCCTTCTCACGTGACTGCACTAAAACAGCTTTTCATACCGATCGTTTCTACACAAACGACGGGGTATTAACATTAATAACAAGTGCGGTTTTGTATGCAATGTACACGTAATGTGGACCAAACTTTGAACCTGGCCAAGACTCCAGTCCAGACAAAGGCAGTAATATTAATAATACTAATATATATTTTTTGGTTTGGTATGACCAATTGATTTAAGAAATATGATATCAATTTGTTGTTGATGAGTGTTTCCAATTGGTATCAAGACGTTTCGTAGAAAAACCATTTCGTAGAAGACGTTTCGTAGACAAGTCATTTCGTAGAATGACTGTTTCGTAGACATTTATTGGTCGTTTCGTAGAAAAATCATGGACGTTTTGTAGAATCTTCTGACGGGGTGGGGAGAGTGCAATTGCTTTGGGTTCCAATCGGAGAAGGAAGGAGAACAGGCTTTCTCTTGGACAGTTTTTTGGATAGTTTGGCTAGCACCTACCTTAGTTCAGCGATCTGAACGTAGAGGCTACCCCTCTGCGTTCAGATTCTTCCCATTCAATTCTATAGAAAAAGTTCCCATCAAGTTTTTATGGGAACTCAAAACTCGAAATTAGAAATATATTTCAAACTTTCGCCCTTATTACCAGCTGCAATCGATAGTACACGTATTTCCTTACATTTGGGCAGAGTTTATTGATCCAAATTAGGTTTTATCTTTTAATTATCGTCATTTGTGTACTCGTGAGGAGGCAACGGAGATTTCGAAATCGGCCATGTTTTTGTTTAAACATAAAACAGTAAAAACAATAACCCGTTAATGGCGCAGAAACGAATTGACCTTTTCATCGGTGCAGACTCGGAATGTCGATCTCATTCGCACAGAGGAGGTCATCAAACTCGGTGGCATTCGCACAGAGCAGATCATCAAACCCTTTCTGCACAATTGCGATCGAATTTCCTATTCCGCATCAATGAAAAGGTCTATTCGTTTCGGTGCCATTACCGGTTTATTGTTTTTACTGTTTATATTTAAACAAAAACATGGCCGTTTTCAAAATCTCCGTTGCCGCCTCACGAGTACACAAATGACGATAATTAAAAGATAAAACCTAATTTGGATCAATAAACTCTGATGGACAGTTTCCTTGCCTTCATATCTGGTCTTCGCCAGCTCGCACCCAAAGTCCCAAACCAGTACAGTAATTGACAGGCATGTATTTTATTTTTATGTAAATTAAAAAGTGTGGGCGACTTGGGTGAGGGACAGAATGCTTGCATGAATTAACGGCATCTTTGAAGTTGTACATCAAAGTATTTTTCTTCAATGCGTGCCAGTGATAAGGTTAGGTGAAATCAGTGCTTGTAATGCTGCTGAAATCTAAGTTGTAACATTATCGGCATCAATGAACGACAATGATTGCATTGATATCCACTTCTCAATACAATTTAAAATAGGTAGACCATGAAGCAGAAACGTCTGTTTGTAATCATTAACCCCCACTGGCAGATTTCAGGGTCAATTTTTCCAAAAATCGAAGCGACTTTGAATAGTTGACTGATCGTTTCAACACTAGTAAATTCTGGGGTATTTTTGTTTTTTTGGGGGGAGGGGGGGACTAGATTTTCAAACCCAGCAAGCAGAGACCAGTGTTACCGATGACCACCTAATTCATAATGTTTCAAACGAAATTGCAGTCAATTCAGTCTTTACTGTTGTCTAAATCTATTTATTGTACATACGCTTATAATAATAATAACAACATTTCCCTTATCATATTAATGAGATTATCAGTATCACTTTCATTCAGAAAAATGGTGTTTTCAAATTCACGTCAACCAGAAGGGGGCGCGGTGGCTCAGTTGGTAGAGGTGCAGGCTGCAAGCCGAGAGGTCCTCGGTTCGAATCCCACCTGCGGCAACCGCGTTGTGTCCTTGGGCAAGACACTTCACCCCAATTGCCTACATGGGGACACGATGACGCTGTGTACTGAGGCGTACTGCACGTCGATGGTGCGCATGTCTTCAACCAATCTAACCCTGCCTGTGCTGTGGTGCAGAGTTCAGAGTTATGATGTTGGAGAGCTGACAGCTGCTCGTCGTTGCTCGGTGATTCTCTCCGGGTACTCCGGCTTCCTCCACCCGTAAAACTGTCACGGTCACGATTAGCCATTGTGCATAAGTATGTGACCTTAAACACCAATAAACAATAAACAAACGTCAACCAGAAGGAGCGTCTTACTCTTCTTCCGAGTTTCCAGCAGTGGATCCCCCACCTTTCGAATCACCAGGTCCTTCTGTTGTCAGACAATTCGACGGTGGTTGCTTACATTAAGAACCAGGACGACACGCACTCGGTTCCCGTGCACGAATTGGCTCTGGATCTTCTACTGCTCACTCAGGATGTCAACGCTGGAGTGGTGGCTCATCACATCCCCTGTCGTCTGAACGCCCTAGCGGAGTTCCAGTTGCTTTGCGATTTTTGGGTCGTCCCCACATCAATCTCTTTGCGACTCATTGGAACCATCAGGTGGACTTTTTCGTGTCCCTGTGTCCAGATCCTCTGGCTTTCGCCGTGGATGCTCTGTCACTCTATTGGGAATGGTCTTGTTGGCTATGCCTTCCTGCCGGTTGTGATTCTTCCTCAGATTCTAGTCGAGATACAAACCTGTAGTTGTCGAATCATTCTGATCGCTCCCCTGTTGCCTCAGCGTGTGTGGATCAATCAGCTCCGCTCTCTGTTGGCGGCGGTCCCGGCACGTCTCCCTCTACGTCGCAACGTTCTTTGCCAAGATCACCTGAGGAGGTTTCACATCGAACTGACTTCATTGTGCCTTCACACAAATCTTTTGTCAGATCCTGTCTCCTCTGTAGAGGTTTTTCGAGACAAGCATCGGAGTGCATTTCTTCTTCAAGGAGGCACTCCACTGGTTTAGCCTATGCGGTTAAGTGGAAGGTCTTCTGTCGATGGTGTGCCGATCACTCTATTGATTGTGCCAATTCATTGATATCACAGATTGCAGAGTTTCTGGTGTATCTGTTTGATTCTCGGGGGCTTCAACTTGTTACCTATTAAGGGTACAGGTCTATGCTTGTGGAGACCTCTTCGTATGTGGGACAGCGTAGTATAGGCACTAATCCATAACTCTCCAAGCTTGTTCAGCACTTTTCTTTGAAAAGGCCTAGGACTTTGCAGCTTACCCCAAGATGGAATCTTTCTTGGGTGCTGCTTTGCTTGAGGGGGTGGGGGAGGGGGTTCAGGTTCGAACCTTTATGCCAGGTGGATATGCATTTTTCTCACATACAAGTTGGCTTTTCTGATGGCTCTTGCCTCAGCCAGACGGGTTGATCCGGCCTTTTTCAGGAGCTCTCTCAACAGTGTTATGTTTACCACTGATTGCTTCTTTCTGGCCAAGAATCAGATACCAGAAACAACTCCACCTCCTATGTGTATCAGGGCTCTTCCTTCTGCTGAGGGTAATCGCCCTTTGCTCTGTTCGGTTCAGGAACTAAGCATTTATCTCAATCGGACGCAGTTCATTAGGAAAGACAGGAAAAGATTTTTTCTGTCTCTTATTCCTGGTCGACAGATGATCTCTCCTCAATAGTGATGAACCGATTATCAAACCTTCCTATCAGCCGATTACCGGTGATTTCTCTGCCAATTATGCCGATTCCGATGGTTGAAGTAGGACACTGAAGAAAGTCTGTTGGTGCCTGTTATACTACAGAGTTTCGTTGATAAATCATCAATTACGAAAGCTTAATACCACATAAGTTTTAGAGTATGCATATTTAGTGTTGGGCAGTATTAGCCAAAATAATATCTGCATTTTGGTTGGGGTGTGGGGAAAAGATCGTTACTAGCGATACAGTCGTACGATATTGTTCTCGTGAAGATTGTGTTTTATTCCGGTAAATAGTGTTAATACGGTTTTGTGTAAGGAAACAATACACTTGTATGTATTAATCAGGAATATAGTATATACTGAGCACACATACTTTGTATCTAAATTGAATAATAATTTTGATGCTGAAAGCCCATATTTGGGCTTTGTTCTTAAGTTCAGATACCCTAAGTTAAAGGCTTTATAATCTGTAAGAGTGCTTAATATTATCTTTGAATTGAAATTAAATAGTCTGTGTGGATTTGCTTAGTTTCAATTTATGGGAGAGTGTCTGTGGGCACTCTCCCATAAATTGTAACAAGCCAAAAATCTGTGAACAAATTTTATTGATAAAAAATTATTTAGCACCCTACCAGTTAATATGTGTTGTGAAGTTGTATGACGCATGGTTTACACGTACATCAGAATGTATCATTCAGTGTTCTTTTTTTCACCTTGCTACCTCCCTTGATGTGTTTCTCCAATGTTTACATGAATTCTACAATCTTCGGGAAATGGTGGCGATCTCGTACCGATTTTAGTTGGTAAATTCCATAATATCTCTGCTCTGCAAATTCCTCAGTTTTGATCTATGCACAGCACACGTTTTTAATGGGGAAACTTTATTGAAATGGCCAGATATCAAAGGGATTTTTAATAGTCAGTGTTAAATATAGAATAACTGGAAACTGCCGGTTTTCATTTGCCGATTCCGATTATCGGTTCATCACTACTCCTCAATCCATTTCATGACAGATTTGTCTTGCTATTCGTGCGGCTTCCGCTCGTCTAGCGACTGACGATTGTATTACCAATCACATTTCTGCCCACGAGGTGCATGCATTGTCTACCTCTTGGGCTTATGCTAACTCCGTCAAATTGTCGGATGTTATGCAGGCAGCCTACTGGAGAAATGCTTCTACTTTCTCCACCTTCTATCTGCATCAGTTGCAGGAGCTTTGGGCCCTCTTTCTTCTGCTCAGGCTGTTGTCTAGCCTAGCCATTAGGCTTCTTACAAGGTCAGTTCCAGCTCTGTGCTGTTACTGTCCTTTCTGACTGTGCATTGCACAGAACCGTACGCCTCATCTCTCATTGTTTTTACTAATGATTGTGGTGCTATGGTTTGATAGGCCTAGGGACCTCTTCCACTGTCCACGGTTCCAGTGCAATTGGGTTATGTTGGGGTTGGTCATGTGATTCCCTCCGTCCTATTGTCTATTCAGCCTGTAGTAAACAATTGTAAGGTAGGTTGATAAGAAATTTAAATTCTATAGTAAATTTCCTTTCTTATTATACCTACCACAATTGTTTACATGGAGGCCCTCCCGTCTTCTTATTCGGGTAGGAATCCTTCCTCCCGCTGATCACATAACTCCAATGTTGGGGGATTCAAAAGAAGGATTCATTAGTTACTGACTGCGCACTGGTACTGGAAGCCGTGGATCTGTACTAGGAGAAGAGCGTCCCCTACTGGGTGTGCACCGTTAGCACTCCACCCAGTTTTGGCTTATTTTTCTTGGTGCTTTTGCACCACTTTTCTTTCCTAAATCCTTTGGGAAAGATCAAAATAGAGAGTATATATTCCGAGTTAGGGACTTCCACTGTAAAGCAAGCCTGTAGTAAACAATTGTGGTAGGTATAATAAGAAAGGAAATTTACTATAAAATTTAAATTTTCTTTACCCCAATAATGATAGAATTTTAGAATATAAAGCATTCATAGTTGGTGAGAAATGACCAAGCCTATGGTGGGGGGGGGGGGGGGGGGAGGGGGGCATGGTGACATTGTGGTAACCAGATCACCAAAGTTAAACAACGTCGAGCCTGGTTCGTCCTTGGATGAGTGACCATATGAGCATTCGATTCAGACTCCTGCATTGTATCCTTGGGCAAGGCACCTAACCCCGATTGTCCACATGGGGGCACATTGACGTTGTGTACTAAGGCACACTGCATGTCGATGATGCGCATGTCTTCAAGTAGTCTAACCCTGCCTGTACTGCAGTGCAAAGTTACGATGTTGGGGAGCTGAAAGCTGCTCATCGTTGCTCGTGATTCTCTCCGAGGTACTCCGACTTCCTCCACCTGTAAAACTATCACCGACCTGATGTGACCTGGGCTGATAAAGTGTTGTTAAACCTTAATAAATAAATAACCAAGCCTATGGTACGAATTGAGCATTGGGGTGGTGCATATTGACTTCAGGGATTGTGCGAAGCGACTTCAGGGATGGTGTGAATTGACTGTTGGATCGTGTGAATCAACTATGGTGCGAATCCACCATTCTCCTTCTAATAGCATTAACCGAAAATTTTTTTGGATGCTCACCACTAGTCACCAGTGACCAGGATAATTTAATGTACAGTAACATATCCAGTAGGGTGTCAGTACCATATAACAAAAACCATTTGGACTTACATGCTTCACCAAACCTGATGTTTTATGTCAGAAATAAGGCCCTAGCAACATTGTTAAGAAAGTCCACTTTTTCAAAACTCTCGAAAAAATCTGAAAACAAATGTCTGTGGTGAGAAAATAACTTAGTTTAAGAACAAAACTGAGGTTTTCTGTTGTATATGCACCTATTGTTCTAGATGGAGAAACAAAACATTGTACAATAAATATTACATAGCAACAAAATTTTGGTATGAATTAAAATTCAAGTGTATATCGATGCGGAAATGAGACATATTTGTAGTTTTCTTAATATTTTGACAAGTTTTGCTCAGTTCATTTCAGAAAACATGCATTATTAGTGTTCAAGGTTGATTGACACATCTTGACACACAACCAAATAATTTTTAGAACCAGTCTCTCATAAACATTTTCCAGCCAAAATAAATTAGTAAATTGCAGGTCTTGGAGAAAGACCAAAAATGCAGAGATTTTAACTCACTAACTGATGATTTCACCAGAGAACTGTTCATTATTTGTTAAGTCAGAGATCACTGTCAAATGAAGTCATGGTGGCTATTCAGCCATTCCCTAATTTGACTTGGATATTATCTATTAGAATGCCAGAAACATAATATACTACTCAAAGTTTGCTAAGCACCAAGTATATCCAACTGCCTGATGTACGTTTTAGTTGAAATATAGTTATGAAAAGTGTTTTTATTTTATATTTAATTATATAATTAATGATTTCAGCACAGAAATTGAGATTTTGTTTGTGTTTGACATTATTTTTTACCGGTAGCTTTTGAATATAATAACCATGGAAAATGGATATTATTGGTAAAAGAGGACATTTTTCAAATTTGCCAAAAAGTTGACAGAGTGAAGTGATATGGGTTCAATATCGAGTATGAGACCCATTATTGTTAATAACAGCTTGACAACACCTTCTCATGCTCCCAATCGGGTTCCAGATGGTCCTTTGTGGGATGTTGTTCCATTCTTGGACCAGCATGGCACCAGGCTCCTGGACACTTCTTGGTTGGACTGGACGGACTGAAATTGCAGGATGCAACTCATTCCAGACATGTTCGGTTGGATTGAGATCATGAGATCTTGCTGGCCAGTCCATACGCTTAATCCCCTCCCTCTGTCAGTACTCCCGGACAGCATGGGCAACATGAGGATGGGCATTATCGTCCATCAGAATGAATCTATCCCCCACTGCACTTGCGTATAATCTTATAGGGGCATCCAGGATCTCATCAATATACCGCTGTGCAGTCAATGTACCACGGTCAAGGACACAGAGCTCTGTACGTCCACACCAGCTGATGCTGCCACAGACCATTATTGACCCTCCACCACAGCGGTCATGCTCAGCAATGTTGGCTACATGTAATTCCTCACCTGGTCTTCTCCATAGCTTAGAACGCCTATCTGTGCTGTCTTGGCAGTACCTTGACTCATCTGTAAAAAGGACAGGTCATCAATCTTCTCTGGTCCATCCAATGTGATCCATGGCCCATTCATATCATGCCTGGCAGTGGTTCTGGGACAGCAGAATGCAAATATATGGTCTTTTTGATAGGAGACCACCTTCATGCAACCTTTCCCGGATAGGTTGCGTTGAAACATTTATCCTGGATGCATTCTGAAGGTCACTGCGAAGTTGGGTTGCGTCAAAGCGGTTCCTATGGCCTGAATGATCAAAAACCGGTCTTCAGCTGCAGATGTTGCCATGTCTCTGCCACCACCATGTCGTCTGATGGGTGTGCCGTACTGCTGAAATCTTGCCCATGCTCTGGTGATCACCGTATGGTGCACACAATGGGCTTCGCCAACCTGACCATGGGTAGCCCCTTGTTTCACCATCTCTACAGCCCACCACATTTCTGCTTCAGACAAATGTCTTCTCACATTTGCATTCGCCATGTTCAATCATTAAATCACAAGGGTTTGTGTTGAAATGAAGACTGAATACCCTAAACATCTCATGTACATTCATGTACATGTAGACAGTACACAAAAACATTATGGAAATCAAGGGGGGGTGCATGCTTTCCATGACTGTCACGAAAAGTCTACCTGTCAAGAGAGCTAATGTAAATACTGGGGACCATCTCAATACATTCCTCAATCATATCCACCAAAAATGTTGCAAATAAGAAAATTTCACAATGATGTGTCAAATATGTGGTGCTCAGCAAACTTTGAGTAGGATATTTTTTTTTTCTAAAATAATAGTCGTCAAAGTGAATGTCAGGCTTCAGACTCCCATACTTGATCTGGGAATTCTTAGTTTAGTTTTTCATTTTATTGGTAATTATGGCAAACTATTTTATTTTTCTACCCTCGTTACAACTTACCATATTCATATATAAATATAATAATAATAATAGTGTAGTCCGATTGTTTTTCTGTCAAAATTTTTTTCTGTTTGAGATATGGTGTCCATGGAGAGTGCACCTCTCTGTCTCTGTATTTAAAACAGTAACTGTTATGTTATGCATGTTCCTATACTCGCACCTGCCTAATAATAGTGTCATCATCATTATTAATTTTGGAGAAAAAATCCCAACAATCAGTTATTTCGTAGTGAACAATAGAGGAAAAATGCGATCACTATTATTAGTTCCATTCAAATATCCTGACCATCACCATTAATCTACCATTACTATTATTAGGCAAGTAATAGTAGCTACAGAAACACTTTCAATGCCTAGGACCTCCTAGGTAGTGTTAGGATCTTCCAGTCCAAGGACCAAGCGGTAACACCCTGTGGTTCTGGAGCTGAAAATTATCAATGCTTCTATATAGTTATTTTCCCTATTAAATTTCAAGTGTGCTTCAGTGAGGAATCGCAGTTTTGTAGTGCTTCATATACTGTGTTTGGCCCTTCCTGAGAGAATTTCTGCAGATGGGAGACTTCTTTTATTATCAGTGTAAACAACATGCAGTACAGTACAAGACTGGACCTCATGTACCACTAACTTTCCATTTAGATATCCATAATCATGCCAGCAGATGCATTTGTATACTTACATCTCATTGAAGATTTTGGCAACCATGCTATGATCTTCAAACCAATCACCTCCATGAAATGCTACTGTAAGACTCATAAAATACCTCACATCCTGTCATATCCTTAAATAAAGACCTTTATTAAAAGCACCTGTACCTGTTCACACAAGCGAGTGTTCTCATCGTTTGGAGGTATCTACAAAACAGGTTGCATGCACACCACCAAGCTGCCTTTCTTGCTGCTGCTTCTAGACCTTAACTTTGAAATCACATCATCGATGGCTTGGTAAGTCCTAAAATATGGTATTTTTTAGCTCACGTGACTGAAAGGCAGGGTGAGCTTTTCTGATCACTCTTCGTCCGTCATCCTGCGTGAAGGTGGTGTTTCAGCCTCTTTCTCCTAAACCACTGGCCACATTTTAATTAAATTTCATGTAAGTAGTGGTTATGTAGGGGCATTTTGATTTTTATCCAAATTAAGTTTAGGCTCATATTGAGCAGGCGTGTGGGGAAAAAATGGCCATATTTTTTGAAAATCTTCTTCTAATGAACCACCAGTAGCAGAGACTTGATATGTGGTATTCAGAGTCCTTTTGAGGTTTAGAATCAAGTTTGTTCAAGAGAAGTTTGTCAGGCATTATTTGCCTTTGTTATGGGAGGGGCAAAAATTTTGGCCACGCTAAAATTTTTATATTGTATAAAGCTTACTTTTATCCAGTAGAATAGAATGGTTAAAAAAAAAACAATCGAATTGATCACAAGGTACTTTTTTCAGAACTTTGAAAAAGTGCTGAGTCAGCACTTTTTAACACTGTAGGCAATGGGAAAAAGATTGAAAAATCTTCTTCTCCAGATTGAGCAGGCAGAATCTTTTGATATTTGGTATGAAACATTGTGGGGTGGATCTAATTCAAGTTTGTTCAAATCGGCCCCCTGGATTCATATTTGGACTCACTATAGAAGCCCAAATTTGAACTTAGTGCATTTCAGGCAAATTTCTTAAAAAATCTTCTCCAGATCCAGCAGGCAGAATCTTTTGATATTTGGAATGCAACATTGTGTAGTGGATATGATTCAAGTTTGTTCACATCGGCTCCTAGATTCATATTTGGGCTCACTATAGAAGCTCGAATTCGAACTTAGAGCGTTTCAGGCAAATTTCTTCAAAAATCTTCTTCTCCAGATCCAGCAAGCAGAATCTTTTCATATTTGGTATGCAAGATTGTGGGGTGGATCTTATTCAAGTTTGTTCAAATCAGCCCCCTGGATTCATATTTGGGCTCACTATAGAAGCCCGAATTCGAACTTAGTGCATTTCAGGCAAATTTCTTAAAAAATCTTCTTCTCCAGATCCAGCAGGCAGAATCTTTTGATATTTGGTATGCAACATTGTGGGGTGGATCTGATTCCAGTTTGTTCAAGCCAAGTGCCTGGGTTCATATTTAGGCTCACTGTGGTAGCCTGAATTATAACTTACTTCAAAATGAGGAATTTTCTTTAAAATTCTTCTTCAGATCCAGCAGTCGGAATGCTTTGATATTTGGTATAGAGCATCCTTAGGGGGATGAAATTCAAGTTTGTTCAAGCCATGTCCCTAGGTCCATATTTGGACTAACTGTGGGAGCCCGAATGATAACTTAGTTCAAAATGAGAGAATTTTCTTTAAAAATCTTCTTCAGATCCAGCAGTCAGAATGTTTTGATATTTGGTATGCAGCATCCTTAGGGGGTGAGATTCAAGTTTGTTCAGCCATGTCCCTAGGTCCATATTTGGACTCACTGTGGGAGCTCAAATTGTAACTTAGTTCAAAATGAGGAATTTTCTTTAAAAATCTTCTTCTTCAGATCCAGCAGTTGGAATGTTTTGATATTTGGTGTGCAGCATCGTTGGGGGGGGGGGGGGGGGGTGGGGGGGGGTGGGGGGGGGAGATTCAAGTTTGTTAAAGCCAAGTCCCTGGGTTCATATATGGGAGCCCGAATTATAACTTAGTTCAATATGAGGAATATTCTTTAAAAATCTTTTTTTTTAGATCCACTGGTCAGAAGCTTTGGATATTTGACATAAGCTTTTCTTAGGAGGAGCAGATGCAACTTGTTAAGTTATTGAAATCATTTCTCTGGGTTGATATTTAGGCTACCATGTCAGGTGAGTGCCCTCAGGCCCCTTGGGGCCTCTTGTGTTACAATGCTTCTTAGGGCCAGTATTATATTATTTAACCCTTTCCCTACTTATTTTACTTTAATTTGGGACTTTTGTGTGCAGGTTTTTGACTTTTCTATGCAGGTTTTTAGCTCACCTGACTGAAAGTCAGGGTGAGCTTTTCTTATCACTCTTCCGCCATCGTCCTGCATGAAGGTGGTGTTTGAGCCTCTTTCTCCTAAACCACTGGCCACATTTTAATTAAATTTCATGTAAGTAGTGGTTATATAGTGGCATTTTGATTTTTTATGCAAATTAGGTTTCCGCTCATATTGAGTAGAGGTGTGGGGAAAAAATGGCCAATTTTTTTGAAAATCTTCTAATGAACCACCAGTAGCAGAGACTTGATATGTGGTATACATAGTCCTTTTGAGGTTTAGAATCAAGTTTGTTCAAGAGACGTTTGTCGGGCATTATTTGCCTTCATTATGGGAGGGGCAAGAATTTTTGCCACTCCCAAAATTTCTGTTTTCCAAACCGAGAGACAGATTTGAACCAAATTTGACATGAAGGCTTATTGGGTCATATACTTAATTTATGCCCCAATTTTTTTTCCCGTTGCCCCCAAGGGAACCGCAGGAGCTAAAAATAGAAAAAAAAATTAAACGCCCATATCTCCAAAACTACACGGCACTGAGAATTCTTATTTGGTGTGAAGCTTCCTTAGGACCAACAGAATGGAATGGTAAAAAAAAATTGCTATTGGTTTTATCATGGGATACTTTTTGGGGAACTTTGAAAAAGTGCCGAGTCAGCATTTTTTTAACACTGTGGGTAACGGGAAAAACATGTAAGACTACTTTTCTCCCAAACCACTGCTCCAAAAGCTTTCAAATTTCACATATAACATCTTTGGAAGATTGTTTCACATGTTTATTGAAATCAATTCCCTGGGTCCATATTTGGGCTCTCTATGGGAGCCCAAATGTTTAAATTAGTGCAGTATGAGGAATATTCTTTAACAATCTTCTTCAGATCTTGAATAAGAATCTTTTGATATTTGGTCTGCAGCATCCTTGGGGGGATGAGATTCAAATTTGTTCAAGCCAAGTCCCTGGTTTCATATTTAGGCTGAAAATTTGGGGTCCCATTCTGGACTTAGAAATTTTGGACCAAAATCCGGAATTTTTTTTTTTTCGTTTTTTTTATGCGTTTTGGTCAATTTTAAGACAAAAAAATTTTTTTTTTGTACCCTGAAAATTTGGGGTCCGGAGGGGACTTAAAAAATTTTGGACCAAAATCCGGAAATTAGTTTTTTGGTTTTCTATGCGTTTTAAGAAGAAAAAAAAATTTTAGGCTGAAAATATTTTGTTTGGCAAAAAAATCTGTTTTTTATGCGTTTATCTCAATTTTGGGATGTAAAAATGCAGGAACTGAAAATAGAAAAAAAATCCTGTGTATTGTTTGGGCACAATCACTGCATCTAGTTGGTATATGGTTTTCTTAGGAGGGGCGTATGCAGCTTATTCAAGTCAAGACCCTGGTTTGATATTTAGACTACCATGTAAGGTGAGTGCTCTCAGGCCCCCTGGGGCCTCTTGTTCTGCAAAGTGGTTGCCAGAGAATATGAAAAATGGCCATATTTAAATGGTTAAGAGTTTAGAAAGTGATTGAAATAACACTGGGTACATAAATCCTAACATGCATATACAGTGGAGCCCACTTAACTGGTTATCTCTCAACTGAATAACCATGTTAATTGAATATAACTTCCCAACACAAAACCATTTACCATACCTCCAGTCCAAATTTGATCTGTTAATTGAATATAGGTTGTAGAGTAAACTCCTGTTAATTGAATAAAAAATCTTTTAACCTGTCGAGAAATTACAATGACTCTCCTCAGTTTTCCTTTGTTTATAGACCTATTTGGCCTCCATAACTCCAGTACAGGCATTTAAACTCTTCTATCTTGTTTGACAGAGCTCGTGGAGCTCTGTCAAACAAGATATAATAAAATAAATGCTAAGTTTATCTCTAGAATACAGGAAAGTGACACAATCCCTGTTAATTGAATATTCCTGTTAATTGAATCCGTTTCATTGGCAAAGTGACTATTCAATTAACAGGGTTCCATTGTACCACGCCTGGAGATGCTTTTTTACCTTCTATGTTTTTTTACCATATCAGTCATGTACTGTTTTCATCTTCATAGAATTTTTGTCAAAATAAATACCAGCAAGTAATGAGTGATATCGCTTCAAAGGAGACTGCGCATTAGTTTTTGCTATTTATTTTGCCAGAAATTCTGACAAGATCTAAATGGCATGTCATTTTATTCATTTATTGAAGTAATGTGTAACCTTGAGCCAGGTTAGTCAGGCTTGGCAATTTCAGGAGAGCGATTTTTTAGCTCTCCTTACTGCCCTGCCCCCCTGAAAGAATTAAGGAGAGCGAAAAATTGCCCTCCTAAATATTTTGGTCTGGGATGATTGAGATTACATGTATTATGCTCACATTAAATTTTTGTTGTAAAGCAAAAATGTAATTTAACTTCGAAGTCACATAACATCACGTAATTTCATTTTGAAACTGGTTTAGTGGTAAAGGGTAATGGCTGCAACCATACCCAAACACAGTTGCAATCATTTGAAGCAAAATGGGTCACAGCAATATTTTGTTTTCTGTCAGTTTCAAGTTCAACAACTGACATCACAGTTTGAGGGGTAATTATTCAAGGAATATTGACACCATAATATACTACCATTACTACTATCCCGTCACTTGAAGCACTTGCACCAGGATGTGACTGTTGATTCAAGCAGACCTGTTGTCCAAGAAAGTCATACGCCTACCACTACCACCTTCAACCCCCCTTGGGGGTTGAAGGTGGTAATGGTAGGCGTATGACTTTCTTGGACAACAGGTCTGGGTACACACACAGGTCTTGTCAAGTGTGTGTTCGGTTGTTGAGTGAGACATCTAGATGTCTAAGAGATTTCGCTTTACCTTAGTAAAGTTAATAAAATCACTGATGTAGTCTGTTGGTTTCAGTTTCAATGAGTTCGTTCAACTGGATACTTAAAATGCTGTGTAAAGCTAATTGCTCTCCTAAGCTGATTGAGGAGAGCGATTTTATGCCCTCCTGCATTTTTCAGAATGCCAGGCCTGGTTAGTGCTGAAAGATTGTCTGGTCTGTTAGTAAAATATGCAGGATTAGGAATTTAGTTTGTTATATTTTTTTATCATAACCTGTAGTTCATTTTACAAATGTTGTAATCAAATCGATCATTCACTGGTTATTTCTAGGATTGATGCACTGACAATGCATGGTGTCCAACTTGTCAGACTACAGATTTATCTCTTCATGGTTTAACTCGTTAAAATTAACTCCTTGCATGCTGCTGGTGGATATTCTTTCCCGGGACAGGATATGTATAATTTGGGCAAATTTAAAGAAACTTTACCCTTGTAAACTGAAAGGACTTTTTCATCAAAGGTTTCTTGAGTTGAATTTGCAGTGTGCAAAATTTGATGAGAATGCTCACGTGGTGGTTACACTAATTTAAATCTACTCGAACGGATGACCGGTTAGCCAAAAGTTGCATTCTGAATGGTAAAGTCCGAGTCACACAACTGGTACAGTGCTAAATTTTTCTCGGCCTCAAGACTTGTTCACACATTTTTGTCTTGTTACAATTCGTGGGAGAGTGCCTATACATGTAGTAACTATGCAAATCGATGGAGATGAAGTAATTTTTCTTACAAGTTAATATGAAGGACATACACAGAATATGATGCCTTCAACTTTAGGTACCTGCAGATCAGAATAAAGCCTAAATATAGGCTTCTAGCACTCTACCAGTTAAGCAGACTGTCTTGCTTCTTGATAGATTTTTAGACTTTTCAATGAGAGGCTATATATATTTCAATTCCATGCAATATATGAACACTTGTTAATGATAAAAAAGGAAGTTTCCCAAGACTTTTTACATAGCCGAACGTTCGGTTTGCCATCTCCAACCCATGTGAACAGTCAGTCGATTGGAGTCATTTTTCAGATTTTGCACATTGATTTGGATGAGTTTTTCATCAAATCTAGTAATGGTTGCTGTAAGGCAGCCATGACCAGATTTGAGGAAAACTTTTTAAAAAATAATCGGCGAATGAAGAGTTAATGCATAATGAAATATGTTATACTTCCTTCTTTGAAAAAAAATTATCATCAATTTAAAATTTAGCTCATGTCTGTTCATTCGTTTTTCAGTGGTCAATGTCCGACAATGAGGGGCTCTTGGTCAATGATTGACACTTTCATTGTGTATTCAGTAGTCCGTGAATCATTCACTTTATGCCTACCAATTTAAATATGGCCTGTTTCCTTCTCCAAATCTTTCCTATTTTGAGTACCATCTATTTGAAGCTTATCACAGTACCTAGATGGGAGGAGCACATAGATGGCTCATTTGAGGGCCATTGTTATTTTGAAGTGAGCTCTAAGTCACTGAAGTTGAGGAGGAGAATCAGGAAACGCAAGGAAAGAGCATGCCAAGTGTTATCTTAGGAGGAATGGAGACCCCGGAGCATTTTATTTTAGACTGCCCCCAATATTTGCCAAGTAGAACAAGACTCCTTGGGACACTAATGGGAAAATGGGGTGAAAACAGGATTTATTTATTTATTTATTTATTTATTTATTTATTGAGGTTTAACAACACTTTCAACAGCCATGATCACTTTGTGTCAGACAGTTTTACTGGTGGATGAAGTAGGAATACCCTGAGAGAATCACTGAGTAAAGGCAAGCAACTGTCAGACTACCGAAGGTACCAACTCCACACAAGCAGGGTTAGCAAGTGCACCATTGACGTGCAGTATACCTTAGTACACAGCGCCACCGTGCCTACAACTTTAACTATAAACAGTTCCTTAACAAATTTGTGCCTATAAAAAAGTGTTTTTCCCAGGACACAACACTGTTGCTGCAGGTGAGATTCGAACCGAAGACCTCTTGCAGCCTGCATCTCTACCTACTGAGCCACCGTGCTTCCTGATAAGTGAATAAGTGGAGGAGGGATGACATGAGGGAGAAGAAAATTTTTATATCCCCCACGAACGAAGTTCACAGAGGTATATAGGAGTCACTTTGTCTATCAACCTGTCCATCCATCTGTCTTGCCGACCATCCATCTGTCCATCTGTCTGTCTGTGCAGATCGTGTCCGGCTCATAATTTTTTATCATTGTGAAGGATATTAATGATACTTGGTATTAATGTTGCCCACCACCAGAGGGTGTGTCGTGAATAAGATTGGAAATCCTGTCTACACGGTCAAGGTCACAGACTTAGTTCAAGTTTACATACCCCCCACATCCAAATCCAAATATAACTAGACTTTATGATTCTGGAGAATCATGGCTTTTCCCGATGAGATTCCTTGATTTTTCATGCCTCCACAGTGTCTGATGAATTGTTTTTAACTGTCTCACTGAAGTTCTTTCATTGATGTTATGAGAAAGGTGGTTATAGTAGTCTCAAATGACTCAGTTTTATAAAAAAATTGTTTAGGTAAAAACCATCATTAATGGTAGAGTGGGTTAATATCAATATCGTCGTCCCACAAGTTAATGACCGACAAAAGGAGTTATGTTTGTTTGACACATACCATTTGAGTGCTCTGTCTATTTGAAAATGGTCCATTTTATCTCAAATGTATCCAAAATATTGATGTCTGGCAGATTGTAGAGGGTTAACATGTGCTAACAGGCATATGTATTCATGCAACTTGCAATTTCAAACCAAAAAGTGCGAATGGCCATTTTTACTTAAAATCTATAAGATGTTTTCAGAGAAATCCATGCGCATGCACTCTTTTCGAATTCGATGTGACGAAATTCGTATCACTCTTCATAGAAAGTGATGCCGCAGCTATCCAAGAACAACAAGTGAAAATTTCATGGAAATCTGCCTAGAATCGGTTGGGATATAGCGTTTTGAAGAGAGGAGGTAACTGTTTGAATTTGGTCCTTCCTTTTCAAGCCAGTTCGAAAAAAGACGTCGTGAATGGGTGCAGACTCCTTTAGAGCCCCCCCCCCCCCACCCTCTCCGTAAATGGAAGTTGCTTCTTTAAGACCGCCACCCAGGGATCCCAACACAACCTTTAAACCTAAGAGAATCGTCAGAAGTTTAAAGTGAAAAGAAATTGGCGGTGATTGGGTTTCTGGCAGGCAGGAAAAGATTGACGAAGATTTGCATATTGGACATAAAAATAGCACTTCTGACATACACGAACCATAGGCAGCGAATTGAAATTTTCAGAACTTGTTCTACGAACCCTGGCCGACATTTTGGGATCTGTTTGGAGCGTCCGAGCCGCCTGGAAAACACCACGCATCGCTTGGAATGAGAGAGTACTATTCGTCCCGACTCTATCAGTTCAGAATGGACATGGGCAGTGTTGTAGACGACTGTGGAGCTGCGATTGAGCATAAAGTCCCAGGTTTCGGTGCCTCATTGCCTAAGCGGCTCCATTGTATGATTTTTTGTCTCAATATCGTCCTTACTACTTGTAGTTTATACCGTTGCCGTACGTTAATGTAGCCTCTTGCCATTTTCGAGACTTTCAACCCAGAACGCCGCCAAAGAGAGGAAGGGGGGGGGGGAGGGGGGGGGGGCTGTAGCGGCGAGGGGGGGGGGGGTATCCTGACACTATCTTTAAACCTTAGATAATAGGAAGAAGTTGCAGTGAAAAGAAATCGGCGGTGAGTACGTGTTTTGGCAGGAAACGATTAACAAAAATTTGCCAATTTGACATTAAAATTGCACTTCTCACAAACACGAACCGTGTTCAGACCGCCAAAGGCAGCGACTTCTAATTTTTAGAACTTGTTCTACACACCCTGGCCGACATTTTGGCATCTGTTGCAAGTGTCGAGACCGCGTGGAGTACACCACGCATCGCGTGGAAAGTGAGAGTACTATTCGTCCCGACTCTATCAGTTTGGAATGGAATTGGGCACTATTGTAGACTATTGTAGAGTTTTTTGTGCCAAATTACCTAACCGGCTCCAAGGTATGAACTTTCGTCTGTACATCGCCCAGATCGTCTGAAGTTTATACCGTTACCATATGTTGAAGTGGCCTTTTGTCAGTTTCGCCACTTTCGACCCAGATTTGAGGATACCTTCCTTCAGCGAAATCTAGCCATGCTCACACCCTCTCCCCGTCGGCCCGGGTGCTTCTAAAGATAGAAAGGTCAATGGGGAGGGGCCTGTTAGCAAACAAACAGGGGCAGGTGTAGTTGGTGAAAAACAGCAGGGGGGGGGGGGGGGCACGTGTCCTAGGTAAAAGAAACAATAGGGGGCAGGAGTCCTAGGTAAAAAAAAATAGCAGGAGGGGGGGGGGGGGGGGGGCAGATGTCCCCACTAATTAATTTTAATAACAGGCAGGTGTTCATGGGGCAGGCCCACTGCTCGGTGTTCCAAATTTTCTATGGTACTTGGCCTTGACGGAAACAACACTTCAAGAAGAAACAACGGGAAACCTATTTGCAGTAAAACTGCAAATATAAACATGATTTTAGGACCATTCCATGGCCAGTTTAAAGCCTACTGCGATATCAGCGTTTATTACTCTCGTCCTTTCACTGCAGTATTTCACCCGAGTCAAGTTCTGACATCATGCAAGTTTGACGGACACGCTTTCAATTTTGTTATTGACAACAACATATTTATAATTTCGTGATTACTGGTCGGAATTTTGAAAACGACACATGCAATCGCGAAAGAGTTTTCTGAAAAACACGATTCTGCAAAAGGTTTTAGTGAAATTTGATTATTTTTTTTTATTTTCAATTTCGATGGCTCTTGTCGAAAAGGTGTTAATCACTGATCGTCCTAAATGAGATCAAAGACTGACGCTGTATATTAATAACACGCAGAGAATCTTCTAAGAATATACACGCGCAATCCTAAAATGAAATAAATCAAGTCTTGTTTCAGGTTTTACGAGAGAAATATGTCCAATTGTATCATTGAATCATGTTTAGGTATATGTGGGCGAGACATTTTCTACACGGACAAAATACAGACTAAATAAAATATTTGCCATAATTTTCCGCAGACGTATTTTTGTCTTTGCTTCTTGGGGAAATCCATGCTGATAATACAACGAAGGAGTGTTATCTAATGAGGTCAGAACCGTCAGGTGGTCGGGTCCGACACCGCACCTCGAAGTAGATTTAGTGGGGGTGTCGATTTTACAAGTAATATAGGCAGCGTACACGGCATGGGCTGTCTGTCTTTAATCCTATAAACAGGGTTAAGGCTTGGTTTTTGAATACCCTTATTTATTTATTTATTTATTTGTTTATTGGTGTTTAACGTCACATGCTTATGCACAATGGCTAATCGTGGTCGTGACAGATTTATAGGTGGAGGAAGTACACGGAGAGAACCACCAAGCATCGATGAGCAACTGTCAGCTCCTCAACATTCTAACTCTGTTCAAGCTCCGCTCAAGCAGGGTTACAGAGGGTGAAGACATATGTACCATCGACGTGCAGTATGCCTTAGTACACGGCGTCATCGTGCCCCCATGTCGGCAACCGGGCTAAAGTGCCTTACCCGCCCAAGGACACAACGTGAGTCGTCCCGGACGGGGATCGAACTCGGGACCTCTAGCATAGAAGTATAACAGTCTACCACTGAGCCACCACGCTCCCTTGAATACCCTTAACACTATCATACATTATCCCTCATGAATTCTGAGTCTGATAAAAGAGGTTATGTTTATGATTTTTCTTGACCCCACAGTGTCTGATGAATTGTTTTAAACTGTCTCACTAAAGTTCCTTCATTGATGTTATGAGAAAGGTGAGCATAGTAGTCTCAAATGACTCGGTTTGGGTTTGATAAAAAAATGCTTAGGTAAAACCCATCATTAATGGTAGAATGGGTTAATATCAATATCAATGTTTCCCTATCAGTTTTGCGTCCGGTAAAAGCAGTTACGTTTCTCTGTGGCATTTCCATTTGATGTTGTTGGTGTCCAAAAACAGACTATTTCCTCAATTGTTTTTTACATTTAGCAGCCCATGAAGGGTTAACAAATGCCTACCAGAATAATTGATCCATGCAACTGGTCATATGACACCAAGACCTATCAACGGCCATTTTCTCTTGAAAACCCCACAAAATGTTTGTAAAGAAATTCAGGGAAAACGATTTTTTAAGCATTTGATGGGTATCCCTGTTAACCTCCCCAACAGGGGTTAACGCTTGGCTTTTTGAATACCTTTATTACATTTCAAAAATGGTCCTCTGTGAATTCCACTTCAAACAAAGATTATGTTTATCTCTCATGTATACATTAGGTGCTGTGCGTGTCTGAAAACAGTCCCATGTTAACAACATTACGATGCTTGGCAGCTTGTAGATGGTTAAAAAACGCTCACCGGAGTATTTTGTCTATGCAGCTTGTAATGTCACATAAAGACCTACGAATAGTCAATTTGTTTTGAAACCCTACAAGTTACCGTTACGGATATTCACAGAAAGTGGGAATTTGAAGCTTTCAAGGGATATCTCTCTTTAGCCTGCCCAAAATGGGTTAAGACGTCGACTTTTGAATACCCTTACTACTTACAAAAATGTTTCCGTATAAATTGTACGCGCGATAAAAGAAGGCACTTTTCTTTGTGGTGTACCCTTTGGGTGCTGTTGGAGTGCAAAAACAGCCCGTTTTATTGCAATTTTGACCTTCAGCAGCCCGGGGAGGGTTAACTAATGCTGACCGGAATATTGTGTTCATGCGACTTGTAATGTCACACCAAGACCTGCAAATAGCCGATTTTTCTTGAAAACCTACAAGATGTTGTTAGAGAAATCCACATAAAACAGGTATTTTAAGATTTTAATGGGTATCTCTCTTTAACCAGCCCAAAATGGGTTAAGACGTCAAATTTTGAATACCCTTACCACTTTCAAAAATATTTTCCGATCAATTTTGCGTCCGATAAATGAAGGCCCCTTTCTCAGTGGTATATCGTTTGGGTGCTGTTGGTGTCTAAAAACAGCCCATTTTATCACAATTTTTACGTTTAGCAGCTCGGGGAGGGTTAACTAATGCTGACCGGAATATTTTATCCATGCAACTTGCAATGTCACACCAAGACCTCAGAGTGACCAATTTTTCTTGAAAATCTACAAGACTCGTTTAGAGAAATCCACGGAAAACATGAAGTTTTGAGCTTTTTTGGGGTATTGCTGTTTAACCAGCCCAAAACGGGTTAACACTTGGTTTTCTGAACACCCTTATTACTTACAAAAATGATCCTCGGTGAATTCCACTTCCAATGAAGGAAGTTATGTTTACCTCTCGGGTATCGTTTGGGTGCTGTGGGGGTCTGAAACCGGCCCATTTCATCAAAATTTTGATGTTTGGCAGCCTGTGGAGGGTTACCATATGCATCGCCTAATATGTCGTGTGTATCAAAGGTTGTGTCATAGGCAGGTCTAGTAATGATGAATGTTTAAAAAAAATCCTAAAGACGTGTTTCGAGAAAGTGCCGATAAACCCCAATTTTGGCAGTTTTTTTCCAATTCTGGCGAAATAAGGGTTAAATCGAAAATTCTGCTTCGGTACATTTTTAGATTTTTTGCCACTCTATGCGTGTGCCAAATTGTGTGAAAATCGGTTCGAAAATGGCTTCTGAATCGTACGGACAAAAATGTGTGGAAAAAAAAAAACAAAAAAAAACCCAAACCCCCCCCCCCCCCCCCAAAAAAAACAAAAAAAATAATCCGTACAAAAACAATAGTCTTTTCCAGAGGGAAAAGCCTAACAAGATGTATCCAGCTCAGCACTTTTGATGGCCTTGAAGGATATTAATGATACTTGGCATTATTGTTGCTCACTACCAGAGAGTGTGTTGCGTGGAGTATTCTTGGTTCCAAGTTGGGACAGGCCTCAAGTAGTTATAGTTGGAGAGACTGAAAGCTGCAATGGGGAAATTATGAAACATTTTTTGACTGACTGTTGGGAGATTAGGAGGGGTAGTGATGGAAGGAATAACCCAGTAGGGGATTGTGTTGATGTAGGCCTCCATGTTAGAGGACCAAGACAAATCAGCCGAAGGCCAAAAACTATTATTATTTCAAGTGTGTTCCGTAACAATGTGTGTGTGAAATATAGAAAAATTAACCCTGTGACTCTGTTGAAAATGTTTGTGGTGCTGTTAATAAAACTGCTCAAGCAGAAAGTATTTTTGGCTCACCAACGATAGTTGTGTGAGCCAATGGCATAGCTCTCATGTCAGCATTCTTGTTGGCGGTGTCTGTGTCGGTATCCAGATTCATTCATTTTGAACTTTTGTGTGCAGGGTTTGATTTTTGATTTTTTTTTTGCTTTTTTTTATGTCCGCATGCTTTTCAGGGATAGTAATATTTTATTCAACCCTTTCCATACTTAGTTGCTTGAATTTTGGACTTTTGTGTACAGGTTTTTGGCTTTTCTGTGCAGGTTTTTGACTTTTGTGTACAGGTTTTGAATTTTGTCTTCAAGTGGAGTTTTACCTTACTGGCATATTGCCATGGTGGCTACCTTAACATTTCAGGGTATTTTTCTCAATTTTAACCCTTTGAAACAAATGTGATACTTTTTGGATTTTTATGTGCAGGTTTTGAGGGTTTTTTCTTTTCTTCCAAGTGGATATTTTACAGGTAGAGTTTCACCTTACTGGCATATTGCCATGGTGGTTACTGTCACATTATCAGGGTATTTTTCTCAGTTTTAACCGATTGAAACAAATGTGATACTTTTTTTTTTCACTTTTATGTGCAGGTTTTAAGGTTTGTCTTTCTTTTTTTCAAAGTGGAGACTTACCTTGTAGCATATTGCCATGGTTCCTATTTTATTAGCACCTTATCACTTGCCATACGTCGTCTGTCGTCGTCCCGTCTGTTGTCGTGAACATTTTTCAAACAACTTCTCTGAAACCACTGGTCCGATTCTCATGAAACATAATGTGGATGTTCATTACTATATGGCAATTCATGTTTGTTCAAATGAAATGGCCACGTCCCTTGGGGGGCTCTGTATGGGGCATAACTCTGATAGCACCATATGAATTATAGAAAAATTATTAAAAAATCTTCTCCAGAACCAGTGGACAGAATCTTTTGATACTTGGTATGCATCATCTTGGTATGGGTCTGATTCAAGTTTGTTCAAATCAAGTCCCTCAACCAATATTGGGGCTCACTATGGGGGCGTGAATTTTTACTTAGTGCAATTTAAGAAAAGTTCTTTAAAAATCTTCTTCTCCAGAACCAATGGGCAGAATCTTTAGATATTTGGTTTGCAGCATCTTGGTATGGGTCTGATTCAAGTTTGTTCAAATCGAGTCCCTCGATCAATATTGGGGCTCCCTATAGGGGCATGAATTTTTCCTTAGAGCAATTTAAGGAAAAATCTTCTCCAGAACCAGTGGGCAGAATCTTTTGGTATTTGGTATACAGCATCTTGGTATGGGTCTGATTCAAGTTTGTTCAAATGGAGTCTCTTGATCAATTTTGGGGCTCACTATGGGGAACTGAATTTTTACTTGGTGCAATTTAAGAAAAAAATTTTTAAAATCTTCTCCAGAACCAATGGGCAGGATCTTTTGATATTGGTATACAGCATCTTGGTATGGGTCTGATTCAAGTTTGTTCAAATTGAGTCCTTTGATCAATATTGGGGCTTACTAAAGGGGTGTGAATTTTTACTTAGTGCAATTTAAGAAAATTTCTTAAAAAATCTTCTTTTCTGGAACCGATGGGCAGAATCTTTTGATATTTGGTATACAGCATCTTGATATGGGTCTGATTCAAGTTTGTTCAAATTGAATACCCTGTTCAATATTGGGGATCACTATGGGGGGTGCAAATTTTTACTTAGTACAATTTAAAAAAAAATCTTTAACAATCTTCTTCACCAGAACCAGTGGGCAGAATCTTTAGATATTTGTTATGCAGCATCTTGGTATGGGTTGGATTCACGTTTGTTCAAATCAAGTCTTTTGATCAATATTGGGGCTCACTATGGGGGCGTGAATGTTTACTTTGTGCAATTCAAGGAAAATTCTTTAAAAATGTTCTTCAGAACCATCATGCAGAATCTTTTGATATTTGATCAGCAGCATTGCACCATTCAGTCCTGTTGATTCTTTAGCTCCACAGAGAGTATAGATTTACTCTGTAGAACCTTAACAATAGCTTTTGATAAAATTTGTGTCTTAACAGTATGGAACATTTTGTGAGCGCCTAAGGCCCCCTGGGGCCTCTTGTGTTAGCATGCTTCTTGGGGTTATTATTATATTATTTAATCCTTTAGCTCATTATTTACTTTAATTTTGGACTTTTGTGTGCAGGTTTTGGACTTTTTCTTTTAACTCCAGCCACCCCTTTACATCGGCCACCTGCTGGTGAGCCACGGGGTACTGATACCCCTTATAGTTCATGTTGTCACTGTGTTAAGTGAAGAAAACTATAACATTTGAATCTTGAGATGAACAAAGCATTTTTATAATATATTTTTATTTGCTTACCTTTTTTTATTCATTCATGCCTGCTGAATTGTTACATAACAAGAGTACACTATTTGCATTTGAATAAATTATTATACCTTCAACAAACATAATTGATAGTTTACCACCCACACATAACCCTTTCCTCATATTGTTAAACTAATCCCCTCTCTCTCCAGGTCTTTAAATTCCACCCAACTCACAGATATCCCCAAAATGCCCAAATTACAGAAATGTTCCAAAATTAGAGGGCATAAAGCCTAAAAAAGTTAAAAATCTGTTTCTCTGGCCCTCCCACATGGTCCTTTTTTTATAACCAATCACCAGTGCAAACTTGAAAAAACAAAAATTAAATGGTTCATGTCTGATATTTTATTACTACAATTGATAAATTTGTCCTTTGAAAGCATTGCAAAGCCTTCTTGCAATTAAGGGATGAAATACACCACTACCCATGCTCTTTGTTAGATTATGAGGCCTAAAACATAAAACAAACCAAGAACATGAACTTTGATGGCAAAGAAATAATTACAAATATAAAAAATAAAATTAAAAAACGTCTGCCACACATGCTATTTTTTAATGCACGTTTGTCCAGTTTCAAAAGAAGCAATTTAAATACATTTTTGCTGCACCTCAGTAGTTTACATCCAGTGGTTTTGCAGTTGCTGCAATGCAAGTCCTATGTAGACAGTCAAGACTTGCATGGAAATAACTGCCAAGATACTTATAATGTAACTTCAAGTTTATGCTTTAAGTTCTGTTGCAGTAAAAAGGGATAACAGTTTGAATTATGACCGATTGGGTTAATAGATTTTATGAGGAACCAATATAGCCATGAGAAGCCTAAAATGGTATTCCAGACCCTCATTATTCTTTTTCACTGGGGCAGGTCTGCGATATCTCCAAATTAGACGAATCTAAAGGCCTTCTGGGCCTCCAAATATGTAAAATAAGTAAAATTTATAAATTTATAAAATATGTGATTGTGGTAGTACAGTGGAACCTTTCCCCACGGGAATGCTGGAAAGTGAAGTAGTACTTGTTTACTGTGGTAAACAAGCTATGTGTTGCTGGTAAAATAGGACTCATTCACCAATGTTTGGGGTAGAATTCCTCTACATTGGGCAACATGGGTAGAAACGATTGACTGAACTTGACTTTATCCCCATGTGGCTGTCATGATTAGCCATTGTGTAGAGATTTGTGACCTTAAACACCAATAAATAAATAAATAAAAGTTTGGGTGGGAGTACAGTGGTTCAGTTGTTAGACCACTGAACTTCAAATCGAGGGTCCACAGTTTGATACAAACCAGCGATAACTGCACTGTGTCCTTGAGTAAGACACTTTAGTAATCCTGGTTTCCCAAATGGGGACATGGTAGCACTGTGTACTAGGTGCACTGCACGTCCATGGTACACTTGCCTTCAAGCAGTGCTAACCATGTTCGTACTCAGAACCCTGGGGAGTCTGACCGTTTTTCACTTCTACTCAGGTCTCTCCGGTTACTCCGGCTTCCTCCACCCATAAAACTGCCCATAAAACTGCCTGAAATATGTGACAAATAAATGACTAAATAAATAGTGGATCCTGTTAGTTGAATAGCCACTTTGCCTTTATCTTATGCCGCTAACAGGTCATGTTTGTACTGAAGGTATGCAAAATGGTTTGGTGTTCGTAGGCTTTATACAATTAACAGGGTTATTCAATTAAAAGATATACAATTAAGTAGATTTTGGTGTGTTACACTGAATATCTTGACAGAAATGCAATTTTTTTCAATTGTTAACTGGTAGAGTTCTGATTTTTTTCAAGAGGTGATTTGTAACATCAGTATTTTTTAGTGATCCTTTTGATGCCTTGGTTTAGCAAGACTTTGTTCATAAATAAATGATGTGTTACAATTTATTGGAGAGTGCCCATTTGCACTAGCCAATAAATTATATCAAAGCAATTTTCTGCAAACACTTTTTGTTCTGCTGTGCAAACATCAGGCTAATGTCAACAGTACAAAGCCACTTTGGTGGCTTTCAGCACTTTTCAATAGAGCCATGATAGTGACTTCTAGCACTCAACCAGTTAAAATTCATGTAACTGAGGTAAAATCAGTTTGTCTTCAAACTCAAAATGTATGGTCATATTCATAACAGTAATGCACTAACCAGCTGCAAACAGCGTGTCACAGTCACAGAATACAAGGACTTCTCTATTTCCTTTAACTCTTAACCTGCTGAGTATTTTCTAGATATTTTTCATCAAATCTAGTCATGGCTGCTATAAAGCAGCCATGACTAGATTTGATGAAAAATTAATCTAACTGTAACACAAGAAATCATTGGTGAAAAAATCCATTCATTTTACATGGGGAATATACGATTAAATGTGCCTAGCTTATACTTATTTCAGTAACAAGAGAAACCCTATGCTGGGCAGGAATATCTGCCAGCAGCATGCAAAGAGTTAACCTTCTCCATGCCCTTTGCTCCCCTGCCACTCTTGGTCCTCGTCTCTCAGTCAGCAAGTAGAAACACTGGTCCTCCTCTCTCATTCAGCATTCGGAAACAGTCTGCTTTCAGACTTGCTTTTGTTTAAAAAATCTGAGGTGGCAAAGAATCGTTTTCCTCGGCGTTACGTAGGTGAGCATATTGCTCTGCTGAACTATTTTTCAGTGTTTTGCTTCACAAACATCCACTAAATGCCTAGTAAATGGTGTATGTGCTCATGGAATGCACTCTAGCCAATCAATTCCAATAAACAATTGTTGAATCAGTGTTTATTTTTTAACAAACTCCTCCACCCAAGTATGGATTAATTGAGCAAGATGTTCTGCCCAAATTCCAGGCAGAACTTCTTGCTTAATCAGCGAATACTGGAGTAGAGGGGTTTGTAAAAATTAAAACAATTCTCCTTGTGAGAACCAGTACTGCTGAATGGACAACTGAAATATTATTATTATAAATAATTTAACAGTTAATAACAATATTTTGGAGGACAGACACTGCTGTTTATTGATGGCCCAACACGGCCAACAGGAATAATTAACAAGCCTGACTTGCTCTGGACTAGTCAGACGTTGAAAATTTACTTTTTTTGAGGATTTAAGATCAAAAGCAGGCTTATTGCCACTTCTGTATTACCCTTTGCAAATGGATTGTCAGGCTGCAGGCTTTTAGATTACTCCAATTTCACACTGTTTACAGGTGTGTTCAAAGTAGAGAAGGTGTGAAGACATTATGAAAAATATAGAAATTCTTTGTGCCTTTTCTACATTTGAGAATAACTTCCATCATAATATGACCATAGAAACACAAAGAAAGGCATGGCAATAAAATATAACAGGATAAGATTGTTATTTCTGATTTTAATGTGCCCAGATTAGGGCAAAAATAAATGAATTTTAAGTGCACCCAAAATAAATGAATTTTAAGGCCTGGGGTGTCGGAGTTACCGGTGATGTCGAAATCGACTAAAACTGGGCACACAAAAAATGCTTACAAAAACAAATTACTTGCATCATTTTTCCATCACTGTGCTTTTCAATATTTTTTTTAGTTATTGCCTACCTCTCAGTTTCTTCTCGATGGATATAACTCAGTGATTAACTGGCATAAGCTGTGTTTCGGAAGAAAAATCAAATAAAAATCGAGATAAATGGCCTTTTAAATATATTTTATGAGGATTTATCTGTATTGTTAGGTAAGACAGTAAATGCCCTATTTCATGATCGCTTGCCCCTCTGTAAACTGCAATGATTGATAAAATAAAATTTTCTACAAATTGATCTGAATCCCATGAGCTTGTGTGTTGATGGCATACAGTAAGAGTTTGTCACATGTTTGTCATATGATGTTATTGGCACTCAATCAAATGTGTCGTCAATCACAAACAAACAAAGACATTTTTTTATTACAATTTACTCAACAAAAACTTGTGACTAAAACAGTACATTGAGAAGGGATTGTTGCTAAGAAACTGAAATAGTTTTTTCTTTTTAAAATAAAGACTATTAAGTCTGGAAATTTGTTTGGAGTAATATAAACCAAATTATTTGGGGGAATTTGCATTTGTGCAGAACATTTGTTGAGAAACAAGACATCACAACAAACTAAAATGCAAAATATTAGATCACGACCTTCTAGTTTCTTTATGTTTGTGGATCAGGTAGTGTATATATTTAATGAATAGTACAGTGGAGCCCACTTAATTGGATATCTCTTAACTGAATAACCATGTTAATTGAATATAATTTCCCAAAACAATGCCATTTACCATATCTTCAGTACAAATTTGACCTGTTAATTGAATATAGGTTATAGAGTAAACTTCTGTTAATTGAATAAAAAAATCTTGTAACCTGTCAAGAAATTACCCTGATTCTCCCCAGATTTCCTTTGTTTATAGACCTATTTGACCTCAGAACATCCAATACTGGCATTTAATCCATTATATCTTGTTTGACAGAGCTCATGGAGCTCTGTCACACAAGATATAATAGAATAAATGCCAAGTTTGTCTCTAGAATACAGAAAAGTGACACAATCCCTGTTAATTAAATACTCCTGTTAATTGAATAATTTTCATTGGCAAAGCGGCTATTCACTTAACAGGGTTCCACTGTATTTGAAAGTCACTCAAGTAACAACCTTCTTTTGTTTGGAAACACACACAGTGTGGAACCCACTTAATTAGGTATTAGAGATGGGCAATTTCATGAAAAGTTGAACTGATACCGATATGGTGATACTGAAATATTGAGCCAAACCAATCATTTAATAACAAGACCATCTGTATTTTCAAATATTCCTTCTTTTAAGATCATGTTGAGGCTTGATAGCAGTTGCAGTGATTCCAAGTCAAGTCATTGGCTGTCTCTTAAGCTTGCCAAGACTTGACAAGAAATCACTGTCCAGGTGATTTGTCTTTTGTGAGCAGGACTTCGTAATAATAGAATGTTGAGAGCATATGCTCTGAGATCGCAAATGCCAAAAAACAGCCTTTAAAGATAAGGTGTGTTTGGAACAAGTCACAGAATAACTGTAGATATCATTTATGTTGGCAAAAGAATGCCAATGTTGAGCCCATTGGCAGTGGCATTTCTGGCGCTGTGGTGGAATGATACAAGTACAAATTCTCTATTTTCCTGGTTTGACTTCATTTTTAGTACTATCAGCATGTCTCAGTCAATTGAGATATTGAATACCAAACCGATACCATGGTATACCCCCCTAAAATACCTAAACCAATACCAAAGTCAAAATACCAAATCCACACCTCTCCAAGCCAGAAAATAAGTAGACTGTCATCTGCAAAATGAGGTCCCCAGAGAGTGCATAGCTGGGCAGCATCACTAAATTTACCCTCTGTGAACCTCAATCTGAATCAGCATCTCAAAACTAAACAGAAAGAGGTATCCAGAGGATAAATTGGCCCACTGTATAGGATAGCATCATCAAATTCACCTTCTGGGGACCTCATTCTGCAAATGTCAGACTGCTTATTTTCAGGCCTGCCCCTGTCTATTTGATATCTCTTAACTGAATAACCCTCTTCATTGAATATATCTTCCAAACATAAAACCATTTTCTGTACTCTGTATACAAATTTGACCTGTTAATTGCATATAGGTTATAGAGTAAAACTCCTGTTGGTTGAATACAAAATCTTGTAATACATCGAAGAGTAACTTTGACAATCACTGAATTTTCCCTGTTTATAGACCTACTTAGTCGAAGTATATCCAATACAGAGTTTTAGTGTATTATATCTTGTGACCAAATCCTGAATAATTAATACTCCTGTCGCCATTGCTCAGTGGTTCTCTCCGGGTACTCTGGCTTCCTCCACCCATAAAACTGTCGCGGTCAATGCTTAGCCATTGTGCATAAATATGTGACCTTAAACACCAATAAATAAATTAATACTCCTGTCAACTGAATAGTTTTTACTGATAAATAGGCTACTCAATAAAATTAACAGTGTTCCACTTTACCTTTTTAGTTGTTTAACCCTTTGAACCCTAGCAGCCCTTTTTTCCAGCCAGGAACATGATACATCATAACGTCAATAAATAGGATGGCTGTTCAGTAAATGTGTGGGGTAGACAAATCAATATTTTCAATGGGCAGCCCCGAGGCTGCACATTGAAAATATTGATTGGTCTACCCCAAATAATGAATATGGACTCTTCTAATTGCTGCCATTGAACTGGCGTGGAAGATACCTCTTGAGTTCAAAGGTTTAATAATAACACAAAGTAGATTAAACAATGGCCATGATTACCACTTGTACAACAAAAGTTGGACACAGCAATAATAATATTATATTTTTGTGAACTGAACATTCTATTTATTTTCCTATCCTGAACAACACCTTCCTAAGTACTCCTCATTGGAACAACCCCCACAAGCTTACTCTATTGATGGGGACAAGGTGGGGTTTGGAAGCATACAAAAGCATAGTACAGAAATGCCCTTTTACCTGATGCAGGGTTATACAGTATACCTCCACCAGGTAATAGAGTATTTTTGTACTTGAGAGAAACCCAACTGCTGTGGTCAAAGATTTAATGCTGCGATCTGTATTTGGAATAGAAAAATTATGTTTGTGTGATTGTGTTTGATGATAAAATACAGTAAAACCTGTCTTGAGAGACCACTGTCTTGAGAGACCACCTGTCTTGAGAGACCACATCTTCCAGGCACCGATTGGTTTTACTCTATAATGGACCTGCTATGGGAGACCACCTGTCTTGAGAGACCACTGTAACCTGGTACCAACTTGTATTTTTATGCCATAATTGACCTGTCTTGAGAGACCGCCCCTTTGAAGACTGAAACCATGACAAAAACTTCTTACCTTTTCTGGAATTGGAAAATCCATTGTGTTATACATTAAAAGTATTAAAACCTCTTAATTAGGTTTAATTGCTAACTCATTAAAGATTGAGATGTTTTTATAAGACCCCTGTGAAAAGATTAGGATTATTGCTGAATAAACAATTTCATACATAACTGAAATGTGACAGGTAGGAATAAAAATAAATTTGTGTTGAAAATCTTTTTGTAACAAATTGAAATGGACTGTTATAAAAATTATAAAAATAAATTAGTGTTGAAAATCTTCAATGAAGATTTTCAACACTAATTTATTTTTATAATTTTTATAACAGTCCATTTCAATTTGTTACAAAAACTTCATAAAAAAGAACAACTACAAAGTAATTACAAAAATCCATTCTTCTCTATTTCTGAATTTTGTGGTTGGTTATTCACTGACTTGAGAAAACCTGAAACCTGTTATGAGAGACCACCTGTCTTGAGAGACCACTTTTGTGTGGCCCAAAGGGCGGTCTCTCAAGACAGGTTCTACTGTACTGCTGTGTGATAAACTGTTATCCAGAGGACTTCCAAAGCACTCTTCTACTGTTTGTCACCTAACAGTATACATGTACCATCAGCTTAACCTTTACCCAACACGAATAGTGGATGACACTTGTGAATAAATTTCTTGAATAACTAAAACCTGCCAAATGTTTGCATCAAAAACATAGCTTGTGACACTTTATTGGAATGAGTTCAATGAGCGGATTCCAATATGTGATCATTAGCCTTGTTTTTGACGCAAAAATTGTAAAAAAAAATAATAGAATAGCAATTTTTGTGAATACAGTGGAACCCCTGTTAATTGCACAGTCAGTTTGCGAGTGAAAATTAATAAACGGGTATTCAGTTAACAGGTATTTGGTCACTTTCCTGAAATCTGGAGGTAAATTGAGCAATTATTCTTTTATATTTGTTTGGCAGAGCTCATGGAGCTCTGTTAAAGAAGCTATAATAGATTAAATGCCTGTCTTGAATATAGTGAAGCCAAATAGGTTTACAAAGTATAAACAAGGCGAATTCAGTTATTATAAAGGTAATTTCTGGACATATAAGATTTTTTATTCAGTTAACAGAAGTTTGGAAGTTATTCAATTAACAGGGTTATTCAATTTCGAGATATCCAATTAAGTGGGCTTCACTGTAGTGCTTTCCAGTTATGGCCATTACATTGGGTAGAGGGTTAAATACTTCTATATGATGAACTGTGGGAAATAGCTCTCGAAGCTCTCTTCTACTGTTTATCACATGACATGGGGAGCTTGGTGGCTGAGTGGTTACAGCATTGAACTTCAAACCAGGAGGTTCACGATTCAATCCCCACCAGGGTAACTGCTTTGTGTTGGACAAGGCACTTCATCCCATTTGCCTGCATGAGGGCACGGTGGCACTGTGCACTAAGGCATACCGCACTAAGGTGCACCTGTCTTCAACCAATGCTAACCCTGCTTGTGTGGATTTACTATTACATGACAGTTGCCTGTCATTGATCGGTTGTTCTTTTGGGGTGCTCCAGCTTCCTCCACCCATAAAAAAGTCTGACATGAGGTGACCCTGGCAAAAGTGTTGTTAAACTCCAATAAATAAATATCACATGACAGAATGCCACAAACTTGACTTGATGTATTGCTCATATTAGACCATTTTTATACACAACCACTACCATTCATATTTTTGTTATTTGATCAATTTTTGGACACATAACTAAAGACCTCTCATTGAAACAAGATCATTAAGCCCTTTCCAGTAAGGAATCAGCTATGTTTTGTATGAATGAAATAATATTGTTTTATTATTTAGAAAAACAACTAATGTATAAGTAGTTTTCAGTGTGTGTTTGCTTAAGGCATGATTTCTGCAAGGGAGGCAAGGCAGTTTCCTTGAAAGTCCCACTAAAATGGGCAACATGGGTATAAATGATTGACTAAACTTGTCTTTATATCCATGTTGCAGTCACAATTAGCCATTGTGCAGAAATATGAGACCTAATGCACCAGTAAATAAAAAAACAATACATTATTATTATACATTGTTTATTGAGAACTCGGCCAATAGGCTGAATTTATCTTGTCAGTGTTTTTACGTTATTGTTGGCTGTCTGTACAGGCTGTCAACAATGAAGTACATGTAGAAACACTGTTAGGTCATCTGCTGTGGTCAGATATTTTTAACCCTTTACCTAACACGAAAAGCAGACTGCACTTTCAAATAAAATTCTTGAAGCACTAATTTTTTTTATTTTTTGCGTCAAAAACAGAGCTTATGACACCTCATTGAAACAAGCTCATCATGTTTTTGTGACAAAAAAAATGAAAATGTAATAAAAATTGAATGGTGAATTTTATGAATAGTGCTGGCCGGATTTGGCCGTTACGTTGGGTAAAGGGTTAAGGTATCAATTATCTTAAAATTATTCTGAGGCTTTAAGAGGTAACGATCACTTTTCTTTATTTGTAATGTTCATCTTCATCAAGTTTGGGACATTGAAGAATTTAAGATAGGTGGACAGACTAAAATCCTACAGTTTGTTGACACTGGTGACCCACATTAGCAAACTACCCAACAAAATGTAAGAATTTGTTGTCTCAGCTACCAGGCTGTAGTATTTCGGATTGATAAAACCCAAAAATCATGGTATATGCCATGCAAAGGTTTGTTTTTTTTATGAAAATCAGATTTTCTGGTCAAACCACGGCATGTTTTTCTTTGTGGAAACCCAGGTGATGGATTGATATGGGATGCTGTAGTAGGCCAATCAGATCAAAATTGTCATGACAACAGTCAAGTTTCAAATTGTATTTTTGGCTGAATTTTGTTTTGTTACACAACAGAGGGAAGTATCTGTAAATTTACGCCATTGAATTGTCTTGAAACTTTTTATGAACAGAACTCTTATTCAGTCATTTGATCAAAAGAAAGAAGTGTGGAACCCAGTTAATGGATTTACGATACCAGTATTATGCAGCAGAGCATACAGTTTGATATGATTTTACAACACAAAAGCATCGTCATTCGAGCTGTGAGGTTTTGATTTTTCAAACTCATTTTCGGTTCGGTTTCAGTTTTTCAGTGTGTTTTGAAGATGTAGTAAATAACACTTCAGGCTCCATTAAACCTTTACCTAATATGAAAAGCAGATGGCACTTGCAAACAAAATTATTGATAACTATTTTTTTCTCATTTTTTGGCGCCCAAAAACAAATCTTAAGACCTCTCATTGGAACGAGCTCAACAAGCTTGTTGCAATGAGCGGTCACAAGCTGTGTTTTTCGAGGCAAAAGATTTAAAAATAATGAAAATTGAATGGCAATTTTTGTGAATAGTGCTGGCTGGTTTTGGCCATTACTTTGGGTAAAGAGTTAATTGGAAATAATCTGCATCAGTTTGTATGACACCACTCATCACAAAAAGCCCTGTCTGCAAGTATCTTCATTGGGTTAGGCCGAACTTGATGATTCTTAAGGGTTTTAAGGTTTAGGTATCAGTTACTAAACATATTGAGTCCGTAAAAACATAAATTAGAGAACAAATTAATGAGATTCATCAAATCTTTCTTGTGCTCTCATTGTCACATTCCTTCCCTTATTGACTCTGGTGGATGAGTCAATAAGGGAGATTTCAAATGTGACAATAACACAAGATATTTACCCCTTTGCCAAATAGACTAAGTGATGAGAGACATTAGGGGCCATTAGTCTTGTTCCATCCCTGCAAGATAGCTTGATCAGTTTATGCAAAAACACAGTAAAACCATTTGGCCATTTTGTGCTGGGTCTTCCAATTCAGTTTTCTGGTTTCCACAAAAAACGGAAATGAACCAAAAAACCAAACAAACACCCAGCTCTGACCTTCATGTAGTAAGACAGTCTGTCATCTGAGTTCCAATGTGTTCTTTGTGCAGTAGGCACATAAAACACATTGGAACTCAATGGACGAGTTGTAAACAAGTCTTATCTCGTCCGGGACCACTCGCACTATGTCCTTGGGCAAGGCACTTTATACAAGTTGTTTACATGGGGGCATGATGACGCTGTGTACTAAGGTGTACTGCACATCGATGATGCATATGTCTTAAAGCACTGTCACCCTGTTTCTGCAGCTCTTGAGCAGAGTTAGTATGTTGAGGAGCTGACAGTTGCTCGTCATTGCTCGGTGGTTCTCTCCAGATCTCCTGCTTCCTCCACCCGTAAAACTGTCATGGTCATGATTAGCCATTGTTCATAAGTATGTGACCTTAAGCACCAATAAATAAATAAATAATAAATACAGCATCTTATTTTTGTGTTTTAGAGAGCTGTGGAACCTATTGATAGCTCTCCTCCTTCAAGAGCTGTGTCAGGAAAAACAGACAAATGTTCAGAGACAAGTAGTGCTGAGAAATACAGAGAAGGTCATAGAGGAATACTAACAACAAACTCAAATGCAGGTTCAAATGAAACTACATCAGCTAACAAAGCATATACTGCTCCTGAAGGTCCAAATATGAGAATGAGAGGTGAGAAAACAATGTTTTTTGAGATCAGCTTGTTTAGTGCCAGATTAATTTAATTGATATCTCAAATATCTATTTATTTAGCACTGTACCTAACATGAAAGGCAGGCAACACTTGCAAACAAAATTCTTGGATAATTAATTTTTTTTCATTTTTTGCATCAAAAACAAAGCTTATAACCCCCTCATTGGAACAAGCTCAGTAAGCTATGTTTTTGAGACAAAAAATGAAAAAGCTAATGAAAATTTAATGTTGATTTTTGTTAAATAGTGCTAGCCGGTTTTAACCATTATGTTGGATAAAGGGTTAAAGTGAAACTCATTCTTAAAGTCAGTGCTGCAGATAAAATGTGTATAGGTCATATAAAAAGCTAAATTCATGCTTCTCATGCAATTTTTTTTAACCCTTTAGCCAACGCAGACAATATCAAAATTTATTAATTTAAATATCATTTTTTGAATTTGTTAAAAAAATTTCAACAAAACCATATTATGTGAACGAGCTCGTTTCAACGAGGGGTCACATGATATGGTTTTGTTGAAAATTTTTTGAAAAATAATATTTTTTCAACTGCTGAGTTTGCATATTACGCAGATGGATGCAGCCGATTCGTAGGGTAAAGGGTTATATTTGTGATGATTGAGGGAGTTGGTTTTAAAATAGTTTGAAATGCCTCAGAAATTTAAAAGACATACACTCCTAAAGCAGGGTTGTATCCTTTTGCCAATTCTTTTTGCATTGTACACGAAAGATTTGGGGGATGAACTCCTGCATTGTGATGAGGGGGTAGCAGTTGGGGACATGAAGATCCCGAGGTTATTTTTTGCAAATGATATATGTTACCAGTGTTAGAAAGTGAAGAGGGGGGGGGGGGGGTGGCTAGAGAAAATGCTGGTAGTTGTTGGGAGATATGGAATCAAATGGAGACTCAAATTAAATGAAAGCAAAAGCGAAGTTATACCTGTGGGTCATAATGTGAAACCCACTCAAAAGTGAAGAGTTCTGTATTCGGGAAGGTAGCCCCATTCTTCTTAGTGTGGGAGAGAGGTGTGTTTGAGGATAAATATAGACATTACTGGAAGAGGCATCTACTGAAACCACAGGAATAAACACTAACTGTGAAGGGGAGCGAATCTTTAAATGAAACTTAAAGGGAGAAACAGCTTCAATGAGGTTTTCGCGGGGAAAACATTTCGTGAAATAGTGGGTATACCAAGTATAACATATGGTACAGAAGTGATACCTCTTAGCCAAATGGCTTTAAAGAGCTTGGAAACCCTGCAGAATGATGCATGGTGATGGATAATGGGGGTCAAGTAATTTTCTTAGCACTGAAAGCAGTAAGGGGTGAGCTTGGGTGGATGAGGATTAGAATAGACTTAACCCTTTTGCTAACATGAAAAGCAGAAAACATTTGCAAAAAAATTTCTTGAAGGACTATTATTTTCATTTTTTGTCTTAAAAAAACAGGTTATGACCCCCTCAGTGGAACGAGCTCGATGAGCTCGTTCCAATGAGGGGTCATAACCCATGTTTTAGAGACAAAAAATGAAAAAAATAATGAAAATTAATTGGCGATTTTTTAGAATAGCGCTGGCCGATTTGGCCATTACGTTAGGTAAAGGGTTAATGAAACTATACTATCTCAGCTATTTGTTAAATCTCCCTAACAGCCAATGGTATAAATTAGTGTTCAGGATATTTGGAATTCAAACACAAAAACAGGATGGATAGACCAAATGAGGGAGTTAACTATTCAATGAAGATCTTGGTTTTTGAAGTGTGCACAACCCAGGTTAAAAAAAATCTGAATTACCAAGAAGGGTCAAAGCAAAGAGGTTGTTGGGTGGCCTGTGTGATAAAGAGAAGCCAAGTTTGGAAAAGTACCTTGATGGCACATTACTGTGCAAAATGAGGTCACTGGAGCCTGGGGGAGAATTGGAAAATTGGGAAAGACAATGAGAAGGAGTGCCAAATGTGTAGTTTAACCCTTTACCCAACGTAACAGCCAAAACCGACCAGCGCTATTCACAAAAATCACCATCCAATTTTCATTTTTTGTCTTAAAAACATAGCTTATGACTCCTCATTGGAACGAGCTTAATGAGCTTGTTGCAACGAGGGGTCATAAGCTATGTTTTTTGATGCAAAAAAATGAAAAAAATTAGTTATTCAAGAATTTTATTTGCAAGTGTCGTCTGCCTTTCGTGTTAGGTAAAGGGTTAAGCATAGTGGAGATGAACACTTTCTATTGGAATGCCCAAAATACCAGTCTAACAGAATAGGATTCATCGGGAGTATAATGGGGAAGTGGGATTGGGAATTTTTTGTTTATGTGTGAGATGACCTCTTTCAACATGTTTGTCTACATCATATCACAATGTGGGAAACAATTATCAATGTTTCATAATGAATTTGGGGAATTATGTAAAGTAAAGCTCAATTTTGGCCTGTTAGTTTTTGAAATCAATGATTTATTTCTGATATTACATTTCAGATTGAAAAATGAAATGACTGACAAACACGAAATAGACAAAATCATGGCCGGATCATAGCAAACACACAGGCCCAAAGCTATAATTTCAAAATTTTCTGATGTGGAGAGTTAAATTTTTCCGATAATGTTCTCATGTCTTTGACTGCCATGAAAATGTTTGTGGTTCAGATCATTATTTTTGAAGAGAATTTTATACATATAAAGGAAATGGCATTTGACTGATATTCACAATACCTGATTTCATCATATTTCTCTAAAACATACAGAAAATGCATTACTTTATAGACAAGAACAGTTCTATTTTCTTATTTCTTGTTTTTAGGTAAAAAAGCTGAATTATTAGAACAAATGTTGTTTGAACAAGTCAGGTAAGTAATATTCTTGGGTATCTCTATGAATGTCTTGAACAGTGTTCAGTACAGACAAAGTGATTGATGTGGTTCTCAGCTTCTAAATCAATGGATTTTATAGAGCTGGACAATACTTTGTATATACCGTGTTGTATTGGTATCTTGCCATTACCCATTTAGTATACTGATGGAATATCAAAATGACTTTAAAAGTTCAGACAACAGAACAGAATTACCAAAGGACTGACAAAAAGCATACCTAAGGCCTCACAAAGTAGATTCTCTGTTTCTCAGGCCATTTTTTGTAAAATTGCATGCGTGCGGGTGGTTTTTTATTTTATTTTTTATTTTTGTAATTATTTCTTTGCCATTAAAAAGTTCATGTTCTTGGTTTGTTTTATGCCACATAATCTACTTAATAGCATGGGTGGTGGTGTATTACATCCCTTGAGTGCAAGAAGGCTTTGCAATGCTAAAGCATTGCAAAGCCTTCTTGCATTCAAGGGACAATTTTATTAACTTGGGTAAAATATCAGACATAATCAATTCGATTTTGTTTTTTTTTAAGTTTGGATAGGTTATAAAAAGAGAGCATGCGGCAGCCAAAAGGACCATGCGGGAGGGCCTGAGAAACAGATTGTTATTTTTTTTAGCCCTAAACTACTATTTTACACATCACCACTAATCATTTGATGTAATAAGAAGCCTGAGAGAAAAATGCCCTCAAGTATATTTTCTCTCAGACGTCTTATTACATCGATTAATTGGTTGCAAATGCCTGTGTTATTTCTGACAATAATATATTCATAATTTGGTAAATTTACCACATCTTATCATCATCATGAGTTGATAGTTGAATCTGAGCATTCTGGGTCTTTGACTACTACAGAAAGACTTACAGGGCATTATACCGTAAATACCTTGTATTGGAGATGGTATTGGTATTGTGTCAATACCAAATAACAATACCGAGGTAAGTCATCATGAAAATGCCGATACCAACACTGAGACTGAAATTTCAACACCTCCCAGTTCTAAATAAAAACCCCTGCATTTAACATTTTTGTGTCACTTTTATATGACAATTTTGGGGCCATATGACAGTGTGTATACACTGTCCTCTTGTCCACGTTCTTGCATTATAAAGCACTCCCATTGCTAGAAAAAAATTGGGGAGAAATCATAAAGGTTAGTTTTGTAAGGGTAAGGGTTAGCAGGCTTGTCTCCCATTTCAAGATGGAGATTATTTTTCTCAGTATCATGTTAAGTTTACAGCACAAAAAGGGTTTAAATAACTAATAAATATGTTATTGTTGGACCTGAAACACTTTTTATTTGTTGGGTATATGATATGGAATAAAAATAAACAGAGAAAAATTGAGGAGACTATTTATTTTTAAAATATATTGTAGATTCATCTATTCTTCAGCTTTACCTGTTGAATTAAAAAAAAATATTGATAAGGCAACACAAAGTAGATCTTCTGTTTCTCAGGCCATTTTTTGTGAAATTGCATGCGGGCGAGCGGTTTCTTATTTTATTTTTTATTTCAGTAATTACTTCTTTGCCATCAAAAGTTTATGTTCTTGGTTCAAGTTTTAGGCCTCATAATCTACAGAATAGCATGGGTGGTGGTGTATTTCATCCCTTGAGTGCAAGAAGGCTTTGCAATGCTAAAGCATTGCAAAGCCTTCTTGCACTCAAGGGACAAATTCATCAATTTTTTTAACTTGGGTAAAATATCAGACATAAACCATTTAATTTTAATTTTTTTTTAAGTTTAAATTCGTTATAAAAAGAGAGCATGCGGCAGCCAAAAGGACCATGTGGGAGGGCCTGAGAAACATATTTTTTATTTTTTTAGGCCTAATCTGTCACATGCATGAAAAAGCTGATTTTTCCAAAAAGAATATATAGCTATTTGTGTAAACAAAGTTGTTTCTTAGCATAAGCTGATAAAGTGATAAAATCATATTTGATAATAGAATTAATAAAAATGTTATCCAATATCATTTTTTGGCTTCATGACTTAAGCCAAGTACTTGTGATGAAAACAGATGATGAACTGTGTACTTAATTCACTACATGTTGCTTGACCAACATATAATGCTAGGTTTTTAAATTCTGTCATATTAGAACAAAGTTTTCCACAGGGTTTTGAATTTAAGGAATGGCCATTGAAGGCCTGTGTATCCTAGAAAATGGGCCAAAAAATCCTTGTTTTTTCTTTTACAAATTAACAATCTTACCAAAGTGCAGAATAATTTTTTTGCAATGCATAGAGTTAGTCACACTTTCTGGTTATAAAAAATTGCTATATTGCACACTACATGAAAATGTCTACTCATGTCCATGCACTAAGACTGCAATGCAGAGGGTTAGTCGCACAATATAGATGATTCATTTATAACCAGAAAGAAAAGAGTGACTAACCCTGTGCATTGCATTTGTATTTGCATAAATTGCATTTGTAGAGCATCACAAATGGTGGTACATTTATTTTCAAATTGTTAGAACATGTTGAGATGAAAATCTGTGAAAACATGTGCAACTGCACATGCACGATTGTGTGTTATTAGTCCCTAATGATAAGATTAGGTAGTAAAAACAAAAGAAAAGGATGATTTTGAGAGAACGATTCATCATAACCCCATGAAAATTTTCAGTGTTTAATTTTGAAGGCATTCAGAAGTCATGCCCAGTTTTGGACACTCTTGGCCCAGTTTGAACTGGAATCTGGACTAGGGCTGCACGATATTGAAAACTGAATACCGGTATCGGTATTCAAAAAAATACCGCGGTATACCGGTATATCGAAAACTGTTCAGACACATGAACACAAGTACCACAATCGAGACTTGAGGCATCACAGTCGAAACGAATTAGCATGCCTTGATGATGCGGTTCGAAAAAACCTTCACCCAACGCAGTCGCAGACGATATCAAAATGTATTTTTTTCAAAATTAATTTATTAGATTTTCCCCAAAGATTTCAACAAAACTATATCATGTGACCCCTCATTGGAACGAGCTCGTTGAGCTCGTTCCAATGAGGGGTCACATGATATAGTTTTGTTGAAATTTTTTAAAATTATTTTTTCAACTGCGGAATTTGTATATTACGAGGGCACAAGCAGACGATTCCTTGGATAAAGGGATAATATTACTCATTCGGGGCTACAGTTACAAAACTCAAGACTCCTTGAAAATTAAATTGTGAGTAAATAAATAATGATGATAAACCGATATTTTGTAATTACACCGGTATTCAATCGATATTGGTTTGAATGCCGGTATATATCGGTTTATCGATATACCGTGCAGCCCTAATCTGGACCATTTTTATATTCAATAAGTTTGTCAGATGTGTACTGTAGCAACTTCTAATGTACCAGAGCAGTATTATTTGCAACTGTAGAATGTTTCTTGCATACCCAGGCTCATGTTTGCTGGGTTTTGACTCCGCTGGTCAGGAGAATGATTTTATGATGTAGCTTCTACAGTATGTAGCCATGAATATATCACTTAAACTCTCTAGCAAGGTACTTTTTTTGATATTTGACCTCACTCTGAACTAAGTAAGGAGCACAATAGAGAAACATGTCTTACACTGATAGAGGTATCATGCCCTGTACGTCAGTTCCATGGAATGTTTGCCCTTTATATACATTAGTTTTAAAGTAAGTGAAAGCAGTTTGCTCAAACCTTTACCTAACACGAAAGCAGACAACACTTGCAAATAAAATTCTTGAATAACTAAATTTTTTAATTTTTTGCCTCAAAAACATTACTTATGACCCCTCATTGGAACAAGCTTAACAAGCTTGTTCCAATGCAGGGCCATAAGTTATGTTTTTGAGACAAATTTTTTTTTAAAATAATGAAAATTGAATGGTGATTTCTGTGAATAGTGCTGGCCGGTTTTAGCCATTACGTTGGGTAAAGGGTAAAAAAGTGGGGGTTTTTGGACCATGGATCTTTGAAATGACTGATGTACACGAAATATACAAAATCCTGACCAGATCATAGCAAACACCTTGAAGGAGGAGAGGTAGGTTGTCTGCTTTTGATATAAGAATAGAAACAAAATTTCTACTAATCCTTTTACAAAGTTTTAAATGACTCTAGTGAAGCCCACTTAATTGGATATTTCTTAACAGAATAACCAGGGAGCACATTGGCTCAGTGGTTATGGCATTGAACTTCAAACCGAAAGGTCCACATTTCGATACCCACCAAGGGGTAACTGTGTTGTGTCCTTGGGCCAGGCACTTAATCCTAATTGCCAACATGGGACATGGTAATGCTGTGTACTAAGGCATGCTGCATGTCGATGGTGCACTTGTCTTCAACCAATGCAAACCCTGCTTGTGTGGGGTTAGTACACTGGGGAGTCTGACAGTTTCTAGCTGTTGCTCAGTGATTCTCTCTGGGACTCTGGCTTCCTCCACTCGTAAAACTATCCTACACAAGGTGAGAAATTACCTGACAATCACCAAATTCCCCTTGTTTATAGACCTATTTGGCCAGAGTAAAGGCCTATAGGCATTTAATCTATTATAGATATAATAGAATAAATGCTTGATTTCTCTCTTGAACACAGGAAAGTGACCAAATCCCTGTTAATGGAATACTCCTTTTAATTGAATAATTTTCACTGACAAAATGGCTATTCTATTAACAGGGTTTCACTGTAACATGTTTATTAGCTCATCTTGACAAAGTCAAGCTGAGCTAATCTCATCGCTCTCCGTCCGTTGTCCGTCAACACCATGTTTTGGTCTTCTCCTCCAAAGCCACTGGGCCAATTCAAGTGAAAGTTTGTGTGAGTGATGGTCCCAAAGGGGCATTTCATTTTTGTTCAACTCAGCATGCCCAGCCCCATAGGGAGGGAGTGGGGGAAAATGCTCCAAAATATTTTAAAAATCTTCTTCTCAAGAACCAGTGTGTACAATGACTTGATATTTGCTATGGAGCTTCCATATGAGGTGTAGAATCAAGTTTTGTTCAAACGAAGTTCGTGAAGTAATATTTGGCTTTGTAATAGGAGGGGTAAGATTTTTGGCCCCGCCCAAAATTTCTATTTTCTGAACCGATTGTCTGGTATGAACCAAATTTGGTTTGTGGTAGTATTGGGTCATAAGTACTTGACCCATGCAAAAAAAAAAATTCCTGCATCCCCATGGGAACCCTGGGAGCTACAAATAGAAATATTTTCAAACGCCCATATTTCCCAAACCCCACGGATCAGAGAGCTTTTATTTGGTATGAAGTATCCTTATGACCAGTAGAATTGAATGGTAAAAAAAAATTGCCATCGGTTATGTTAGGGTGTTCTGTAATGGGCATCGAAAAAATGCTGAGTCAGCATATTTGCACAAATTTAAAAAAATCTTTTCTCCAGAACCAATCATCAGAATCTTTTGATATTTGGTATACAGCATTCATAGGGGGGGGTCAGATAAAAGTTTGTTGAAATAAAGCTCATTGGTTCATATTTGGGCTCTCTACAGGAGCCCGAAGTATTAACATAGGGTAATATGGGAAATATTCTTTAAAAATCTTCTTCTTCAGAACCACCAGTCAGAATCTTTTAATATTTGGTATACATCATTGTTATGAGGGTCAGATTCTAGATTGTTCAAACCAAGTCCCTAGGTTAATATTTGGGCTTCCTACGGGAGCCCAAATTTTATCTTTGTTCAATATGGAGGGTAATTTAAAAAAATCTTCTTCTTCAGATCCATCAGTCAGAATGCTTTGATATTTGGTATGCAACATCTCTATGGGGGGGTCAGATTCAAGTTTGTTCAAATCAGATCCCTAGGTATATATTTGGGCTCACTATGGTAGCCCAAATTTTTACTTAGTGCAATATGAGGAAATTTCTTTAAAAATCGTCTTCTTCAGATCCACCAGTCGGAATGCTTTTATATTTGGTATACAACATCTCTAGGGGGGTCAGATTCCAGGTTGTTCATTTCGAGTGCCTAGGTTAATATTTGGGCTCCATATGGGAACATGAAATTTAACTTAGTACAATATGAGGGAATTTCTTCAGAAGTCTTCTTCTTCAGATTCACTTGTCAGAATGCTTTCACATCTGGTATACAACATCTCTAGGGGGGTCAGATTCAAGTTTGTTCAAATCGGATCCATAGGTTAAAATTTGGGCTCGCTATGGTAGCCCAAATTTGAACTTAGTGCAATTCGAAGAAATTTCTTTACAATTTCTCTTCTTCAGATCCAACAGTCAGAATGCTTTCATATTCGGTACACAACATCTCTAGGGAAGTCAGATTTTACTATGTTCAAATCAAGAGCCTGGGTTAATATTTGGGCTCTCTATGGGAGCCAGAATTGGCCATTTTGCTGAAGAATTAAAAATTTTGTATTCAGTACCCTCTAGAGGTACTAAGATTAATCCACATAGGTTGTATCAAGGGGCTTCATAGGGGAGCTCTACATTTTACTTATGATCAACTGAAGAAAAGGCATGATGCCCAGATTATTTTTGTTACTCCTGAGGGACTCAAGGATTGACAGTGTAGCCTATGGAGATGGCTTGCTTAATGTAGACTCATTCTTGGACTCTGTTTAAATTGTGTTCTGTACAAGATGAGCGCATCAGGCCCGTGGGGCCTCTTGATTTAATTTGTGAGTAAACTCATTCTGTTATTACATTTTGCAGTAAAGAAGTATATGATGAATGGAACCCACCACCAGAGCAACCAGACTACAAGTCTGTAACAATGAAAGATTTCTACAAAGAATTTGTATCACAGAAACCCAAACCTACAGCTGTAAGAACTTTTACATAATAGTCTATGTATCACTTCATTGTATGGGGATCCCATTAACTCTTAGAAGCTGGGAGTCAAGTTTTATTACCTGTGATGTAATACGGTAGGTAATCTGGCTGTGACGGTTCAGCTATTTTGGGGCTGTGGGAGAATTAAACACTGAACAGGTGCTTCTAGTCAAGTGTCGTCTGCCTGAATAGGCAGACGACACTTGACTAGAAGCACCTTCTTTACTTTAAGTATTTTGCAGTATGTCATGTTCAATAATTTCATTCCGATTCCCCGGCTTCTAAGAGTTAATAAATAGACTCTATGCTTGTTAATATCAAACCAATGCTAATATATTTGTTCTCAATGATGAAAATTCTATTTTATACTTGAACCTTAACCCTTTACCCAACACAGACGATATCTAAATTGCATGGTCACATGATATGTTTTTTTTTTTAATTTTCTGAAATTTTTTTTTTCAACTGCTGAATTTGTGTATTATGTGGGCGGCTGAGACTGATTCATTGGGTGAAGGGTTAAAAAAAAGTCTTGTTTCTCAGCACAGGCACCTTCATCATCATTAAAATTAAAATTCTACCCCCTTTGTTTCACATTCAAAATCACCATTGACCATATCCAGTTCATTTCAAAGTTTGATGAATGTAATTGCCTGTGTGTGTTGTGTGTGTGGTTTTAACAGAAGTATGCTGTCTTCCCTTGAACAGCTGTATTTATTTATTTATTTATTTATTTATTTATTTATTTATTTATTTATTTATTTATTTATTTATTTATTTATTTGTTTTATTTATTTATGGCAAGCAACTGACAGACTCCCCAACGTACCAACTCTGCACCTGCAGAGTTAGCATTGGTTGAATGAAGACAAGTTCACCATTTACGTGCTTTACACCTTAGTACACAGCACCACTGTGCCTCCAACTGTAACTATAAACAGTGCCTTATAAAATATGTCCATAGCTAAACTTTTTAATTGTCTTGAGATAATTATATAGCCATAGATAGTGATAGTAACAAACAACAATAATGAAATAAATTAATCTTTTACCAAACATATAGGATATCAAAATTTAAAATTTTAATTACATTGTATTGTTTTTTCAAAATTTTCAAAACAAAATCATATATGACCCCATTGAGAGCTCACATGATATGGGTTTGTTAAATATGTTGAAATGTTTTTAGCTGCGACTAGCAGCTCTATAAGTGGCAATGTCGGTCTGTCTGTCGGCTGTTGGTTGGTCGGTCGGTCGGTCTGTCTGTGACCAATGAGTTTCAAAACTCAATAACTTTTGAAATACTTGATGGAATAACTTTATATTTGACATGTAAGTGTATCTTATTGATGTCTAGCCACAGTTCAGAGCATGTGTTGTTCTAAATATTTTTCTTGGAGTTATGGCCCTTGATGAACTTAGAATTTTGTGAGATTGCACCACCCATCGCAGCTACAATGTCGATGTTGCGATTTATTTTTTTTTCAAATGCATAATTTGTGAATTACTCGGGCAGATGCGGCTGATTCCTTATGTAAAGGGTTAACAAATGGTACCTGAATGCCATCAAAATATACCTTGTTCTCAATATCAGGTGTTAAATATTTTTTTTACAGGTTCATGATTTTAAAAGAGACCAGCCAGTCACATTCTGGACAGAACATAAAGGCAAAATTACAGTAAGTATTATTGACGTGTGACATATTTGTTTATAATTGATACCCTAACCATACCAGAAAATAAGTGGTCAGACAAGGACAATGTCAGGTACAAAAAGGCCAATGTCTGACTGAGGTTTAAAATCACCAGACAAAATGTCTTATGCCAAAATTATCAATGAAGTTCTGTGATCAGAACATCATGCATGCTGGAAATCATGTACATAACTGGCAAGCCTAAAATTAATGATTATTGTGATTTCTGGTCCTGGCAAGTCGAGAAGTGTGAAGAAAGTGACTGTACAGCTTATCAGTATTAACAGCATGTGAAGGAATACGATTTGATATAGCCGTACATGTATCTAAATTATGTCTGAAGGGTAATTCAGTTCCAATTCAGAATGAAACCCAATCATACCTTGTTTGGCAGGGCTCATTGAGCCCTGCCAAACAAGGTATTGTTGGATGAATTCTGGGTAGTTTTAAGATGCTGTACACCTAAAACACATTATTTCGAATACTCAAGCAACATTTTGTAATATGTCAGATATCATTCTTAAATGACAGACATGATTGATTTGGTGTCTGACATTTTGTCTGGAAGCGCAATGAAAATTATTTTCAGGCTTGACCCTGACTGATCAAGTATCCATTGTACAAGATGACTTTACTTTCAAAATATTTTTATGTAACTGTTTGATTTGACTTGGTGAAATTTATTCTGTATTTTTACGCTGATATTCTTGTGTGTATTTATTACACAAATTGTATTTTTCATCAACTTCAGTAATGCCAGATTGTGACACCAATCCTAAGAATCAGTGTCAAGCGCAGGTTATTATTGGTTTAGCATACATGTAGGAAAATTATCAACTGGTATGTATACAAACATAACAGATGAATAAAATATTCTTCGATGAAGGTATTGGAAAGAGCTTAAACATTCTCAGGAAAAGATTTTAAAAGTCCTGGATTTTCTTTTGCTCAGAGGTGCACTCACCTTGATACAGTGTACCTGTGAATTTTTTTTAGCCTTTTTTTAAAAAAAAAATAAATAAATAAATAAATAAATAAATAAATAAATAAATAAATAAATGGATAATACTGTTTTGTCTTTTAATAAAAAAATGATGGATGGATTATACTGTTTTGTCTGCTGAAAAAGTTTGTGCACACTTTGTGTCATGAAATGCTTGAACCAAGAAGCAAGTCAAATGTGGAGTTTTCTCCCTTGGACCACTAATTTTTACACACAAGCTGTGATATAAGTACTTGCTGACTGACTGAATTAAGGCAATGGAAGGAAAGAAACTAAAGCTTGTTTCTTCACAGATTTCTTTTTCATTTAAACATCACTTCCATTTGATATGGACATCTTAACCCTTATTGCTTCACATCTAATTCTGATAAACCTTCCTTGTCATGGAGTAAGTTCTCTTCTGTGCAATCAAAAGGAAGTCTGTTAGTCAGGTCATAGTTGCCTAGCCTGATAGATATCAATGTAAGCCCTTATACTCACAGGTTGTGATACTTTGGGAGATTCTGAAAAACTGCCCCACCATACATGTCAAGCAATATTTGATCATGATTCTTGAAGTCCAATAGTGTGTTTTGTTTTGCAATTTTTATGAAATGTTGCTTTACATTGGTGTATATACAAGACTGTGATTACAAAAGAGTCATCTCTTTCTGTATCAGATCACAATCTAGTTGTGTTACACTTATGTCCGTTAGTTGGAATGTCAAAAATAAAAATATCGTGAAATAAAATATTGCAAAAATCAAAATTGAATCAGGAGAAAGAAGTGCCAATAACATCAGAGATTCAAAGTTCTCTCATTTCTTTTTTGACAGATGAAGGGAGCATTGTGGCTCAGTGGTTATGGCATTGGACTTCAACCGAAAGGTTCACAGTTCGATCCCCACCAGGAGTACCTGCGTTGTGTCCTTGGTTAAATAGACTTAATCATGGTTGCCCACATGGGTGATGGTAGTACTGGGTACTAAGTTGTACTGCACATCTATGGTACATTTGTCATCACACAATGCTAACTCTGCTTGTGTGGAGTTAGGACGATGGGGAGTCTGACATATGCTCGTCGCTGCTCGGTGGTTCACTCTGTGTACTCTGCCTTCCTCCACTCGTAAAAGTGTCTAGTTCTACATTGCTATTGTGAGGAAAGTGGACAGAGAATTTTGACCTGACTGCAACCCCATCATGATTGGGCTGAAATTCTCTGTCTGCTTTTGTAATCACAGTATTATATCTGCAAGATCAGTTTTTCATTTAGATCATCTTGAGTGTTTTTCTTCCCACCTACAAATTGTTTTCAATTGTTCCCTACACCAAGTAGCCAGCAGTGATACTGAATTCCCAGGGCATAAGTTTGAATGTCTTTTCATGGAATTTATCTGTCTGAAGATTCAGCTGATGAATGAAGTCAGTGAGCATTGCTTTAGCATTTAGTATCTTCTGGATCTGAGATATTCCTTTACCCGATGAATTGGAACAATGCATCCAGTGTTGCAAACATTTTCTCACTTTTTGCTCCCAAAACCTCCATTATGTTGTTTAGCTAATTTCAATGCAGTGACCAGCCTAGAGGGAGAAGTGGGCGATATCTTTGCCTTGGCACCGCTCACTTTGCCAAATTCCTTGTGATTTTGAGAAGCTGCTGTAAGAAAAGTGGTTTCAATACAGCCCTTATATTTTCTTTTAGGTGATAAAACAAAGGACATAAAAACTCCTCATGTTTGTTTTAAAAAGAACAGATTTTAAACGTAAAGAAATAAAACTGAAAAAATAGTTCTTTAAAATATGAACCTCTATAGTCGAATTTAGCAGATATTGGTGAAAACACTGGAGTGAGTAACCAACAAAAGTGATTGGTATATCACGACTTACTTCATTAAAAGTTTTCAGAATCACAAGAAATTTCATTTGTGTTGTGTTTCTTTTATTTCAATGGCATTTGAAGCAGGAACTATAAAGACACCAAGGCAGTTTTTGGTGTATCTTGAGTGATGTCTAATTACAGAAATAAGTACCACAATTGCACAGTACCCTTCAAAATCATAGTAAGAGCTGACTCCTCAAAAAATAAGGAAATGTTGATTTTCACCAACATGTGACTTTTCTTTTTAATTTTTCCATCTTGAGAAAGCCCCAAATATCAATGCCAGAACAAGGCCGATCCCACCACTGGCCGAACAATGGTCTGAAATCAGAGGGGCTATGCTAGTGAAGAGTTTGTGGGTGGGGTTGAATCTTGAATATCAGGACAAATGCTTGTACTGATGGTAGGAAATCATACAAATTCTTTTTAACTTTGGGTTGGGAGGAACAAGTTGGATTTGGGGGGGGGGGGGGGGGTAGTGGGCGGTGCTCTATGGCTCCATCAGTGGATACCACTAACTTCATTTTTAGCTCAACTTTGGCGAAGCCAAATTTGAGCTTATGCCATGGCCCGTCGTCCGTCTGGCGATCTGTCCGTCTGGCGATCTGTCCATCAACAATTGGATACGGCTCGGACTAGAGGCCGTATTTATGAACCGATCTTTACGAAACTTCTTGGGTACCTTTGTTATGACCGTGAGACGAGAACGAGTGTTTTTGGGTGTGGTCCGAAATATAAGATGGCTGCCAGATGCCATTTTGTACCGACGATGCAGAAATCTGTTTTTTGTACAGAACTTCCATATGAAAGCTCTGATTTGAATAATTTTTTGTATGAATGTTTAGTACCATGGGATACATCACATATAATACAGGTTTTTTTCTCGTGCGTAAATTATGCAAATTAGACTAACTTTGATGTTTTTTGGTGTTACTTTCAGCACTGTAAGTGCAAATGCCAATACGGCTTGGGCTAGAGGCCGTATTTATGAGCCTATCTTTACGAAACTCCTTGGGTACCTTTGTTATCACCGTGGGACGAGAATGAGTGTTTTGGGGTCCGGTCCAAAATTCAAGATGGCCGATGGCAGCCATTTTGTACAAAATTTGGTGCAATCAGATTTTTGCACAGAACTTCCATATGAAAGCACTGATTTGAATAATTTTTTGTGTGAATGTTTAGTACCATGGGATACATCACATATAATACGGGGTTTTTTCTCGTGCAGAAATTATGCAAATTAGTTGAACTTTGATTTTTTCAGTGCTACTTACACACAGTAAGTACACATGTCAATACGGCTCGGGCTAGAGTCTGTATTTATGAACTGATCTCACGAAACGTCTTGGGTACCTTTGTTATCACCTTGGAATGAGAACGAGTGTTTCTGGGTGCGGTCCAAAATTCAAGATGGCTGCCAGTGGCCATTTTGTACCGAAATTAGGTCTAATCAGTTTTTTTGTACACAACTTCTATACGGCTCAGGCTAGAGGCCGTATTTATGAACCGATCTTTACGAAACTTCTTGGGTACCTTTGTTATCACCATGGGATGAGAACGAGTGTTTTTGGGTGTGGTCCAAAATTCAAGATGGCCACCAGCAGTCATTTTGTACCAAAATTAGTGCAATCAGTCTTTTGTACAGAACTTCTGTATGAAAGTTCTGATTTGAATAAATTTTTGTATGAATGTTTAGTAACATGGAATACATCACATATAGTACGGGGTTTTTTCTCGTGCAGAAATTATGCAAATTAGACTAACTTTGATGTTTTTTGGTGTTACTTTCAGCACTGTAAGTGCAAATGCCAATACAGCTCGGGCTAGAGGCCGTATTTATGATCCGATCTTTACGAATCTCCTTGGGTACCTTTGTTATCACCGTGGGACGAGAACGAGTGTTTTTGGGTGTGGTCCGAAATTCAAGATGGCCGATGGCAGCCATTTTGTACAAAATTTGGTGCAATCAGATTTTTGCACAGAACTTCCATATGAAAGTGCTGATTTGAATAATTTTGTGTGTGAATGTTTAGTACCATGGGATACATCACATATAATACGTTTTTTTTTCTCGTGCAGAAATTATGCAAAGTAGATGAACTTTGATTTTTTCAGTGCTACTTACACACAGTAAGTACACATGTCAATACGGCTCGGGCTAGAGTCTGTATTTATGAAACGATCTTCATGAAACGTCTTGGGTACCTTTGTTATCACCTTGGGACGAGAACGAGTGTTTCTGGGTGTGGTCCAAAATTCAAGATGGCTGCCAGTGGCCATTTGGTACCGAAATTAGGTCTAATCAGTTTTTTGTACACAACTTCTATACGGCTCAGGCTAGAGGCCGTATTTATGAACCGATCTTCACAAAACTTCTTGGGTACCTTTGTTATCACCGTGGGATGAGAACGAGTGTTTCTGGGTGTTGTCCAAAATTCAAGATGGCTGCCAGTGGCCATTTTGTACTGAAATTAGGTCCAATCAGTTTTTTGTCACAACTTCTACACAGCTCATATTTGTGAACTGATCTTCACGAAACTTCTTAGGTACCTTTGTTTTCACCTTGGGACAGGAATGAGTGTGTTTTGTGGTGCCTTTGTTATCACTGTGCTATGAGAACAAATATTTTGGGGTTCAGTCAGACCCACTCTGGGACTCAAAGATTTTTTTCTAGTTTAGCATCTGACTGTCACCCACCTTTACAATACTTTACCTATACATTTGTTACAGGCAACGGTCAGTATTTAAGTACAGACCGTTACAGTAGTTTATATGTACCTTTGTTATCAGGTCATTACCTAGATGTTTGTCATTTGTCATTGCTGTGTCACATACTATACATGTACATGTCTTTGTCTTGACAAGTTGAGCTACAGTATCATTGACACTTTCATTAGTGTTTGACAGGTCTATTGACGAATTTGAAAAAATTAAATTTATCTCTTCTTGGCATTTCTTTCTTTAGAAATTTCACTTCTCCCTGAAGAGCTCTTATGTCTCCCTATTTTTCTGAGAAGGAGAAGTCACTTCTCCCTAAAATTCACTCCCAGGCTAATTACTGTTCCAACGATGTATAATAGGATTCTTAGATTGAAATATTTTCTTGAAGTGTTGGAGATCATATTTCTTACAGTTGGTTCAAACCAAGTCATGGCTGGACAGATAGTCTTTTCCAAAAATTGTTTCAAATCAAGTCATGGCTGCTCATAGTCCTTTCCAACAATGTATTGCATCACAGCATTTCATCATCATCATAAAATATTCCATAGTTCGGGGAAAAGTTAACAAATTTCGCACATAAGGCTTAAAAAAAAGTTAAAAATCTCTTTTTCAGGCTCTCCTGTATGGTCTCTTTGGCTGCCACATGCTCTCATTTTATAACCAATGCAAACTGAAAAAAATGAAAATTAACTGGTTTTTGTCAGATATTTTACCAAGTTAATAAAATTGATAAATTTTCCCATGAGTGCAACAAGGCTTTGCAAAGCCTTCTTGCACTAAAGGGACGAAATACACCACCACCTATGCTATTCTGTAGATTATGAGGCCTAAAACATAAAACAAACCAAGAACGTTAACTTTTAATGTCAAAGAAATAATTACAAAAATAAAAAATAAAATAAAAAACCGCCTGCCCTTGCTCATGAAATTTTAGCCCCATTTGTTGCAAGAAACTTGAATCATGGGCTCTATTTACATTTCATAATAAAAATACTTCAGGTGACATAATTTAATAACTTTTGAAGTGTGTTTTTTTTTTCAATAAAATTCTATTGTTGAATGTCTAAAAAATATATACATCATTGGAGACCACTTTTTGGAGTAGATGCATAATTGAAGGCCTTATAGGAAATTTTTTTTTTTTCCAATCCATTTTTGGAATCTTTTATTGGTTTTTGTATCAAGTGATAACATAATCTCCATCTCATCCTCAGTTAAGAGTGAAATTTACAAAATAGGTTGAGTACATTACTGGATGAATTGAATACATTTCTCTATAAACTGAGGACAGCCAAAGATTCGCTATTAACTCCTAAGAGTGCTAAATTATTCTTAGCGGACCAAATTTATACATGTGTCTTTGCCTTGTTACAATTTAAATTAAATTTAAACTAGGCAAATCCATACAGACAAAATAATTTGCCTACTGATAACATGAAGTATATCCACAGAATCTGGGGTCTCTTAGTATGTTATGGTAGATGCTCGAAAGAATGAAGCTTTGGGCTTTCAGCACTCAACCAGTTTTCACCACCATCAATTCGAGTGAACTTTTGTGCTATTTATCTCGAGTCTGGTTATGTCGGAGAATGAAAAAAAGGTGCACCCAATTTCTGAAAGGCAAACAGTTGTCGAATAAAGCAATCATTTACCCATTTTGTATCCACCTGTTTATTCTTCACATTTCTTATCAACCTACCTCAATTGTTTACTACAGGCTTGCACTACAGTGGAAGAACCTAACTCGGATAAAATACTCTCTATTTTAATCTTTCCCAAGATTTGGGAAAGAAAAGTGGTGTAAAAACACCATGAAAAAATAAGCCAAAACTGGGCCGAGCGCCATGCGCACACCCAGTATGGGACGCTCTTCCATAGTACAAATCCACGACTTCCGTAACAGTGCGCAATGCGTCAATTCGTCATTCTTTTTCTATCCGAGGCATGAGCAGGATGTGTTTCCGCCATTTGCATTATGAAACAGTGATAATTCAACTCGTGGATAATGGTTTTCCTGTGACTGGAGTTATGGATCTGAAGATCGTATAATAACAGGACTGTGTTTTATATATTCTCGTTTATATTTTCAACCACATTCTCATTGTTTATTATTTACTATTCCGTTTTCGCGAATGTTTTGTTTGCGACATCGTGTCATCGCGATTCGACAATGAATTTTTCGGTTGATAAAAATTTGTTATTGGAGTAGGTGTCGGCCGTCTGGGTTCTGCCACCTTCTCTTGTAGTTGAGGGTGTTCTTCTACTTTCTGTTTCTGTTGAGTTCACCTTTTTCTTCTACTGCTCTCACCTCTGTTCTTTCCAGTTCGGTTCCTTTAGGGCAATTCCTTTTGCCCTTGCCATTGGTGCGTTCTCATGTCCGTTTCGTCTGCACCCGCGAGTGGTGTGGAATGCTGTCGTTTCGGGAGCCTCCCGACTCGACCACGTCTGATGTGAGTTTACCCCCTCCATGGGGGATGTGCAGCTCCTCCCACCCCTGGGGGGGGGGGCACTCGTTTCGGGGCCCCGCCGACTCCACCACGTCTGGTGTGAGTTTGACCCCCTCCGTGGGGGATGTGCAGCTCCTCCTGCACCAGCGTGGGGTGGGGACCGCTGTCGTTTCGGGTCGCCCGATTCGACCATGTCTGGTGAGAGTTATTCCCCTTCTGTGGGGAATGTGCAGTGTTTTACCATGGTGGATACTGCGGGAGCTGTTGGTTTTCTGGTGTAGAGATGCCTGGTTCCGGGACTATGCGCCCTCTCCAGTCGACATCTGAGGTTGTCACTAGGGTTGTGACTCCTCCTTTGGAGGCTGAGCTTGGTGGCTCTCTCCACTTTTCCGCCAGTTCCAACAGCTCCCGTCGTATCTGCTGCTACTGCTGTTCCGTCATTATACCCCCGTTTCGAAGAAGTGGGGGCTATATAGGAATCGCCCTGTACGTCCGTCCGTCCGTCCGTCCGTCCGTCCGTACGTCCGTCCGTACGTCTTTCCGAAATTCTTGTGTGTGCAACTCCTCCTACATTTATCAATCAATTTGGACAAAACTTTTCAGACATCATCACTACTAAGTGAACATGCGCATATTCCAAGATTTTTGATCTGCGACAATTTTAACCAGGTTTTCTCCCTTTGACTTAGATTTATTATGTCTTTCCGTTCGAACAAATTCTTGTGTGCACAACTCCTCCTACATTAATGAACCGATTTTGATGAAACCTTTCAAACATCATCTCTACTAAGTGAACATGTGCATATTCCAAACTTTTTGATCTGCGACAATTTTAACCAGGTTATCTCTCTTGAACTTTGATTTAATATGGGTTTCTGCATGAAATTCTTGTGTGCGCAACTCCTCCTACATTTATCAATCAATTTGGACGAAAGTTTACAGACATCATCACTACTAAGTGAACATGCGCATATTCCAAAATTTTTGAGCTGTGGCAAATTTAACTAGGTTATCTCCCTTTAACTTAGATTTATTATGGGTTTCTACATGAAATTCTTGTGCGTGCAACTCCTCCTACATTTATCAATCAATTTGGACAAAACTTTTCAGACATCATCACTACTAAGTGAACATGCGCATATTCCAAGATTTTTGATCTGCGACAATTTTAACCAGGTTATCTCCCTTTGACTTAGATTTATTATGTCTTTCCGTTCGAACAAATTTTTGTGTGCGCAATTCCTCCTACATTAATGAACCGATTTTGATGAAACCTTTCAAACATCATCTCTACTAAGTGAACATGTGCATATTCCAAACTTTTTGATCTGCGACAATTTTAACCAGGTTATCTCTCTTGAACTTTGATTTAAGGGTTTCTGCATGAAATTCTTGTGTGCGCAACTCCTCCTACATTTATCAATCAATTTGGACGAAAGTTTACAGACATCATCACTACTAAGTGAACATGCGCATATTCCAAAATTTTTGAGCTGTGGCAATTTTAACTAGGTTATCTCCCTTTAACTTAGATTTATTATGGGTTTCTACATGAAATTCTTGTGCGTGCAACTCCTCCTACATTTATCAATCAATTTGGACAAAACTTTTCAGACATCATCACTACTAAGTGAACATGCGCATATTCCAAGATTTTTGATCTGCGACAATTTTAACCAGGTTATCTCCCTTTGACTTAGATTTATTATGTCTTTCCGTTCGAACAAATTCTTGTGTGCGCAACTCCTCCTACATTAATGAACCGATTTTGATGAAACCTTTCAAACATCATCTCTACTAAGTGAACATGTGCATATTCCAAACTTTTTGATCTGCGACAATTTTAACCAGGTTATCTCTCTTGAACTTTGATTTAATATGGGTTTCTGCATGAAATTCTTGTGTGCGCAACTCCTCCTACATTTATCAATCAATTTGGACGAAAGTTTACAGACATCATCACTACTAAGTGAACATGCGCATATTCCAAAATTTTTGAGCTGTGGCAATTTTAACTAGGTTATCTCCCTTTAACTTAGATTTATTATGGGTTTCTACATGAAATTCTTGTGCGTGCAACTCCTCCTACATTTATCAATCAATTTTGACGAAACCTTTCAAACATTATCACAACTAAGTGAACATACGCATATTCCCAAATTTTTGATCTGCGACAATTTTAACCAGGTTATCTCCCTTTAACTTTGATTTATTATGGGTTTTCAAATGGGATTCTTGTGTGTGCAACTCCTCCTACATTAATGAACCGATTTTGAATACATGTTGCACATTGTAAATGTGTTTTTCCAAATGTAAACCATATATGTGTGGGCTCTTTAAGTATTCAGTGCTGTTCTGTGGAAGGCCACATGCAAATACAAATTTCAACAACAAAAAATGATCTTTATGTATACATTTCCTTATGGCCTTCGCCTACATGATCAGAAGTGCATTCCTCTAAAAACCCAAAGCGGGGGTATTAATCACCTTCAGTGATAGTTCTAGTTGGGCACCGTTTTTAGCCGGCCTCGGCTTCTCCCTGCCAGGGTCTGCAGGGATGTCTGTAGTGTGGTTGTGGGGTTTCGGCCTCAGCCTTCCCAGACTTCCTCTCGGCGAAGTCAAATGGGGCTGCCGACTGAACCCCCTACTGTGTCCTCTCAGCCATTGAGCACAGTAGTTTTATACCTGCAGTGGTCTGCTGTGGTGTCTGGTTGTGTAGATGTGGGGGTATCGGCCTCAGCCTTCCCTGACTTCAACTCGGCAAAGTTGGAAGTGGCTGCCGGCCGGACCCTCTCCTGTGGTCTCTGCACTGTCAAGCACCACAGTTGTCATTGGATTCAGTTGTTCTTAGTGGGACATTATGAACTCCGTGGCGTTTCCGTCCACTCATTCTGGCCACTCGACCAGTTTTGGGGGTCCAACGTCTTTTGTGCAGCCTGGACCTTCTGCCCTGCAGAGGTCAGCGGTGACTCTCATGAGTTCCTGCTATGTTGATCCTCGGGGTGTGTCACACCCCTATACACGTCAGCCTTCAGACGTTTTCGGCTGCCACCCGTCGTCCCACGTCGGGTCTTTTGGAGGATCGTGACCCTTCGCTGGTTAAGAGGGTCAGAGGTGAAGCCACTTTGCCGGTTCGTTCCTCTGTCGAATCAGCCAGTACGTGCAGTGAGCTTAGGGAGGCCCTCTCCTTACTCACTCAGGTTCTGTCAAAGAGCCATCCCGTTGCTTCCAGCGTGGCAGCGAGTGGTTTCCAGGCACCCCCTATGGCGCTGCCTCCCGGGATTGGAAACAGGCCGCTTTCTGATCCCCCTGGTGTTCCGACACCATGGGAGACATCGGCTGGTTTGCCCACGATGGGCTATGTGTCTTCCGACTCAGGGGAAGAGTCAGACATGCTTGATGTCGAGAGCCAGCAGTCTTCGGAGTTGGGGGCAGCTCTTGATTTCGTGTTTGGGTTCCTTCCGGATCTCAAACCATCTAACCAGTCGACAGTGTCAGCCAGGCTGCGATCATCGGTCGCGCGCCAACAGTCTATGGAGCAACCTGCTTCTGGGCGTCTTCGACCGTGCCTGTCGGTACAGTTGGTTGAAGCATTTTCAGCCTTGGACTCCAAGCTAAGTTCCAAGGCTATGAAGGCTCCGTTCTTCACCAGGGTTGACACCTTTTTGCCTCCAACGCATTATCGTTCCTACGATTCCGCCAATCCGTCGGTCTACCAGACTTTGACGGTTTTGGATCAGGACTCCAATTCCCTCGGGCTTTCCAAGTCCAAGTCTGCTGTCATTCCGATGACGACTCTGGAGTCCACATTGGGCTTATCGAGAGAGATGCTTGGTATGCTTTCTCTCTCCGATCACGTCGTCTCAGCTTTAGCTGCTTATCTGCCTTCAGATAAGTTTGACGAGGTACAGGCTCTTTTGCGTGTGCTGTCCAAGGCGCTCATGCATCTTACTCACACGCATGCCTGTAACACGGCTAATCTGGAATTAGTTCGAAGGGACTCTGTGCTGGACACAGGCCGATCCCTTCCTGAGGAGCAGTGCGCTACTCTTCGATCTGCTTTTTTGGCAGGTCCGCAACTTTTCCATGGTTCTGTGTTGACGGTCCGGGATGACGTCCTACGTCATTCCAACGATCAGCTGCTGTTTCTTTAGCTTGATCAGCCATCTAGGGTAGGCACGGGCCGTTCCAAGTCTAACAAGTACCCTCTGCTTCCTCTGCGAAGCAAAGGGGCTGATCCTTCTGCCACCGCTTCTACTTCTTACTCAAGGGGTAAGGGTAAGTGTCGGCAGTCTTGAGGGAAGTCCCAGGATTCTTCATTCAGTAGAGGAGGTGTTTTCTCCTCTCGCGAGCCTTGTCAGTGTTCGCAATGAAGGTCCTCACCTCGACTCGTCCCAGGTTGGAGGAAGGATAGCAGAGTTTGCAGACCGTTGGGCCACCATCACATTCGATCCTTGGATGTTAGATGTTGTTTGGTCCGGGCTGCGAATATCCTTCCGACGGCACCCCACTCTGTCTAGGGTGCCTTTTCCAACCACAGTTCCTTCAGACATTTTACGTCGGGAACTTTTGTCCACGGAGATAGACAATCTCCTGACAAAGGGGCGATTGAGGTCATCAAGAACATTAGGTCAGTGGGTTTCTATTCCTGCCTGTTCTTGGTGCCGAAGAAGGACGGCCGACTCCAACCGGTTCTCGATCTGAGTTTCCTGAACCAGTCTACCATTGCTCCCAAGTTCAGCATGGAGACTTTCAGGTCGGTCCTCCGTTCAATTCACCAGGGAGATTTCGCTTCCAGCTTCGACCTGCGAGACGCTTACTTTCACATTCCGATTCATTGAGCGTTACGGAAGTATCTCAGGTTCGTTTTTCTGGGGCGAGTTTACCAGTTCAAGGCCATGCCTTTCGGCCTCAACCTGGTTCCTTGTGCCTTCACCAGACTGATGTCGCATGTGATAGCTTTCCATCGCACACAGTCCAGGGTGACTACTTCGGCATATCTGGACGATATCTTCCAGGGGCATTCCAATGCTGCCTTACTGGAGTCGGATGTCGCCACTCTGTTCAGCTTGCTCACGTCGCTATGTTTCAGAGTCAGCGAGGAGATGTCGGACCTGGTCCCTTCTCAGTCATTTTATCATCTGGGGATGGCTTTCCGCACACAATTAAATTTGGTGACGGTTCCCCAGGCCAAGGCTGTGATTCTCTCAGCTTTTGCTCCAACTCTGTCCCAGTCCACATCCACGATGGCTCTGAATTTTCTCCGGCTAATCGGTCTCTGCTGTTCGGTGACGGATCTCATGCCTCTAGGTCGGCTGCGTGTCAAACCTCTCCAACACTTTCTGCTCAGTCGTTGGAGGCCAAATGTAGATTTTCTGGATCTGGTGCTTCAGTTTCCAGAATATCTTTATCCTCACCTTCTCCTCTGGGCGGATGTCCAGTGGCTTTCGCAGGGTGTTCTGTTGGACTTACCCACGTCCGATCGCGTTCTGATGGCAGATGCCAGCGATCTCGGATGGGGTGCTACGTTGGATCCTCTAGGTCTTTCCATTCACGGGATGTGGGACCAGGATCATGCAGCTCTACACATCAACCAGAAGGAGCTTCTTGCTCTTCTTCTGCGTTTCAGGCAGTGGATTCCTCACCTGTCGAATCGCCATGTCCTTCTGTTGTCCGACCATTCGAAGGTGGTTGCTTACATTCAGAACCAGGGCAGCACGCACTCTGTTCCAATGTACAAATTGGCTTGAGATCTTATACTGCTCGCTCAGGATGTCCACGCCGGGGTGGCTGATCATCACATTCCCGGTCGCCTGAACGTCCTAGCCGACTCCCTGTCCCATCGGGGCAGGGTCATTTCCACTAGGTGGATGCCCCACATGGTGGGTTCCATCGATCTCTTGTGACTCGTTGGAACCATCCGGTGGACACTTTCGTGTCCCCGTGTCCAGATGCTCTGGCTTTCACCGTGGACGCTCTGGCCCTCCTTTGGGATGGTCTTGTCAGCTATGCCTTCCTACCGGTTCCAGTTCTGCCTCAGGTTCTCATCCAGATATGAACCTGCAGTCGTCGAATCCTTTCGATCACACCCGTCGCTTCGGTGGGTGTGGATCAATCTGCTCCACTCTCTGTTAGCGGCGGTTCCGGCATGTCTCCCTCTACCTCCCGACTTTCTTAGCCAAAGTCGCCCGAGGAGGTTTTCAAGCTGACCCGACTTCATTGTGCCTTCGCACATGTCTTTTATCGGGTCCTGTCTCGAGACATGCAGTGGAGTTGCTTTTCTTCAAGGAGGCACTCACTCCACTGGTTTAGCCTCTGTGGCTAAGTGGAAGGTTCTTCTGTCGATGGTGTACGATCACTCTGTTGCTTCTGTCACTCCTTCGATCACACCGCTTGCGGAGTTTCTGGTATATGTTTGTTTCTGGGGGTCTCCAGCAATGGGTACATGTCCATGCTTCGGAGACATTTTTTCCTATGTGATACCGCATTGTTTCGACACTCATCCTTGCCTCTCCAAGCTTGTTCAGCTCTTTTCCTTGAAAAGGCCTAGGACTTTGCAGTTTACTCCAAGATGGTCACTTTCTTGGGCGCTGCTCTGCTTGGGGGTGGGGGGCATTCACGCCTTTATCCTGGATGAATATGCGTTTTCCCACATGACAGATCTCTCCTGCATCCATTTCTTGATGGACTTGTCTTGCTATTCGTGCAGCTTCCGCTCGTCTAGCTACTGGTGATTGTATTACCAATTGTTTTTTCTGCCACGAGGTGCGTGCATTGTCTTCCTCTTTTAATAACTCTGTCATGTTGTCGGATGACTGATGTTATACTGGCAGCCTTCTGGAGAAATGCTACATTCTCCTTTTATCTGCGACAGTTGCAGGAGCCGACAGAGAACCTTGGGGCCCTCTTTCTTCGGCTCAGGATGTTGTCTATCCAAGCTTTTCAGCTTTTTTCAGGGTCAGTTCCAGCTTTGTGCTGTTACTGCCCTTTCTGTCTGTGCATCGCACTTCACCATACGCCTCATCTTTCATTGGCTTTTCTAATGTTTGTGATGCTATGGTTTGATAGGCCTAGGGATCTCTTCCTCTGTCCATGGTCCCAGTGCTATTGAGTTATGTGTGGGTTGGTTATGTGATTCCCTCCAGCCTTTTGTCTATTCAGCCTGTAGTAAACAATTGAGGTAGGTTGATAAGAAGTATAAATTTTATAGTAAATTTCCTTTCTTATTATACCTACCGAAATTGTTTACATGGAGGCCCTCCCGTCTTCTTATTCAGGTAAGAATCCTTCCTCCCTTCTGATCACATAACTCCTGTGTTGTTCGGAATCAAAAGAATGACGAATTGACGCATTGCGCACTGTTACGGAAGTCGTGGATATGTACTATGGAAGAGTGTCCCATACTGGGTGTGCGCCGATGGCGCTCAGCCCAGTTTTGGCTTATTTTTCGTGGTGTTTTTACACCACTTTTCTTTCCCAAATCTTGGGAAAGATTAAAAATAGAGAGTATTTTATCCGAGTTAGGTTCTTCCACTGTAGTGCAAGCCTGTAATAAACAATTTCGGTAGGTATAATAAGAAAGGAAATTTACTATAAAATTTAATTTATACTTCTGTTGACATCAGTCTTTTGATTTTGAAAATGGGAGGTGTGCTCTGTACTGCTTGCTACCACATGAAGTGAAGCATGATATTGTTGAGTGCCAGCATCGGAAAGTGCGTTCAAGAAATCAATGAACATCTCAACGTTCATTCCACTGGTGCACAGTATGTAGGGATTCCAGAAATATTACATGATTTTTTAAGTTTTTTGTAGCAATATTCAAATTTATTTCATCTTGGTATAATACATGAATGCAATGTCAATGGATCAATCGTAAATCAGTTAGATGATTCTCCATGAATTGCATGAGCAAAAAGACAATGAGTAGCGTTAACTCTTTGCATGCTGCTGGCAGGTTCTCCTGCCCAGCACAGGGTTTCTCTTGTCACTGAAAACAATATAATTTGGGCACATCTAATTACATTTTCCCCCTATAAATTGAATGGATTTTTTCATCAATGATTTCTTGTGTTATACTTTAATTAATTTTTCATCAAATCTAGTCATGGCTGCTTCATAGCAGCCATGACTAGCTTTGATGAAAAATATCTTAAAAATACTCAGCAGGTTAAGAGTTAATAGCCTTTGCAGTTTGTCAAATTATGTTGTTAATGTATCAATTCTCAGAAAGCGAAGTTTGATTAGTTTGAAGTCTTAATTAAAGCCTGTAATTTATGGTGTATTGTTCACATTTTTGTGCACACATTGTTTTATTTGGCCTATTTCAAAAAACACATCTTAACCCTTTACAGAAAACAACTGATATCAAAACTTGTTATTATTTTAATTTTTTTCATGCAGTTCTGAAATTTAAACTAAATTATATTATGTGACCCCCTCATTGGAATGAATGTGACACGCTTGTTCCATTGAGGCGGTCACATGACATGGTTTTATTTTGTATATTACGAGGCAGATGCAGCTGATTCGTTACATAAGGGTTAACCCTTTACCTAACATGAAAAGCAGACGACACTTGCAAAAAATATTCTTGAATAACTAATTTTTTTCCTTTTTGGTCTCAAAAACATAGGTTATAACCCCTCGTTGGAACGAGCTCAATGAGCTCATTCCAATGCGGGGTCATAACATCTGTTTTTGAGACAAAAAATCAAAAAAATAATAAAAATTAATTGGCGATTTTTGAGAATAGCGCTGGCTAGTTTTGGCCATTACGTTGGGTAAAGGATTAATCACTTGCTAGATGAACTGAGGTGCACTGTTGTCTGCTCACGAAAAGTAAAAATTGCAGGTGCGAAGGCACACAAGAGTGACAGCTCAGCTGAAAATCAAAAGATTGTGTTTACGTCCCTACAATAGTGATACCAGTCAGCCACATTTATTTAAACTTATTTTTTACTTTTAGGGTGTAACACAAGTCAAGACTGGTGACAGTGCATTTCGACGAAATGATGCATTCAGTAAACCTATTGATGAATACTGGGATGAACCACAGCCATATAATTTGGAAAACTTTCCGAAAATGTAAAACCTCAAAAACCCTCTCTTTACGATATGAAGAGTACTTTTTACCCATTCCAAAAAAAGACATTTGGACATGCCATGTTCATCATCTGGTAGAGTGCTAATCTATTTTTCAAAGGTCATTTATAACATACTATATTTTTTTCAAAGATACCATGATATGAGTAAGGGAATCTTTAGTTTATCTAGATTTTGTTCATAAATAATTGTTTTTTTTTCATAATTTATTGGAGAGTGCCTATAATACTCTCCAATAAATTGTAACAAAATAATTTTAGATAAAATTTCTTTTTCTGCTGCTCAGAAAACCGCAGGCTTAAGCATTCAACATAAAGCCACGAAAGTTCCTTTCAGCACTTTTCAATAGCCCTCTAGCAGTTAATAGCAGAGTTCATCCCCATCATCATTGCCATTAACTGGTAGAGTGCTAAATTATTTTTGATCACCAAAATTTGTTCCTGTGTCTTTGCCTTGTTACAAATTATGGGAGAGTACCTACAGGCACTCTCCCATAAATTGTAACAAGGAAAATCCATACAGATAAAATAATTTCACTTCAAAGATAACATGAAGCATATTCACTAAATATGGGCCTTTAAGTTATGGTACCTACACTTCAGAGTAAAGCCCAAATATGGGCTTCCAGCACTCTACCAGTTAAGTATGCGGGGAAAGTAAGAGGACAAAGTTACCCTATGCACACAAATGGCAAACTACCACAATATCAAGCTGCAAACTTTTATCATAAGGCAACTACAAATTTCAGTTTTGTTTCTGCATCCAGTACCAGTCTTTTCTTCAAAGCACTCAGAATCAAACAGCAATATCAGTTATATACTGTAAAGCAACCCAGCATTGCCTAATTAAGTTAATCAAAGAATCTTTATGCCCTTCCAAAAGTATATTGAAGAAATAAAAGATTTGAGTAGATGTGATCACCCTCCTGTGGGATAAGATGAGATAATATAATATAGTCACAAATGCATCATAAATCAACCAATCACAATAGACTGTTGGCTCTACACAATGCACCTGTTCCAGCACCATTATTGTTGTAACTTCCATAATGTAATGGTGAGGTATTTAAATTGGCTTCGCCTGTTTACCAAACCATTTTGATTTCGAGGTAAAATATGGTTAAAAAGTTCTGTTTTACAGAGCTCAAAGATTCGTGCTCCCGCATTGTGTCCTTGGGCAAGCACTTAACCCTGATTGCCTACATGGGGGCACGATGATGCTGTGTACTAAGGCATACTGCATGTTGATGGTGTGCATGTCTTCAACCAATCTAACCCTGCCTGTGCCACGGTGCAGAGTCCAGAGTTACGATGTTGGAGAACTGACAGCTGCTCGTCGTTGCTTGGTGGTTCTCTCCGGGTACTCCAGCTTCCTCCACCCGTAAAACTGTCACCGACATGATATGACCCTGCTGGCTGTTAATGTGTCGTTAAACCCTACTAAAAAAAAAAAAAAAAAAAAACAGAGCTCAAAGGGAGCGCTGTCAAACAAGATTGAATTAATTAAATTCCTAGTCACATTATCGGAAAAATTTATCATTTGCTTGAAAATTAAGTACAGTGGAGCCCACTTAATTGGATATCTCTTAATTATATATTCCTTTTAATTGAATATAATTTCCTAACACAAAACCATTTACCATATGTCCAGTACAAATTTGACCCGCTAGTTGAATATAGGTTATAGAGTAAACTCCTGTTAATTGAATAAAAAATCTTACAACTTGTCGAGAAATTTCCCTGACTCTCCCCAATTTTCCTTTGTTTGTAGACCTATTTGGCCTCAGTAATCTATTATAAATACAGGTATTTAATCTATTATATCTTGTTTGACAGAGCTCAAGGAGCTCTGTCAAACAAGATATAATAGAGTAAATGCTAAGTTGATCTCTAGAATACAGGAAAGTGACACAATCCCTGTTAATTGAATACTCCTATTAATTGAATAATTATCATTGGCAAAGTGGCTATTCAATTAACAGGGTACCACTGTATTTTGACATCAATATACTGTGGGTTAGAGGAAACAAGTGAGCTCTTTGGTTTTCATGTTTAGTGACTAACAGAATTTGACCCAAAAGGTATAGGACAGTTTTCATCAAGTTACACAAGAACCAGACCTGCATGTCAAGAAGCATGACAGTGAATTTCAGTTAGGTCTTGCCTGCCTGTATCGGCAGCTAAAACTTGACTGCTAGATTGGTTTGATAATTACATATGGGCCATAAAGTAAATCCGTTTATCACACACCTAATAATGTAAAACACGGGATTTCCACTGTTCCTCCAGTTCGATAAAAATAAAGTTGTATCGCATTATTGTGGTGATACAAAACAAGCTTGATTTCATTTCCAATGTAAACAGAGAAGCAACCCATCTAAATAAATCACGTCATCATTGGTCGAAAAAACCGGCGTCGAGATTGCTTGGAAATTCCAAGTTCCTCATTTTGATTGGTTTACCCAGGATATTTAAACAATCAGATTTCAGTCAAAAATCTACAAAATAAATATAACATTCTGACTGCTTGTTCCTTGACAAATACTTTCCACAACTGGTCATATAATAATGGAGTGTGCTAAACTTATTAGCTATTAAAAAACATTTTGTTGTGTTATTCTCTGCAGTTTAGTCAATACTTGAAGTTCTATCAATGTGTCCGTGACACTGATCGGTATCTATTGGTTTCCACCAATTGAATGGCATAAAATTAAAAAGCAAATTTGGTGCCTGGCCAGATATCAGTAATGTCTCACTGGCAACGAAGAAAACGCAGCAATTATCCAGTTGAAGAGTGCTTTTAGTTCAATTTTAGTGTAGACTGGTTGTTATATGGGAGGTGTGTGATAAATACAGAACCGCACATATGTTTGAATGGGTTAAGAATTATAACACTTGATTGTTTTGGCCCAGGATATCACTCGAGCCTTCAACTCTCGTGATATCCTGCGCCAAAGCAGTCTGTGCAATAATTCTTAACTCTATGCTTGCTAAGGTGGATTTTCTTGCCCAGTACTAAATATTATTTTCCCAAGCAAACGTATGTACCTTGCCCTTGCACACTGATGTCGAAATATGAAAACATCAGAGACTTTTATGGGTATGGCATTGGACTTCAAACTAAAAGATCTATGGTTTTATCACCGTTAGGGGTAACTGCATTGTGTCCTTGGGTAAAGCACTTAATCTCAGTTGCCCATGTGGGGCACAGTGACACTGTGTACTAAGGTGTACTGCATGTCGATTGTGCACTTATCTTCAACCAATGTTAACACTGCTTGTGCAGAGTTAGTATGTTGGAGAGTATAACAGCTGCTTGGTGGTTCTCTCCGTACACTCCGACTTCCTCTGTCCGTAAAACTGTCTGACATGAGGTGACTCTGGCTCTCAAAAGTGTCCTGAAACCCCAATAAGAAAATAAATAAAGAGAAATAAAAATATGAAGGTGAAAGTTTTTCCCATAATGTAACTTGGAATTTAACCAATTCAATCAAGATTGAATTTTCATTAAATTCCTAGTGAAAATTGCATGAAATGTCCATACTTTCAAGTCAGTAGTGCGCACAGGGTTAACAAAAATATTTCCCTGAATAGGATTCGTCCTCTAATAATTGTTCGTGATGCCACACTCTAGTAAATATTTCATTAAAAAAATATAAATCAAGTCATGGATGCTCTGCAGCCTTGATGGAAAATCCTAGAAAGTTGTCAGTCCACTAAGAGTTCAGTGTTAGTTCATACAAACCACCACAAAGTGCTTTTGCTTTGTAAAACATTCTGACTTCACATGTTGAAAATTCAATCCACTATACTTCATGCTAGGTTTTGTGAGTTTAACATCCAATTTTTCACTATAGTATATATATATGATTTCATATACCTCCCGGCAAAAGTTTTTATTCAGTTTTCAGAGTTCTACTGTTTTTGCTATGGCCATGTTTTATTAGTCATTTTAACTGGTTGAGTGCTAAATTATTTTCATTTTGTTCACATGTCTTTGTCTTTTTATTATTTATATGAGTATGCCAAGAGGCACTCTTCCATAAATTGAAACAAGACAGATCCATAAATACTAAACAATTTCAGTACAACAGTAATATGAAGCACATCAACAGAATATGAAGCCTTTAAGTTGCAGTACCTGCACTTTAACCCTTTACCCAATGCAGACGATATCAAAATTTATTATTTTAAATATAATTTTTTTAAATTTTTCGAAAGATTTCAACAAAACCATATCATGTGACCCCCTCATTGGAACGAGCTCAATGAGCTCGTTCCAATGAGGGGTCACATGATAAGGTTTTGTTGAAATATTTGCAACTGCTCAGTTTGCATATTACACCAGCGGATGCGAGCAATTCGTTAGGTAAAGGGTTAAAATAAAGCCCAGATCTGGGTTTCCAGCACTCTACCAGTTTATTGGAAATGTCTTTTGTAAGGAAAGGAATGTAAATTGTCTCACAGAAAAAATCTAATCATACACTGATGGAAGCAAGTGATATAATGTGATATGTACTTTATTTAATATAAATTCTTTTATAATATATTGTAAATAAAGTAAATTTTTTTCGTATTGTTCTTTCTTTTTTAATTAGGCCGTAAGTGAAAAAAGTCGATATTCCCAAGGGAATCCTGAGAAGTGAAGCATTGTTTGTTTTCTGTTTACTGTCCTCTTATATAGGCAGCATGTGTATAAACAATTGGCTGGACTTGACTTTGTATTTATTCTGCAATCACGATTATCCATTGTGCAGAAATATGTGACATTAAACACCAATGGATAAATAGATCAGACGAAATAGTTAAATATTAATAATTTTATGTGACCCATTTTTATTTTTGACCTGCATGCGTTTAGTTTGCACAGATGATGACATACTGAAGATCACTCATATTATTCGGATGGATGTTGTGCAAGAAAAAAATGTACACAGCACCACCATGCCCCCATTTGGGCAGTTGGGATTAAGTGCTTTGCCCCAAAACACAACACTGTTACCCCTGATGGGGATCAAACTGTGAACCTTTCAGTTTGAAGACCAAAACTATAACAACTGAGCCACCACCCCCACCCCCACACACCTCCCCCCAAAAAAAAAAAAATAAATAAAATAAAATAAAAAATAATGTCAAATTAAGATATAAAAAACACATCTTTTGATGTTGTATACTTTGGGTAAAGGATTGATAGGTCCTTATAAAAGCCCTATTTTGGGCTTTATTAAAATGTATATATTTCTCATAATCCTGGAGAGCAAGAGATGAATGATATTCTGTCAATATAGATTTGTTCGTTACAGTTCACTGGAGAGTACCCTCCAGCACTCTCCAGTGCATTGTGGGAATACAGTTATTGAAAACAAAGTCTTCCCCACAGGATCTTCAGAAATTAGAGACATGCTTGCTTACTCTGGAAAACAAGTTCTCTTTTCCTGGTGAAATAGGATCTGGCAATGAATGCTAACTCAAGGAAGTGGGGCAGTGCTTGTTTACTTTGGTAAACAAGTTCTGCTTTACTGGTAAAATGAGACCTGGAATCAATGTTGGATGGAGAATGATTAGTTAAACTTGACTTTATTGGTCGAGTTGTGTCGACAATTTGACTTCTGTTTTGATGATGGTTGGTGGGCATCCATCCATCCATCCTTCCATCTACCCACCCAAGTCCCACCCACCCACCCCCACCCACCCACCCACCCACCCACCTGGATCACCGTGTTGGCACAATAATTTGAACAAACTTTATCCAATTTTTACCAAATTAGGTCTCGAGAAAGTCTTTGATAAGATGAAAACCAGTGCTGCCCAAGTTTTTTTTTTTCAGGAGTTATGCCTCTTAGACTGTTTTCTTGTTTCCAACTTGCTGCAGGTGGTGTCAGCACAATAACTTGAACAAACATTATTTGAATTTTACCAAATTGTCTATGCCTCTTTGATTGTTTCAGAGTTTCTGGTACTTCAAGATTCCTTTTTAGCCACCACAACTCGACTCCCAGCATCTCTGATGTTAAACTTTTGTACTTGTTTTGTGGTCATAACAAAGTCCTCAAAAAGGAAAGTGACCATAACCCTTTGCACACTAACATCGAAATGTCAAAATTGCCAGCTGCCAATTCTTCCAATTATGCAACTGGAAATTTAACCAATTCAATCCTGTATGACAGATAGAGCTGGGCAGTTATTTGTTTGTCTGGTTCTGTTCCAGCTTTTGCAGCAAACCGGAAAACCAAACTGCAAGACCCATCAAAAAATGGAGAAACTGTTTTACTGTTTTTGTGCATAAATTTACCGAACTACCTTACTGGAAGGGAATTGAACAAGTGGCCCCTATGAACTCTCATCACTCAGTCTATCTGTCATACAGACTATTGCATTTTTTTTCCAAGTTAAGGAGCCTGAAGTGTTGTTTACTATTTGGTCAAGTTCTTAACCCTTCACCCAACGTAATGGCCAAAACCTTCCAGCATTTTTTTAAAAATTGCCAATTAATTTTCATTATACAGTAGAATCCTCTTAATTGAATATCAATTTTGCCAGTGAAAATTATTCAATTAACAGGAGTATACAATTAACAGGGATTTGGTCGGTTTCCTGTGTTCTGGAGGTAAACTGAACATTTATTCTATTATATCTTGTTTGACAGAGCTCATAGAGCTCTGTCAAACAAGATAGAATAAAACAAATGCCTGTATTGGATGCAGTGAGGCCAAAAAGGTTGATAAATAAGGGGAATTTGATGCGTGTCACAGTAATTTTTTCGACATATTACAAAAAGTTATATACAATTAACAGGAGTTTACTATACAACCCATATGCAATTAACACAGCAAATTTGTCCTGAAGGTATGGTAAATGGTTTTGTGTTTGAAAATTATATTCTGTTAACAGGGATATACAATTAAGAGATATCCAATTAAGTGGGCCCCACTGTATTTTCATTTTTTGTCTCAAAAACATTGGTTATGACCTCTCTTTGGAACGAGTTCATTCCAATGAGGGGTCATAATCTATGTTTTTGAGACATAAAATTAAACCAATTAGTTATTCAAGAATTTTGTTTGCAAGTGTCATCTGCTTTTCATGTTAGGTAAAGGGTTAACACATAGAAAAATGAACTGAAACCGAGGTATTTTCCTGAAACCGAACCAAATCTGAAAAATCGAAAACCTCCCAGCTCAGCTCTAATGACAGAGCCCGGTTTGCTCTGGTAGACAACAGCTCTAATGACAGAGCCCGGTTTGCTCTGGTAGACAAGATTAAATTAGTACAATTTCAAGTGGATTATGGGAACTATTTTCTCCTAGAAATTTGGGGAATTTGGACATCGATGATAAATAAAGTCTATCGAAAACAATCTAGCATCCTGCCAGTTAACTGGTTGAGTGCTGGAATCCCATATTTGGGCTTCATTTTGAAGTGCAGGTACTACAATTTAAAAGATTAATACTAAATGGATGTGCTTCATATCATCTTAGCATATTGACCCGGGAATAAGCCCTGGTGTGCCTGAAGTAAAAGAAAGCCAACATATATGGGAAGGCATATTTTTGAGAGGTCAAGACTGCAGAGAATTTGGACGCAAAGTTGACCCAAAGTTAGGTGACTCGGTCAATCCCATAACAAAGGTGCTTTGAATCATTACCTAATGAATAGGCTGCATACACCCACGTAAATTACAAATGGAACAGTTAAGAAAAAAAACATACAAATTTTGAAACATTTGAAAAAGAAATGATTAAAATAACAAAATTTGATATCATGTGCACTGGGTAAGGGATTCTTTTTCATTGTAACAACTTACATGTACCAGTATGGCTGTCCTGGATATTGTCAGTACAAAGTTAGGGACTGGGCTTATTTGCAAGGAGGGGACTCTGAAACTGAAATCTTGGTTGGTAAAAAAAGTTTGGTAGGTGGGCTTATTTTTGAAAATGGGCTTATACCTGGGTCAGTATGGTAGAAGTGAAATTATAGAGTCTCCATGGATTTGCCTTGCTACAATTTATGGGAGAGTGTCTGTAGGAACTCTCCCATAAAGTGTAACAATGTAAAGTCATGTGAATGAATTTTGACCAAAAATAATGAGGTATTCTTCCAGGTAATAAACTTCCGTCATGCAGGCTTGAATCAGGTGTGGAATGACTCCCCAGAATGGCCCAGAAAAAATGTCCTTACAAGTTGCCAACTTCCAACAAGGCCAGCCCACACTCAACTTCGACCGCCCAATCCTCAAAAATAGAGTGGGCCAACTCTTAACCTTGGGCCAGCCCACCCTCACACTGGTCAATCGGCCTGATTTCAAATTCCAAACAGACAAATTTTCATTGAAAGAAGCTCCATTCCTTGGTTAACTGGCTCAAAAATGGAACTGGGGTTTCTAGCTTTCTCTGTATGAACCCATGTGGAATATCGTTCTGTCAAGTTCTGCTTACAGTCGTGATTACAGTTAGTAATGAAACATCATCTTTGAGACTTTCTGAAGAAATTTTTTTTTTATGGGGCACCCAGCCCATCGGGAAATCTGATTGGCCAGTTCACTACTGGCATGAATAATGTAAAACGAATTGCTCACTCACTTGTTCTCATAATTGTCTTGTAAACTAATTCTACCAAGAAAATTCTCACGTGTGCGTCATAACTTTTAAATATTTATTAACTGTTCAGTGGGCCATTGTGAGGAGAAAAAGGTCACATGTATTTCAAGAAATTTATTGCCATCATGTGAACCACTCTTGTGACCTCAACTAACCTAATTATTCATCACTAAAGTTCCTGTTACTCATTAATATTCATCACCTTCGAGTTGGTTTTATTGTCCTGCTGATTTAATTTCATGTTGACAGTGTTTTCCAGAATGACTTAGAATATATGACTCTAAATTTACATGTATAATTTGTAAGATATTGCAAACAGGCAAAAAATAATCTTTGATAATGGATTTTATTTTTTATCTGGAAATCAGATTGAAATTAACCACAAGCACACCAAGCATATCTACATCACAGCCCATCCAACAAAACTACCTGCATTTTGCAAGTGTGTACTCATAATGAACACTGCCCCTTGTTAGATGTCAAGCTTCTTCTAATTTTAACTTCCTTTGTTTGCGCATTTTGTTAGCTGTCATTAAGGACCTTGTCAAACTTGTGTAGTGGTAAATTATTTTTCATATGTGATTTTTAAGTATAGTGGAGCCAACTTAAATGCATATCTCTCAATTGAATATTCCTGTTAATTGAATAAATCTTTCAAACACAAAACCATTTCCCATACCTGCAGTAGAAATTTAATCTGTTAATTGCATATAAGTTATAGAGTAAGCTCCTGTTATTTGCACAGAAAAATCTTGCAATATGTCAAGAAATTACCTTGACTGCCACCCAATTCTCCATAATTAAAGGCCTATTTGGTCTCAGTACATCCAGTACAGGCATGATTCATTTAATAAATTATATCTGTTTGACAGAGCTCCTTGAGCTCTGTCAAACAAGGTATACATGTAATAAAATAAATGCTCAGTTTATCTCTGCACAGGAAAGTGACCAAAAATCCCTGTTAATTGAATTCTCCTGTTAAATGAATAATTTTCATTGGCAAAGTGGCTACTCAATTAGCAGGGTTCCACTGTACCTTTTTATGTGTACCCATACTATACTCTCCCAAAAAAGAAAGTGTGCATGCTAAAAAATAACACTAAAAAAAGATATATATCATTTTCATTCATCGAAATTTTATTCAATCACAGATGAATCAATTTGTGATCAACTTGAGAAATTTTATTACGCTACGACGAATACTCTTGGTGCCATGGAGAGTCAAAGACACTAAGGGTCAAACACAAAAGTCACACACTCAATATCTGGTATGACCTCCATCTGCATCGACTACTGCTGTGCATCTACGCCTCATGGAAGCGAACAAGTTAGCATGGAAGTGTTGTGGGATGTTGTTCCATATTCTGATAAGCTGTCTTTGGAGTTCCACAAGCGTTGACGGCGCATGGGGAAGCCGGCGTAGTTGAGGCTTCATTTCGTCCCATATGTGCTCAATGGGTGAGATATCGGGCAAATTTGCGGGCCAGGGAAGAACATCCACTTGTTGCTGCAGATACTGTTGAACAACACGAGCTGCGTGGGGTCGGGCGTTGTTCTGCTGTAGAATGACGCCGGGGCCGTGACATTGCAGAAATGGGACAACAACAGGTGTAAGCACTTCATCACGATAGCTGGCTGCATTGAGATTGCCATCAATAATGACCAGCTCAGTTCTGTTATGGGCAGTGATGCCACCCCACACCATGAGAGACCCTCCCCCATAACGGTTTCGCTCCACGACACATGGATCTGCGTAGCGTTTGTTTCGACGTCTGCACACTCTCTGGCGGCCATCTGATGATGAAAGATGGAAACGACATTCATCTGTGAATAAAACATGTTGCCACCAGTGTAAGGGATGCCTGAGATGTTGTCTACACCACTGCAATTGAGCACGACGATGACGTAACGTCAAAATCGGACGAATTGCAGGTCTTCGAGGACGTAAGCCGTATTCTCTCAGCCAGTTGATTATTGTTTGAGGATGTATCCGTCTCAGGTTAGGGATGTTCCTGGCTGTCGTCGTTGCCGTTTGTTGCCGGTTCTGGAGATGGACGACACAGATATACCGATCTTGTGCAGGGGTGGTAACTCGGGGGTCTCCCGGAGCGGGGTCGGTCTCGAACGTCATCATGTTGTGCATGCCGATGGACTAGCCTGTCTACAGTGTTACGGTGGCAGTTCAAATGCTGGGCAATCTCTCTGTGTGTTCTGCCAGCTCTAATCATACCCAGGGCAAGGAGACGTTGATTCATTGTCAATCTTGGCATGCTAATGTGGAGTCGTTTTAACAGCAGCGCAAGTTTGAATGTGAACGATAGGAAGGCCTTACTTTAGTGTTTAAATACCCAAGGATTCACACTGCTGCATGAATTTTCAGACTCTCCACGTGCAAAACATGCCTTTTCACAAACATGCAGCACGTCATTTAACGTTAATGCAATTTTACCGGGGAAAGCTGTTTTTGTGTTCAATATAACTTATTCATGAACAGGTTAACACTCTTTACACCTACAAAACTATTTTTTTGGGGAGTTTGATCAATTTCTGCAATGCACACTTTCTTTTTTGGGCGAGTATATGTATGGTACACATAATGCCGGTTTCTGGGGTGGCCATCCGTCATTCGTCCATCCTTTGTCCGTCCATATATCCGGCTATCCATCTGTCTGTCGGTCCGTCTGGCATCCGTATCCATTTCTTTGGCATTCGATAACTTGAAAAATATTGCTTGGATTGTCAAGTTACTTTATATTTGTGTTCGGGTTACTGATGTGCCGAGCTGTATAGTTTTTGGTGTAAATCTGATAATTTCATCCTGAGATATTAACTCTTTATCCTTCAAATTGAGAATTCTTCCAATCCCTTTGGCATGAGATAACTCAAAAAATATCAATCCAATTGTCATGTTACTTTATATATTTATTCAGGTTACTGATGTGCCGAGCTGTATAGTTTTTGGTGTAAATCTGTTATTTTGATCCTGAGATATAAACCCTTTATCCTTCAAATTGAAAATTCTTCCAAATCCCCATGTGCCGAGCTGTATAGTTTTTGGTGTAAATATGATAATTTAATCCTGAGATATTAACCCTTTATCCTTCAAATCGAAAATTCCACCAATCCCTTTGGCATTCGATAACTTGAAAAACTTTGCTTGGATTGTCAAGTTACTTTATATTTGTGTTCAGGTTACTGATGTGCCGAGCTGTATAGTTTTTGGTGTAAATCTGATAATTTGATCTTGAGATATTAACCCTTTATCCTTCAAATTGAAAATTCCTCCAATCCCTTTGGAATTCGATACCTCAAAAAATATTGCTTGGATTGTCGAGTTACTTTATATTTGTTTTCAGGTTACTGATGTGCCGAGCTGTATAGTTTTTGGGGTAAATCTGATAATTTGATCTTGAGATATTAACCCTTTATCCTTCAAATTGAAAATTCCTCTAATCCCTTTGGCATGAGATAACTCAAAAAATATCAATCCATTTGTCATGTTACTTCATATATGTATTCAGGTTACTGATGTGCCGAGCTGTATAGTTTTTGGTGTAAATCTGATAATTTGATCCTGTAATATTAACCCATTATCCTTCAAATTGAGAACTCCTCCAATCCATTTCTTCGGCATGTGATAACTCAATAAATATTAATCCGATTATCAGGTTACTTTATATATGTATTCAGGTTACTGATGTGCTGTGCTGTACAGTTTTTACGTGTACCCATACTATGTATGGTACACATAATGCCATCATCCGGGGTGGCCATCCGTCGTTCGTCCATCCTTTGTCCATCCGTCTGTCCGTCCGGCATCCGTATCCATTTCTTTGTCATTCGATAACTTGAAAAATATTGCTTGGATTGTCAAGTTACTTTATATTTGTGTTCAGGTTACTGATGTGCCGAGCTGTATAGTTTTTGGTGTAAATCTGATAATTTGATCCTGAGATATTAACCCTTTCTCCTTCAAATTGAAAATTCCTCCAATCCCTTTGGCATTCGATAACTTGAAAAATATTGCTTGGATTGTCAAGTTACTTTATATTTGTGCTCAGGTTACTGATGTGCCGAGTTGTATAGTTTTTGGTGTAAATCTGATAATTTGATCCTCAGATATTAACCCTTTATCCTTCAAATTGAAAATTCCTCCAATCCCTTTGTTATTTGATAACTTGAAAAATATTTATGTGTACCCATACTATGTATGGTACACATAATGCCGTCATCCGGGGTGGCCATCCATCGTTCGTCCATCATTTGTCCGTCCATCTGTCCGTCCGGCATCCGTATCCATTTCTTTGTCATTCGATAACTTGAAAAATATTGCTTGGATTGTCAAGTTACTTTATATTTGTGTTCAGGTTACTGATGTGCCGAGCTGTATAGTTTTTGGTGTAAATCTGATAATTTGATCCTGAGATATTAACCCTTTATCCTTCAAATTGAAAATTCCTCCAATCCCTTTGGCATTTGATAACTTGAAAAATATTGCTTGGATTGTCTAGTTACTTTAATATTTGTGTTCAGGTTACTGATTTGCCAAGCTGTATAGTTTTTGGTGTAAATCTGATGATTTGATCCCGAGATATTAACCCTTTATCCTTCAAATTGAAAATTCCTCCAATCCCTTTGGCATTCGATAACTTGAAAAATAGTGCTTGGATTGTCAAGTTACTTTATATTTGTGTTCAGGTTACTGATGTGCCGAGCTGTATAGTTTTTTTGTTTGTCCGTCTGTCCGTCCGTCGGTCTGTCCATCTGGCATCCATATCCATTTCTTTGTCATTCGATAACTTGAAAAATATTGCTTGGCTTGTCAAGTTACTTTATATTTGTGTTCAGGTTGCTGATGTGCCGAGCTGTATAGTTTTTGGTGTAAATCTGATGATTTGATCCTGAGATATTAACCCTTTATCCTTCAAATTGAAAATTCCACCAATCCCTTTGGCATTCAATAACTTGAAAAATATTGCTTGGATTGTCAAGTTACTTTATTTTTGTGTTCAGGTTACTGATGTGCCGAGCTATATAGTTTTTGGTGTAAATCTGATTGTCCATCCGGCGTCCATATCCATTTCTTTGTCATTCAATAACTTGAAAAATATTGCTTGGCTTGTCAAGTTACTTTATATTTGTGTTCAGGTTACTGATGTGCCGAGCTGTATAGTTTTTGGTGTAAATCTGATAATTTGATCCTGAGATATTAACCCTTTATCCTTCAAATTGAAAATTCCACCAATCCCTTTGGCATTCGATAACTTGAAAAATATTGCTTGGCTTGTCAAGTTACTTTATATTTGTGTTCAGGTTACTGATGTGCCGAGCTGTATAGTTTTTGGTGTAAATCTGATAATTTGATTCTGAAATATGAACCCTTTATCCTTCAAATTGAAAATTCCTCCAATCCCTTTGGCATTCGATAACTTGAAAAATATTGCTTGGATTGTCTAGTTACTTTATATTTGTGTTCAGGTTACTGATTTGCTGAGCTGTATAGCTTTTGGTGTAAATCTGATAATTTGATCCCGAGATATTAACCCTTTATCCTTCAAATTGAAAATTCCTCCAATCCCTTTGGCATTCGATAACTTGAAAAATATTGCTTGGATTGTCAAGTTACTTTATATTTGTGTTCAGGTTACTGATGTGCTGAGCTGTATAGTTTTTTTTGTTTGTCCATCTGTCTGTCCGTCCGTCCATCGGTCTGTCCATCCAGTGTCCGTATCCATTTCTTTGTCATTCGATAACTTGAAAAATATTGCTTGGCTTGTCAAGTTACTTTATATTTGTGTTCAGGTTACTGATGTGCCGAGCTGTATAGTTTTTGGTGTAAATCTGTAATTTTGATCTGGAGATATTAACCCTTTATCCATCAAATTGGAAATTCCTCCAATCCCTTTGGCATTCGATAACTTGAAAAATATTGCTTGAATTGTCAAGTTACTTTATATTTGTGTTCAGGTTACTGATGAGCCGAGCTGTATAGTTTTTGGTGTAAATCTGATAATTTGATCCTGAGATATTAACCCTTTATCCTTCAAATTGAAAATTCCACCAATCCCTTTGTCATTCAATAACTTGAAAAATATTGCTTAGATTGTCAAGTTACTTTATATTTGTGTTCAGGTTACTGATGTGCCGAGCTATATAGTTTTTGGTGTTAATCTGATTGTCCATCCGGCGTCCGTATCCATTTCTTTGTCATTCAATAACTTGAAAAATATTGCTTGGCTTGTCAAGTTACTTTATATTTGTGTTCAGGTTACTGATGTGCCGAGCTGTATAGTTTTTGGTGTAAATCTGATAATTTGATCCCGAGATATTAACCCTTTATCCTTCAAATTGAAAATTCCTCCAATTCCTTTGGCATTCGATAACTTGAAAAATATTGCTTGGATTGTCAAGTTACTTTATATTTGTGTTCAGGTTACTGATATGCTGAGCTGTATAGTGTTTTTTGTTTGTCCATCTGTCTGTCCGTCCGTCCATCGGTCTGTCCATCCAGTGTCCGTATCCATTTCTTTGTCATTCGATAACTTGAAAAGTATTGCTTGACTTGTCAAGTTACTTTATATTTGTGTTCAGGTTACTGATGTGCCGAGCTATGTAGTTTTTGGTGTAAATCTGTAATTTTGATCTGGAGATATTAACCCTTTATCCATCAAATTGGAAATTCCTCCAATCCCTTTGGCATTTGATAACTTGAAAAATATTGCTTGAATTGTCAAGTTACTTTATATTTGTGTTCAGGTTACTGATGAGCCGAGCTGTATAGTTTGTGGTGTAAATCTGATAGTTTGATCCTGAGATATTAACCCTTTAACCTTCAAATTGAAAATTCCTCCAATCCCTTTGACATTCGATAACTTGAAAAATATTGCTTGGATTGTCAGGTTACTATATATTCGTGTTCAGTTTACTGATGTGCCAAGCTATATAGTTTTTGGTGTAAATCTGATAATTTGATCCTGAGATATTAACCCTTTATCCTTCAAATTGAAAATTCCTCCAATCCCTTTGGCATTTGATAACTTGACAAATATTGCTTGGATTGTCAAGTTACTTTATATTTGTATTCATGTTACTGATGTGCCGAGCTGTATAGTTTTTGGTGTAAATCTGTTATTTTGATCCTGAGATATTAACCCTTTATCCTTCAAATTGAAAATTCCTCCAATTCCTTTGGCATGAGATAACTTGAAAAATATTGCTTGGATTGTCAAGTTACTTTATGTTTGTGTTCAGGTTACTGATGTGCCAAGCTGTATAGTTTTTGGTGTAAATCTGATGATTTGATCCTGAGATATTAACCCTTTATCCTTCAAATTGAAAATTCCTCCAATCCCTTTGGCATTCGATAACTTGAAAAATATTGCTTGGATTGTCAAGTTACTTTATATTTGTGTTCAGGTTACTGATGTGCTGGGCTGTATAGTTTTTTTTCTTTGTCCATCTGTCTGTCCGTCCGTCCATCGGTCTGTCCATCCAGTGTCCGTATCCATTTCTTTGTCATTCGATAACTTGAAAAATATTGCTTGGCTTGTCAAGTTACTTTATATTTGTGTTCAGGTTACTGATGTGCCGAGCTGTATGGTTTTTTGGTGTAAATCTGTAATTTTGATCTGGAGATATTAACCCTTTATCCATCAAATTGGAAATTCCTCCAATCCCTTTGGCATTCGATAACTTGAAAAATATTCCTTGAATTGTCAAGTTACTTTATATTTGTGTTCAGGTTACTGATGAGCCGAGCTGTATGGTTTTTGGTGTAAATCTGATAGTTTGATCCTGAGATATTAACCCTTTAACCTTCAAATTGAAAATTCCTCCAATCCCTTTGACATTCGATAACTTGAAAAATATTGCTTGGATTGTCAGGTTACTTTATATTCATGTTCAGGTTACTGATGTGCCAAGCTATATAGTTTTTGGTGTAAATCTGATAATTTGATCCTGAGATATTAACCCTTTATCCTTCAAATTGAAAATTCCTCCAATCCCTTTGGCATTTGATAACTTGAAAAATATTGCTTGGATTGTCAAGTTACTTTATATTTGTATTCAGGTTACTGATGTGCCGAGCTGTATAGTTTTTGGTGTAAATCTGTTATTTTGATCCTGAGATATTAACCCTTTATCCTTCAAATTGAAAATTCCTCCAATCCCTTTGGAATGAGATAACTTGAAAAATATTGCTTGCTTTGTCAAGTTACTTTATGTTTGTGTTCAGGTTACTGATGTGCCAAGCTGTATAGTTTTTGGTGTAAATTTGATAATTTGATCCTGAGATATTAACCCTTTATCCTTCAAATTGAAAATTTCTCCAATCCCTTTGGCATGAGATAACTTAAAAAATATCAATCCGAGTGTCATGTTACTTCATATATATGTTCAGGTTACTGATGTGCTATGCTCTATAGTTTTTTATGTAAATCTGATAATTTGATCCGGAGATATTAACCCTTTATCCATCAAATTAGACACTCCTCCAATCCATTTCTATATGTACCCATACCATGTATGGTGTACATAATATCGGCATCCGTGGTGGCCCTCCATCATACAGCTTTCTACTAGTTGTGCGTATGGGTACACATCTGACGATTTCATCAGCCTATTTTTTATGTAAATCTAATAATTTGATCTGGAGATATTAACCCTTTATCCATCAAATTAGGCACTCCTCCAATCCATTTCTATATGTACCCATACCATGTATGGTGTACATAATTTCAGCATCCAGGGTGGCCCTCCGTCATACAGCTTTCTACTAGTTGTGTGTATGGGTACATATCTGACGATATAATATATTAAAGAGTGTCTGTTGAGAGTGTCTCCATTAAATTGCAACAGAACAAAATAATCCATTTTTTCTACTGCCTGACAAAACAAGCTAAATACATACAGTGTAAAGTTAAAGAGTAACTTAATACAGTGGTTTTCTGCACTTTTCAATAAAGCCATCACAATGGCTTCAAACTATCAACCAGTTAATCATGGTCAACATGCAACATTAACTTCAGGTATGAAAGTTATCAGGGATTGGTTTTGTCTGTAATGTGTTCAGGGATAGTGATTTTCAAAGAAGGCAGGCTTCATTTTTTTTTGCCTTTACAAACATAGATCCCTGCACATATGATAAGCAATAACCTGTGGCTCCTCTCAGGTTCTGCCTTTGGCATTAAGCAAAAGCCTTTGACACCTGATAAAAGATTTTCAGGGATTTTTGTCTCTGAGCACTTTCAGCTCTGATTAACTTTTGAATATGCTACTCATACACTCAAGATGCTGTTTAATTAACCTCATCACCAAGGTCTGAGATCAGTGCTTCTCTTCAGTTGGCCAAGTCTCTCTGTGGGAACTCTAGGAGGTGAAGCAGTGCTCTTTTACTGTGGTAAACAAGCTCTGTTTTACTTGTAAAATAGGACCTGGTCACCAATGCCTGGGATGGACGTCCTCTAAAATGGGAAATATGGGTATAAACGATTGGCTGGGCTTTACTATTATCTCCATGTTGCAGTGACAATAAGCCATTGTGCATATATATGTAACCTTAAGGCTACACAAAGTAGATCTTCTGTTTCTCAGGCCATTATTTGTGAAATTGCATGCGGGCAAGTGGTTTTTTATTTTATTTTTTATTTCAGTAATTACTTCTTAGCCATCAAAAGTTCATGTTCTTGGTTCAAGTTTTAGGCCTCATAATCTACAGAATACCAAGAGTGGTGGTGTATTTCATCCCTTGAGTGCAAGAAGGCTTTGCAATGCTAAAGCATTGCAAAGCCTTCTTGCACTCAAGGGACAAATTCATCAATTTTTTTAACTTAAGTAAAATATCAGACTTAAATCATTTAATTTTAATTTTTTTTAAGTTTAAATTGGTTATAAAAAGAGAGCATGCAGCAGCCAAAAGGACCATGCGGGAGGGCCTGAGAAACAGATTTTTTATTTTTTTTTAGGCCTAAACATCAATAAATAAACAAATAGTTTGTCAGACAAATAGGTTAGTTAACTCCTTCTGTTCATTCAGTAGTGTTTTGCCCAGACCTTCAGTGTATATAGAGTGTAATTTGGTATTAGGCCACCGAGAAGTGAAAATTTAACCCTTTACCCAATGCATATGATATGAAAATTCATCATTTTGAATGTTTTTCAAATTTAAAAAAAAAATTCAACAAAACTATTTCATGTGACCCCCTCATTGGAACGAGCTCAACAAGCTTGTTCCAATGAGAGGTCACGTAATATGTTGTTTTTTTTTAAATTACATTTTTTTTTTCATCCGTGGGAACACAGGAAAGTGAAGCAGTGTTGGTGTTTACTGTGGTAAACAAGTTCGGTTTTACTGGTAAAATAGACCCAGTAACCAATGCCTGGAGTGGAAGTCCTCTAGAATGGGCAACATTGGTATACACGATTGGTTGGACTTCACTTTATATCCATGTTGCAGTTGCGATTAGCCATTGTGCAGAAATATGTGACCTTAAACACCAATAAATAAATTAACTTTTGAAATTGTTAGTCCTTCGGACAAGTAGGTTAGAAAACTCCTGTTCATTCAATTGTTTTTACTCAGTACTTCAGTATATACAGGGTGTAATTTGGTACCAGGCCACCGAGAAGGTGGACATTTAACTAACTAATACTTTCCACACCATTAGAAACTTGAGGGGCCAGAAGCCACATTTGCTGTTCGTGGGGCCCTGGGTAGAAGACCTGGTGGTCCATGAACTATACATTTTGTTACTGAACCTTCAAATTTTAAGAGCTAATGTCATTCAAAGATGTTGTATGGTTCTAATCATTCAAAACAAAGTAAAATCATTTTGAAATATGGCCTGTATCATTCCAAAATTATAAATAAATAAATCAGGAGCAAATTTTTAATGTATAGTGGTCACTTCAGTGTTGCAATGGGGTCGGGCACAAAAATTCGCATTGGTTGAGAAAGCTGAACTATTTTTTTTTTTTCCTGACATTACATCACACAGTTTAGCTCTTCAACCCAGTACAGACAATAGTGAGTGCCGTGAGATATCTTATTAGGTGTGATGCTTCCTTAGGACCAACAGAATGGAATGGTAAAAAAAAATTGCTATCGGTTTTATCATGGGGGACTTTTTCGGGACTTTGAAAAAGTGCTGAGTCAGCATTTTTTTTAACACTGTGGGTAATGGGGAAAAACATTTAAGACTACTTTTTAGCTCACCTGAGCGAAGCTCAAGGGGAGCTTTACTAATCACTTTCCGTCTGTCGTCCGTCCATCGACTTCTTCTCACAAACTACTCAACCAAATTGAACCAAATCTGGTGTGCATGTTCCCTATCATATGTCAATTCAAGTTTGTTCAAATCAAGTTGACCCGCCCCTTAGTAGGGCCACACCCAAAAAGTTAGCCTAAATCTTTAAAAATCTTATTCTCATGAACCAGCAGGAGCAGAGACTTGATATTAGGTGTGCAGCTTCCTTTTGAGGTGTAGACGCAGATTTGTTCAAGAGCAGTTCTAGGGGCTATATTTGCCATCGTTATGGGAGGGGCAAGAATTTTTGCCCCGCCCAAAATTTCTATTTTGCAAACCAAGAGGCTGATTTGAACCAAATTTGATATGAGGTTTTATTGGGACAAAAGTATTTAATTTATGCCCAAAAAAATTTTTTCGTCGCCCCCATGGGAACTGCAGGAGCTAAAAAATAGACAAAAATTAAAATGCCCATATCTCCAAAACTGCACTGCACTGAGAATTTTATTTGGTGTGAAGCTTCCTTAGGACCAACAGAATGGAATGGTAAAAAAAAATTGCTATCGGTTTTATCGCAGGGTACTTTTTGGGGACTTTGAAAAAGTGCTGAGTCAGCATTTTTTAACACTGTGGGCAATGGGGAAAACATTAAAGAATCTTCTCCCAAACCACTTGTCCAAAGGTTTTCATATTTCACATATAACATCATTGGAAGATTCATTCACATATTGTTGAAATCAATTCCCTGGGTCCATATTTGGGCTCTCTATGGGTGCCCAAATGTTCAAATTAGTGCAATATGAGGAATATTCTTTAAAAATCTTCTTCAAATCCACCAATCAGTATCCTTTGATATTTGATATGCAGCATCCTTAGGGAGGGGGGGGAGGGTGAGATTCAAGATTGTTCAAGCCAAGTCCCTGGGTTCATGTTGGGGCTCACTGTGGAAGCCCAAATTATAACTTAGTTCAATATGAGGAATTTTCTTAAAAAACTTCTTCAGATTCAGCAGTCAGAATTTTTTATATTTGGTATGCAGCATCCTTAGGGCAGTGAGATTCAAGATTGTTTAAACCAAGTCCCTGGGTTCATATTTGGGCTCTCTGTTGGAGCCCAAATTATAACTTAGTTCAATATGAGAAATATTCTTCAAAAATCTAATTCTTCACATCCCCAGTCAGAATCTTTTGATATTTGGTATACAGTATCCTTAGGGAGGTGAGATATAAGTTTGTTAAAGCCAAGTCCCTGGGTTCATATTTGGACTTCCTGTGGGAGCCCGATTTGTACCAAAATTTCTATTTTCCAAACTGAGAGGCCAGTTTGAACCAAATTTGATTTGAGGGCTTATTGGGTCATAAGTACCTAATTTGTGCCAAAAACATTTTTCCTGTCACCGCATTGGAACTGTAGGAGCTAAAAATAGAAAAAAATTAAAGTGCCCATATCTCCAAAACTACATGGCACTGAGAATTTTTATTTTGTGTGAAGCTTCCTTAGGAATAGCAGAAAGGAATGGTCAAAAAAAAAATTGCCATCGTTTTATTCATAGGGTACTTTTCCAGGACTTTGAAAAAATGCTGAGTCATCATTTTTTAACACTGTGATTAATGGGAAAAACATTAAAGAATCTTCTTCTCCCATACCACTGCTCCAAAGGCTTCTATATTTCACATATAACATCTTTGGAAGATTCTTTCACATGTTTGTTGAAATCAAATCCCTGGGTCCATAATTGGGATCTCTATGGAGCCCAAATGTTCAGATTAGTGCAATATTAGGAATATTCTTTAAAAATCTTCTTCCAATCCACCAATCAGAAGCTTTTGATATTTGGTATGCAGCATCCATAAGGGGGTGAGATTCAAGTTTGTTCAATTTGAGTCCCCGGCTTAATATTGGGGCTTTCTATGGGTGGGGAGGGGTGAGGTAGGGGGTGCATGTTAGGTTCAGGTTTGTCCAAATCCATTCCTTAGTGTTTTTCCATAAAATTTGCCTTTCATGACTTCATTCCTTTGTAGTGTTGATGAACCATGTCTAACTGAATGTGCAAATACTTCTTTGAACCACTTTGGCAGGTGAGCGATTAAGGCCACTTGGGGCCTCGTGTTTCCCAAACCACTGCTCCAAAAGCTTTCAAATTTCACATATAACATCTTTGGTAAATTGTTTAACACTATTATTGAAATCAAATCCCTGGGTTAATATTTGGGCTCTCTATGGGAGCCCAAATGTTTAAATTAGTGCAGTATGAGGAATATTCTTTAAAAATCTTCTTCTTCAGATATACCAATCAGAATCTTTTGATATTTGGTATGCAGCATCCTTAGGGGGCTGGGATCCAAGTTTGTTCAAGCCAAATCCCTGGGTTGATATTTGGGCTCTCTGTGGGAGCCCAAATTATAACTTAGTTCAAAATAAGGCATTTTCTTTAAAATTCTTCTTCTTCAGATCCAGCAGTCGAAATGTTTTGATATTTGGTATGAAGCATCCTTAGGGGGGTGGGATTCAAGTTTGTTTATGTTAAGTCCCTGGATTGACATTTGGGCTCCCTGTGGGAGCCCAAATTATAACTTTGTTCAATATGAGGAATATTCTTCAAAAATCTTCTTCACATCCTCCAGTCAGAATCTTGATATTTGGTATACAGCATCCTTACAGAGGTGAGGTTCAAGTTTGTTCAAGCCAAGTCCCCTGGTTCATATTTGGGCTCCCTGTGGGAGCCCAAATTATAACTTAGTTCAAAATGAGGAATATTCTTCAAAAATCTTCTTGGGCTCCCATTTTAACAGTGTTCATCGTGGGAAAATGCTGAGTTAGCATGCTTTCAAAAATATTAAAAAAAATATCCAGAACCACTTATCAGAATCCTTTGATAATTGGTATACAACACTGCAAGGGGGGTCATATTTCAGGTGTGTTCAAATTAAGTTTCTGAGAATATTGTTGTGCTCCAAACAGAAGACACCCATTTTAACACTGTAATGAGAAAAGTCAGTATGTTTTTAAAATTTAAAAATGTCTCCAGAACCACTGATCAGAATCTTCTGATTTTTAGTTTGCACCATCCACCAGAGGGATCAGATTCAAGAATGTTTAGATCAAGTCCTGTCTGGTTCATATTTGGGATCCATACAGGAGCACAGATTTTGTAAAAGGCTTTAAAAATCTTCTCCAGAACCACAACTCAGAAACTTTTGATGTTTGGTATACCAGCATCTTTAAGGGGGTCAGATTCAAGTTTGTTCAAATTATGTGTTTTGGTTCATAGTTGGGCTCCCTCTGGCAGCCCAAATTTAAACTTAATGTAATTATCTTTAAAAATCTACTCCAGAACTACCCATCAGAATCTTTTAATATTTGATATCCAACACCCTTAGGGTTGTCAGATTTAAGTTTGTTCAAATCAAGTCCTTGGGTTCATATTTTGACTCCATAGAGAAAACTCCCATTTTAACACTGTTGGTTTTGGGAAAACGCAGAGTTAGCTGCTTTTAAAATTTCGAAAATATTCTCCTCCAGAACCACTGGTCAGAATCTTTTGATATTTGGTATACAACAGTCTTAGGGAGATCAGATTGAAGTTTGTTCAAATCAAGTCTCCGGGTTCATATTTGGGTTCCATACAGGGGCCCAAATTTTGGAAAATCCTTTAAAAATCCAGAACCACCAGTCAAAATATTTTGATGTTTGGTGTACAGCATATTTAGGGAGGGAGTGGAGGGTGGGTTCAGATTCAAGTTTCAGGTCCAAATTATGTCCCTTGGTTCATAGTTGGATTTCCTTCCGGCAGCCGGAATGTAAACTTAGTGCAATATGAGGAATATTCTTAAAAATCCTCTTCTCCAGAACCACCAGTCAGAATCTTATATTTGGTATGCAACATCCTTAGAGGGGTCAGATTTAACTGTGTTCAAACCAAGTCCCTTGGGTAATATTTAGTCCCCCTATGCGGGGAGCCTGAATTTAGGGCAATATGGAGAATATGGAGAATAATCTGTAAAAATTTCTTCACTAGGACCACTAGTCACGATCTTTTGATATTCGTTATGCAATTTCCTTAGGGGGATCAGATTCAGGTTTATTCAAATCAAGTCCCTGGGGTTATATTTGGGCTCTGTATTGAAGCACAAATTTTAAGGAAGTGTAATATGAGGAACAATCTTTTAAAATCTTCAGATCCACCAGTTTGAGTCTTTTAATATCTGGCATGCGACATGCTAAATGGCGTCAGATTGCAGTTTGTTCAAACAATGTCCCTTGGTTTATGGGAGCCTGCATTTTAACTTGGTGCAATATGAAGAAACATATTTAAAAATCTTCTTCAGATCCACTAGTCAGAATCTTTTTGTTTGATATACAGTATCTTTAGGAGGTAAGATTCAAGCCTGTTCAAATCATATCATCCATATTTGGTCTCCCTATGGCAGCCTGAAGTTTAACTTGAGTGTAACATAAGAAATACTCTTTATCACACACCTGTTCTATGTAATCCCCATCTACAAGAACACTAAACCACGCGGAAAATGAAAATCTGTTCCGAAATCGGAAATCGTTGAAGGACTATTTTTAAATAGAAGCGAAATTTTACTTTAATTTTATATAAATCGTGCAACGCAATTCAAATTTGAATCGCTAGCGTTACCTGAAAATCGTCCCCTGACCTCCAATGTGTTCTTTGTGCCAGTAGGCACATAGAACACTTTGGAGCTCAAGGGACGATTTTCAGTAAAATAGTAACACTGGTCCCCCTCGCAAATTTGGTTGGCGATAAAATGTGTTGTTTTTGTTGATATTTGTTAAATGAATTGCTGAGTGTCCTAATAATTGTTTTCATAGACGCGAAGGCGTGTATTACACATCGACACACGCGTGTGTCATTCTGTGTATTTACTAGTCTTCTACATAACCACATGTCAGAACCTTTTAATATATGGTACGCAAATGGGAGGTCAGATTTAAGTTTGTTCAACCTAAGTTCACAGGTTAATATTTACTGGACGCCCGATGGGGGGGGGGGGGGGGGGGGGGGGGGGCTCAGTAGGTAGAGGTGCAGGCTGCAAGCCGAGAGGTCCTCGGTTCGAATCCCATCTGCGGCAACCGCGTTGTGTCCGTGTGCAAGACACTTCACCCCCACTGCCCACGTGGGGCACGATGACGCTATGTACTAAGGCGTACTGCACGTCGATGGTGCACCTGTCTTCAACCAATGCTAACCCTGCTTGTGTGGAGTTAGTATGTTGGGGAGCTGACAGTTTCTCGGTGGTTCTCTCCGGGTACTCAGGCTTCCTCCTCCCGTAAAACTGTCGTGGTCATGATTAGCCATTGTGCAGAAATATGTGACCTTAAACACCAATAAATAAAAAAATAAATAAATACTGGACGCCCGATTGTAATGATACTAAATTGTAATCCATTATTGTCAGTACGGTTATCCATACTTGGATATAAAGTGTGACATATATCGATGTCGTCATTGTCTGCTAGAGGGCTGTGTGTATTGAACGCACGTTGCCAATAAACATGGATGCTGATAAAACTGATCGTGTGTTGTCACTTGAAAACCTTACACCTGTGGGAACCCAAATTTCCACTTAGTGCAATATGAGGAATCTTTAAAACTCTTCTTCAGATAGATCCACCTGTCCGAATCTTTTGGTGTTTGATATTCAACATCCTTGGGGTTCAGAACTCAAGTTCATTCAAATCAAGTCCCTGGATTCATATTTGAGCCATCACGGTCAGAACAAATCTGGTTTACACCCACCTCCCCCAATTGGTCATCTTCGTAATGCCCATGGTGCTGATCTAGTGTTTTGTGTTTTTTAACATGCATAATTTACTCAAACAGTATGTGTAGTTTTACATCAGTTAAGACGATTGAAACTTGCTACAAATATGTGTAGAATATTATAAATACATGTATTGATACTGCACCAGGGTGTAAATTAGAATATTACATGTATTGATACTGCTGCATCAGGGTGTGATTTAGAGTTACGGTCCTGGGCTGTTCATCCACTATTTCTAATGGCTGCCTTTTGAGCTGAAACGGTTAAGGGATTTTCTTGATCGATTAATCACGTGGATTAACTTTGATTAACCGATTAATGACTTGTCCAAATAGTTATCTCGCTGAGCTCGTTCCAATGAGGGGTCATAAGCTATGTTTTTTGAGACAAAAATTGAAAATTTGTTAGTAATTCCTGAATTCATTTTGCAAGTATCGTCTGCTACCCTCAATGGGTAAAGGATTTAGAATGACCATTTCCAGCTACTGATACAGTATGATGATCATGCAAGTGAACAAGTATGTCGGCAAGTAACTTACACGCTTTACTCTGTCTCATATAATTGATGTGAGTCAGTGTGACAATGTTTGCCTGTTTTGGAACAAGTTTGTTCCTTTGTTAACCCATATAAAATAGTAGTTCAAAGGTAACGTTTAATCGATCAATTATTTTTTGGATCAATCAAGATGTTGATCATAGATTAATTGATTAATCGATTAACCGTTTCAGCTCTAGCTGCCTATTGCTTGTTTCAGGTCACCCCAGCGAAATGCAGTTGCAGTGACTAATCATCTATTGTTAGGTCTGTATTGAATCCTGTGCATATTGTTTGTAACTTCAGTGTCAAAACCCGTTTCTTTGACATTTGGGATCAATGCTTTTTGTCGCTTTTCACATTGATTTTGTTCAAATGAGATTGCTGCACCCCATGTGGTAAAAATCTCTTAAATTTAAAAACAAAACCATATCATGAATCGTAATATCTTTTTATGTCCCCAAATGGAGCATCATAAAATGGTATTAAAATGGAACGTACAGTTTCTACCTCACGAATAAATATTGCCATTAGCAAATTTAATACTTTCGGTACAAACAGCTTCTTTTTCAGTAATTGGAAGTAATCGGGGTAAAATGGTTAATGTCTGGGTTTGCCCAAGGGTTGGGAACGGCTATCCCCTTGAACCACGAAGAGCTACCCATATATTACATTTGGCTCCCGGACTATAACTGATAGTCTAAGAAAATAAGAAAAGGCGCAAGTCTCCCTGAGTCTCTAAAAACTGTGACTCTTGTCATTCAACACCTATTTCTGTCTCCTGTGAAGTCCACTGTTGAAATTATGATTTCATTATTCGGGGTGGGCACTTGGTGAGTGTGTCTTTGACGACGGTGGCTTGATCCTTATCCTTTTCATTAAAATAGTTCATCTGAGCAGAAACGACAGGTAGAAAGAACTTTTTAGTCCCCCAGTTATCAGAATGTAAACAGTAGGTTCCTTCCAAGATGTACAAAAGCATTAGCTGACAGGAATCTTCAGGTTATTGGTAATGTTGATGCCACAATTGATGGAAACGTGCCACATTCCTGGCCCCTATTGCTTACCCCTAAGCCTGCAAACTGTGTTCAAAGGCCTCACCCCCGGGGTGATAAAATCCGGTATCTACTTATACAGTTATCTCCCCTGTAAACAGACGTAAAGTATGGTTCTCCACAATATATCTAAAAGTTAGTCGAGCAATAATTGGATCAGGCATTGATCGGACGATTTAAATGAACCTCATCGAGCAAATAAGGTTTAGACCAATTGTTTGAAAGACTCACTGCTCGTACGACTATTCGACTCATCTCGGAAAAAAACCCGATTCCATATCCACAGAAGTTTCTACGAAAGGAATTCCGTTGGTCACTTGTACAACACTACTGGACATCCCTCTCACTGTCTCCTTGTAGTACTACCATTTGCTTCACCACGACTTCACATATCTTTCCTAAAATCAGCCTTCGCAGTCTAGACCAAAGACTTTCGCTTCCAATACTGATGGTTTGTACCATGGCTATCACTATCTGTCCTGTGCTGGAACTCCCACCATTGCAACTGACTTACTAGAAAATAATAATAATAATTCTTTGGCCTTCCGCTGATTTGTTGCGGCCCTCTAACGAGGTGGCCTACATTATCCCAATCCCCCGTTGGCAATTCCTCCCCAACTCTCCCTCCTAATCCCTCAGCACTCAGTCAAAAAGTGTTTCATAATTCCCCCCAACGGCGCTTTCGGCCGTTACGTTGGGTAAAGGGTTAAGCTGCTCTGTGAAGGGTTAAACTGAATGGTAGTTTGTAATGCAGGATAGTGTGTGTCTATAAAGAATGATATCTTTGATTGTATAATGGAATTTATTCTGTAGATTGATTGTTGGGCTCTTAGTTCGCTATTGACATTTACTGTTAAGTCAACAAGCGCTTGTCCAATATTTGCGTTCATTGCAAATCTCCATAATTCACATGATGAACTCAGCAACCCATTTCTCCGAATAGGCTTTACACTGTTTTTTCCACACATCTTGTATTTCATCAATGAACTCTGGGAAGGGTAAAAGAAATAATTCGAATGAAGGGAACATGGATTGACGGCTATCTCAAACTGAATGCTGGCTCCGGTGTTCTGGTAGCATCTGTAGATGTCCATAAAGGTTTCGGAATATTTTGATGTGGTTCCAGTGGAATCACTTTTATTGTTAAAAAATCAGTTTTAATTCGAAACTTTGAAAGTGTGTTCAAAATCTCTGGTAGGGTGTATAGATGTGCATGAAAGTTTCAGATTTTTGATTTGGCCCCATGTGGCGTCCGTAGCACAATTTATGTCGTTTGAGGATCGGTTTCCGGTGGAAGGCTCCTAGGGGTTTTAGCTTTAAACGTTGAAAGTGTGTTCGTATGTTCCAATGGGGTCTCTAGATGTGCATAAAGGTTTCGGATTTTTGATTCGGCCCCATGTGGCGCCTGGAGCGCCACTTTTGTCGTTACAGAATCGGTTTCCAGTGAAAGGCTTCTAGGGTGGTTTTAATTTGAAACGTTGAAGGTGTGTTCATACGTTCCAGTACGATGTCTAGATGTGCATAAAGGTTTTGAATTTTTAATTCGGCCCCATGTGGTGTCCGTAGCGTCACTTTTGTCGATAGAGAATCGGTTTCCGGCGAAAGCTCCTAGTTTAGAATTTTTGGAAGCAGTACAACATTTGGATTACCAGAAATCATAATTCTGAATGCAGCAAGGGCTTGTATTCATATTCATGAATGAAGATGTGTGTCATTGGCAACAGGGGAGAAAACTCTGATCTTACATATTTTTCATAGTGCATTTATGCTTGACCGTTCAATATCCAATCAGCGCGTGATATTGGACAGTGTTAGCACTGGCAGTGTAAACATGGCAAACCATCTAACACAGCTTTTTAGCGATGTTAACCGTACAACACTAGACAGTGATTGTTGATCACGTGACCGTAATTCTACACTCTAATTGGTTCATTCTGTTTGATGTATAATAATATATGAAATGTCGCTAATTAATTAAGATAAATGGATACACTAATTCCATTATTTAGTAATGTTATTTTCTTGTTGCTGTTACTATAATATTTAAAATACAATGCATTTTTCAGATATTACACTTAAATTATTATTATACCATATAGTTAGTTTGAACCTTAACGTGTATCCATTGGTGTTGTTTGAACAACATTTTTCATCACTTACAATCACGGATGTGAAATGGGATAAACAGTTGAGGGCTTTGCACACACATACAATATTGTTTATACATCATGTCAGATGGCGAATCCAATCTCGGGTGGAGAATCTTCAGTAGGAAAGAAATAATGTTGTTTTTCAATCAATTTAATGTGCAATATAATACCTTTTCATTTCTCTCTGTATCAAGCATTGACCACTAATCAAGAATGCAAATGCGGGGATATACTATAGTGTACTTTGCACACAAATGACACCATCTAGTTTAAGAGTCACTATCAGTCTGAATTAAGAGATACTGAAAGTCGAAATTAAGAGATCCTGTTAGTCTTAATGCTGAGATAGCAAGTCTTAATTCAGAGGTGTGTAAGTCTTAATTCAGGGGTAAGTCTTAATTCGAACATGTTGTGAATCTGAATTTAGAGAAAATGAAGTCCATTTATTTCCACGGCAACCGCATCCTCTATAGAAATACAAGGCGGCAGCAAATCAATCATAATGGACGACGGAAACACATGGTGCGTATGCACACTAACTCAGCGTACCACCGTAATGATGTCACAACATAAACGTAACACCTAACTTATATAGCGACTGGCCATCTGGACCCCATTACAAAACTTGCTTGACCTTTGACCGCTAAGATCAAGGAAACTTATTTGTTTGAGTTTTTTCACAATATCTGTAAAGAGTACCTCATTACTAATACAATGATTCATGAAACCGAGACATAAATTTTAGCACAAGCTCTAAAGAGGGGGAGAGATTAAAAAAAAACCTTAAACCACTCCATACCAGAAAGACAACTTTAGGCTCTCACCTAGTTAAATTCTCATACAGAAGTCTGAAGTTCTCACCACACGACTTTAATGTATCAGTTTTCAGAAACAGAAGAAAATGTGCTGAAGAAAGCAAGTCCGCGCTGTTTAGCCAGAGACAGACGCGCCAATACAACACATCTAGGTCCTTTAACAATTCACATTGCCTTTACTGGCCACTCCTCTTCTCACCCTCAAGGAAAACTCCTCTCCAAATGTTCCACGTTCGCCTGTTCATCGTCAACAACACACAGCAATTGCTCCATTCTCTAATCCTGTTGCAGTGGCGGTGGGTGGGGTGGAGAACGGCAACACAGACGAGGGTGCCCTAACTTTTTCACATTATATATTTTGCGCACCCCGGCTTTTGATGAATAAAAAAATACCTAAGGAGGTGTTCAATGTTCATTTATTTCTGATTATGTTTTAACCTTTGACCTGACAGGAATTGCTGACGACACCTGCAGGAGCGAAGTGGCTCAATGGTTACGACATTGAACTTCAAACCGAAAGGTTCACGGTTCGATCCCCACCAGGGGTAACCGCGTTGTGTCTTGGGGAAGGCACTTCGTCCCGATTGCCCACGGGGAGAGTGGGGGGGGGGGGGGCACGGTGGCGCTGTGTACGAAGGCGTACTGCCAAGCTGCCAAGTCGAAGGTGTGCTTGTCTTCAATCAATGCTAACCCTGATTGTGTGGAGTTAGTTGCTCGTCGCTGCTCGGTGGTTCTCTCCGGGTACTCGGGCCTCCTCCACCCGTAAAACTGTCCGACACGAAGTGACCCTGGCTGTCGAAAGTGTCTTTAACCCCCAATAAATAAATAATAAATTAATAAAATGATAACACCTACCCAAGTAAATTCTGAAAATCGCCTTATGGCCTTAAAACATAACTTATACCATTCCTTGGAACGAGATCTTTCCGGGGGCGGGGGTGGGGGCGGATGAGCTATATTCTTTGATGGCAAAAAAAATATAATTCTGTAGCCACACACACACACACTTTCATTTTACTTCGCCGCCACTGCCCGGCTGATTTGATCGTCAGATTGACCAAACAGACGAAGTCAGACATTTACAGTAATGATTAATGACGGGTTATTGAACAGGAAATCAAAATCCAGTAACTATGAAAGAATTCTCCAATACGATAAGAAGTATTATAAACATGAGCTTCTTATAACAGGTTTTAAACAACGCTTAGAAACACTGGACTGTGTCAATGTAATTCCGTACTTTTTATTGCATGGGTGTCTTACAAACAATCGTGTCTGTCGTATGGTGTTTTTGCAACAGCGCATGTTTAATCAAGTTATTTCCAAGTGACATGGAGAATGATTTTATATTCTTTGCGTTTGCTGTGAAATCGTTCACCCGGTGGTTCACTGACTGAAAATCCAGTGGTGTTTTTGTTAACGTTTTCTGTTATTTTGCACTTTCATTATTCGTAACTCGCCACCATGAAATTGACGTTTCCACTGCCTTGTGTTCAAGACTTTTCGAAAGAGAATAATGCTGAACAAAACAAACGGAGCTCACCTTCCAACTGGATGTTTCAGTTTTAGAAACCAGTCATTGCCATTTAGTTATTGTTCATTTCTAGGAATACTGAGTCTGATTATAAAGATTCCGTTTATCAGCGTGCTTTACTTTCAATTAAGGTAAGTACGAAACTGTTCACCGCTGTAAATCATCAACAGACTATTCTCGATTAATATACTACTCGAAGTTTGCTAAGCACCACATATTTGACACATCATTGTGAAATTTTCTTGTGACACATTTGCGATAGTTTGGTGGACATGATTGAGGAATGTATTGAGATGGTCCCCAGTGTTTACATTAGCTCTCTTGACAGGCAGACGTTTCTTGACAGTCATGGGAAGCATGTACCCCTTGATTTCCATGATGCTTTCGTCTACTGTCTGCATGTACATGAGATGTGTAGGGTATTCAGTCTTCATTTCAACACAAACCCTTGTGATTTAATGATTGAATGATTGATTTAATGATTAATATGGCGAATACAAATGTAAGAAAACATTTGTCTGAAGCAGAAATGTGGTGGGCTGTAGGGATGGTGGAACAAAGGGGCTACCCGTCGTCAGGTTGGTGAGGCCCTTGGTGTGCACCATACGGTGATCACCAGAGCTTAGGCAAGATTTCTGCAGTATGGCACACCAGTCAGACGACATGGCAGAGACAGGGCAACATCTGCAGCTAGAGACCGGTTTTTGATCATTCAGGCCCGTAGGAATCGCTTTGACACAGCAACCCAGCTTCGCAGTGACCTTCAGAATGCATCCGGAGTAAATATTTCGACGCAGCCTATCCGGGCAAGGTTGCACGAAGGTGTTCTCCGATCGAGAAGACCATGTATTCGCATTCAGCTGCCCCAGAACCACCGCCAGGCACGATTTGAATGGGTCATGGGTCACGTTTGATGGACCAGAGAAGATTGACAACCTGTCCTTTTTACAGATGAGTCAATGACCGCTATGGTGGAGGGTCAATAATGGTCTGTGGCGGCATCAGCTGGGATGACCGTACAGAGCTATGTGTCCTTGACCGTGGTACATTGACTGCACAACGATATATTGACGAGATCCTGGATGCCCACGTCAGATTGTATGCAGGTGCAGTGGGTGATAGATTCGGTCTGATGGACGATAATGCCCGTCCTCATGTTGCCCATGCTGTCCGGGCGTACCGACAGAGGGAGGGGATTGAGCGTATGGACTGGCCAGCAAGATCCCCTGACCTCAATCCAATCGAACATGTTTGGAATGAGTTGCAGCTTGCAATTTCAGTCCGTCCAGTCCAACCAAGAAGTTTCCAGGAGCTTGGTGCCATCCTTGTCCAAGAATGGAACAGCATCCCACATAGGACCATCTGGAACCTGAATGGGTGCATGAGAAGGCGTTGTCAAGCTGTAATTAACAGTAATGGGTCTCATACTCGATATTGAACCCATACCAGTTCGCTCCGTCAACTTTATGGCTTATTTGAAAAATTTCCTCTTTTACCAATAATATCCATTTTCCATGGTTTTCGTATTCAAAAGCTAAAAATAAAGTCAAACACAAACAAAATCTCAATTTCTGTGCTTAAATCATTAAAGATATAATTAAATATAAAATATATACACGTTTCATAACAATATTTCAACTAAAACGTAAAGCAGGTAGTTGGATATACTTGGTGCTTAGCAAACTTTGAGTAGTATACATAAACTTTACCTAAAGGTGTTTTTTGAAAGCACGAACGATTTGTGATAAACGTTTAACCTTTTATAACTAACATGAAAAGCAGACGACACTTGCAAACAAAATTCTTGAATAACTATCGTTTTCATTTTTTGTCTAAAAAACACAGGTTATGACCCTTCATTGGAACGAACTCGATGAGCTCGTTCCAAAGAGGGGTCATAACCTATGTTTTAGAGACAAAAAATAAAAAAAAAATAATGAAAATTAACTGGTGATTTTTGTGAATACCGGTGGCCGGTTTTACGTCGGGTAAAGGATTAATACATAAACTTCACCTAAAGGTGTTTTCTGTAAGCGCGAATGATTTGTGATAAACGTTTAAAAAGAGAACAGGAGAACTATATACAAGAGGGGTCACGCGAAGCCGCTTTCTCCATTACCGCTTGCCAGCGGTTTGCCCCCCCCCCCCCCCCCCCCCCCCCCCCCCCCCCCCCCCCCCCAGTTTCGTCGACTTTGCATTAGGCCTTTTCATACGACTTCGTCCCATTGGTCATTTGTTCATAACTTGTTCATAACTTCCGTTTTGAAATGTGTAAAACATCTGTTCTATTTCTTAAAAAACAGGCCAAAATATTTACTCTTAAATCTGACGGACAATTGGTGCAATATGAAGTTTACTTAATAACAAAGTTGTAAATATACACCCGCGTCCATTTACACTTTGGATGCTGTTGGAGGATATTCTTGACGAGGACAGCATATCTCTTGACACTCTTGTGTAAATAGAATTTCGACACTTTTAACAAAAGTTTCCTCACTAAATTGAATCAACTTTTCACCAGTGACTTTTAAAGTTAAAGTTCTATGAGTATCTCTTCAAATCTTCAAAAACTTAATTAAAAAAAATAATTTTGAAAACCTCAGCAGTGAAAGAATTGACAATAAATAACCCGGAAGCAAATATGAATGAAGTACAGTACGTGAAGAGTGTATTATCATTAAATCACCCGCAGAATGGAGATTCCACCCGAGCAATAATTGCAAATTTGTTGCAAAGCGTAACAAGCACAGGCAAAGTTCCAGCCCATTGGGTGAAACATTGCTTGTGTTTGAATTTGAAAGTGATACTTTGGGTGATAACTCCACGCCGCGGGTGATTTAGTTACAATCCACTCTTCACGTACTGTACAGTACGGCCGTCGTGGTTTGATCACTTTCCACGGGGTGTGCAGTATTCCTACGAAAATTAGATTGCAAACACTAATTATAAGAATAATCATCCAAACTTAAAGTTATGAAGCACCGGGTACAATCCTGTGCGTCATTAACTGGTAGAGTGCTAAATTATTTTTGGTCATCAAATCTTCTACAGATGTCGCTGCCTTGTTACAGTTTATGGGAGAGTGCCAATGGGCACTCTCCCATAAATTGTGACAAGGCAAACCTTTACAGACTAAATAATATCACTTTAAAGATAATACAAAGCATATCCACTGAATATGAGCCTTCAAGTTGTGACACCTGTGCTTCAGAATAAAGCCCAACTATGGGCTTCCATCACTCTACCAGTTAATTAAAATTTTGATGATGGTGAATTTTATTATCTGGTAAACGCATGCGTGGACATCACCGCCCACACGTGGATCACGACCAGTCCGCGATGACTGTACTCAGTGTAAGTGCCACGAAACTTAAACCAAAAGTTTACTTGTAGATAAACAGGAAGCATTGGGAATTAATTCCTTTACCTTGTGAAACAGAAATATCGATCCTTGGCTGTTCATAGAAATCGACACTCAAACTTTATTGTTACGTTATTGTTTCCCCCACCACTGAGCTTATAACCCATCTAGCTCCTTCCATTCAGGGATCATAAGCTATGTTTTTGGTGTCATAAAATGAAAATTTTGATTGTTCAAAAAATATTTTTGCAATTGTCGTCTGCATGTTAGTTGAAGAGATGCACGCTAAAAACTAAAGTGTTAAAAACTACACTTGAAGTGCTGTATTTAACACTTACTAAGTGCTGAACTAGCACTTTGTTCAAGTGTGGATATCCCAGAACTTGACAGGTGTTACAATAATACCACTTGATAAGTGTAATGTCGCGACACTTAAAAGGAAACAACGCAGATGACGCGGATCAGGCTCGAACTCTCGAGCCTGATCCGCGTCATCTGCGTTGTGTCCTTTTAATTATGTACACACCAAGCGCAAATCAAATTATGGACGATTCTGGAAGAACCACCAATGCTAGACACATGGTAAGTGCCATCCATTCACGTTTCAGATGTCTGACGATTGTAATGTCTAAGTGCTTAAAGCAATGCACTTTGAGTGTTAAAATCAAACCCTAAGAGTTAGAATGGGTTTAACACCTTAGAAGTGTCAGTTTTAACACTTTAGTTTTTAGTGTGTAATAATTCTGTTGTATGTATGTTCTATGCAGTGGTCTAGTGGTTTAGGTACTGGACTCCTGATTGCCGGGCGGAGTTATAGAGGGTTCGACTCCCGGCAAGGGATCATAAACCAACATCTCGAAATTCCTCTAAAACATGATTTTGTCCTTCGATAAACACACAGGTCAGTGCCATTCTTCACCTGGGGCAACCACACTTACCACAACACCTTCGTCGTACTGTTACCAATGCGTTCAACACTTACATGCTGCTGCCGAAAGGAAGGTGAACCAAGTAATCACGGGAACTTCATTTAAAAATCTGGATTCCAGCCATAGTTTCTGACGGATTGCAACGGTCTAATCGACCGGGCAGGGGATCCGAAACCAACATTCTAAATTGCTCAAAAAACATGATTGTGTCCTTAGATCAACACTAAGTTAGCGTACACTTTGGCTCTTTGTTTAGCAAATGCGTTTTACAGTAATTTGATAGTTTTTATTCTTCCCTTCACAGGAAACAAAATCAGCAAATCTTTCCTCTTAGACTTTTATGTTAATAGAAAGGACAGTGTCTGTATTCTATGTCACGATATGCACATTGCTCATATAATGAACAGAAAACTGAAAAAGTTACAGAACATCAAAAGATGGTGAAAGCGCCGTTTTCTTATTTTTAAATCAGTTTTAACAGAAAATAATAGTAATACGTTCAAACTAACTGGGGAAAAATGTTAAAAGCCAACTTTTGTAGTTTCAAACTACTATTTTGGAAAATGCCCGAAGGTTGTGAAATAAAGTGCACGTCGATGACACTGCTTCGCTAACATTTCGAAATTTCTATTTTTATATGAAATTCCCACAGCCTTAGTGTTAAATGTACAGGCAATTTTAGAAACTCAAGGAAGCTAGCTTTCCTATGAATCTCTTCCAAAGACGAGAATTGTCAGCCACGAACGCTGTGCCCAAATAATGTAAATGTGCCAAAATTATGCGGCGGTTAACCCTTTACCTAACATGAAAAGCAGACGACACTTGCAAACAAAATTATTGAATAACTATTTTTTTCGTCAAAAACATAGCTTATGATCCCTCATTGGAACGCGCTCAACGAGCTATGTTTTTGAGGCCAAAAATTAAAAAATAATGAAAATTGAATGGTGATTTTCGTAAATAGCGTTGGTCGGCTTTGGCCGGTACGCTGGGTAAATGGTTATAAATGTTTGTAAAGTTTCCCCGACGCACGCCATATAGTGTACGGCCTTTCCGAGGATTCTAATAATAAAACAGAAAAATTTGTAACCAACCACAGTAAAAAGTAATCTGTGTCGACAGTGTACGACAGGGTATGTACCATATTTAGTCATTAAACTGTGTAGGAAATATTTATTACCTACTGTAATTTTTTTCTTTAGACTTCGCTACCAATTGTGTTGAATAATATAAAATAGAATTCTTATTTGTTTGATGTGAAGCGTTTATCGTCTACTGACATTTCGAAAGCTTGATGAACAAAGGGGAGATCACCCTGTCTGTCAGTAATATGTAGATTTCGCACGACTGTACGTAGCTTATACACATCTTGCACATCTTGCACAATTATGGCGTTTTAAAACCAATAACATTACCAGAAACTTGTACACTCTAAAACCAACTGGGTTAAAAATCAATCCAAATCAGCTGGGTTGAGTAAATATGAACCTAATTGGGTTCATGTTTACTCAACCGATCTGATTTAGGTTGATTTTTTCCCAACAAATTTTAGAGAAGAAAGTGAAATAGGTACATTATATACACGTGTTGTTATGCTTTTGACTGATTATCCCCGAAAGACTACATATTGGGGATAAAGTGTTAAGCAGCAGAAAAACACATTATATAAGTCTGTTCATGTCTGGTGGTTTCAATTCTCGCAGCATAGACGATATGATTGGCACATACTTTGTTACAATAGTAATGTGAGAAAGATTGTTCGACAGGTTATCAGCTATTGCAGTAATCAAATCTTTACGTGGGCCAAACAAACTCGAAAGGTTTAACGCGATCGAGTAGGGGAGTATATTTGGATTATGTCAGTGATCAGTACATGACTGAAAGATTAACCATTTACCTAACATGAAAAGCAGACGACACTTGCAAAAAAAATTCTTGAATAACTAAATTTTTTCATTTTTTGTCTCAAAAACATAGGTTATGACCCCTCGTTGGAACGAGCTCGACGAGCTCGTTCCAACGAGGGGTCATAACCTATGTTTTTGAGACAAAAAATGAAAATATTTTGAAAATTAATTGGCGATTTTTGAGAATAGCGCTGGCCGGTTTTGGCCGTTACGTTAGGTAAAGGGTTAACCCTTGTTTAACACACCAGCCATAATCTGCCAGCATTCACAAAAGTACCAAGCAAAATTTATGTTTTCAAATTTTGATATACTCTCGGACCATTTGTTCGGCATCATGGGCAAGAGACCATATCGGACGACACGGCCCCACGGAAGAATGCCTTACGAGAACCGAAGTTACTCTTACCGGCATCGGATTATAGGGAGCCTACAGAATTTACAAAAAGGTGGTGACGGAGGAATCGGTGGAGGGGGGGGGGGGGGTGCACAGGGAACTATTGCTCCGATGTTTCTTGTAGAAATAGATTAGAGAGAGAGGGGTGAGAGTGACGGGGAGAGAGGCAGAGGGACAGAGAGAGAGAGAGAGGGGGTGGGAGAGAGAGAGCGAGCGAGAAAGAGAGACACAGAGAGAGAGAGAAAGAGAGAGAGACAGAGAGAGAGAGAGAGAGAGAGAGAGAGAGAGAGAGAGAGAGAGAGAAATCAAACCAAACAAAACAACACCAGTATCTTTACCACCGCCACGATCTACAACCACATAAATAAAAACGATGCTGGCGAGACGGACGGACGGACGGACGAATGGGCGGGCGGGCCTCGGACGGACGGACGGACGGAGACAGAGACAGACAGAGACAGACAGAGACAGAGAGACTTCCTGCCCGATTTGAGGTAAAAAAGAGAGATAACTAAACTGCAGGGTCAGCCAACGCCTCTACATTGTGAATGACAAATAACTGAACTATAAGATGAAAAAGGACCTCAAGTTTTTCTTATTAATAGTTTAGAGACCATTAAGCGCAATAAACCTGACAGATATATTAGTATATCACTCAAATTAATATGACAGAATAACAAGCGATAAATCTTTAACAAAATTTATAGGGACTAATATAATATATTAAAATAATGACCACAACTAGGACGAAACCTAAAGAAAAATTAGGCCCCCACTTCATAAGAAGGCTGAATAGATTTGTGCACTCCTGCCCGTACTTTGAAATATTTTGTTTATTTTTGGTGTTTAAGGTCACTTTAAGTATCTGTGGCTATATCACGACCGCAACACAAGTATAAAATCAAGTCTATCCAGTTAGTTCTACCAATGCTGCAAAGAGGTGTAGCAAGGAATGGGGTGGGGACTCGCCCCCACACTTTTAACGAAAAACTCAACCTTATATATCGCTCATGCTTGAACTCCCTGTCACTGGTATACTTTATATTTTCTTGCCTTCATATTTCTTGGGTCATTTTGTTATGGCTGTGCGCTATAAAATCAGTTGGGTTAAAAATCAACCTAAATCATTTGGGTTCACATTCACTCAGCATAGCTGATTCGGGTTAAATTTTAACCCAACTGATTTTAGAGTTGTTTTTACTTTCTGGATACCCAAGACTCGAAAAAGTACTTGACGTGCTTAAATTGAAACAAAAAGTTAGTTTTTTTTTTACCTGTGGAAGACCCTGAACATTAACCGTTTTGTGTACACACTATTAACAACCACGGGGTAAAATGAAGTGGGGGAAATATTGTGCCCCCTACCCCCCCCCCCCCCCACACACACACTTCATGTAGCCTGACTATGCGCCTGCCGTTGGTTCGCGGGTCCTTCTTTACCGGAAATAACAGCACTGCTCCACTTCTACAGTATTTGGGATGCCTCCCGCCGTACCTGAGAGAAATCATAAAGGACTTCACACGCTAGACGCAACTCGAGCGTCACGAGCTATGCGCGAATGTTACAATTAATATTTTTTTCGTTTCAGTTAATGTGACAGGGAGTTGTGGGGGGTGAGAGTGATTACCCCAATTTCACACCGTTTACAGGTGTGCCCAAATTAGAGAAGGTGTGAAGGCATCAAGAAAAATAAATAAATTCTCTGTGCCTTTTATACATTTGAGAATAACTTCCAGAAAAATGTGACTATGGAAGCACAAAGAAATGCATGGCAATAAAACACAATAGGATAAGCCTGTTATTTCTGGTTTAATGTGCCCAAATTAGGGCAAAACGGTGTGCCCAAAATAAATGAATTTAAAGGCCTTGTATCTAATAATGTGATCGTTGCTGTGAAATGAGCGGACATGTTATTTACGCTGAGCAAAATGTTACAAAATGAGCCTAAACTCATTAGGTATAATATTGACGTTATCTTCACTTCAGCATTAAAAAGCAGACGACACTCGCAAAAAAAAAAAAATCTTAAATAACTAACTTTTTTCATTTTTTGTTTCAAAAACATAGGTTATGACCCCTCGTTGGAACGAGCTCGACGAGCTCGTTCCAACGAGGGACCATAACCTATGATTTTGAGACAAAAAATGAAAAAATAATGAAAATTAATTTGCGATTTTTGAGAATAGCGCTGGCCGGTTTTGGCCGTTACGTTGGGTGTTCAGCCCTGTACATTGGCCGAATTAACTATTGCGTGTGTTCAATGGCAGGATTCAGACAATAGTATCACAATAAACCAAAATGGGAAATGAAAAAAGACAAATAGATAACTTTAACCCTTTAGCCAATACACAGGATATCAAAATTTATTATTTTAATTTATTTAAAAAAAATTATTTTTAAAAATTTCAGTAAAATCATATCATGTGATTTCTCATTGGAACGAGCTCGACGAACTCGTTCCAATGAGGGTTCACATGATATGGCTTTGTTGAAATTGTTTGAATTTTTTTTTTTCAAATTGTAAATTACGCGGGCGATTGCAGCCGATTCGTTAGGTAAAGGTTTAACTTGCTCGCATCGCTCGCATCACGGCCTACCTCATGGATTCTCACACTTGAATAGAAAGTAAGTCATATCGTATCAGACAGTTTTACGGGTTGAGAGGACCACATAGCAACGACGAGTAACTGCTGGACTCTCCAAATTTACTGACCTGACACAACAAGCAGGATTAGCATAATGGCACAATGAGCTCATTCCAATGAAGGGTCGCATGTTATGATTTCGTTGAAATAGTTTGATAAATATATTTGTTTTCAACTTGTAAATTACGCGGGTGGATGCAGCCGATTCGTTAGGTAGAGGTTTAACTTGATCGCATCGCTTGCATCGCGGCCTACCTTATGGGTTCTCACATGAATAGAAAGTAAATCATATCGTGTCGGATAGTTTTGCGGGTTGAGCGGACCACCTAGCAGTGGCGAGTAACTGCCGGACTGCAGGATTAGCATGATGGCGTAGCATGAAGGCATGTGTACCACAAACGTGCTGTGCATTTTAGCATGTGTACACCAACGTGCATGCTCATTTTCAGGCAACAAGGATTAAGTGTCTAGCGGCTCTAACTCAAGGATGAAACGCAAATGAGACAGGCCAATATATATCTTGTCACCTTTCGATCTGATGCTGAAAGTAAATCCCTTTCTTATTGACCTCGGAAATGGCACCATGTCGCGTCGCATTGTAGGTATCACGTGATTTTTAATGGTAGCACGCTTGAGTGATCATAATTCTAACGTAATTGTCATGGTGATTTGTGGTCTTAGTGCTAACGTTGTTAGGGTAATACGTGTTTTCGTCGTTCATTTTGTGTACCGGAAGACGCTATCTTGGTTTCTGTGGTGTCACGTCGTTACTATACCATGGTGAACTAGGATGAAGTGGGGATGTGCTCGGGGGTGGGGGTGATTATGTTCGATTGAATAGGAGTACATCTAATTTCAGAAAACGACCCGACAATTACTAAAAGTTGCCGAAATGGACCCGTCTTTACCCACAAATCCTTCCGACTACTCATTCCCATTATTAACAAAGTCTACCTGTTCTCAGATATGCCTGGTTATCCCTGGCAATGTTTGACCCCGTCCCACCCTCTGACCTCGACCAAGATTTAGTCAGGCTGCCCCTTCACCTTAGCTCATATCTACCTATTCGTTCCCTTGTCCAAGTGGAGGCGACACTTCTATGCGATTTGCCCGTGTTCTAGTACACAGTGCGTATACATCGCACGCAGAATACGGACATGTGATGGTGTGTCGAGATATGTGCGCGTGTGCTAGTGCACAATGCGCACACAACACATGTAGCAGATGGGCACACGTTAGATATACCAAGATGTACCTATGTGCCAATGCATGTACGCACAATCAACACATATAGCACATATATTTGTGGACTATTGTTTGTGGACCAATGTGGATTGATGTGGGCCTTTGTGGACGGACGTGGGCCTTTGTGGACTTATACGGACTTTTGCTGTTGGCTTCTAATTGATGACTTCTTGACCCCTAGCCAGACACCACAGTCTTTCACTACACGGCGGCTGGCTTGTACCATGGTTTCAACTACCTGAACTGTTCTAGAGTCTACAACCATTCCTGCTGACCTCTGGCTCTACTTAAGGCTTTTAACTATCTCTGTTTCTTTCTCGAACTCTACCTTAGACCTATCGTAGTAGGCTCAGTCAGATCGCCTCATTCATCTAAGCTCAAATCAGTATATACAGTACCTTGACCCAGTACATAGTAGGGTACATTACGTATGAGAGAGTGTTGATCATACCGAGGTGTGCTTATATGATGTTGCACAATGTGTGCATAAAGCATTCAGCACAAGAGCAAATACTGGGTGTGCCAAGATGTGCACGTGTTCTTATGCATAATGTACGCGCAACACATACAGCATGCGAACACATACGGGAAACAGGAATACTTATGACATGGTGATCTAGTATCGCAGGATATATTTCGGAGGGTACAGCCTATGTCTCGTGTGGTCTTGTATAACGTTTGAAGACCCATGAAGTAATACCTCAATCAGGTATAACTTCATAGACCTCATGTCTTCACCTTGTTGTTGGAAGATGCGTGTGGCATGCGGATATAGCACTAGATAATATAATTATCGGAGGATACCGCTTGTAAAGCCGAAGGCTCCTTCAGTTTTGTTTTACGAGGTAATGAGGTATTACCCCAATAAGGTATAACCTCAAGATTCTAATCTTAGTGTTGGTGGAAAATACCAGAAGTTTGTGAAATAACATTTCGAAATTTCAATTTTTATGTGAAATTCCCATACCCTTAGTGTTAAATAACTGACAGCCTGAGGAAATTAAAGGGAGCTATAACATTCCCGTAAAACTTACCCCACTGACGAAAATTGTCAGCCAGGAGTCGCGAAATTCGATTCGATTCGGGATTCGATTCGACTGGAATTTGGGATCAGAAGAGCTCCACTTGTACATTGCGCTAAGTACAATCGCTGTCCGTTTTATACTTTCTCAAGATTTGCTCACATTACAAGGACGCCAAATTGTAAGCTGAAAAGAAAAAATAGCTTGAAGAATCGATCTTTCTAGGATTCTGGTAGTCGCGTTGCATAACGGTTTAACCCTTTACCCAACGTAACGACCAAAACCGGCCAGCGCTATTCTCAAAAATCGCCAATTAATTTTTTCATTTTTTTTGTCTCAAAACATAGGTTATCACCCCTCATTGGAACGAGCTCGTCTAAAAAAAAAACCCTAAGTAATTGAGACAAAAAATTAAAAAAATTAAAATTTTTGTCTCATTTAAAAAAAATCGTCTGCTTTTCCATGTTAGGGAAAGGGTTAACCGTTATGTTCGACGGTTAACACAAACGATGTGTTTCGAACACGGTCTTCTTCACCAGTGGGCTATATATATATATATATATATATATATATATATATATATATATATACCTCTAAATACCACACACGTTGTTGATCAGACTCCTTAACACCCCCCCCCCCCCCCCCCCAAAAAAAAAAAAAAAAAAAAATGTGTGGATGGAATAACTTTATCGTTAATTTTAACTTTGTCGTATCGATCACATTCGAAAGCGAGATGGCTCATTTGTTTGAGCAATGACCTTCAAACCGAAAGGTCAAAGGTTCGATTCTGACCGGCGTTATCTGCGCTGTGTACTCGTACAAGACACTTATTCCCGACGGATTACGTGGGGGCACGCTGATGCTTTGTACTAAGTCATACTGCTAAGGCCGGGGAGAGGAATTTAAGTTAAGAGGGTTAATTCTGTAACGGGCCCCCACTTCACATCTGCCGCGTGTGTCGAGGGCACGAGCGATGATAGGGAGGTTTGGAGGCCCCCCCCCCCCCCCCAAAAAAAAAAAAAAAAAAAAAAATATTGAAATCAGTTGTTAACCCTTTACCTCACACGGAAGGCAGACGACACTTACAAATAAAATTCTTGAATAACTATTTTTTTTCATTTTTTGTGTCAAAAACATAGCTCGTTCCAATGCGGGGTCATAAGCTATTTTTTATTTATTGGTGCTTAAGGTCACATACTTATGCACAATGGCTAATTGTGACCGTGACAGTTTTACGGGTGGAGGAAGCCGGAGTACTGGAGAGAAGCACCGAGCATCGACTGTCAGCTCTTCAACATTCTAACTCTGTTCAAGCCCGTTCAAGCAGGGTTACAGCGGTTGAAGACATGTGCAGCACGCCTTAGTACATGGCGTCATCGTTCCCCCATGTAGGCAACCGGGATAAAATGCCTTGTTCAAGGACACAACGTGGGTCGTCCCGAACGGAGATCGAACTCGGGACCTCTAGCATAGAAGCCCAGCAGTCTACCACTGAGCAACCGCGCTCCCTTTCAAAGGGTTAATCGAGTCACGCGCAACTCTTGCATCGCAACCAGGGCATTTGTTGTTAGTGTTCAACAGCCCCTTCAAGAGCTAGGGTGAAATTGTGCCAGGCACTTTTACGGGTGCAGGAAGTCGGACTATCCGGAGAGAACTGTCAGACAATTGCGAGTAACTGACGGACTCTCCTACTTACTTACCCCAGCACGAGCAGAGTTAGCAGCGGTTGAAACCAAGTGAGCCGTCGTCGTGCCCTACGCCTTAGCCCACATCGCCACCGTGTTCCAACACAGACAATCGGTTTTGCCCAAAGACACAAAGTCACTGTTGCTGACGAGGGTCAAGATCGAGCCGTTCACCGTTTGATCTCAAATACAATGCTCTAACCAGTGAGCCACAGCGCTCCATAACCTGTGCTTAGAGACATCATTACCTGACGCGTAGCCAGGGGAGGTGCGACAGGTGCGAACGCACATCCTCGCAAAACTGGAGTTCCACTTCAGGGACTATTTCTCATCTTAATAAAATGGACTGACTTCACGTACATCGATACACCGTACTCTCTGTGGCTCATCCAAAGAGAGTACGATGTATAGGGGGAAGTTATTTTAAAACATACATATTCTCATTTGCATGTATAGTTTCTGTGAAACGCCTAAGCACTACTTTGGCACTTTTTTGTAACCCCGGCAAAAAAGTATCATAGTGCCTTGGCATTTCACAGAAACTGGTTGCATGGTCCTGGTGTTACTGACCCCATTCGTTACACTGAACTCATCACTGTTTAATTTATGCCAGAGTCACATATTAACAGAATTTCAAAAATAGGTAAAATATATATCTGGAAATAAAACATGCCTATCAACTTTATCGATCTATTTTAACCCTTTGAACTCTAGTGGTATCTTCCATTCAGTTCAGTGACAGCAATTAGAAGCACGGGAGACAACTAATATAAGCATTAAGCTTTCTGTTGAATCCCTTCATCATTTTGCTTCATTTATTTACATAACTATATACTGCATCCATTATCATAAAATTGTATCTGTATGTTTTTGTTTTTTTTTGTGTTATTGTTGTAAATTATATTGTATGCAATTGCAGTGTTTCTGTCAATAAATATTGTTTAAACTAATTAGAAGCGTCCATATTCATTATTTGGGGTAGACCAGTCAATATTTTCAAAGTACAGCCTTGGGGCTGCACGTTGGAAATATTGATGGGCCTACCTCATATATTTACTGAACATCCATCCTATTTAATGACGTTATGACGTATCTTGTTCCTGGCCGGAAAAGCGTCGCTCGAGTTCAAGGGGTTATGTGTAATTTTTCACATCCAATAATGCAAAAGTGCTTATATATTAGGTCCTAAATTTCACATAATATTTTCACAGATCCTACCACAGCTCCATTTGATGATGATTTTTAAAAAATTTCTTCGCCGGGCATAGCCGGTGATCGTCGATCGCAACTTTGCGCCCAAACAAAATTCTGGCTTCGCGCATGATTACTACAGTACAAGTCAAAATAAGTTGTAGCATAACCGCAATAAACTAAGTATACTGCTGCTTCTGCTCTGATAAGATCAGAATATGACATCATTTCTGGAAAGCTCTCAGTGAGAGCTTTCCAGAAAATGATGACAGATTCTGGTCTTATCGGTGTCGGAAGAGAAAGATACATAGTTTATAGTGGTTATCCGACAACTTATTTTAACTTGTACTGTACCTCTTTTCAACATGTTGCTGGTCTGTAACGCAACTGGGGTGGGAGTTGGTTGGGGGGGGGGGGGTGGTGGGGTGAATATCATACCCAGTAGTAAAGTAGTGCTGACGGCATATAAATAGCTCGAACCTTGATCTCGTCAAATCAAATCAACGATAAATGCTTTATTGATTTTCGCTTTAGGTTATCCCGGCACAACCATGAAAGGGAATTTTTAAAATCCACACGCGACACATATTATTGAATAAGGTACTCGATGGATAGAAATCACAATACAAAGAGAATTTCTGTCAGTGGAAATGGAACTTCGCTGTCAACCGGAAAGTGCGGATTACACGTTGCTAATGCGGATCTGTTTTAAGGTAAGATTTGTGTCAAAACGATAAGCGGGTTACAGCGTAAAAATAAGAATAGAATGGTTGATGACCGTAAATTAGTCTAATTACTCTAATCCAACCCCCACCATTACTCAGTTAAGGGGAAACAAACGCAAAAATCGGGGGTGGGGGTGTTGGTGAGGAGAGACTTACCTAACACGAAAAGCAGACGACACTTGCAAATAAAATTCTTGAAGCACTAATTTTTTTTATTTTTTTGCGTCAAAAACATAGCTTATGGCCCCTCATTGGAACGAGCTCGTTGAGCTCGTTCCAATGAGGGGCCATAAGCTATGTTTTGTGACAAAAAATGAAAAAGTAATAAAAATTGATGGTGAGTTTTGTGAATAGCGCTGGCCGGTTTGGTGCGTTACGTTGGGCAAAGGGTTAAAACTCCGAGTGACCTAACTTTTCCGGGCATCTGTGTCAATCTTTCGGACAGGAACCAAATTAGACAGTGCATGGTGATACCTTCGGCGAATTTGAATTGTCAGGGATATACTGAAGAGAATGTTAAGAAACATCAAAAGGCGCTGGAATATCGCCCCAGAAAGCTTTAAAATTTAACCTTTCCCGGATGAAGAACTCCGTTCGAGACGTTGTGAACCATTGGCGTCCGCAATGTCGGGTTCTGTGTAGCAGTCCTTCAAACATTAACTTATAACCTTACAGTCAAAGTTTGGAACAGGTTCTGCTTCAAGCTCTCAGATTACCAGTGAAATTCTCCAAGGAATTCGACGCTGTTATGGGCTGTTTGTTTGACCACTTTCCGTGGAGTTTACGCACAGAATATCGTTCATTTAATATGATGTCCCTTTACTCATAGCGATATACAGATATTGTTACGTGCTGCAGTTATAGATATTTCAAGAAATAAGTATTTAATTAGCCTTGAAAACATCAAGATATTAACACATAAAAAGAAACTGTGCGGCGTAATCATTAACTACAGTTTGACGCGTCTTCATTCATAATTATTTAGTAGTCAGACATGTCTAGTAGTTTTGGTGAGGTTCATCAAAGTTTCGGTAACATCAAATTTCGACTGAGAAAGATTTCTAGCGTTGATTCCATGAAAACGAATGTTTATGGCATCTTTTATTCATCCGGGTGGAATATTTCAGTTGGTGGGAACAGCGAACCATAAGTTCAAAATCAAAAGCGCGAGGGAGGGTGCAAAATACATGATCTCAACAATCTGCCCATCCACCTTTTCTCCCCCATTGGCTCTTGCACTCTCACATACTGTCTCATCAACTGAGGGAGTTATGGTACAATATACAATCAATAGTGGGAAACAAGATTACAACTAAATAACGACGGGATAGGATTTTTACGGTTTTTTTTTTAAGAAAAGGCACTAAAAGTATGAGCAATCTTTTCAACTCACAAAACTCCAGCGCTCCTATATTCTCGATATCATCAACATTCCTCGAACATATTTACATTTTATTCGAATACACAGTTAAATGCTGTTAATTGAATAGCCACTTTGCAAGTGAAATTATTCAGTTACCAGAGATTTTGTAACTTTACTGTATTCTGGAGATTCACTGAACACTTATTCTATTTTATCTTGTTTGACAGAGCTCATAGAGCTCTGTCAAACAAGAAAAATAGATTAAATGGCTTTATTGAATATACCACGATCAAATGACGGGTAACTTCAAAGTCCTAAACATGCATTAAATCCTAAAAAGAAAATTTGGACGGACACAGATTTGATTAAAGCAAAAATTAAATTTCTTTGTTCTATATACATACTTGGGATATGTTATTGTTTTAATGGTTACATTTAACTTTGAAAAGAGGTCTTTTTTCTATATTTATGCCCTTGCGACAGATAATACCTCTCCCCCTTGGAGACAATTGCATGTTAAATATGACCGCATGGCTTTGGTCCGTGAAAAATGACGGGAGATAACTCGAAAATCTCTCCCTTTCTAAAGGAGTTGAAATAGTTCAATATGGTGTTTCAAAGTTTTATTCAGTTAACAGGGTTATGTAGTTAAGAGATATCCAATTAAGTGGGTCTGTTGTACTGGTTATTATTTGAACCCACATCGATAGAAACCTTTGTAACAGAAACAATGAAAACAAACAAACTAAGAATATGATTCTGAAACAATACATGGATGGCAAGCTTCGTGGCAGAAAAAAGAGCTAAGGACATTATCCCGAAACAACACATAGATAACTAAAGAACTCATTCAGATGATATTTATTCAAAATATTCATCTGCTAGGGGTTGGAAAATGTCTTTCTAACAAGAAGGAATCCATCTGCTTTTTCAAAACGTGCTTGAACATTGTTTCATTTCTCTTTACTCGAAGAGGAATTAAGAAACCGAAAATTAATCACCGTCACCTTGAAAAGTAAAAAAATTCTCAATCATATTTTAACACAATCCTATATATATATTAGTAAATGTGCAGACCTGCTAAGGACTATACATTATGGTCATTATATGAAACTTGCCCACCATGGGCCAATGAAGCTTATACAGTATGAAACACAACAACATTTACGATGGACCCCTTGAACCGGTGCTGATTAGATTCGGACACGAATCTTCGCTTTGTTTATTTGTGCCGTCACACACACACACAAAAAGAACGAGAACATGCCACTCCATACACATTAAAACTTGAAACCCCTAAACTGGTTCATTTGCCCTCGACCCTCACGTTTCTTGTGTAATTTTTATATGGTTATTCCTCCGTTTTCTGGACCTTTAAGCGTTCAGAAAGTGCTCAGGTTGATCTAATTGACTCGAGAAGGTGAGGCAGGCGGGCCATACGGTCCGCCGGGAACATCCACTGTGCCCTCGCCCCATTAGGGCCCCAAAATCCCATGCAGCCCAACACGTGTTGGTGCATGGAATGTTATGAAACTGAACAACAGGTGAAATGGGTATGATTACATCCACTGCCGGTTTTCCGAAATGCTCTATGTGGACTGCCATTCCGATATACCAGCAGTCTGGTCTGCAAGAAGAATCGTAAGAGGAGTCACTCGTTCCAGCAATTATTCGATGGCTGATTTGCTCGATGGGATACTGATCGTTTGAGCAATCTGAAATAGTTAGCAAGCCTGTAGTAATGCTATAAGTCAGTAGTAATTCGTACAAGGCTGTAAGAGCGGTTCAAGACTATAGTATGGGGGGTGGGGGGGGGGGGGCTACCGTAGAACTTGATCATAGGACAGGTGATCATGACTATGAATGAGTCAGCAGTAGCGGTCTTAGACTTATGGAGGTGTGGGTGGTCTAGATGCAGGGAACTGAACAGACGCTGGGGGGGGGGGGGGGGGGCATAACTATCCTCGAATAGATATCCTTCTATAAGTATCCCCTGAAAGATATCCACAAAAGGTATCCTACAATAGTACATCACCATGTCATAGGTATCCTCCAAAACCCAGAAGAGCATAATAGTCGAGAGAGGAGTCACTCGATGGCTTATTATTTGCTCGAAAATCGAAAAAATCGAGCCATTCGAGCAATGTCTGTTTCCGCTCGATTCACTCTTGGTCGTAGGATTCACGTAGGACCTCGTTACACACAGGGGGTGGGGGGGGGGGGGGTAACTCTGCATTGGTGTGTACAGGTTAGGGAAATGAAGCAGTCTGACTGGTGATTATAAGGCTTGGACGAGGGCAGAGGTCGGAACCAGAGATAGCTTAGACTAGATGGACTGCTAGGATAGTCAGAATAGGGACCAGTAATAGGCAAAACGGGTCAGGCATTAGAAGAATAAGCTACAGAATAGATCGGGATAGGCAGAAAAAAGGAAAATTCGGCAGGAATCCGAACCAACAGAGTTACTCTTATACAAAGGAACGCCTCTATTATTTGAAAAAAGGAGGAGTCTGGGGAAATCCGTACCAAATAAAGTCGTTTTAGTGATTTGGAGGGATTGTTGGGTCTGTTTGAGTAATTTTGTAGGCCATTGGGTCACATAGCAACCGCGTGCTACAACAGAAACCAAGATGGCGGCCTCCAGTATACAAAATGGACGACGTAAACCCATGTCACACTGACTACACGATCTGCACATGCGCATTAAGATCACGTATTACTATGGGGATGATGTAACAAGATAGCCGCTTACGTGGGCTACCATGACAACCAAACATGACGTAACTGGGTTGCGTGGCATGACGACTCATCCTAGGTCATCCACTAGGTCCTCCCAATAAGGGACGTTTCATCCATCTTTACTGCTAGCGAGAACAAAGTTCAAATTGTGATCGAATGTCCAGAATACGAGCCAACCGTAAACGTAGAGGATCTCTAATGAGTCGCGGTTTCATATGAAATTCCTGTCCCGGGTTCACTAAAATCATTCTGAGCGGAAGTTTACCAAGATTCAGATCGATTTTAGTTAACGATATTAAGAAATTTCATGTCAAATCGTGACGAATTTATTACATAATGTGTGATTTAACCCTTTACCTAATGAATCGCTCGCATCCCTCCGCGTAATATGCAAATTCAGCAGTTGAAAAAATATTATTTTTCAAAACATTTCAACAAAACCATATCATGTGACCCCTCGTTGGAACGGGCTCGTCGAGCTCGTTCCAACGAGGTCTCACATGATATGGTTTTGTTGAATTTTTTTTTTTAAATTTGAAAAAATGTTATTTAAAATGCTAAATTTTGATATCGTCTGCGTTGGGTAAAGGGTTAACTTGTTACATAACGTAACGACTAAACTGGCCAGCGCTCTTCACAAAATCACCAAACAAATTTTATTATCTTTTCAACTTTTGCTTGAAAACATAGCTTATGTTGAGCTCGTTCCAAGCTATGTTTCGGAGGGAAATGTTTTTTTGCAGTTGTCTGCAATTTGTATTAGGTAAACAGTTAATGAAATAAAAGAGAAGATTAATTCAATTCTACTTCTGAAACTAACCCACTTACAACTTTACTACGTCGATGTTAACTTCTGACGTCATTCCCGTATTCGACGTGTAGTGACCGATATTTTCCGTAATGAGCTAGCTATTTGGTGGTGTTTATGGGATAGGACAATTTCCCGAGATTTCAATACCAAGACTTTGCTGTGATGAATGTCGAGGAGAAGTTTGTGTTCCTTATGGTGAAATGAAATGAAACCCTGCATCTATGCAGTATTATCTACAATACAATAGTGCTGTTTAAAAAAAAATACATATATTATATTTTCGAAACGTAGTTTCAATCCCTAAATTACAAATAACGACTCTCAATACACAAATGTAAAGTTTAGGATTCTGTAAGTTCTCATTGTATCTTATATTTTGTAAAACCTATGTCTCGCAGAATAATTTATTTTGGAGCGTTTGCAAAATAAATCTTATCTTAGGCCAAATAAAAAAATAGATTTCGTTCTCGAGCAATTTTTTTTTAAATCAATCTTTTATTTTTCTGTTTGATAACTGGTAGGGTGCTAAAGTAATTTTTTTTGGTCAGAAATTTTTGTTCAAATGTTCTTGCCTACAGGTACTCTCCCATTAGCCTTAACCCTTTACCCAACGTAACGTTCAAAAACCGGCCAACGCTATTCTCAAAAATCGCCAATGAATTTTCATTATATTTTCAGTTTTGTCTCAAAAACATAGGTTATGACCCCTCTTTGGAACGAGCTCGTCGAGCTCGTTCCGATGAGGGGCCACAACCTATGTTTTTGAGACAAGAAATTGAACAAAAAATAATTGTTCAAGATATTTTTTTGCAAGTGTCGTCTGCCTTTCATGTTAGATAAAAGGTTAAGGCAAATTCATACAAGTTAAATACTTTTACTTCACAGATTTTATGAAGCACATCCACAGAATACGAATCCTTAAGGTTGTAGTACTTACTTTTCAGAAACAATGCAGAAATTTGGACTACCACCAGTTTATAAAGAAATAAAAAATACATTTGTGTCTAATTTTATTTATGTACTTTTTTCGAAAAACAAAATATCACCCACATAATATTTGAGATATTTTCTGTAGAACAGAGCGAACTAGATGTTTACAAAACAAATATAATAGATAAACACTGTATTTTAATAATCCTTTTCTAAAAACATGTTCAAATGAATAAATATTAACTAAAAAAGGTAAAATGTTAAATTTTCATGATTTCATAAATAATTTTGGAAGACACTGCACTCCATTAAAAAATATTCAAAGTGGGGGTTTAATTTCAATGAGGGAGGCTGCTGAGAACCAAATACTTGTTTTTTAGCTTTATTTTTAACGCACTTACCGCTGAAGTATTTATGTTGGCGATTCACAATCACAACAAAGTTAAAATTCTAGTATGGGAATTCAGCTTTCATGAGTAACGGTTAATTTTACCAATATACCATGAATTACCTTCGGCATTATTTGGTAAGAGGTCTGATATAATTTTCTTCATTCTATCTCGCCAACAAGAAAGTACATTGCACTTTTTGTGAAGAATTGAGATCTTGTCGATCAGACCAATTATAAATACTTTAATACAATTATATATTTGATAAATAGCCAACGGACGCGATGTGCGATATCTCCCGGACGGCTAGAGCTAATGTAATTTATTGATATAACATTATTATTCCAATAGTGAATAAAACTCTCCGGTTACATAATTTAATAGTGCACTTCCTGTCTTTTCGTTGCCCGTGTTTAACACTCGTCGGCTGTATTTGGGGCGTGAATGAAATCTCTCTTGGTAACCTTTCTAACAACCTAGATCTCAACCGGAGATTTTTCACAAAGAGAACTGGCACTGTGCAATTGTCCTGCAACAAGGAGACTGACAGCAAATTATGACATTTCTACCAACGGTACTGCCCTGACTAAATACTGTGTGGCTAGAGTGGATTACAACTATTCCACCCATTTATTTATAAAATATGAGAAAAACAGCACAAGGAGCAATAACAACCTTTCTGTCCATTGATCACCATTTGGTACCTGCTGGTCCATGAACAAAAAGTTGCCATTGTTTTTATGATTTTATCTGAGAAACATGCATTGGGTGGAATTTGCATGGAGTGGGTATAAAATATACATGTAATAATCCAGTCTTCCTGTACCCTGGGGCTGACAGTTTTCGTTTCTGACTCTCTTTGATTTAATACGGATGTCAGAAATCTAACGCTGGAGGTATGTGAATTCCGTATAAAAATTGAAATCAATCAATATGCACACATTTCACAAACTTCGGGCATTTTTCTGCAGAGTAGTGAAAAATACAGAAGCTGACTTTTTACAATATTACAATATTTTTCCAAGCACAGGAAAGTTAGCTCCCCTTGGCTCTTGCCAGTAAATTTAACACTAAGGGTATATTAAAATTGAAATTTTAAGATATTATCGAATTTGTATCATCGATGTGTGCATCATTTCACAAACTTCAGGTATTTTCCTGTAGAGAAGCATAAAATACAGAACCTGTCGTTTTACAATTTTTTTCCCGATCAGTTTGAACGGTTGACTATTATTCTATGCAGAAACCCGTTTAACCATTTATCCAACGTAATGGTCAAAACCGGCCAGCGCTATTCACAAAAAATCCCATTCAATTTTCATTATTTTTTCATTTTTCGCGTCAAAAACATAGCTTATGACCTCCTCATTGGAACGAGCTCGTTTAGCTCGTTTCAATGAGGGGTCATAAGTTATGTTTTTAACGCAAAAAATGAAAAAAAAAGTTATTCAATGATTTTATTTGCAAGTGTCGTCTCCTTTCATGTTAGGTAAAGGGTTAAAAGTAAGAAACGGCGTTTTCACCATCTTCTGACGCGCTGTAACTTTGTTTATGTTCATTATATCAACAGTATGCGCATCGTGACCTATAATACAGACAATATCTCTTTCATTGATGGCCTTATAAAAATATAGATTATTTTTCTTCAGGGAAGAATAAAAACTTAAAAATTACTACGAAAACACTTTCCCTAAACAAGGAGCCAAAGTGGACGGTTACTTGGTGTCGGTAGGTGTAAAACTGATAGATATTCTTAATGACAGATTATCTGTGAAGTACTTGCTTCTAATTAGTTTGCCATAAAAGCTAGGTTTGCTTTCGTCACTTTTATTTAATTAACGAAAACAACAGACAACTTTGAGATCTGCCTGTTGTTTTCGTTTATTAAAGTTACAAAAGGAAACTTGGCTTTCTTTTCTGATGATATCCTAGGTGTTTTCTCTACAACTACTTGCTTTTTAATTCTACTTTCCTCACTTGTCTAATAATTTCAGGGAGATAACTTTATCGAAATTGAAAGTCGATTTTCATGAGATATAAGTCAGGGACTCAGGGCTGAATTATCGGAAGCACTGCGTGTCTTAACTGGTAGAGTTCTTGAAACTCATATTTGAGCTTTATTCTGTTCTGTGGGTATCGCAGCTTAAAGCCTCCATATTCTGTGGATGAACTTCATCTTTTCTTTGAGGTGTAATTATTTTGTCTGCATGGATTTGCCTTGTCACAGTTTATGGGAGAGTGTCTACAACAGCCCTCCCATAAATTGCAACAAAGCAAAGACACGTCAACAAATCGTCGCCTGGGTGCTAGAATGTTCTGTGTCCCATATGGGACATAGAACATTCTAGTACTCAGGCGACGAAATGTTGACGACGAAAAATAATTGAGCACTCTGTTAATCCTAGTGTAATTACTTTGTTGTTAGTCCACTGGATTATTGTCACAAAAGAAGAGAGAATTACCTACACCGAAAGAAATAGTTATCACAGAAGGGTAACTCCATCCACCTTTTACGTTTTTTTCAAGAACGGAGAATGCAAGTAAATCCACCAACTTCATCCCCTTTAACGTTTTTTTTTCAAGAACGGAGTTTGCAAGTAAATCCCCCAAAGTCCACCACGGTGTACCTTTTTCATCAAAGTCGAACAAAAAGTAGTGGTGCGTCTCCCGTATCCACCCCTGGTAATGAAACACTCCCATTGAAGGCTCACCAGGCAGTTGACAGTCATACATTTAATTTCAAGCGATGTAATCATTCAGTGTAATTATTTTTACACCCCCGTAACCCAAGCCCATGAGTAACATATGGAAAAATAATAATTCGGAATTAGAGAGAGCGAGACCCCCGGGTTCCCACTTTACTAAGCAACAAAATACGCAGTCAGAGACAAGAATGGATCAATAACGAGGACCGTTCCCAGAACGGATTTTCACTCACAGTCTACTCCTTATCTTGTCTAATCAACACCCCCATCCCCCCCCCCCCCCCCACACACACACCACATACCACCTAACACGACTTAAAGACGACATTTACAAAGCGAATTATAAAGGATTTACTTTTTGCCTCGACGAGCTCTTTTCAATGAGGCTTCAAAAGCAGTGTTTTGGAAGCAAAGATTGAATGAAAAGAAATTGCGAATGGTTGGGCAATGTCAGCTCTGCGTAGCCACGGGTGGGGATAGGTGGGACCCTCTACTTTTCAGGAAAAATGATAAATTTATTTACATTCATGCCTCAAGTTCCCAAACTGGTTCATGAACTGTCACCCTGATATTTCTTCTGTCATTTTGCTGAAGTTATGCTTTCATTTTTTGTTTATTTAAGCTTTTAAAAATAATCACAGAGAAATCCGCGCCAAATTTGGTTTCAAGTAGAACCCAAACCCGTCGAAGAACCTAAACAAACGAGTCTCCATGTGAGCTATAACCAGGCAATTTTATAAAGAGCTGCCTGCCAAGTTTATATAAAAAATCGCCGATGCATCACATCTTAACTTATTCTTGTGGAAGGACAGAAAACGTGTTCCTGACGTTGCTTTATCGCAATTTTAAAACTTCAGCTTAACGTGGTTTTATATTTTACAATTTTTGTAATGTTCGGAGACCGTAACAGTCCAGTTAATTTGACAGATCGAAGAACAAAAACATTTGTACATTTGACTACGTCAGCAACGTCAGAAACACGTTTTCAATCGTTCCACCACCCATGCGTAAAGTTGCGCTGCAGCGGGGATTTATTTTTATATAGATACAAGAGAGGCAACTCTATATAAAATTGCCGGGTTCTAGATAACAGGAAGACCCATTTGTTTAGGTTCCTCAACGGGTTTGGGTTCTACTTGGAACCAAATTTGGCATGGATTTCTCTGAGTGTACAAAGTTCAGTAAATTGCCTTGCAAAACACCCTGTTATTATTTTTGATTTATTTTGGCAGTTGGAAAGTCAACTCAATAAGGATTAATGAATATCTATTTACGAACAATAACTACATAATAGTTTCCGCCAAGAACAAGGGAGTTTGAACAGGAAATCAATTTGTGATAGAAAGGTTTAAAGAAAAGAAAGTTTGCCACATATACCCATTAAGTAGAGCAGTAATTGAACAAAGGCCTACCATAGATTAGATCTAACGAACAATTAAACAAATGTATATTAGATATAAATTGCCGACAGTAACCTATTAGAAAAATTCCATTATCTGAATGCTTCTACATGAACGGACTGTGGCTGCCCCCGAAATCAATAGTACAAAAACTAACATTTTCACAACCATTTCTGTGTATACTTTTATTTTATATAATATCAATCATGTGTGACATTCATGAATTAAATCGTTTCTTCGAAGGTGTCGTTAGCTCAATGAAAGTGGATGGGGAGGGATGCACCGGAGGGGAGCGAGGGCACATGTATCCAAATTTGCCGGGCAATATGGTTCGTTACGGTGGGAAGAAATTCGAAAGATGGACAAACAAAAAGTAGGTTCGGTTTTCCGACCAACTAAACTCTTCCAAACGATTGAATCTAAAACAAACGGGGTGAACTACTTACGGGCTAGGTTGTTTCAGGAGATAACAACCAGGTGTTGGACTGGGCCAAGAAAAGTTACCGGGGTATGACCATGGGGGTGGGGTGGGGTGGGGAGTGGGGTGGGGGTGGGGGTGCAGACCCAAAGAAAATTTGATTTTGCGAACTGAACGAACGCAGCTTCCTTGCATCTGAAAGACCAATGGCAGTCCACCCACACAGAGGATATTTCGAAAGCATCGATCATTCGACAAAAAGGTGTCTTCCCACTAGATCATTTCCCTTTAGACCTATTCCCTTTAGGCCAATTCCCAAAAGACCAATTCCCCTTAGACCAACTACACACTGTTATTGATTAAGGGTTGATTAAGGATTATTAAGAAAACATTTATTTATTGATAAGCACTTTATTTGATAAAAAAAAAAAATAAAAAGAATCACAACCTTTGAAAGTGTGTGATTACTATAATAATTGGTTTGAAAAATCTGCCCAACATCTATAAAATATCAACAAGCCAGAAAATAAGCAGACTATCATCTAAAAAATGAGGTCCCCAGGGGTGAATTTGGTGATGCTACCCTGCACAGAAGGGTAGCATCACTAAATCTACCCCCTGTGAACCTCAACTTGAATCAAGGTCTCAAACATAAACAGAAAGAGGTACCCAGAGGATAAACTGGCCCACTGAGATAGCACCAGGAAATTCACCCTCTAGGGACCTCATCCTGCAAATGACCGACTGCTTATTTTCAGGCTTGAATATCAATAACATTAAATACATTTATAAATATTTATAAATATATCAAATTATTGATATAGAATTATTTTGAAAGTAGAACACATCATTTGGTCTTTTGGGAATTGGTCTTTTGGGAATTGGCCTCGTGGGAATTGGTCTAAAGGGAATTGGTCTAGTGGGAATGAACCGACAAAAATGGTTCTACCGTGGGGTGGGGGGACACAACGGGAAGACCATAGTTCGGCCCGATTGGAGAAAATTTTTGATTTTTGAAATTGAAGGAACGCTGTCTTCTTGCATCTGAGCGATCAATGGCAGACTGGACTGTTGGTATATAGAAATGTCCTCTATGTGGGCTGCCATAAAGAACATTTCAAGATAGCAGTCTATGCAATCAGATCCATTTCGCCTTTTGGTCATTTTCACGAAATTTCACGTACCAATAGGTGTTGGTGTTAATAAAATATATATTATATTATCAATACTAAAAAAGTACCTTTTTTAGTATTGATAATATAATATATATTTTATTAAAATTGATAAAATCTGATAATGTGTTGAGTGCCTGTGGTGTTGGGCTGCATCAATTTTGGCTGCCCCAGGGGAAGCTAATAGGGGCCTATCGGGAATTTTCCCGGGGAACCATGGCCATTCCGGCGTCGATTTCTATACAGAATTGGACTGCTGGATTGAGAGCTTGGCCGTCCCCAGAGATTGTGGCATCTGGTATTTCTGAAAAGGCGACTTCTAAAAAGACGTGTTACAAATATTCTCGTGACCGTAGGTAGCCCTGTTGTCAAATAGCAGCCAAAGGCTGCACTATTGCAATAACGAGGCGACCGTCGATAGAAGACCTGTTCTCTCCCGTTCATAAGGATCGATAGAAGACCTGTTCTCTCCCGTCCATAAGGATCGATAGAAGACCTGTTGTCTCCCGTTCATAAGGATCGATAGAAGACTTGTTCTCTCCCGTTTATAATGATCGATAGAAGACCCGTTCTCTCCCGTTCATGAGGATTCTGGGTTCTCTTCAAAGAAAATTCGAGATATTGTAAAGTTCAAGACATGAAGATTTCGATAGAGGTGTCCTCTCCCGTATCTCTCGAAAGAATTTAGAAAATATGAATCAATAGAAACTGATCGAAGAGCCTGGACTTTGTTTTGTAAAATTAAATATTATTATTATGCTATGGACATAAAGTCCCCTGACAAAGAGGCCCCTGAACAAAATGTCCCAGAAAGTAATTAAACGAAATCGCTATATTTAAATATTTGAGTAATATCAGTGGAGATAATTTGGTAACTTTAAAATAAAATGAGTATGTGGGTTCCTTTTCCGTCGTTTATAGCTCGAGACATTTCCACGTTTTCTTCAGTTTTTACCAAGAAGACCTTTTTATACGGGGATATTTTGTTGTTTCACTCACCATCCATTGAATATACCCTGCTTATTTATGTTGAAATGTTTTGCTGAGATGTCCAAATTTCAGAACGGCGACATTCTGTATTCTGTACACTATTTTGTGTATGTGGGTGGGGTGGGGAGAGGGAGTGATTTGGAGAGGATGCATTTCGTGTATACACCCTAGCCCATCAACGCATAGAATTATTGTTCACATTTCCATGAGGGGATTCCCATGTGTTTGCTCATTACCATATACAGAAGATGCACCACTGAAATTTCTTTTTTCAAATTTACCCCGGATAATTCCACAACTGCCCACTAACAAATTTCCCCTTGATTATGAAATTTGGGAGACGTTTTTGACATGTGGGATTTTCGCATTTCTGTGAATATCCCGAAAAGAGGGACGCGACAACCGCTACTTATTCCCAGTTCCTTATTCGACATTCGTTTTCAACCGATGGAATCGGTTGATAACAAATGCCGAATAAGGAACTGGGATAAGTAGCGGTTGTGATGTCCGCTGTCATTTTGTACATTTCTGTCTGCACGAAAGCGGGTGCAGAAATTCGAACGGATACCAACTGGGTCAGGGTCTGGTCGAAATGTCCTTTCCCATATTCCAATCAGTTGTTTGAAAATCAACCCAAAGCAACTGGCGCGAGTGATATTCACTCAAGCCAGTTGATTTCGTTTAATTTGTAACTCAGCTGATTTTAGAGTGCCAGACCTGCTCACAATATTGTGAATTTCACCCGTTGGACGCGAAAACAATGCATATTAGGTTCTATTTTCGTTAGCTTTTCTTGATTTTACAATATTTTATTTATGATACCTTTATACCAAAGTGTTGCGACCAGATAACAATCATATCGCCGTCCGATCGAGAAAGAGACTGCCCCCACCCCCTCCCCACAATGTCTCGAATGCAGGTGACTCAATTCTGTTTTTTTAAAAAAACTGTACTGAATTGAAGGTAACTGTATTTAATGAAACGTTAAAGATTTAACAACGAGCCTTCCCAACAAATATTTCGCCCACATTTGAACGGTGACAAGGGACGTTCGTATGGGCCCTTTGTTATGTATTGATAGATATGTGTTGTGCCTTTATTATCCATACTTGCTAATTGTTACCCATATATCACACTTTCCCTCATATATTCCCACACAATGCTTATAAAAGTGTGATTTGTTTGTACATAAAAGAGGTATTACTTCCATGACTTAACTGATCCAATGCTGAATTAATTTTAAATTTGAGAACGAATTTTTTTTTAGGAATTTCTAGTGTGCCAAAAGCTGTGAATCTAGTGGCTTGCTAATGATTTCTTTCCAAGGGATGGGTACCCGAAAAGACAGCCAAGATTTGATTATAAACTGCTGAGCACGAGCAACTGATTAACCCTTTGAACACGTGAGCCCGTTTTTCCAGCTCAGGAACGTAATACGTCATAATTTCATCAAGTAGTATGGCTGCTGAGTGAATGTGTGGAAGGTAAAGCAATCAATATTTTCAACGTGCAGCTTTCAATTGGTGTACCCACAGATACCGGTAATGAATATGGACTCCAGGGGCGGCGGAGCGATTTTCAAAGTGTGGGGAGGGGGTGGGGTGGATCGGGCGATGGATGTTCGTCGGCATGACGGGACGACTATTGTTCTGGGGCTGTAGCCTCCCACCCCCGGTTCCGCCGCCCCTGCACTCTTTCAACTGCTGCCATTGAACTGACATGGAGAGACCAACATGGTTCAAAGGGTTAAGACCCCGTCTTGACAGAGGCATATGGGGATGCACGTGTCCGCACGTACTTCCTTTCGTTCCGAATTTATACCCGCAACTATTCCCATAATTTCGATGAAATTGGTCTCTTAACGCTACAGCGAACTAAAATATGGAGGCTGATCACACATGGACCCAATCATTTTTGTAACAGTTACGGCCATTTTAGCAATGTGATTATTGGACAAAACTGTCATTAACTTCGTTTTGCAACTGGCTCTACATCATTGGTTAGACTGATTAGATATTCTGATGAACAGAGATAACATTGCATGGCAATGTATCCACACTCAATTTAGTGGGAGTTACGCCCCTTTATAAAGTATTCATCAAGCTGAACCAAACTAGTGGCTCGACTCGAATATTATTCAATCCTATAAATTTGACATTGACCAGGACAAAGAAAAATGATAAGAACCGTATCATAACTTATCATTATAGGAGAAATGATCTTATAATTATGGGAATCCTAAGCTATAATTCTGTTGAAGCTCATGTCCTTTGGCATAATAGAATGCAATGAGGGATCAGGTCAGTGAGGCGTTGAAGGGGGTGGGTGTGTGTGTGTGTGTGTGTATGTGTGTGTGTGTGTGTGGGGGGGGGGGGGGGGTCTGTTGGGACTTTGCCCCCTTAAAGTTTCCGCTGTACACCCAACATTGACCAAATGCAACTTTCACATAACATATGGAGCCCTGAAATGCCTCCAATATAGGGCTTAACACGCTATAAATACCTCAGATTCGCTCTTAAGAGTCCTGGATTTTTAAAAAAAAATTCTTGGGGGTGAGAAACCTAGACCCAACAACGACCTTGAAGGACGTGGGAGGATGTGGTAAACATCGGGGAGTTCTGGTTAAGGGTAGTAGAGGATCCGTACCCCACACAACGGCCTTCCAAATATCATGTTTGCCCTAAATCCGTCCCACAAAGAAAAACTGGCTAGGGCACCCCTATTACAGAAACCTATCTACGCGCCTGGATGAAGTGGGATTATCTTCGCGTGTCGTCTTCAGATAATACTTTCCGTTGTTTGACATCTGTCTCGAAGGCTTTTTTGTGACTCCACGGCACAGGGCACCTGCTTTAAGGTCACACTGTTTGTTTAGTTGTACTTGAGGCTTATGGCAATTTGAAACCTCCTTATTTTCATTACTGGTTAACCGCCCGGTTGCTGAACCGAAGTTATATATTCAGGACTTGCAATACAATTTTTTTTGTATCAGTGGATTCTGCCAATTATTATTGTTATTATTATTCGATTCGGACTTCAGCGTTGTGTCCTTGGGCAAGGCACTTAACCCCGATTGTCTACATGGGGGCATGATGACGCCGTGTACTAAGGCTTACTGCACGTTGATGGCGCGCGTGTCTTCAGCCAGTCTAACCCTGCCTGTGCTGCAATGCGGAGTTACGATGTTGGGGAGCTGGCAGCTGCTCGTCGTTGCTCGGTGGTTCTCTCCGGGTACCCTGGCTTCCCCCACCCGTAATACTATCACCGACACGATATGACCTTGGCTGTTAAAGTGTCGTTAAACCTTAATAAATAATAATAACAATAATAATTGGCAGAATCCATTGATTGCAAGTCCTGAATATATAATTTCAGTTCAGCAACCGGGCGGTTAACCGGTAATGGTAAGATTATAACTGAACTGTTAATCGGTTCTGAAATTCCTTAACAGTTTCAGCACAAATACACAATATATAACACGAGTTTCATAAAGTTAGATACTCAGATCAACATGTCACTGTGTTTTTGAATCAGCCTTACCGAATGAAATGTAAACAGTGTTCTGAAAGGTTTCTGTGGACATGTAATTAGCTTACAATTTTCTAATCTCATTTCATTTCTTTACACAATATCAATAGCTTTCTCTTTTTATTGTGACTTATTGAATAGTGTCCTTTTTATAAACTCTGATTTCATTTATCTCTCTGTGTCACAAACCTGAAAATTCACATTGGAAGTCTTGTACTGTGGCCTTCTATTGCAGGCTTTCGTAGACGTATGTCGTGTATATGTTCACAGGTAATTGTTTTTTTTTTTGCATTCTATCTCATTTTTACTAATGTGTAGCCTATATCCCCATAGAGACTACCTTTTCCAACTGAACTGGGAGTGGCCAAGGCTAGCGCCATAATATATAGCCCAAACAAGAACTACGAGAGATCCCCGCGCGAAGTTTAGCAGGGCTTGTTTACTTTTGTTAACACATCCTGTTGATTACATCCCACGCAGACTAGTTTCTGACAGACGATCCCAGATAGACGATATCCCAGATAGACGTGTCCCAGGTGGGCGCATCTCAGAGGGACAGGTCACAGAGATAAGATTCTCAGATAGACGTCACATAAGATGGACGCTTCACATTTTGATGTCACCTAATATTCGACTCCACGTGAAATGATCGTTTCTCTATAGACACTTTGATAAATTTTACATCACTTTAACCCTTTACCCAATGCAGACGATATCAAAATTTATTATTTTAAATATCATTTTTTTAAATTTTTCAAACAATTCCAACAAAACCATATCATGTGACCCCTCGTTGGAACGAGCTCGACGAGCTCGTTCCAACGAGGGGTCACATGATATGGTTTTGTTGAAATATTTTGAAAAATAATATTTTTTCAACTGCTGAATTTGCATATTACGCGGGCGGATGCGGGCGATTCGTTGGGTAAAGGATTAAGAATATTTATTTCAGATTTTGTTTTTTGAGCCGGTTAACACTTCAAAAGCTATCAGTGATCTTTGCATTGAGTTCACGGAATAGGCAATTTAACAAGCTCTTAATTAGGGACCTGCGAATTGCCGATTTTGATCGAATCGAATTGGAGAAAACGAATCGAATTTCGAATCGGACTTTGAATTGAATCACAGTTAATTGATACGTCTTCAAAAGAAATTTTTTTTTTTTTTTTAAAATAATACCCTCGATTATAAAAAAAACACACGGTTATGCAGAGTGCATTTTTCGCCTCACCATTTCCCAAGCTATAAACTGAGATAAAAATCAATATACTAGCTTTTGACTGAAACTATGCGAATTGTTGACTTTGTAGCTTCGAAACTGCAGCAATAAACATTTTAAACGAACCTGGCTGATAGGGCTGATACCTCACTTTTATCACGTGTTTTCTTGGAAGAAAAACTTCTTTTCAAATCGGATCATCTCCATTCGGTCGTGAAGTTATGTGTCTTAAATAAAAATGCGGAATGACTAAAACGAAACGATAATTGAACGCAGAATGGAGTCGATCCGCTTGTAAATTAAAGCCTGCTCTACTTCTATTTATATAATAATCAGGGGTATTATTTTAGAAACCGTTGCTTTGACGATGTATCCAGTAATTGTGACCGAACAAAACAATACTCAATATAAAATAATGTGATCATGTTGTGGAACAAATCATTTATTGAAGTTGAACAGCTGAATAACTTTTCAAAGTTCAAAACGTCAAACCATTCAAAATCTACCCAGCTGGAATGACTGCAACTCACTTTCATATGGGAGTGAAACACTATCAAATAGTGAGAATGGTACAAATTTTAAAAGTTGGAAACTGATATACTTCAAAATTTGAAAAACGAATCATCGGATTACTTTAAAAAAAAGAAAATGCCCGGCTTTCGACTCATCAGATCAACTCTCTCACTTTAGGCCTTTTTCGCACTGGATGCGATGCGTACACTGCGGGTTGTACAAATTGATCGCGGAGCACACCCCGCTTTAGTGTATAAAAGCTGCTAAACAAATAAAACAACAACATTTATATTTACCTTATACTTAACCCTTTGAACTCTAGTGGTATCAGGGACGTTCCGAAGAGGTTTCGATTGGGGGGGGGGGGGGGGGGGGGGTGAGGTCCTGTATTTTCCAATTTTTGTTTGTTTGTTTGTTTTTTGGTTTGGGGTTGTTTAAAAGCAAAGCACAAGGGGCCTAAAACGCGGCAGTTAGTGGGTACATGAGAGTTTAAGAAAGGATATTTTACGTGTAGTGGCTGGGATTCGGTAGCACAAGCAGACAAGCTAGGATCAACAGTTCGATTGTAAACCATACTTTTCGAACTGTGGCCTTTTGAAGAATAGTGTCAGTTGGTAACTAGGTAACATATCGTCGCCTGAGTGCCATGATGTTGAATGTTTCCTTTGGGTCCCACCGAATTATAGTATGCAGGTGACGATATTTTTGCTTATACATTTTCACTCAACGAATATTATCCAAAGTAATTCCAGGCAAGCCAGACTATAATCTACAAACCCAAGCAGGGTTAGCGTTGATTGAAGGCATATCGGTCTGCCTGAAAATCCACCATACAGTACACCCAGATCTCCAACTATTGACAAAAAGTGGCGTCGTTTATTGATGGTCCAAAGAGTCGCGTTGCTCATGCTTTCCACCAGTGCTAATCTTCTCAGCCACATTATCGTGCCATTGCGAATGCAAGAAAAGTACCTACTGCAACCCAAGCCCAAGGGCGCAACTGAGTCGGTTGAGATAACTTGAGATACGATCCGAAAAGTAACCAAATTCAGGCCGAGTGTTGTTACTTTTCGGTCTTCGGATCCCGGGTACTGAGCCACAGCATTCCAGATTAGAGATACAGACTCTAGCTCCAATAACGAGCAACTCGGCATTGTGGCTGGAGTCTGTATTTCTAATCTGGAATGCTGTGCACCAGTTTCTGGAGGCCTGGTACGATCCTGTTAAAACAGACTGTAGGTTCAAGAAACAACGTAACACCAAAAAATATGGAAAAATAGGAAACTGTTGAAGAGATTTTAAATCTAAAATTTGGAAAACAAAAACAGCCAGCACATGAAATGATAGTTTTGGCAAATAGCAAAAATCGACTTGAAAATTTTAAAATTTTATTAATTTTTTTCCAACTTTTGATTTGACCCACAAAATTTCCAACTTTTGAAAATCAGGCTCTTTATTGGGGGGGGGGGGGGGGGGGTGAGACCCCCCCCCCCCCCTGTCGGAACGTCCCTGAGTGGTATCTTCCACTCCAGTTCAATGACATCTATTAGAAGAGTCCATATTCATTATTTGGGGTAGACCAATCAATATTTTCAACGTATTGACGTATCATGTTCCTGGCCGGAAAAGCGGCCGCTATGGTTGAACGGGTTAATGGTTGTCCGATGACGGTAAACTATACTACTGAGCTACTATGCATACCACTGCCCCTTCTGCACCTCCTTATCCCCATTTACTTCTCTCCATGTTTTCACTGAGAAACAGTATTTGTTTCCGTAGCTCATCACGAATAAAGACTCGGTCCGCTTTGAAAAGTGGATTATGTAATTCATGTTCCATATGGAGACAGACATGTACAAGCTGAAAGCATGATGCTGAATCCATTTTTGTATTGTATTTATAAAGTTGTGTACATTGTGTTATTCTTGGAGAATATTATAATACAGAAATAACTACTGTTTAAACTTCGAAATTTGTCCTAATGCTAGTAAAACCAAATGTATGTTATTACACCCGCAAAACGACTCGTATAATGCCGCCAATAAAAAGATATCTTTGAACGACATAGACATTCCATTTGTTTCCAACAGACTTGAGGAAAACTCTATCAAATGCCTAGAGATCAACCTGGACGAAAATTTAAAGTTCAAACAACACACGTCTGCAGTTTGCCTAAAGATGGCAAGGGCAATATTTGCCCTTAATAGGACAAAAAGAATCCTTCCTTTGAAAGCCCTGAAGATGTTGTATCAGTCATTGATACATAGCCATATGCTGTATGGTATACTTGTCTGAGGCCATGTACCCTCAACCAGGAGAATTTCAACACTCCAAAAAAGGCTATCCGTATCATAACAAATCGAAAATATACCTCGCACACCGAATCCTTATTTAAAAACTGTGGAATACTGAAGTTTGAAGATTTGTATAAGCTACATGTGCATCTTTTTATGCATGACTGGTACCACAATATACTTCCCATGTCATTTGACAATACTTTCGAAATATACACTAACCCTTCTGGAATGGGAACAAGACAAACAAGGAATGTGCGCTCCCTCAAACCAAGAACTCGCTTTTCTGCTGATTTCCCGATTCCTTCTTTCCCGAAAATTTGGAATGATTTAAATCTCGACGTAAGGCAATATTGCAGGCCTCTGTTTAAAAAGATAATAATTAATTCATTCTTGAATGGATATTCTTCTGACATTACTTGCACCAATCCAGATTGTGGCCCAGCATAAAGTGATCTCATCCTACCAACTATCGTTATTTCTACAATTAATCCTAAATCTAAGACGTTTCAAATCACCACTTGTTTTTTCTGATTACCTCCAAACATGGGGAAAGCGTCACAAAAAGCCTCTCTAAGGGTTCACTTATTGTGAATCGGGGAGGACAAAGAACTAAACCACCCTGATGTCAGGACAAAATAAATCATGTCTGGGAATGGCAGGAAGACAGCCTTTCTGGCTATGCCATTTCCATGCAGTGTACACTTTTTTATTGTTATTTTGTATTTATGTAAACTGTACATGAGTATGCTGCAAAATAAAGTTTCACATCATTTCAATAAATAAATAAATAAATAAATAAATAAATAAATAAATAAATAAATAAATAAATAAATAAATAAATAAATAAATAAATAAAGACAAAGATGCTGAATATGACTTGAAACACCAATAAATAATATAAGAAGTACGAGCAAAGTTTCAGCAAATGGACCTCCGGGTAAAACCCGGTCGTCCATTTGCGGAAAGTTCCCTTGATTTTCATGCATTGTCGCTGAGGTAAAGTTATTGTTGTGGTGTGGAAATCTCATTGCAAGTGTGATTTGGTTGTAATCCACTTCCCGTGAACTTTATTATCCACAAAGTGACCAATTCACGAACCGAATCCTCATTTCGTTTTCACCAACAAAACACGTGATAACTAGGCATGCGTTTATGTGCTAAAACATACAGAGCTTAAACAAAAACGCATTGGAAATAAATTGGGGCTTACAAATAACCTATAACTTTGAAAAAAAGAAATGTTTTGACTGTCTACTAGAGTTTAAACCCGGGGACGGGAATTCCCGGTATCCGGTTCCGAAAGTCGGTCACGATACCCGTGAAATCTTTAGCACGGAACCAGGAATCACACATGACGCTGTTCTCTTTTTGTGTTGAACTGAAATTTTCTAAAATGATAAAACTGACCCAACGTAACTTTGGAAGATTTCGTCAGCCTTTCACGCCTAATTGTCTTTACAATCCTGTTCCTGGAGAACCCTTTTAACCAAATCACTATAGACCTCACTCTGTTCCGGAGGACTGCTCTCCTCAACAGCAAGATCTTCATTTTCAGAATCACTAGTATCACTAACTATTCACTACCCCCTTCCGCATCAACCCCTTCTTTACTGCCATCGTCTCCTCTGCTTCAAACAGAAGAGAGTGGTGACGGCAGTGAAGAGGGAGTTAAAGTGGTGATAAAACTAGCGGTTCTGAAAATGAAGACGAGTTGGAAGCGAATTTCAGCATTCACACTTCTCTTCGGAAAAAAATTTTTCCGTATGGTGAGGGTAGATTGCCAAAAAAATATGTTCATTTTAACGAAAATAAATGCGTCTTGTCACTCTCGTACATTTATTTGATATCATCCGTTACATTTTATTCCCGTTCCCGTTAGTATAGAAAACCGGGAATATATAAAACCCCACTGTGTACCCCGTGCGAGAAAATGTCAGTGTTTCCTAACGAACGCCCCCTCAATGACAGATGTCTAGCTAAAGCCGCCGACTAGTGAAAAACTCAATAAATGATAACATATTTTGATCAGCTTCGGAATATGTGACGACACCAACCGATCTGACACTCAGTTGTCGCATTGTAGGGGGTAAATTTTACCCTTTAAAGTTAAAAAAAAACATTAAAAAAACCCAACCCATTTCACAATGGTAAAATGTGCGAAAGATCGAGAGGATCATAACATTTATTCCACCTAAACTGCTTCTCTGAGCGTGCAAAACTGTTCAAGGGTCGCTCCGTCAAATGACAATTCCCGATTCTCATCTTTTTGATTCCTTGCTGTTGTCCGCAAGTCTTTACTATCAAATAACTATAGTTCCTAATGTGGACGAGGTTTAAAATAATACTACTTCTGTTGTGCGAGGCTGCATTCTTTATTCGAAAGGTATTCATTTGCATTGCTGATATTCCTGTCCGACTGCATGACGAATTGGGTAGGAATAGGACTGTCCAAATATCCGGGGAAGTCTTTCCATCTGTGTCAAAGGAATGCATCTTTGAACATTTATGAAACTGTGCTTCGGTAAAGACTTCCACCATCAATCTTTTACTTCCCCCTCATCGCGCAATATTACAAGAAACTTTGGCCACGGGCAGTATTCACTCTGATCCGAAACTATTTGGTGGCAAATGTTTAGCTAACCGATATCTTCAGGTTAAAAAAAAAAATACTCAGGTGCCGAAACGGTGATGGATCGGTGAAAGGAGGGGAGCTTAGCTATTTTGCTCATGGGGTGCAAGTGCAGAGCAGGTTGTCCTGGGCCAGATTTCGTCCCCTGGGTGCAACAAGGCGACGTCTGCAAGCATTGCAGACGGCGCCTTGTTGCACTCAAGGCACGATTTGTGTGCATTTGTACGTATGCGTGTGCGTTTTTGAGCGAGAGTAGGGCGTGTTTTGGGAGTTAAGGCCAGTTTTTAGGACTCAACAATGACACTCTTCACTGCCGCAAAGGCGTTTCTTCACAAGATTGTGGTAATGTTTTGGTGCCAAAGGTTTAGCTAATCGATGTGTTTTAGTACCAAAGCATTTTTTTAGTGTAATTGGTCTTACTGGCACCAGACTGTGTGAACACTGCCCACGGGTGCATTTTTGCCTCGAACCTATTTTCCTTTCACGTCATATTTAAACCCCCGGATAGACATATTTTGCTTCACTTCTAAGTTTGTTTTCAAATTCAAGCAGCAACTTGAAGAACATATTTTTTCTTGGTTCCAATAGTTAAATGAAATAAGATGCTAATTTAACGAAAACGTCATTGACGCTTGATAACCTATATTTCAATTTCAGTAATGACTAGATCCAGGAACTAGGAACCAAGGACTCCGAAAAGATACTATTTTCCTTCCACCATGGCAGAATTTAGGATGATGGAGAAACCCAAGAGGAGCCTTGAATTTCGTATGTCAAAGAAAGTGGCTGAGCTAACTCAAGTTGTTCACATGTTATTCACGAGAAACCACGAGAAGGAAGTTGAAATCGAAGCATTGAAAGATGCGTATGAACACGAAATTCAATTAGTTATTGATGATGCCAAACAGAAAATTCGAGATTTTGAAACTAGACTTGAGCAGATAGAAAGGGAAAAACGTGCAGAGAATGACAAAATGCGCAGCTTGTATGCGCAGGAGTTTTCAATTCGAGAGGAAGAAACCAAAAAGAAACTGGCTAGTGCTGAAAAGCAAGTGTACGAGGAACGGAAAGAGTGTCAAAACTTACGAGATTTGTTAATCGTTGCTCAAAAGGACATAGAAAAATTAAGACAGGGTGTTAATGAACAGATTGACAGTCAGTCAGATGAGATATCTAAAAAAGATAAAGAACTCGACAAATTACGCCGCCAAACGACACAGCATGAAAAGTTTCTAAAAGACCACAGCAAAGAAAGTAGTGAGACTATAAAGGAACTTAACAGAAGCAATGAACGATTGGAAAAAGAATTAAATGATCTCCAGTCGTTGTTAGAAGAGACCCATAAATCTAAGGAAGCATTATTGACTAAAAATAAATTATTAGAAGCAGATTTGAAGAATTTACGTAAAGACTTCAGTAAGAAGGTTTCTGAAGTAGTATCTAGTCACCAGTCTTCCTCTACTCAACAGACAGCGAATAATTCGCCAAAACAAACTGCCGGAGTAAGTTCTTAAGTTTATTCCAATTCTGACCATGGGATTGTCTTTTATTCCACTATAGTACTTATAACACGTGCTCGTTCCACTGAGAAATCATAAGCTATATGTTTGAGGCTAAACTTTAACCCTTTACCTAACATGAAAAGCAGACGACACTTGCAAAAAAAATTCTTCAATAACTAATTTTTTTCATTTTTTGTCTCAAAAACATAGGTTATGACCCCTCGTTGGAACGAGCTCGACGAGCTCGTTCCAACGAGGGGTCATAACCTATGTTTTTGAGACAAAAAATGAAAATATTTTGAAAATTAATTGGCGATATTTGAGAATAGCGCTGGCCGGTTTTGGCAGTTACGTTGGGTAAAGGGTTAAAAATAAAATAAATTTTGACATCGATCTTTTTGAATAGTGTCGTCCGGTTCTGGTCATCACGTTCGGTAAAGATTTAACTTAACCGGTTGAGGGCTAGATTACTTTGGTGGTCTGAATTTGTTATTCAAAATTTGTGTTAATCTAAATAATTAGAGAGTGCCCATAGGCACTCTCAAATAATTTGTAATAGAACAAATTTGTATAAACAAAATATTATTTGCGTTTAACTGAATATGAAACATTATTAAGGAAAACATAGGTTTTTGCTCTGATACTCTCATTGTTTTTAATGCCCTGACAGTGGTTTCTAGCACTCTACCAGTTAAAGAGGAAGAGGGAATGTTTATTATCTGTGTTCATTTGTATTTAAAAATAAGTTCATCCTCTGGAACAACCACCGCCCATCCCTCCAAGAAGAAAACCCCTCAAGACTTGCTAAGAAAGTGAGTGCGCACTTTGCAGTTTTTTTAAATACAAATAAACGCGGTCCGCAGGCCTTGCATTTTTATCGGGGGTTGAAGCTGATAGGTTCCGTGATCGGCCTCGTTACTTCTTTCGCAAGGCCTGTCAGTAGGCCTTGTGAGAATAACAGATTATCATGTTAAGTTAAAAGAAAATAGACCATGACAATGCCAAAGTGGGCACCATTAATCCCTCCAACAAGGTCTGGCGGTATGCCCTGAAATCATTGCAAAATGCGAGGCTCCGTGGGATACTATATCAACTATGTACTGTTTTTACACCGAGGTTACATTTCGTCTATAGCCATAGGGAAGGAAGAGGGAAAAACATTATGTCGGTCGCAATATTTTTTACTTCGCCGAGACTTTGGCCCTAAAATCCGGATTTCCTTTGTGGAGATTTTATTATTTACTTCAACCCTTAACCAAACGCGGAGAGCAAACAACACTTGCATTGTTTTCTTAAAAACAACCCTTAAGAACTTAAAAACGTCCTCATTCCACAAATGAATATTATATGATGTATGGCTTTTTAATAAACGCACAATTATAAATCTTGATGCAACAACAACGCTTAAACTCTACAGCAGGAGAAATTTCAACGAACAGACGGACAATAAATGTTGCTGTTAGAACTTTGACGTGTTGCGCTTTCAAACACGGAGGTCTCACTGTTTACAGTTACAAACAGTGGAATAACAATTAATAATAATTAACCGACTGAATATGCTTTTTTAAAAAACATTCTATATCAAAAGCAGCCATGGGTGATAAGCAGCCTCGACTGTTGTCAATTTTAGAGTACTTCCACCCCAGGCAAGTGTTACCCACTTCGCAAGTAAAACAGAGCTTGTTTACCACAGTAAACAAATACTGCTTAACTTCCCTATTTATTTATTGGTGTTTAAGGTCACATATTTCTGCACAATGGCTAACCATGTCCGTGCTAGTTTTACGGGTGGAGGAAGCCGGAGCACCCGGAGAGAACCACCGAACAACGGCGAGCAACTGTCAGCTCCCCAACATACCAACTCCACACAAGCAGGGTTAGCATTGGTTGAAGACAGGTGCACCATCGACGTGCAGTACGCCTTAGTACACAGCGTCACCGTGTCCCCACGTGGGCAATGGGGTGAAGTGTCTTGCCCAAGGACACAACGCTGTTGCCGCAGGTGGGATTCGAACCGAGGACCTCTCGGCTTGCAGCCTGCACCTCTACCCACTGAACCACCGCGCCCCTTAACTCCCCTGGGTTTCCATGGAGATTTGAAATAATTATGTGACTTGATTGTCATCACAATACAGGGTCTCTGTGAGTGCATCACTGTGAACTTCCCACCTATCTGATTCAAGAGTCTATTTTCATTATTTGGGGGGGGGGGGGGGGGGTAGACCAATTAATATTTTCAAGGTGTAGCCATCGGGCTGCACATTGAAAATATTGATTGGTTTACCCCACACATTCATTATCAGCTAACCTATGTAATGAAGTTATGACGTATCATGTTCTTGAGCCGGAAAAAGGGCCTAGCTCTCTGTTTCAAAGGGTTAACTCTATATCCATGTTGCGGTCGCGCTCAGCCATTGTGTAGAAATATGTGACCTTAAAAATAAATAAATAAATAAATAAATAAATAAATAAATAAATAAATAAATAACCTAAAACGACTAGAAGCAGACACAATGAAATCTTTTAATAACTAAAATCCTTCATTTTTTGCCTCTAAATCATAGATTATGACGCCTTGTTGAGCTCGTTCCAGTGAGGGCCCTAAGCCATGGTTTGGAGACAAAAAAGAGAAAAAAATAATAAATGGATGGCAATCATTATGAATAGCATTGACCAGTTAGGACCGCTACTTTACGAAAGATTATAAGATATGTTTTTAGGTAAAAACTGAAAAAAAAATTTGGTGGCGACTTTTATGAATAAGGCTGTTCAGATATAAGTAGACGTCGCTTCAGTTAAAAGGCTAAGGATCCCATCCAGTAGGACACCTTTATCCAGAGCTGGCGCTGCCCGAGAGAGTTTGTTCATCTGGGAATATTTCCAGGTAGAGGAGCGATCTTCATTGACAGACCAGCACTGCTATGCAATCGGCCACCACAGTCGTTTAGTTCTGTGCTTCTTGTTGGTAAGTAAAAATATTCTGTCTGATAGTTAAAGGCTGTTTAATGATTGTCTCCTAATTCTCCGTCTACATGCACAATGTGTCCATCACACATCGTCACCTGCGATGTGTTTACAAGGTGGCATCTGCAATGTTTCGTTTGGCCTTCGATGGTTCTTCATTTTTAAAAAAACAAACAAATTCAAACTTGTAAGAGTGGGTGACTTATCCTCTAAAAAATAAGTGTGTGTTTCGGGTCGTCTGGCCAACCCTAGTTTGATGTCGGAGATCAAATTTTTATTGAAGAGATAGATGACAAAAGTTGTTTATATTTGCAGCTGTTGGTATCTGGCAAATTTCAACTTACTTACTTCTGGGGGGGGGGGGGGGGGTATACTCGTATCGGTGTGGTTTAAGGGCGACTGTGCATGCGAATTAAAAGAAATGTTAACAGTGCCGTTAAAATCCAAGAGTCCGTCGATGGTCTGTCAATAATTTGATGGTGATGCTGTCGAGCTGACTCTCGAAGCTGTCTATGGATAGCGAGTTTACAGTTCCAGATGATAAGGAATTCCATATCCGAATACCGTCTGGGAAGAAAGACTTCTTATACGTGATCATCCTCGCATGTGGCACGAGGAAAACGATGTTTTTCGCTAGTGGTGATATAGTTGTTACCAGGATTTTTGATGGAATATCGATCAACTAGTGCACAACCAGGTACACCATGATGGTGTTGATCTGGGCTCTGCGTGCATATAGCGTTGACCATTGGAGTTGCTCCATTATTTTCCAGACACCGTTGGTTGTCCCGTAGTCTTAGCATATCATGCGGGAAATTCTCCATTGTTCTATTTTCAGTTTGTGAATGTCTTTTGCCATATCCGGGTCTCAGATGACTCTGGCATATTCTGTGAGAAGCCCAATCGGTGTCTTTTATCAGACGGACTTGGCTTCACTGGGGCACTAATGGATGTTGCGCCGCGGGGAGGCAAGTGAGCAGTTCGGCTTCACTGTCACTTGGTTGATGTGATGATTCCATTTCAAACTCCACTTCAAGATACATGGCAGAGTCGACCACTTCAAGACTGTGTCCAACGATGGTGTACGGGTATTCTACATACTGCCTCTTGTTGGTTAACTAAACGTTTCTTGGAATGCAATTTCATCTGTCAGTTCTTTTTCCATCGCCCTGGAGCATCTACGTCGTATTGTATCTTTGTGGCATCCTCCACACTTTTGATGTTCCTGTACAAGGCAGTCATCTGCAATCAGCCACCCACTGTTGACTCTTCTGAGACGCAATCTGGTTGGTCATTTCGAGGACGAGGAAGAGCAAACGGCTGGGTACACTTCCCCGTGGGACTCCGGGCTGAACGGGCGCTGTAAATAATAGTTCCCATGGGATTTGCTTAAGGAAATCCTCTATCCATCTGAGGAGATTGTGACACTTGCCATAATAATGTAGCTTATACAGTAAATGCTTGTAGGGAACTTTATTAGACGATTTCAGAAGTCCAGAAGCATGGTGTCAAATTATAATGCCATTTTGTTGATATTTGCCACGCATTCGTATTTCCTGCAAATTGACAAAAACCTGAAAATTTATGGCTGATATAAGTTAATTCCACCATCGGCGCAGATTTTTTATCCTGTTACAATTTTCCGTTTTCAGTTAATTTGTGTAATTTATTTACAGTTTATTGGCAATGAATACGGTCATTCCAGATATTGAGCGTGTTTGGATTTTTTTAAGATGATCAGAAACTATCATACGTTGAACGCTATTAAAATGGCCAGCAAACCCCATTCTAACAGTATGCCAGATAACTATATATTATTACTAAAGTCAAAGATGCCAAAAATGTCTACCACTACTCTATAGCCGAAATAACAAAGATGTGTTTTGGGTACAGAATTTCGACCCGATCGCGACCCACTTCCTTCCCTGTAGAAGCTCACCCGTCGAAAAGAAATTGCGAGAATATTGAAACTGGGATGAAATATTCGTTTATTTTTTTTTTTTGTCTCCCGCTTTTTGAAATGTCAAATATGGATTACTTTTATCAATACCTAGGTCAAGTTCGAATGTGGGAAATTTTGTACCGAAAATCTGCCCGCCTGCGCCGTGCGTCAACGCAACTCGGACTAAAAGCCGTATTTATGAACCGATCTTCACGAAACTTCTTGGGTACTTTTGTTATCATTGTGAGACCAGAATATGTGTTTTGGGGTTTGGTCCAAAATTCAAGATGGCCACAGCGGCCATTTTGTTCCGAAATTGGGTATAATCAGTTTTTTGTACAGAACTTCTATATGAAAGTTCAGATTTGAATAAATTTTTGTATGAATGTTTAGTAACATGCAATACATCACATAAAATACGGGTTTTGTTCTCGTGCAAAAATTATGAAAATAGGGAAACTTTGATTTATTTAGTGCTACTACTAATACATAGAAAGTGCACACCTTCCGTGGTTTTCGTTTCCAGACTCTAACTTTCCTTACAGTCAGTCGATTTCGATGAAAGTTGGGTAGTAGATCACTTTCATCAATTGTGGGTCCAAGTTCGAATATGGGCATTTTCCGCACATATTTAATTAGGTTGCTGAAATTTGATTGGCTGACGGTTTCCAGACTATAACTTTCCTTAAAATCAACCGATTTCGATGAAATTTCATATATGCATTACTTTTATCAATACCAATGTCAAGTTCGAATGTAGGAAATTTTGTACCGAAAATCTGTCCGTCTGCCTGTCCGTCTGCCCCGTGCGTCAACGCATCTCGGACGGAAATCCGTATTTATGAACCGATCTTCACGAAATTTCTTGGGTATCTCTGTTGTCATTGTGAGACCAGAATATGTGTTTTGGGGTTTGGTCCAAAATTCAAGATGGCCGCCAGCGACCATTTTGTTCCAAAATTGGGTGTAATCAGTTTTTTGTACAGAACTGCTGTATGAAAGTTCGGATTTGAATACATTTTTGCATGGATGTTTAGTAACATGCAATACGTCACATATAATACGGGTTTTGTTCTCGTGCAAAAATTATGCAAATTAGGGAAACTTTGATTTATTCAGTGCTACTACTTATACACAGTAAGTGCACACCTTCCGTGTTTTTCGTTACCAGACTCTAACTTTCCTTACAGTCAGTCGATTTCGATGAAATTTGGGTAGTAGATCACTTTCATCAATTGTGGGTCCAAGTTCGAACATAGGTATTTTCCGCGCATATTTAATTAGGCTGCTTAAATGTGATTGGCTGATGGTTTCCAGACTCTAACTTTCCTTAGAGTCAACCGATTTCAATGAAATTTCATATATGGATTACTTTTCACATCATTTTAATGTAATATGTCTTATCATACAGTCTTAATTTTTAGTGATTCTCACAGTTATACTCCACATCACTTTACTTGCTTTGACAGTGACCTCCGTGAAAATAAATCTGATAACCACTGTCTGAAGCACTGTCTGTTCTGTCTCTTCTAAATAACTTCCACTTGCAACTCAACTATATTTCACTTGATGCATTAATTCCCATTGAAACTGCTGCCCAGCGGGAGACATGAATTCACTGAATTTGCTTGTTCTTGATGCGGTCTTTATTGTGCAGTATTCTCTTTTGGAAATCTCTATCTACAGTATGGCCGTCGTAGGCAGGTCTCTCTCCACGGGTGGGCAATATTACCATGAACGCAATAATATTAGATTTCAAACATTAATTATAGGAATAATCATTAAAAAATTCATTAATGAAGCACCCGATCGCGAAAAAGACCACTTATGTGTTAACAGGACTGTCGTTTCAAAAGAGGACATTTATTTATTTATTTATTTATTTATTGGTGTTTTTAAGGTCACATACTTATGCACAATGGCTAATCGTGTCCGTGACAGTTTTACGGGTGGAGGAAGCCGGCATACCCGGAGAGAACCACCAAGCATCGACGAGCAACTGTTAGCTCCTCAACATTCTAACTCTGTTCAAGCTTCGCTCAAGCAGGGTTACATCAGTTGAAGACATGTGCACCATCGACGTGCAGTACATCTTAGTACACGGCGTCATCCTTCCCCCATGTCGGCAACCGGGATAAAGTGCCTTGCCCAAGGACACAACGCGGGTCGTCCCGGACGGGGATCAAACTCGGGACCTCTAGCATAGAAGTCCAACAGTCTACCACTAAGCCACCGAGCTCCCCAAAAGAGGACATTAGATAACTACTTAAAAACACAGAGAGTAGAGTTTATCCCCATGTAGGCAACCGGGATAAAGTGCCTTGCCCAAGGACACAACGTGGGTCGTCCCGGCCGGGGATCGAACTCGGGACCTGTAGCATAGAAGAGTCCAACAGTCTACCACTGAGCCACCGAGCTCCCCAAAAGAGGACATTAGATTACTACTTAAAAGTACAGAGAGTAGAGTTTCCCACAGATAATAAATCTCATGTTTTGAAGAAACGGTCCGTAGAAGGTCTTGAACACAAGTAAAGTTTCACCCAACAGACCTCCGGGTTCAACTCGCAGGTTCATTAGCTGGAACTATCCTCATTCATCTCTTCTTTTAGATTTTAAGCTTAAAAGCTTGAGTAGATAATTTTGTGCTTATTTTATTTACTTATTTATTGTTGTTTAAGGTCAATTAAAACATTTGTTACTGTAGCATGACCTCGACACAAGTATAAAAGTAAGTTTACCCAATTATTTATACCAACGGTGACCAATTTAGAGAAATTTCACCTCAGACGTTTATTACTTGATGTTATTTTACCCACAATGCAGAACTTTGTTCACCTCAGTAAACAAGTACTTCTCCACTTTCCGAGGTTCCCACAGGGGAATTTTACACTTCAGTAATCATTTCTGTTAATGTGTGACCGAAAACACCAAAATGCCTCTTCATTTTTTCTTGTTTAGGATTACAATGAGGAAATCGAAAGACTGAAGAGAGAAGTGGAGAGATATAGACTTGAACTCAGTAATAGAGACTGTAATTTTAACAGAATGTTCACGGAGAAGAACCCAATGCTGGTAGATTCAAAGGCGGGAAGAATAGGTATTCAGCAGATTCAAGTAATGTCGCATTCTGCTACCAGATCTCCCTGTATGACACCAGCAACTAGCCTCAGCAGAGAGAGAACCATGTCATCCGTGTGTAGTTCTATACACAACGATCAGGTACGTTTAAGCTTTATACGGAGAAGGATCCGGACTCTTATTACAAAAAGGGCGGTTACTATTAGTTGAAAGTTAAATGTATCGTATTGACTGAAAAAAGTCATTAAAAAAGCATCATGTCACATGGGCTCTACGAATATCAAATTTCGAGTCGAATGAATATGGAATCGAACAAGACACAGGATTTCGAATCGAATCGAATCTCGAATAGGATCCATCCCTGACTTATATCGATATTATCATCATGAAAATCTATGATAAAGTTATCTTGGGCTGCACGATATTCAAAACTGAATACCGGTATCGGTATTCAAAAAAATACCGCGGTATACGGTTATATCGAAAACTGTTCAGATATATGAACACAAGTACCACAATCGAGGCTCGAGGCATCACAGTCGGAACGAATTAGCACGCCTTGGTGATGCAGTTCGAAAAACCTTTACCCAACGCAGAGGATATCAAAATTTATTATTTTCAAAATTAGTCATATTTTAACCAAAGATTGCAACAAAACTATATCATGTGACCCCTCATTTGGAACGAGCTCAACGAGCTCGTTCCAATGAGGGGTAATAGGATATAGTTTTGTTGAAACTTTTGAAAATTATGTTTTCAACTGCTGAATTTGTGTATTACGAGGGCACAGGCAGACGATTCCTTGGATAAAGGGATAATATTATTCATTTGGGGGCTGGGGCTACAGTTAAAAAACTCAAGACATCTTGAAAATTAAATTGAGGGTAAATAAATAATGACGATAAACCGATATAGTTGTAATTACACCGGTATTCAATCGATATTGGTTTGAATACCGGTATATATCGGTTTATCGATATACCGTGCAGCCCTAAAGTCATCTCTCTTAAAATTATTAGACGACGGAGGAAGGGCCAATTAAGAAACAAGTAAGTGGTCAGAAAAAAACCTGTATAACGTCAGTAGAAAATAAGGGCAAGTTACCATTTCTTACTTTTAATAAGCGAAAATAACAGACAGATCTGGGGGCTGTCTGTTGTTTTCGTTTATTAAAAGTTACAAAAGCAAACTTTGCTTTTTATGGCACGCTAATTAAAAACACTCACTTCAGATAATCCGCCAGTAAGACTATCTATCAGTATCACACCTACCAACACTAAACAAAGTCTCCTTCGGTTCTTTGATTAGCGAATTTGTTTTTAAAATAATTCGCAAGTTTTTATGCTTCTCAGGGACAAATATGTTTTTAGCAACTTTCATCTCCAAGACTTTTATATCAATGGAAAGGCTAGTGTTTGCATTATATGGCACGATACCCACATTGTTGATATAATGAGCAGAAAAAAGTTACAGAACGTCGAAAGATGGTGAAAACTCTGTTTTCTTATTTTTAACATTTATTGTAACAAGACCCTCTATTTTGGGCAAGTCAATCAAAAAAAAGCGGAATATTCCAGAAATGGAATCGAAGTAGTTTCTGAAGCGAAACCTCCTTGGACATTCCTTCTATCACCAGGTCTCCGGTCCAAGAGACCTGGTGATAGAAGAAGAGTTCAAAGGAAGACACCTGGTAGAATATTGAGAACGTCTCGGCGATTCGAATGTTCCCGAATCGACCCGATACGAAGTGAATCATCGGAAAAATTTCGAATCGAATCGAATCTAATTTCGACGCTTCGCAGTGTTCACACCGTGGTAAATCATGGTATTATTCCAAAACATCATGGTAAACCATGATTTACCCAGGCTTACCTTGATGTTTTGGGGGGAATATCATGGGGTACCATGGCACTGTTTTTTTATTAGGGGAAACTCCACATTTTGCTGTATTACAACGCAGTTGTCCAACTCTGTGAGCTTTGAGTTCGTGGCGATGGAGTGATGGTTACATAGTTTGCATGCCTACATGGTGGTAAGAGTTTCTAGGCAAGTCACCCTCCTACATTCTCCGAAAAATCCAAAGAAGTATAACGTAACGTAGGTTATTGTGTCAAACCAACAGCATGAAAATAGATGCAGTTGTTTTCTTTCTGGACCCAAAGGGAGGAAGAGACGATCGACAACTCTGAGTCCGTCACTAGCCTCATATAAGGTAAGATAATGTACGTCTGTTTTTGTATCTGTTCATTCTTCACACAAACTTGAAAGATGCTTCACAAAAGGAACGTGGCCAGAAATTTCATTATGGCTCCAGTTTGGATCCCATCATAACAAAATTATATCAGATTCAAAAGTACATACCTGACCTTTTTCGTCATGAAAATTGACTTTCGTTGAAGTTATCTCCTTTGAAATTATTGTTTGGATTTGCAAATAATATTACAGGAATGCCTGTATAATGACACGTTTCCACGCGCCATTTTAACTCATTGTGTAATTGCGAAACATATCCGGGAAAAAAAGTGGAGGGGAACGTGCCTCCTGTGCCCCTCTTGCTCCGCAGCCTCTGCTTACAAGTGTAAAACGAACTGCAGCATTACGGATGCATACAGCCTAAACGAGTTACGTCTTTGGAACGTTTATCGCTCATGGCTACAAAAACACGTAATCGATACGCGTGAAATGACTTACGGAGAGTCACTTCCAATCGGAAAATTGTCTTTAATAAAAATATCAAAACAGTAATATTATGTTATTATCTGTCTGTTGAAATAAATGTCGACAGTATTTTTCAGCTCAGTGCAATCCACAGATATAGAGAATCTCAAATGAGTCGCGATTTGATATGAAATATCAGAACCCAGTTCAAAATAATTGACCTAAGACGAGGATTATTAGTTTGTTGAATATTTCCCTCAAAACTTGCATCCCTCATTGGGACGAGTTCGTCGAGCACTTTCCAATGGGGATTCATAACCTATGTTTTAAAAGCAAAAATGTTTCAGTTACTCAGAAAATGTTTGTCGCAAATGTCATTTGTTATTCGTATTAGGTAAACAGATAACTACTAGAGTGCTGGAAGCCCATATTATATTTGGGCTTTACTAAATACCACAGGCTGTGACTATTACATCTACACTCTACTGATGGTGGTTTTATTTTGACCCTGGCAAGAATCAAATTTTGTTGATGACACTTTGCTCAGGTACATTTGATTGGATAGCACCTCTTGGCACTATCCAATCAAATGTAACAGAGCAATATATTGTGAAAGGAAATCTGTGATCAAGAAAAATGTAGCACTCTACCAGTTAATGGAATATAAAAAAAGATCATCTCTACTTCTGAAACCAAAACACTCACCTGGTATGACGTCGACGTTGACCTCTTACGTCACACGTAATTTATAAGACGTGTTGCGAATGATATATGGGCAATTTGATGGTAATTATGTGATAAAGGCACTTCGCCATGAACCGGAAGCTTACATGACAAGTTCTGGTCTTTGAGTGGATTTTTTCATCAAGGTTTCACGGAGTTGATATCGACTCATTTAACCCTTTACCCAACGTAACGGCCAAAACCGGCCAGCGCTATTCTCAAAAATCGCCAATTAATTTTCACTATTTTTTTCATTTTTTGTCTCAAAAACATAGGTTATGACCTCTCGTTGGAACGAGCTCGTCGAGCTCGTTCCAACGAGGGGTCATATCCTATGTTTTTGAGACAAAAAATGAAAAAAATTAGTTATTCAAGAATTTTTTTTGGAAGTGTCGTCTGCTTTTCACGTTAGGTAAAGGGTTAATGCTTTTTCCTATCGGAATATTCAAAAATATCTTACCTCTTACAAACTTCTGAGCATTTCATTAGATTAAAGACGCCAAGTGCCAGCTCTGTAGTGCCAGCTCTGTATATACCAACACCACACACAGTCCATTCAATTCTATACACAGCTAACGGTCAGAGTAATCTCCCTTTGTTAATTCGTCTATCAAAATGGTAGCAAACGTTACCACTTCACGTTAAACAAGTGAGAATTGTATCATTTATTATTCTTCACAACTGGTATTTCAGTACATAGAAACAGCAGTAGGTAAGACAAATTTACCACATACTTTGTTAGTGACTGAAAAGGGAATGCACGGTGTCAGTCAATTGCATATTGGGCTCGAACCCAACACTGTTCTCAGGTTATGTTAACTCTTTACCTAAGGAGTCAGCCTCATCCTCCCGCGTAATTTCCAAAGTGAGCAATGGAAAAAGTATTCTTTTTCAAACAATTTCAACAAAACCAGGTCTTGTGACCCCCTCATTGGAACCAGTCCGTCGAGCCCGTTCCATTGAGAAGTCACATGATATGGTTTTGTTTGGAAAAATTGGAAAAATTATATTGAAAGTAGTATATTTTAATATCATCTGCGTTGGGTTAAAGTGCAACCTGTCAGTATAACACCTTTTATAGGGACCATTCTCTTTTCTTAAGAAATTGAAATTGTGTAAACGGGAAAAGATTTGGTAAAAAAATGGGTATAAACCATTTCTTTTTCTAAATTACACGTTCTTATCCTTTTCCCATATCTTAGAATCACACTACTGTAATGTTTGTTGTACCTCATGTGATGTACCAAAATGTATTGGTTTGAGCGTAATAAATGGAAATAAATTTCTAATTTAGACTGGGTGAGCACAGCTTTAGATGCCAAAAGTAACATTACTCTATTTATTCAACCGGGCCCAATACTATAAAACTTTTACAATTGTATTTTCCCGAATTGTATTTGCTACAAGTGAACATAAATGACAGAAATGAATCATTAGCATTTCAAAAGATGTGGCAATTTGCCAACTGGCAAATTGCCACATCTTTGAAAATGCTAATGGTTCATTTCAATTAGTTATTCCATAAATAGAAAATACAATTCTGAAAAATACAACTGTAACAGTTTTATATTATTGGGCCCAGGTCTCACGTTTTTCTCCAGTATTTTATATGTGTTTTATCTCTGAATCTTGTATTTGTTTTCAGCGATCGGGATTGAGTGCTCGCAGGAAATCATTGCCAAATGGACATGGACATGGACATGGACACTTACCAACTTTATCTAAAGGTCAAAAAGATAGGTTTTCACGACTGATGAAACCGAGACCTCTTCCGAAGGAGGTGTTGTTTGGCAACTAGAGAAAATTGCCATACACACAATATCAAGTTCTCTCTCGACAGAAGGGTGTATTAATTTTCTATCAGTGAAATGATAGCTTCCGGGGCTTAAAAATGTAGCTTCTGGAGCTTAAGAAATATCATGATGTCTTGAACAACACCATTCTGCTCTCGCAAGACTGGAAATTCAGCTAACTGTATGTTGTTTGACAGGGCGCTACGAGTTCTTTGACGTCTGCCCAGTGGTGGCGTGACTAAAAATATTTTTATTTAAATATTGCCCTTAAACATAGCTAATGAGGGGGTCAGAAAAAATGAAAGTATTTTTGTTCTGCCAGGCTTTTTTGCAGGAGTCGTCTACTATGTACGTTTTAGGCAGAGGAGAAAGTCATAATTTTAAAATTGTGATTAAAATATGTGTGAACAGAGGAGGGGATGGGTATGTTTTGAAAAAGTGCGGGGCATGGCCCCTGCAGCTTTCCAGTCTAGTGTGCCCGCCAGAAACAAATGTTTTTGAATGAGAACTGGGACTTCTGTAGTCAATGTGTGGGACGCAAAACTAGGCAGCAGTGACTATTCTTTTGTTAATAAAGAATTCCTATATAAAAATATTATTAAAAAAATGTTGAATGTATATATTCCTAATGCTGCGTTTGCAGTATCACATGAGCTATAGTCACGTCTTGTTATTCTTTTTAACGACTCTGTCCACTTATACATTTGGTATTGACGGGTGGTGCAGCTTTTGCAGCAAAAATATACCTTTGGTAGGTCTCAAATGCTTTGTGGTTTATTATATCAATGCGTCGCTTACGATAAAATCGCCGTGTGACGGCACAGGCGAAACAGAATTCACGCCTGTCAAGTAATATGTGAGTATTATGAAAAATCATGGCTCCTTGTTATGGGTAAACGGAATTAACAGCTTATCCATTTAATCCGATTCTTTTCAAACATTTATTTGTTACTTAATCCTTTTTATCTTGCTTAATTTTTTATAAGCCCCCTGGAAGATAATAAAGAATTCGCTACTTGTTTATTTCGAGTAAATAAACTGAGTAAATAAAAATCATGAAATATTTTGTAAACTTTGATAATGGCCTTTTACTTTCATTATTTATTTTTTCATTTATTTTTTTTTTCATTTATCTATTAATTTTAATTTTATTATCAATATTTTTATCATTTGTATGGTACTTTTTGCAACCAAAATACGTAAAAGAGCCAGGTAATACTAAATTAAAGTGTCGCACTTTGGGTGTTACAAGGCGCCATCTGCAATGCTTAGCATTGCAGATGGTGCCTTGTTGCACCCAAAGGACGATACATGGTTAATTTGTTCTCATGTACAATCAGATTCCATAACGCACTAAAATCTTTTAGTTGGCATAAAAAAAAAATTATTTGGCACCGAACAAAAAATCCACTTAGCGCCAAAACATTTCGCTTCAGCGTCAGCACTGCTTAGTCTCTTGGAATTCTTCCACTTTATGTGACCCGGACAGGAATGGACGCCAATAAATACAGATTACTACAACAGTCAATTGATCTGTGTTGTTGTATTCCGTCGAGGTGACGAGATGAGATTGGCCTGATCAAACGAGACGCCACAGGCGTCGTGTTTGATCTGGTCGATCACATCTCGTCAACTAGACGGAATACAACAACACGTATTTGGGGGGTCACTGCTGTTCAAGCTGAGGTCGCGATCCCTGGAGCTGAGGGGAAAAATTGGGAAAGACGGTGAAAGGGAGTGCCAGATGTGTAACTTGGGCATGGTGGAGACCCTGGAACACTTCCTTCTAGAATGCCCAAAGTATCAGTCTAAAAGAATGAGATTCACTGGGAGTATAATGGGGAAGTGGGATGGGAGAATGAAGGACATGTGGTTAGGGGGAGACTCAAAGGAGAGGGTTAATGTGCTAATCGGAGAGATTGGGAAGAATGAGGCAAGGGATGTCATCAAGCAGTTCGTCTCCGAATGTTTGGAGGAGAGGAGAAGCGTGGGAACAGGGAGGCAGTTGGGAGTTCAGGGGTAACCAAGGCCTTCTCGTCCGAGAACCGCGACAAATCAGCGGCTGGCCAAAGTGTTATTATTATTATCAAGTGACTGTTGTAGTAATTTGTTTATTATATGACAATTAGTATTTTAAACTGATCACAACAGTTGTATTGAAAAATCAAATACAACAAGAATTATATTAGCCAAATAACCATTAACAATTTATGGAATTAGGGAATCCCAAACGCGTAGTAATATCGAACGTTCGATTAGTATTTTAAACTGATCACAACAGTTGTATTGAAAAATCAAATACAACAAGAATTATATTACCCAAACAACCATGAACAATATATGGAATTGGGGAATCCCAAACGCGTAATAATATCGAACGTTCGTGTCGAACATGAAACTTGCAAGTCAAAACATGGAAGCAAGGCTTGAATTTCAATCGGTATCGATTTCGATAACACGGATTCTCCTACGTTTTGTTGGATTCGAATCTTGAAAGTAGTTGTTAATTGTTATTTTGCAATTGTTCAGCACGGCATTTTCAAGTAGACCTCGACTGGAATGTTTGTCAACGGAGTTTACTGAGGAGACACTCGTGTTTATGATCTGTGCTTATGTTCTATATTTATTTATAGATCACTGGTAGAAATAGTCCGTTCGCGTACGCCTCGTTTGAGACAGGCATGATAACGATCTGGAAAACTTGCCACTCTTGTTTTCTGGAGAGTTGGATTTGATGGGCAAACTACAGTTGTATTGAGGGGCAATTTGTGATAGTCATATAATAATGACAAGATCCCAACTAAAGGCTGATCCGCGAGATTATTGTTTTGTTTGCTTTATTGGTGTTTAACGACACTTTCGACAAGGAGGGTCACCTCGTGTCGGGCAGTATTATGGTTGAGGAAGCCGGAGTGCCTGGAGAGAACCACAGCGGTGAGCAACTGTCAGACTCCCCAACGTACTAACTCCACACAAACAGGGTTAGCATTGTTGACTATAAGAGTACGCCCCAGTACACACCGCTACCGTGCCCCATGCTGGCAATCGGGATTAAATGTCTTGCCCAAGGACACAACGAAGTCACCCATGGTGGGGATCGGTTTGAAGTCCAATGCCGTAACCACTGAGTGACAGCGCTCTCCGCGAGATTATTTAATAAATGACAGATATGGATAGTTGTGCATAAAAAGGATATCCGATGAGTCACGATTTGATATGAAATTTCTGAAACGGGTTCATTAAAGTTGTCCCGAGTCGAGGTTTGCCGAGGCTCAGGTCAATTTTAGTGAACGAGGTTCAGAAATTTCAAGTCAAATCGTTGCGAATATGAAATTCATTTTATCACATAATGTGTAATTTAAATTTTTAATTGACGTAACGACGAAAATAATTATTCGTCAGCGCTGTTCACAAAATCGTCAACCAAATTTCTTTTTTATTCACTTTTTGCGTCGAAACATAGCGTATGACCCTCAATGGAACAAGCTAGTCGAGCTCGTTCCAACGTGGATTATATTATGAGAGAGATCATAAGGTGTATTTTCAAGACAAAAATTGAAAATTGTCATTATCTGTCCCACAAATTGGACGAATTTACCCGCACTCTAAAATTGTTTGGATAAAAATCAACCACAATCAACTGGGTTGAGTACTTATGAACCCACGTGTGCTCATATTCACTCAACCTATCTGATTTGGGTTGATTTTAACACAACTGATTTTAGAGTGCATGCATTCAACCTGGGGGCCAAGCGATCGTTTCCCTATATGAAAATGAGTGGACATTGCACCTTATTTCTCGTCTTAATACGTTGAAAATGTTATTCCATGTAGTGTCTTCTTCCTACTACACTCTTATAAAGTTTGGTTCTATCGTGGATTTGATCGGATCCACATGAATTAGATTAGATCCACATGGATCCGAGCGTCATCGATTGACCACATGCATTCATAGCCCAGACTAGTTGCGAGTAATATAATTAAGAGTTTTCGACCTTGCGACGTGGAACGACAATAATTATAATGGAAGATGCATTTAAATACACTTTTGGCCTCATTATTCTAGAACGTTTGTTCTACCCAAATCCAAAATTGATTACATACATGTGACAATCACAGATTTGGAACCAATTTAGGATTTGGCTCGCCAAGAAAAATGAGTCCGAAAGTGTATTTAATGGCGCCCACCATTATAATTATTGTCGTTTCAAGTCGCAAGGTCGAACACTCTTAATTATATTACTTAGAACCAGTCTGGTCCATGAATACATGTGGTCAAGCAGTAAAGGTCGGACCCATGTGGATCTAATCTAATTCATGCGGATCTGATCAAATCCACGTCAGAATCAAAATTTTCAAGAGTGTAGGACACTCCTAAATCAGTCTGGTTAAAAACCACTCCAAATCAACTGGGTTGAGTGAATATGAACCTTTGATTTGGGTTGATTTTTAACCCAACTGATTTTAAAGTGCATATTCACTTTCATTTGGGTTGATTTTTAACCCAATTGATTTTAGAGTGCATTGCTACCACTTAGTAGATCCAACGTTACGTGAACAGCAAGTTTACCAGTGAAAAATATCCAGTTATAAGTATTCAATTAACGCTGAAATTAGATATCCAGTTATAAGTATTCAATTAAAGCTGAAATTAGATCTTTTTCCTGTTTTCTAGTAGTAAACTAAACGCTTATGGAGCTATGCCAAACAAGATATATTAGAGTAAATGTCTATATTGGACGTACTGAGGTCGAATATGTCTATAAACCTGGGGAATTCAGCGATTGTCTTAGTTATTCTTTGATAAATCATGATTTTTTTTTATTCAAACAACAGAAGTTTACTATGTAACTTATATAACAGAACGAGAAAGAAGTGTGGGGGCCGAGGCTTGAACCCATTTACCACGATATACAGATAAAAACAAAATAATTTAATATTTCTGATTCTTGGACACCAATATCCTGAGATTGTCACGTATAACAACATATCACTGTATTAAGAGTTCTTTTTATCAGCTTGAGTTATAACATCAATGTGGGGGACAGGAAAAACATTGCATCTCGGGATGCTTATGACAGGTTTTACTGATAATGTTACAATGGTCTTCTTCTGGACATTCTTTACACTCCACCAAGAACGGTTCGTCCACTTTGTTATCCTTTTTTTGGTTGCCAAACACGTCCATTATCGCTGGTGGCACTGCAAGTAACAAGAATGAGAAAGTGATAAGCTTACATGAAAAACTGAATATTTTTTTTAACACGGCAACGGAATGATAATCTACCTAAACGTTCATGTTTTATGTGCCGTGCCAATTGTATGCAAGTGAAACACCTGTTATAGGTTGGCCATAGACCTAGAGCAACTATTTTGTCGGGGCGGAGACAATGATCTATATCTTCTGATTGTCACATGTTTAGTCCGAAAACGGTTTGTTATCCGAAGCTCACTGGATCAGACTCATCCCCAGGAGTTCAATGATGTCTCTGTAATTCTGAATTGGGGGTGGGGGGGGGGAGGTGATTGCTACATATCAATTGCATGGATCATAATGCAAAGAATGTGGGGAGGGATGAGTATTGGGGCGGGATATACCACTCTTGTCAGCGAGGTCTGCAGGTTGCCCCAGAAATATTTTGAGAGAAAGTCAGTGTAGCTTCTTCGCAGGAGCAACACTGACCTTCTCTCAAAATATTTCACTGTTTCGGACCAAGGGCAGAGCCTAGTAGAATTCCTGCTTGACATTAAATTCAAGAAGTTGCATCTTCACAGATCTATATATATAAAATCAAAAGTTCAAAAGAAACACAACGAAATAAAATTTCTTGAAACAAAGCTTTCTTGTCTCGAAGCATCGGGAAAGAGAGCATCGAGATCTCAGGTCACCAGTCTAATTCTTCAGAAATTTGACGCTGTTATGGCCTGGAACAAGTCTGGCCTTCAACTTGGTCATCGCCTATGTTTAGATTCACGCATCTAGAATATTTCAGCTGGTTGGAATTTCCGACCAACTGATATATCCCAGACGATTTAGCCTGAAACTTTCCACAAGAAATCACATTCTGTTTATCAAAGCATTTCTGGTTGTAGTGTCATCAAAAGATACCAAGTGGTTCAAAACAACACTGATCCATGTTGGAATCAATGACTTGAAGGACGAAAACTTTGTTTCATTGGATCACCACGCTGATGAATTCCAAGAGGCGGTGTCTTTATTTGTGGATAAATCTGATCAGGTGATTGTGTCTCTCATATGTCCAAGTGATTCCAACCGCTACCCTCTACTTTGCAAACGCTCTTCCAACTTTAATGACTTGATTAAAGGTAGGTTGCAAGATAATCCAAAGGTAACCTTTTGTGATAACTCCAATCTAGCCTACAACGGAAGAATAAGGAAAAATACTTTGATAACAACAGCCTACATCTTTCAGCTCATGGTACTGCCCAATTGACTTCAAACCTTATCTCCTCTCTACACCTCCACCCTTTAAAAGAGAGGTGTGTACTTAATTTCAGAAGTCAGGGCAGGGAGAATATAAACTATCAACATAATAACTTACGTAACAGAACACCCGGCACGCGAGACCATACTTTACAGCGCTCGCGCCAGTCAGGTTTTAAACGTGATGAAGCAAACAGAATCTTAAACTCATTACGTAACATTCTGTTTGCCTAGGAGTCTTGAGTCTGCGACTTGCTTCAGCAATATTTGTTTAACATGACGTAATATAGAAATCATAAGGTGACCATCAGTTACTTTAACATCAATGGGTTGTTTACAAGGATTAATGGCGCGCGACAAAGTAAATTAAATGATTGTTTCATTCGCCAATATCTGAACAACGATATTCTGTGTTTGGGCGAAACCCACTTTGGGGCGAATGAAGTTCAAGATTTACACTTACCTGGATATATAATCTTTCCAGGCCAATGCGCTGGCTGTAAATCAGGTGGGTTAGCCATGCTCATTAAGAAAGAACTCGGAAAAGGTGTGGCTACGGAGACTAAAACGTCAAACAATTTTTTTCTGGATTAGACTCCACAAGGAATTTTTCGGTTTGCCTGAAGACATTTTCGTTTGTGCTGCCTACCTACCGCCAGCAAATTCAAAGGTGTACAAAAAAGACATAAACAACCCATTCGATGTACTGGAAGCTGAGGTCAGCCGCTATAGTTTAAGGGGGCAAGTGATTCTCCTTGGGGATCTCAATGCTAGGATCCATCGAAATGAAAATGTCTTCCTTCCCGACGACACCGACCGATACATTAATCTACCGAGCTCCTATAATTCTGACATAGTTTCCCTTTCTAGGAATTCGAAAGATGCTTCAAAGACAAACGAACATGGGAAAATGCTGAGGGACCTTTACATTTCCACTGGACTCAGAACTTTGAACGGTAGGACACTGGGGGGATTCTCTTGGGGAATTCACTTGAGGCCGCTACAACGGTTCATCAGTCGTCGACTGGTGCGCTACTAGCCATCACCTTCTAAAGGACATTTTATATTTTAAAGTTGAAGATTTTTGTAGTCTATCGGACCACTGTCAAATCACCGTGTGCATCAAAGTTGGAAAGGATTTACCCGACACAGTCAAGGAAACCCCACCTACAGCGATTCCTAAAAAAATCAAGTGGGATAAAAAACGCCACGTACCTTCCTTTCTAACATCAGAGCACCCAGTTTTCAAGAAAAGCTCGCTCAATTTTCCCCCAATGAGTCCGATGGTGTGAACGATTTGTGCGCAGGTGTTACTGGTTTACTGACAGCTGCTTTATCCGGCTGCAGTAGACCGGTAACAACTGCTCGCAAGAGTTCATCAAAATCACCCGAAAAGAACAGGAACAAAAAGTGGTTTGATCAGGACTGCTGAGAATACAAAAAAATTATGTCTCATAAAGCCCGCGAAATTCGGAAGGCGCCCGACAGGAAAGAAGCCCTCATCAGTTTTTACTCGGCAAAAAGAAAGTACAAAAAACTTGTTAAAACAAAATTAAGACATTTTAAATCATCTTTGATCGAAAACCTCTCCAATACGAGTCCCGGGGACACTAAAGCGTTCTGGGATTGCATTGATTCATTTCGTGATGCTGGCAGTGGTCCTGTGGACAACACAAGTAGTATTTCCCCATCAAAATGGGTTCAACACTTTAAACAACCCATGTCTACTGATAAAGACCCGATTAGCAGTGGTAATACTGGTGCAGTTAACAACGCCGACCTGGATTTCCAAATACCCAGCAAGGAATTGTTAAAAGCAGTTTCATCCCTCAAGAACAATAAATCAAGTGGACTGGATCGGATTACTAACGAAATGATTAAAACCTCACTGCCGTATTTGGAAGACTGCTACTTGCAGCTTTTCAATTCTATTATTGTGGAGTCATCGTTCCCCGACTCTTGGAGATATAACGTAATCAAACCACTCCACAAGGGTGGTCCTGTTGACCCGTCTAACTACCGGGGAATCGCTATCTCCAGCTGCATTAGTAAACTGTTTTGTAAAATACTCCATAACAGGCTCCTGGAACATCTAGAAAATAATAACCTCATAAGTCCATATCAGATCGGATTTAGACCCAACTGTAGAACTACGGACCATATCTTTACTCTCCACCATATATATATATATATATTAGGCTATTTACCTTCTCAAGCAAAAGTTACCATTAGACAGAATTAAGCCTGACTTATGTACGAAACTATTAAGGTCTCTCTTTCAGCCCATCTTGACGTATGGTTGTGAATTCTGGGGCATTCAATCCCTCAGGCTACATAAACTTACTGCCCGAGATGAACTGTGTGATAGATATGACAAAATGAAATTTGACCTAATCCAATCCAAATTCCTTAAACAAATATTTGGAGTGACGAAATTCACGAGTAGCCTCGCAATCAGAGGGGAGTTAGAATTTCCTCTGGGCATCTACGTAATTAGACAGGTTATAAAATTCTGGATGCGTTTGCTGAACTTATCAGATTGTTCAATAGCACATCATTGTCTTATGGACGCAATGCACCCAGGATCGAACTGGGCGGTGGGGGTGAAAAATGTCCTCCATAGTTTAGATTTCGACCATGTCTGGATTACGAGAACGACCTTTGACTCGAATAAACTAATCCGCGCACTCGACAAGAAGCTTAAAGAGATATACACGAATTGGTGGAAACGTAAAATCTCCGAATCTCCCAAACTGAACTTTTACTCCTCTATCAAACAGTCTTTCGAGTTTGAAAACTACTTGAATCTCAAGTTGGATAAGGCAGTCAAAAACAGTTTTGTGCGTCTGCGTATCAGTGCTCATCGTCTCTCCATAGAAGCGGGGAGATATAAAAGGCCCCGGATCCCCAGACAGGACAGGCGGTGCCCAGCTTGTTCCAAGGAAGTAGAGGATGAAATTCATTTCTTCCTGTATTGTCCACTGTATCGTGACGAACGAGAATGGCCTCAAACCCATCTGGAACCTGTACTTTATGAGTCTTGCCAGCTGAACGAGCCGAAATCATTGCTGACTCTTTTGGGGATGTTTGACAGCGATATTACTCCGCTGATGGTGCAGTTTACACACGATGCCTATCAGCGGAGGTGCAGTGTTGCCGACTCCCCATAGCTGCCATTGTTGTCTATACCATAATTAGGTCTTCAAAATAAATTAGTTTGAAAAACAAGTACAAGGGAAAATTGCGAATGCATGTGCTGGCCAATGTATCCATGTACGCTGGGTGTGTGCATGTGCGATTATTCAATGCCTAAGTGTCACTGCTATTTTTTTCGTCTTTTGTCTGTTATTGCTTATATATGTCACTTTTATCTGTTTTAAATTGTCATGTACCAATGTTATGGAACTTTCGACAATAAAGATTATTATTATTATTATTATTATTCAAAATTGCGATCAAATCAATCGAGACTTGATTTGATCGCAATTTTGATGACATTACAACCAGAAATGATGATTCATCACAGCCGTAGTTTTATGATTCCGCCGACAAGTTTCGCAAATTATGTAAATAATTGTCTTGATGTTTTCAAGGGGAATTAAATACTTATTGGTTCAGGTATGTATAACTGAGGCAGGAAACAATACATGTATAACTTTGTAGGGAAAGACAAATCACATTAGATCAACGGTCGTCTGCGCGCACATTTCCACAAAAGTGGGTACACAAACGGCCCATAACAGAGTCGAATTCCGAACAGAAATAGACTGGTGGCCTGAGAGCTTGGTGTAGCTGGAAGGAGAGGGGGGGGGGGGGCTGTGCACTAAAATTTTTGCTCCTCCCCACCCCACCCCCCCAAAAAAACATTGGTCCAATGCAAGTTTAGCAAAACATGGCGCCCCAAAATGGTCAGCAATTTAGGGCTACAAATTCCCCAGATACGCTCTTAAAGCACTGAATCTTGTAAAATTTCCTCGGTCTAACTTGGATGCTTTGGTTGTTACCCCCTCTTCCCTGAAGTGGGAAGGGGTAACGACCGGAGGGTCTTAGGGCTCCGATGAGAAGCCCCCGACCCCCCCCCCCCCCCCCCCAACACACACGCCTTCCGAATTTCACGTTTGGCGCATGTTTCACGCAGATATAGCACACTCTCTTCTGTTCCAACTGTGAAATACTAAATCATCTCCAGCCCATAACATTATATTCTTAGTTAGGTTTCTAATAGACCTGGAAAGACTGGGAAGGAAGCTTCCAGTAAAACAGTTAAGGATCGGGCAGTTTGATCTTGGATGATTACCATGAAATAATCGTCAAATTCAGTTGTCATTGATATAGGTCTAATTGATTTCCAGTTCAGTTGGCTCATCTCATCTGTATATATATAACGGTGGCGCACTCAGTTTCATGTTTTAACGAAATTAGGGTTGGCGCAATAAAGGTTCATTAATACGGCTTGTCTTTGCAATGTGGGCAATGTGCTGTCAATGCTAAATTGAGGGTTAGGTAAATCAACGGAAGCATACACATGTCAAGTGTGAGTGGACCCTGATGCATGATGCTTTCCCATTCCAAACTAAGTATGTGGACCTGAAATGATGGTGTTCAAATCCTCTGTGAATGAAAGGCACGAGATTAGCCCCAAACAGTGACATGAAACATCACTCTGAGACTGTGAACAGCAGAAAGCTGTCAAAACATGGGATTATTTTTTTTATCACTGAGACCAACGCAGACATACATTTATTTCACGGAATGACGTTCACGGTCATTTAAGTGGTGATTTATCATTTATCCCTTTTTCTCATCAATATACTTTGTTGAATTACATGGAATTGTTGTTAGACACAGACACTTGATGACTTTTGAATAGAGTTATCTTTCATAGTAAAGGGAGGCTCATCACGTTAGAATGCTTTGAGCTCAATGACTGATCGATTGATCTTCACTTGTTGACATAACATTGACCTGAGTGATGAGTGGCGGGGGTGGTTCACAAACACAACAGCCAATTAAGCCAAAGTAAATATCAGTCCTGGTGGAAAGAATTTGCTCTGGGAATTCCCATAGGAACCAATTATGCCCGAGAGGCATTCTCAACCGAGAAACAAAAATATTTGAAATTTACTGTGCATTGTCACTGTTGGGAAGAAAAAATAGTAAACTGACCTGGTTGATACTGTTTGTGACGTTCGTCATATCTGAAGTCATTCCTTTTGTTATCAACAAATGGTCTTGCGCTATCATCTTTTGCAAAAAAATCTGGAACCAAATTCCCACTACACAATACTAGAATACAGGCAAACACTACTTGAAGTGTTAGCACCTTCATTGTTAGTTCCATCATGAATCAACACCAACAAATTATTTATCAGTTCGCCACACACTGCTTATGTAGTTATGTGTGATGAGATATACGCCCCCAATATATTGTTTCTGGACATACAATATCGGAGAACATCTTTAACAATTACGATGCTGAAGTTCTACGCTTTATTATTCACGACATTCTGAGATGCTTATTTTCTTTTGCGAGAAGACTCAGTTAAAGTTTAGATATCAGTCCAAATATGGAGCCAGATATGTGCATTTTTCTCGACTATTGAAGTCCGAAATAGCGACAAATCAAATGAGGGAATCTCTGGCAACCCAGGGACGTGGCGACAGGGTGGGGTGTGTCCCCCCCCCAAGCCTGGCCAACATTTCCTATAGTTGGAAATTCGGAGGGCAAGTCATGAGTAGTTGGAAATTCCATCTATCTGAATTTTTGAGATCCTTTAGTGATGCTGATGTCTTCTTCTCTTCCTAAAATTCCAACTCGGTTCAAATTGGCAAAAAATCCCAACTGTTACTATCTACAACTGCAGTGTACGCACACTCTAAATCGGTTGGGTTAAAAATCAACCCAAATCGACTGGGTTGAGTGAATATGAACCCAGTTTGGGTTCATATTCACTCAACCCAGTCGATTTGGGTTGATTTTTAACCCAACCGATTTTAGAGTGCAATATCGAGCTTCATAAGTATGCATGATGTCAGTCGGTACGAGATTTCTATAGTACGTTTACTTATCGTGATAAAAAAATCCTCGAAATGCACTTCAAGAAATTCACATCAGGTAAAATCGTTATCCCGAGTTAATTCCATCATTCACAGTTCAAAATGATGAAACATCGAAAATTGATCATTCCTGCACCAGATCTGATTTAATATTAGGACAGTGTGAATTGCTCAAAGTTCTCAGCTTGAGCATTTGGTTAGCACATATTCAATTCCCAGAATAATACCAAATAATAAGATAATTCTGTCATAAATGTGTTGGCATTTCAGTTACTATTTATTTATTTATTGGTGTTTAAGGTCACATATTTCTGCACAATGGCTAATCATGACCTCGACAGTTTTACGGGTGGAGGGAGCCGGAGTACCCGGATAGAACCACCGAGCAACGGCGAGCAACTGTCAGCTCCCCAACATACTAACTCCACACAAGCAGGGTTAGCATCGGTTGAAGACAGTGCACCATCGACGTGCGCTACGCCATAGTACACAACGTCACCGTGCCCCCACGTGGGCAATGGGGGGGAAGTGTCTTGCCCAAAGACACAACGCGGTTGCCGCAGGTGGGATTCGAACCTCTCGGCTTGCAGCCTGCACCTCTACCTACTGAGCCACCGCGCCCCCATTTCAGTTACCAGAATCAATTTTATGCCCCCTTAAATGGCTTCATTTTCAAATTTTTCTCGGAAGTGATTTTCCAACTAGGGGGAGGGACCGGGAGGGGACACACACCCCCTGCCGCCACGTTCCTGAATATGAAGTGCTCAACTGTCGATCCGACGTAAATCGTTTTGTTCGATACCTGAACACGTAAGACCTACTGTTGTTGCGGTATTGAAATTCAAAGGTAATCAATACTATTTATATACACTAAACCATTCACATAATGCACTCTAATTAGTCGGATAATTAAGACATATTTATTCCTCCGACAGCTGATCGGCCCTTGAAATTTGTCCCAACAACAGATCGTTTTACAAAAATGTTTTGCCACACAAGTAAATCAGCTATATTTATTTTATTCTGTGCACGGCGTGCTTAATTTGCATTGCAAAACGGAACACGAGACGACATAAAAGGTGGAAGTTATACTTATATATAAACATATACCAACAAGGTATATTGGTACAGATATCAACCAACTCCATTAGATCTACTTATGGAGGATATTCAAATAGCTCTTGGTAAAAGATAAATTCGTGCGTATTATATTAACCACTAAGCTTCTGAAATAAAAATGAAAAAATCAAACACAAAAACGTTCGAGAAAGACATTTTACGTTCCAGTTATCAAAGATTAACACGTGCATACAGAGATGAGACATGACATTAGACAAAAAGCACCACAGGGGGGTGGGGTGGGGGGGGGGTGGGGGTGGGGGGCTTTTCCACCCTATATATTTATCTAAATTTCTGAGTAAACAGCACGCACTTCCAGTAAAGTCTTTTGTCTCCACAGATCACTATCTTAACCCTTTACCCAACCTGAAAAGCAGACGACACTTGCAAAAATAATTCTTGAACAACTAATTTTTTTCATTTTTTGTCTCAAAAACATAGGTTATGACCCCTCGTTGGAACGAGCTCGTCGAGCTCGTTCCAACGAGGGGTCATAACCTATGTTTTTGAGACAAAAAAAGAAAAAAATAATGAAAATTAATTGGCGATTTTTGAGAATAGCGCTGGCCGGTTTTGGCCGTTACGTTAGGTAAAGGGTTAAGTAACTAAAATATAAACAACTGAAAAATATTCTCGTTGACTCGACAGTTCACTATCTATAGTAACTAAAATATGAAAAATTGAAGAACATAGTCTCTTAATCCTTTACCCAACATAACGGCCAAAACCGGCCAGCGCTATTCTCAAAAATCGCCAATTAATTATCATTATATTTTCATTTTTTTGTCTCAAAAATATAGGTTATGACCCCTCTTTGGAACGAGCTCGACGAGCTCGTTCCAATGAGGGGTCATAACCTATGTTTTTGAGACAAAAAATGAAAAAAGTAGTTATTCAAGAATTTTATTTGCAAGTGTCGTCTGCTTTTCATGTCAGGTGATGGGTTAACTCGACAGATCACTGCATGAAGTAGCTAGGATATGAAAATTTAAAACATAGTCTCTTTGACGTCGAAAGTGTTACTGGGAGGGTGTGGGTTCTTAATTTAATTTTGCCAAGAGAAAATATTGTTTTTGCACATAGGAGGGCGGGTGTGTGTGTGTGTGGGGGGGGGGGGGGGTGGCTCGATGGCCCAGAGAATGTGTATGTATACAGAACGGGGGAAGTGTGATACACCGCAGGAAGAATGGTAATAGTACAGGGGGAATGCGTATACAGTACAGGGAGAGTGTGCATACTGTACAGGGAGAGTGTGCAATCAGTGCAGGGAGAGTGCCTATACAGTACATGGAGAATGTGTATGCAGTATATAGAGAGTGTGTATTCAGTGCTGGGAGAGTGTCCGTGCAGTACAGGGAGAATGTGTATGTAATATATAAAGAACGTGCATTCAGCGGAGGGAGAGTGTCCATACAGTACAGGGAGAGTGTTATACAGAACTGGAGAATGTGTGTACAGTATAGAGAGAAGATTATAAACTATAGATAGAATACAGGGAGACTATACACAGTACAGAGAGAATGGAAAACCTTTTTTTTACATTGTGTCTGCAAGTTTTCTCCCGACCCCGAAGATGTATAAACTATAGATAGAGTGTGCATACAGTACAGGGAGACTGTACACAGTACAGGGAGAATGTGTACACAGTGTACATATAGTACACGGGGGAAGTGTATGTAGTATAGAGAGTGTGTGCATTCAGTGCAAGGAGAGAGTGTATCGTACAAGAAAAGTGTGATGTGTTGTCGATAAACATGCTGTGGATTTTATTGGCTACGAGGCTGCTGTTTGTTTGAAACAATGAAAAAACTTTTTTTTTATCTTGGTATTCACAATTAGTGCTAAAATAATGCGCAGTAGTTGTTCGTGGCAGTCATGTTTTCAAACAGCAGCAAAGTTAAAATTAGAAACTACGTGTATTCAGAAATGATGCCACGGGGTTATCCCAGATTTGCTAACCTCCGAAAACTTTCGGGTAACTTCGTTTATATCTTCACTGAAATTCCGTGTACATTGAAGTTTTTTAATTACAGATTTAAGTTATTTCATACTGCTTTTGATGTCTTAAACTTTGCGTGCAGTGTTTTTTTACATGCTCTTTCACATACAAGTAAAATCTAAGAGTCAATAGTCTTTTTTTTTGAATTAGCGACTTATTATCCCTTTAAAATTCACTCTTCTAAAATATGGTAACATTCTTCCAAGACGATGCTGTTTTGCAAAAGCAGGAATTAAAGAGATGAATGCGTCCGTTCTGAAAAAAAATATTTGCTCCACTGTATTTGAAAACTCCTTTGAACAGTTGTACTGTAATATTTTCATTAGCAGTAACGACAATTGGTTGCCATCACTTCAATCGTAATTTCAACGGTATTTATTGGTGCTTAACGTCACATCGGCAGCTAAGGCTATATCGTGGCGATGGAAAGTATGTACTTTAAAATAGATCATTATCCACCATGAAGTAATTAAAATCGAGTCGTTTAAATAAGAAATATGAGGAATAAAACTGAGGAATGGACACAGTAATGAGAAATTAAAGCCAGCTGTTCAGAAAATTCCGTGTTAATCAACCTGTGAAATAGATATGAAGTGATGAGAATGTAAAAGAATAAAAACAATTTTTAAAATTTATTAAAAAGGTTGATAACTTTCAAAGAAGAAGGAATTTTGTGCGGGCTCGTATGATAAAATAAATCTCTTAGAGATCCAATTGTAAAATACCGCTCTCTAACATGATTAAAATCAGTACAATGTAAAAGAATGTGCTCCATTGACAACACCTGCTGGCAAGGAACACACTCTGGTCGCAGAGTACCCTCCAACAAAAAAGAATGTGTGAGACTTGTATGACCAATAAGACATCGTGTCAAAACTGCATGATTTTTTCTACAAAGGATACTAAACGGGAAGTCATCAAAAATATTTTGTCGGAAACGATGGAGCTTGTTATTTGTCGCTTCATCCCAATCCGCCTGCCACGCAGATTTGATGTAATTATTGATATGTGGTTTGAAATCACTGAACGGAATTTTAAAATCAGTGAGAGGCTTGTTTAAAGCCTGCTTTGCTGCACTGACTGCTCTGGTGTTACCAAGGATACCTACATGTTCAGGTGACTAGCAAAACACGATATCATATTGGTCAGACATGAGAGTATTCAACTTCTCACGAAGTTCCAAAATGAGAGGGTTCTTGAACTTGGGGTTGAGTGAAGCAAGCAAAGAGGAAAGAGAGTAGGCAAATATAATCGACTTCCTGTCCTGTACATTGTCGATGTGTTAAAGGGCAAGTTGAAAAGTTTTAACTTCAGCTGCGAAAATAGAACTTTTGTTTGGTATTCTGACTGAGGTGATATGATCACCAGCAACAACGGCTGATGATACCTTGCCACCATCTTTGGATCCATCTGTATAGATCCTTTTATATGCAATGTACTTAGACTTAATTTCAGCATATTTCGTCTTAAACTGCAAAGAATTTGTTTCAGACTTTTTGGTAGAAGCTATGTCCAAAATAACTGTTGATTTTTTAAAATGCCAAGGAGGAATATGTGATTCACGGTTTTCTTTTATCGTAACTGGTTCAGTTTTGGCGAACTCCACAGGGGGTTTAATTCTAATTCCCAACGGAGGGATATGTTTCTGGTGACGGTTAACCCTTTACTCAACGCAGACGATATCAAAATGTATTATTTTAAATACCATTTTTTTAAAATTAAAAACGATATCATTGACCCCCCTCGTTGGAACGAGCTCAATGAGCTCGTTCCAATGAGGAGTCACATGATATGGTTTTGTTGAAATATTTTGAAAAATTTAATTTTTTCAACTGCTCATTTTGCATATTACGGGGGCGGATGCGGGCGATTCGTTAGGTAAAGGGTTAAAAAAATCAATATTTTGAGGTTCTGAGACACAGTTATAAGCAGGGTTTGATGGATTAAAAAGAAGTTTAGAAACATATTGGAGTGAAAGTTTAATTCTGCGCTTCTCAAGAGAAGCTCCTCAGCCTCAACAAGAATCCATTGGTGATGTTCTGAACGCACCCAAGCTAATTCTAATACCACTATAATACCACTATTATGAATTGCATCAAGTGGTATAACTTTCTCGCATAACCATAAACCACACAATCGTACCCTAAATGGGATCTAACAAGTGATCTATACATATGGAGTATTTGGTGTTTTTGGTCAGCACCCCAATCAGTGCTACCAACTACCTTCAGAAGGTTCAGTGCTCTTTCACATTTTACCTTTAGTTGTTTTATGTGAGAAATGAAATTCAGTTTGTTGTCAAATAACAAACAAACCCAAGAATTTCACTTCTTTTACAACCTTAACGGTACATCCATCCATTTTCAACTCCGGGTCAAAATGGTGCTTCCAGAGCTTACAGAAATGAACAGAATTAGTTTTGGTCTTCCAGAACCTGAAACCTTTTTCTGTAGCCCGTTTCTGTATTTTGTTGAAATACAGCTGAAGCTTGCTCTCGATAGCATTCATATTTTTACTGCTGTAGCAGATTAAAAAATCAACATACAATGAAGAATCTACCACATTCTCAATTGCATCGATAATACTAATGAATTGCACTAAGAAAAGGGTAACAGATAAAATACTACCCCAAGGAACCCCCAACTCTTGTTCGTGGGGATCAGATAACGAATTTTAACGGTAATTTCTTTTGCATTGCGCATTATGCAATAAGCAATACAGTTTGCAATTACGCCATCTTATGCAATAAAAAAACAATGCTTTATATGCAGTAAAGCCGTATTATTTAGAGGTTATTACTTGGTTAGTTCATATCAATCGACATTTCAGCCCGAAGTGACTTCATATCAACCTGATACCGAAGGTCGAAGGCTGATGTGAAGTTACTGAGGGCTGATATGTCGGCCGATATGAAACTAACCAAGACCAAGTAATAACCTCTTTATTTATTAACCCTTTACCTAACGTAACGGCCAAAACCGGCCAGCGCTATTCTCAAAAATCGCCAATTAATTTTCATTATTTTTTTTATTTTTTGTCTCAAAAACATAGGTTATGACCCCTCATTGGAACGAGCTCGTCGAGCTCGTTCCATTGAGGGGTCATAACCTATGTTTTTGAGACAAAATATTAAAAAAAATAGTTATTCAAGAATTTTTTTTGCAAGTGTCGTCTGCTTTTCATGTTAGGTAAAGGGCTAAACCAAAACAAATAAGTTAAAAAATTCTCAGATCTGTTACCGTTTCTGACAGTGTTATTGTTTCTCATTCTTTTCTTTTGACAAAGTCCGAAGTTTCCGCTTCTCCAACCTCAAGTTCAGCTATCCGAACGCCTCGGCTTCTCCAAATGGGAAGTGGCGACGTTCGGAGATGAAATTACGGTGGCTGATTTAGGCCACCCTCAATACTTTTTTATCTCGAGATAATATCTCAAAATCTCAAAATCTCGAGATAAAATCTCAAGATCTCGAGATAATATCTCGAGATCTTGAGATATTTCTCGAGATCTTGGGATATTATCTCGAGTTCTTGGTATATCTCGAGATCTGGAGATATAAAAAAGTATTGAGGGTGGCCTAAATCAGCCACCGTATGCAGGGGCGTAGGAAGCTTATAACATTCGGGGGGGGGGGGGGGGTATTGGAAACGGGGGGCTTGTAGGGGACAGCACGGCCGCCTTTGTCGGCCCGCTCTGCGAAGCCGAGCCCGGGGAGAGTGCGGGAGGGGGATATGAACTATTTGTGAAATATGAACTACTGAGAGCTCATTTCCTCGCTTCTCAAGTGAAAAAATCAAGGTATCGTTGCTGTTAATTTTTGGTGTTTATAGGAGGATGTATGTCAGAACAGTATATGTGGCTATGTACGTAACATGTTAATTCTGCCTGGCATTTACTTCTGCCTGTGCGCCTTATGATGTAGAATATGCAGATGTATGTGGTTATTTTCGTGTAGATACTATATATGATTTACAAAGTTTTGGAATTTTTTTTAGGGGGGGGGGGCAAATACCCGCCTTACCATCCCCCCCACCCCCCCCCCCCCCACCCCCAGGTTCCTACGCCACTGAGTCCATATGATCTACCTCGTTCCAATTCCACGAAACTTCGCTTGCAACTCTGAATGCCAGTTTGTGATGAATTATCTATACAACTGTCTTCTATCTACTCTTCACCCACTTAATCATTACGTATTGCCATCATTGATTTCGTAGCATACAATACACTGCTTCAAACCACTCCACCATGCTCGGTAACGCCAATTTCTTGACTGAGTTCGACGAATAACTGGAAACATTTCGATGTAAACGAATTGGTTGCGCTAGAAACGCAACAAGGGGGACAACTTTCGCTTGGTTCATATCAGCTGAGATCATCGTCAAATCAGCCGAGTTTAAAGCCATATCATCCGAGTATGATAAGGGGCAATTCTGGGAAAGAAAAATCAGATCTAATAAATAAGGAATAGAACAACGCATTATGAACTAACGCTGCATTATGCAATACAACGCCGCATTATACGGGGTTGGGCGGATTTTTTTTTGCGAGACGTTAGGTCGCGGGGGGGGGGGGGGGGGTGGTGGAGGGAGGGAAGGGGAGGAGCTGAGCCCAATAACACATTTTTTCCGGATTGTATAAAAAAAAAATTAAATCCTTTTCTCAAATCTATTTAATCATATTTGTTACTCGTCATGGTTGCCAGCGATGAGAAAAGCAATAATGCATCCATTATCATGATAGTTTAGCCACTATGTGTTGAATTTTCAAGAAAAAATAGTTTCAATGAATCATCTCATGGGGGTGGGTAGCAATATTGGAGAGGACATTTTTAGCATGCATTTAAAAAAAAAATTCAGGTTTCGCGGCAGATTTTGCAGGATGTTGTGGATGTTGCTAGAATTTGCATTAGTTTGTCTAAGAGAACATTCTTAATTATTTAAATAGTTTAAACTAACTAGAAATATGTCGGATTCACTTATTAGGACCAAACATAAAGACCAGGGCAAGAGCTTGTAAATATATATAGATTCTGATCAATAAAGTTCTTTATAACAATTTTTGAAAACAAAAACCGGCAAAATCCAATAAAATCAGTAAAAATAAACAAAAACACAACATAACAGGGCCCACGAGAGGTAGTCTCTAATCCATCCTTTATGAACAAGAGAATATTTATAATCGATGGTTCATATTGGATGGTTCAAACTGTTCTTTACTGCATCTTCACTGCATCTTCTCTCTGGCTATCGCAATCAAATGAGGACTTTAATAGTTAACACAAATGTACCCAACATCACATCTGGCACAAGGAATTACATGAATATATAAAATATAAATGGTGGGTCATAAATCGATTCTGAATGATAATTATCAATCATGATATGGTAGGAACTGAACTAAGTTAACCCTTTAACTACCACGAAAAGCAGACGACACTTGCAAAAAGAATTCTTGAATAACTAATAAAAGCTTTTTCATTTTTTGTCTCAAAGACATAGGTCATGACCCCTCGCTGGAACGAGCTCGACGAGCTTGTTCCAACGAGGGGTCATAACCTATGTTTTTGAGACAAAAAATGAAGATATAATGAAAATTAATTGGCGATTTTTCAGAATAGAGCTTGCTGGTTTTTGCCGTCACGTTGGGTAAAGGGTTAACAACCACATGTTCAGAAACTGCCACTATTCAGCACAGATTCGATTTGAAATTAAAATAAACTGGGCCACCAGGAGGCCACCATTAGCCCTTTTCCTAACATGAAAAGCAGACTACACTTGCAAAAAAAAATTCTTCAATACCTAATTTTTTTAATTTTTTGTCTCAAAAACATAGTTATGACCCCTCGTTGACGGGGTCATAACCTATGTTTTTGAGACAAAAATGAAACAAGAGCGCACGTATCGCTGAAGCAATACAATGTCCCCTACCGGACTAATGAGCATTAATAATAAAACAAATGTTATAACCTAGATGTGATCAGCATGAATTCTGTTGAAGCATTTCCAAAAAAGTCCAGAAAACTGATATTTTGGCGCTTTTCCATATTTCCAAGGGCCATAACTCACACAAGAATAATGCAATCAGCATGAAACTCAAACTTGATCTGTAAGTCATCGTTCCATAGTAGGTTACCAAGAAAGAAATCATTCGGTTGAAGCATTTCCAAAAAAAGTCCGGAAAACTAAAGTATGACTGGCAGACTGACTGACAGACTGACGGATGGATGGACAGAACGCAAATGAAACTTGATCTGTAAGTCAACCTTCTATAGTAGGTTACCAAAAATGAAATCATTCCGTTGAAGCGTTTCCAAAAAAAGTCCGGAAAACTAAAGTATGACCGACAGACTGACTGACAGACTGACGGATGGATGGACAGAGTGTAAATGAAACTTGATCTGTAAGTCATCGTTCTATAGTAGGTTACCAAAAATGAAATCATTCCGTTGAAGCGTTTCCAGAAAAAGTCCGGAAAACTGATATTTTGGCGCTTTTGCATATTTCCAAGTGCCATAACTCACACAAGAATAAGGCAATCAGCATGAAACTCAAACTTGATCTGTAAGTCATAGTTCTATAGTAGGTTACCAAAAATGAAATCATTCCGTTGAAGCGTTTCCAAAAAAAGTCCGGAAAACTGATATTTTGGCGCTTTTCCATATTTCCAAGGGCCATAACCCACACAAGAATAATGCAATCAGCATGAAACTCAAACTTGATCTGTAAGTCACCGTTCTATAGTAGTTTACCAAAAATGAAATCATTCCGTTGAAGCGTTTCCAAAAAAAAAACTCCGGAAAACTGATATTTTGGTGCTTTTCCATATTTCCAAGGGCCGTAACTCACACAAGAATAATGCAATCAGCATGAAACTCAAACTTGATCTGTAAGTCATCGTTCTATAGTAGTTTACCAAAAATGAAATCATTCCGTTGAAGCGTTTCCAAAAAAAAACACCGGAAAACTAAAGAGTTCAAACCTATAGTCCCCTCCGGCGATGTCGGTAGGGGACTAAAAATAAGGAAAATTAATTGGAGATTTTTGAGAATAGCGCTGACCGGTTTTGGTCGTTACGTTGGGTAAAGGGTTAAGCTGAAAATAGTTTTGTTTTTCTCCACATATCATTCTGCATGTTAAGTTTTCTTGAATGGTAGTGTTGGTGGCCACTCTAACGTGTTTTACCGATCTGTTATGGCCTGTAACAAGTCTAGCCCTTAAATAGTCCATCGCCTATGTTTAGAGTCAATCGTCTGAAATCTAAAAAAACACCATAAACATTCATTTATTCTGAATCAACGCGTGAAATGTTTCTCAATCGCGACTTGATTTGACCGAATCTTTAATGATTGTACCAATACTATTAGACATGCTTGTCTACTACATAATTATGAATGAAGACTCATCACATCTGTAGTTTTATGATTCCGCCGCGTAAATCCACAAATTGTGTTAATATATTGATGTTTTCAAGGCAAATTAAATACTTATTAATTGGAATATCTATAATGAAGCACGTAAGACTAGTTAGGACTAGGAGTAGTGGGGGAGGCCCTCAACATCCCTGCCCTACAACGGCCTTCCAAATATAATGTTTGCCCCCCACCCTCACCCCCCCCCAAATAAAAACAAAACAAAAACACCCACTCATTATAGTATTCTGGCTACGCGCATGTTTCCAGTCGGTCTTAAAATATGGGTTAAGAGTATATGGGTGGGGGTTGCACAGGGGAGTGTGTTTGGGGAGGTCTGGTGTAGGATTATCATTGATCAAGCTTGATAAAGTGTTCTAAATAGTTGAACCAGATTTTTACGATAAAGGGGGAATTCGCGTATTATCATTTTTTTCACACAAGTGTATAAATAATCGCTTTAACCCTTTATAGACAGGTCGGAAAATCAGAAAACAACCGTTAAAAAAAACACCAGAGGCATTTCTGCGGAAAAGTTGACAGGCAGAGTTTTGTTTCATATTTCAAGCATGCTGAATTCATTACAGGTGCCTGTCGCCCTTTATATATTCTATTAAGCCTTCAAATAAGAATCTAAATGACCCTTGGTGGAATTTCCGCAGAAGTAAAAAAAAACTGAACTGAAACAAAGAGTAGTTCCATATTAACTGGTTGAGTGCTGTATTATTTTGGTGGACTGAATTTGTTCATCAAAATTTGTTTTATTAGAAATTATTGGAGAGTGCCGATAGGCACTCTCCAATAATTTGTAATAAAACAAACTTATATAAACAAAATATTATTGGTGTTTGACTGAATATGAAACATGAGCAAGGAAAATTTTGGCTTTTGCTCTGGTGCCCTCATTTTTCTGAAAGCCCTGATAGTGGCTTCTAGGACTCAACCAGTTAATGAAATAATTGAAGGAGTTTGTCTGAAAAATGTCCAATATACGAATTATATAAACCAGATATTTGTTTATCTGGATTTGTGAATTAGTTTCATTAAATAAATCGTGTATCACAGAGCTAAGCGCGCCCTTGAAAGGAGCTATGTGAATAAAATCAACTTGAACCATAAACTCTTGAAATTTCTGAGTCAGGTAAGTGGCATCGGGGTAATCCGCTATCTGGTTACACTTGTAAAACAGAGCTGGGTAATTTAAAGAGCGAAATGCAGGACTGAAGTGAGTCATCTTTGATTCTTGACTAGCAACGTAACACTATCCCAACCAGCGACAATAGTCTTCATGCATCATGATTTGAACATTCACGGTAATCAAGCAATAACAAAAGGTAATAGATAGGCACTGGGTCATCGTTAAATTTCAAATTACCACGGCATTACATAAAAACAATGGCGGTCAATAGGAGTTGGGGTGGGGGTGGGGCAATCGCTCCGAGCAGCATCTCTTAGGGGCGGCAAAATATGTCAGTAAAGCCATGAAATTCAGATATCTGTATGAACTCTGGAATAAAAAAACAGTTAACGATACACGGAGATAGGATGGTATCCAAGATTGTCCCCGGGTGGCATCTATGATTGTCCGCCACTGTACCCACAGTGGATAAACCGTACAGGAGACGTTTTCGGAAGCCGCGATCGTTGAGGCGAGGTGTTTCTATTTTTATCGGGAAGTTTTCGCCGTCGGTGCACTCAGAGGTAAGATAAAAACGCAAATCTTCAGTTTTAATGCGCGTAGTTGCCCCCAACATGTTTATATTTAATGCGATAACACATTTGACGCTCATGGATAACGTATTCGGCCACAGATGTTTGTTTTTATGGAAAAAACAGCGCTTGATCATTTCGAAAAACTGATTTTGGACATAAATTTCCCACTTCAGTGTCATTTTTTACATTTTTCCGCCAACGAATGGAAACATTCCAGTGCCTAAAAAGAAAGTCTGATATATTTTCAACAAGTAGTGATACAATATAGTCTCAAATATCGGCTAGATTCTTGAAAAAGATACCATTTTCCAGAGACCTCTGTTTTTTTTTACTGTACGTCTAGCTGAATAAGTCATTGATCGCCAGTCGCAAAATATCTGTACGTCTAGCTGTGATGGTGAAGGTACTCCCTCGGTAATGGGTACTTTGAAGATGTGAGATTAAAAATGAAAAGTAAGTTTATTTTCAATGCTTTAGACGTATCTTAAGATTAATCACTTTGCATGGGAGTAGATAGCCACTTTGCATGGGAGTAGAAAGCACATGTGTGTGATAGTTTAAGGTTGGAGTACAACGACACACATGAAGAGAACCATTGTACACACACACACACACACACACACACACACAATTCCTGATTACACGTATTGGGAATCTAATTGGGAGAATACGATTTCCGAAAGTAACCTGACTTAGTGATTACAATACGTCATGTGACAGCTGACGGTCCAACCAACTTATAAAATAAAGGAGGTTTTTCCCGCGATACAGTTCGCGAGAAAATCCATGGATCATCCTATAAGTTGATTGTGTCATCACGAGTTTCATGGCTCACTGCAATCACAATGTGACATGTGTATAGGGCACGTATACAAAATCTTGTAGTCAGTCTGATGAGTAGGCTGTTTATTTGTGTTTCAACGACATGTGGAAAGCTAACGAACTTCTCCAGCGGAGCCGTTTATCACACGTCCCACAGGAATATACCCTAGACCCGTGCATTCCCTTTGAATGTTCATCTAAAACTTTCTTAGATGAACACTGGGTACCGCACTGATCACATACGTAATTTTCGCAAGTGGCACCAGAGGCACTATGCTTTTCTTTCTGATGGGCAATGAGGTCTCCTTTATGTGTAAAAGCAGATGGGCAGGGTGTACACTTATGTTGTTTATTAGGGTTGTGGGATGCCAGGTGCCCCCTGAAGTTCCATAGTCCGTTGTACCCCTTTTCGCACACAGTACATTTGTACTTGAAGACACCATCGTGTGCCTTGATGTGATGCTCAAGACCATACTTAGTCTTAACACATTTCCCACATCTATCACAGAGGAATGTATTTTCCGAATGACAAAAACTGGAATCAACTGTAGTATGCACCTTGCGATGTCTCTTTAAATTTGAAGCAAACTTTGTGGCGTATGGACAGTCACCACAGCTGTGCCACATCACTGCTGATCTCTCAACCTCCTCCGTCTCCACTGTGGGGCTGATTATTTTTTCCATCACCTCCTGTGTAAAAAAACAATAGTGAAGGTGTCATGCAAGACTCACTTTGACTTGATTGAATATTGTTCAAACGCTTACCGAAATTTGTAAAGAATAAAACCGCAAAACCAAGCTTACTATATAACCCAAAGTATTTTGGCTTTTTCTCAGTAAACCAAAACAATAGTATATAATAGCCCGATTTATTGGTGGATGTAAAGGGTAGATGTCATCAAAAGGAATGGAATATGTTATACTGTCGCCTGGTGTTCGGGTGATAAGAACACGCAAAAAGGTAGGACGGACTATAATCCCTCCTGCCTTAAGAACCTCTCCCACACCATCATGCCGCCCCATCTCTTCCCATCCCATTGCACCATCCCATCAAAATCGTTGCGTATATTTGTGGTTGTGCTGACAAATTTTTTATACTACGAGTATAGCTGTTATACTCATAGGGAGTACACGAAATTCAGTCACTTTTACCTTATAAGTTAATTAACGAAAAAACTGATTCAAGGGAAGACAAATTAGGACCTCTAATACTTCCCCAGTAGATACCTGGGGATTCTTAATTTAAAACAATTACTGGGGAAGAAACCCAGGCCTACGCGTATTGGTTCGTGACTTCGGCGCTCGCAATGACAGCGCGATGCGCAAATATTCTAACATAAACATGACGCATTACAAATCCCTTTCTTAAAATACTGACACAGAGATGAGACCCTCCATGGGATCCAAGTAATTGTACTTAAATCACCATATAGGCACATATTTCTAAAGAATAATATTTTATTTTAGAGAAATTGATGGACGTGCAGATGTGCTGCTTGCTGTACGTTTTGGAGCGGCTACCGATCGATACCGTACACGGCAAGACGTGCAGTCAGGGTAACGTGGGGTCATTGAGTAAATTGTCCTTTGTTCACAGTTGCGTTGTACTATCACAAACAAACGATATTGGAACGTGTAGACAATATACTTGACTATGTTCCGATGCACTGAAATGTTTCTCTTAGATGACAGAAGACCACCAAAAGTTAGTTTGAATGGGACAATTTCTGCCAGAAATCAATTTGTTAAAGTGATCAAGTTAAGTTTTTTACTCATAAAACGAACCTCTCGAACCTACGACGCCATGTGCGAGTGTCAAACATCTAAATGCATTAAGTACGTACCTTTCCCGGAACTCAAATTTGACCAGGCTGTTTATTTTCGATTTCTTCGCTTGCTTCAAAGCGCGAATATGAAAAAACTTTCCGATGAAAATAGAAAAGCCTCGCTTCGACGATCGCGGCTTCCGAAAAGTCTAGTGTACGGTTTCACTGTATGGTAACTAGTCAGTTCTCTCCCCTGAGTGTACGCCACACTTCTACCATCATGGCGATTTTCTGATTTAAGCCATGAAATACACCACCGGGGCGATCACGCCTGTTTGAAGCTAAGACCAACATCGGATCTGTAGATTTAGACACTTTCTATCGTTTAGATTTATTAAGTATGAGGCTGTTTATTTTTTTTTCATTTCAGCGAAGAAGACATGATCGAAGCGCAGGAAACGTCGTTCCACAAGTCGGAAATCCACAGGTCAATTTGCCATTCCTGTGGGAAGGAGTTTAAAAATAAAAAATATCTCGTCTTACATAGCACTTGTTTAATTTGCTCTTTATTTCATCCACTTATTTAGATTTATGTGAACAGGACGTTGGTGCCCAACATTTTGCTATGTCTGCCACAAACGTATAGCGACAAAAATATGCGTAAGAACGAAATGTGAATGATCAAACTTGAAATAAGTCAACCAAAAGTCTATTGTTTCTAAACAGAAGACGAAACAAACATTTTCTACATTTCACATTTCAGCTTTTCGAATTTTCGATTCAATATGAACAATACCTTCGATGGGTATGTGTTACAGGAGGGGGGTAAATACATTTAATTTATTCTCTGTCTTAGCTTTAACAATAAATAGTATTAGGTAGCGATGTCGTAGTTGGTATTCGCAGCGTACACCAAAATGAATTAAATTTGTCATGGCTGGCGTACACTTTTTGTTGGGTTGGGTGGCGAACACTGAAAATTTGCCTGTGGGTCGGTTACGTACACTTTCAGTTTCTTTTGAGGTCGATTTTCATGAAGAACAAAACTGTTGGGACCTAAATTAATAGTCGGATGGAACTTATTGATTCTGTTTTGGTATATATACTCATACTTAATAAATCTAAACGATAGAAAGTGTCTAAATCTACAGATCCGATGTTGGTCTTAGCTTCAAACAGACGTGATCGCCCCGGTGGTGTATTTCATGGCTTAAATCAGAAAATCGTGGAGAATTTCAAAGGAAACATGTATGGCGGATTAAGGTTCGATCAATTTGCGACCAGTTCAATGCTATAGTGAAGTCAGAGGCAATATTATACAATAGTTATAGCGTGAAAAAACAACCACCTACCTTTCCGACTGCAAAGCGCTCGCCATGATGGTAGAAGTGTGGTGTACACTCAGGGGAGAGAACTGACTAGTTACCATACAGTGGGTTTATCCACAGTGAATTGTAAGACTATTCGTTGAAGGAGAGGTGGGCAACGTTAAATTTCCTAATGCCGTCTGCTTGTTTGTTTATTAAGGTTCAACAACACTTTGAACAGCATCCACTGCCGGTAATATTACCAGATATATAGAATCACAAGAGATCTCTGTGTATGTTTGTTTTATAAAGCCTCGGGGGCTGAAAGCTGGCTACACATAGTAGAATCTTTTCTGGGAAAATACAAAAGAGTTATTTTCTAATCGGTCAGGCCAGGTGATCATACATACCCCAGAGTTACCACAAAGGCGTTGCAACCTGCGACTGAAACTAAGAGCCACCAGATTGTTAGTTTTTCGGGGGTCGAATGCACTCCACAAACACCGAATTTACCAACAGGTCAATTTACAAAATGTCGTCCCCATAAGCCTATCCCAAACCTCCCAATCAGATCTACATCGCACCCGAACTGCATCTTAAAATTTGATAACGATATTTCCACTGTTCTGGAAATCATAGTGCTCCACAGCACCCTGCGTTTATCACAGATCTTAGAAATTCAATATTCCAAGCTTCTATTCAGTTTGAAAGCCGAGTTGTCTAAGCACCCGGGCGACCCAGATCTCACCAACATTAACGAACGGGACCAACCCGTCCTCATAACTACCACGAAGTATTTCTAATCTAACCAAATACAAATTGGCCAACAATAAACATTACAAAGGGATTATAGCTACCACGATGCAAGCCCCTAATTAACTGTGACCCAACCACAGTGGTCATGCCCCCTAATACCCCCTCCTACTCAATTAACTGCAGTTAATGCACCATTCACCCCACTAGGGGAGTGCCCTCCGCAACGAATAGATCAGGCGATCCCACCTGGACACGAAACGCCAACCAGCTGATTCACTTCCGAGCGACCTACACCTCCACCCCAACCCATGAGTATAGTCTCTGGGCACCCTCTCCCACGCAAGCTCAACCTCATATACGGGTTAGATTAGCAACACACCCAACTGTTCCACTGTACACAGCGTAGACAAGTATACCACTGTCCAGACAGCCGGTTCATGTAACAACCCACAGCTGCCACAGCTTCGTCTACCTCTACTTCTTCCACACTCCACACATTTGTGTCTCAATGTTCACGGGACAAGGAGTCATCCATAGGTCAAATTGCTCCGCCCCAAAACTGGTCACAAATTATTGTTCCGGTGTCCGGTGAAAGTCTGGCCAGTCCATCCTGACCCCAAACACACCGATTCGGAAGACAATACAAGTTATGCCAACACCTACTTTTAATCCAAAACAACCCCAATACACATTAATCCTTTATCTAACATGAAAAGCAGACGACACTTGCAAACAAAGTTCTTGAATAACTAATTTGTTTCATTTTTTGTCTCAAAAACATAGGTTATTACCCCCTCGTTGGATTGAGCTCAACGAGCTCGTTCCAAAGAGGGATCATAACCTTTGTTTTTGAGACAAAAAATGAAACAAGTAATAAATTAATTGTCGACCTTTGTGAATAGCGCTGGCCGTTTTGGGGGGTTACGTTGGGTAAAGGGTTAAAATGAAATCAGTGTCGAACTAGCCGAGGGTATTGCCACTTAGGTCCGCCGTGTTCAACGGCAACCTACTTTCCGCCACATCGTCAGAGAGCGCTCGACCCTCTCATATCTTTCCCAGTGACTCCGCCCCAAAAGCACATTACACTGGTTACAAATTATTGTTCCGGTGTCCGGTGAAAGTCTCGCCAATCCATCCTGACCCCAAACACACCGATTCGGAAGACAATACAAGTTATGCCAACACCTACTTTTAATCCAAAACAACCCCTATACACATTAACCCTTTATCTTACATGAAAAGCAGACGACACTTGCAAATAAAGTTCTTGAATAACTAATTTGTTTCATTTTTTGTCTCAAAAACATAGGTTATGACCCCCTCGTTGGATTGAGCTCAACGAGCTCGTTCCAAAGAGGGGTCATAACCTATGTTTTTGAGACAAAAAATGAAACAAGTAATAAATTAATTGTCGACCTTTGTGATAGCGCTGGCCGGTTTTGGGGGTTATGTTGGGTAAAGGGTTAAAATGAAATCAGTGTCGAACTAGCCGTCGGTATTGCCACTTAGGTCCGCCGTGTTCAACGACAACCTACTTTCCGCCACATCGTCAGAGAGCGCTCGACCCTCTCATATCATTCCCAGTGACTAGAAAACCTCTTTCCTTCGATCCCTTCTCCGGTTTGGCGACGTTGGCTGCTACACTCGCGTCCTCTGTTGGAGCTCTATCCATTATACCGTCACTTCAGTGGAAAGCATTCGGTGTCACCTAACCACCCCATACACATATTACTAATCTCAGACTCGTATTTCTCTCCATGTGGGATGGTATCGACTTCAACTCGGTCATGCGAACGTCTCACGGATACCTCCTATCCCATGGAGAAGACACCCACTGCCGACAGTACCACTGCAGCGTTCGTTCTGAACTGCACCAGAGACAGCATTCTCAATAGCTAGGTCTTTTCGCTCCAAACAAAACAAGCATGACAAGGCCGTTTAATTACCGTGAATGAAACAAAATCACGTGACCTACCAATCACCCATTCACCCTGACCCTAAATCCAGTCGGCATGCTTTTCAGTATACCGAACGCATCCACCAAACGCGTCACGGACGGCAACAAATGGAAGGACCCCCCCCCCCCCCCCCCCCCCCACACACACACAACCACAGTGGCTGTTAATGCGAACAAGCTCACTTACAACCTGCTTTTCTATAAACACAGTATTTTCAAAACGTACTGGAGCAAGGATCTGAAATTCATATCAACACCCCCAAACCAACAAGGTCCTTTGATGAAGCTATCCAATTACCCCTGCCAGGGCTTATCCTTGCAGACCACCTCACTTCGCGCAGTTAGTACATTAATTATGTTCGATCCTTGCCCCCCTCGCCACTCACCCTAAGTGCATGAGTGAATACCAACCATGTGCTAGCATCAGTGACTAGAAAACACACACCTCCATTGATCGTCATTATTAGTTGGTGATCCACCATAGTTATACTCACAAGTTTGTATGGATTTGATGCACTGCATTCCCAGACTGGAATGTCTCTAGCCAGTAGAAGGAAAAAAGTATCTTCCCATGGACTGGACTTCTGTGCCCAAGCGTGGGGTCCTATTCTGTACACCCCATATTCCACTCCCCCAGCAGGAGTGTCATTGTGACGACCCTTCCTCTCTGTAACACGCAGTTATGTTTTCATGTGTCTTCTTTCAGTACGTGGACCACCTATGCCCGAGCTGAAAGCACCCAATGACGAGTCAGGTTCGCCTTCACTTTGACGAGCAATGCCAACCCATGGCCTCATTAGAAGCAAGTACCATTGATGTCCGCATCAGAATCGTGAAGGCGACCCATACAGCTATATCCATCGCATATCATAATATAATATCAGCAAATGTAAACTTTAACTTTTTACACTCGTGCATGCATACACACAGGCATCACCCACATTTCCTCAACACACACACGGATATGGAAAGTGGAGAGTCGCGCGAGTGGTTTAACCCTTTACCCAACGCAGACGATATCAAAATTTATTATTTTAAATATAAGTCAGGCTGTATAAGTTTCAAAAAATTTCAACAAAACCATATCATGTGACCCCTCGTTGGAACGAGCTCATCGAGCTCGTTCCAACGAGGGGTCACATGATATAGTTTTGTTGAAATGTTTTTGAAAAATAATATTTTTTCAACTACTACATTTGCATATTACGCGGGCGGATGCGGCCGATTCGTTGGGTAAAGGGTTAACAAGTTACCAATATTTATTTATTTATTTATTGGTGTTTAAGGTCACATATTTCTGCACAATGGCTAACCATGACCGTGACAGTTTTACGGGTGGAGGAAGCCGGAGTACCCAGAGAGAACCACCGAGCAACTGTCAGCTCCCCAATATACCAACTCCACACAAGCAGGGTTAGCATTGGTTGAAGACAGGTGCACCATCGACGTGCAGTACGCCTTAGTACACAGCGTCACCGTGCCCCCACGTGGGCAATGGGGGTGAGTGTCTTGCCCAAGGACACAACGCGGTTGCCGCAGGTGGGATTCGAACCGAGGACCTCTCGGCTTGCAGCCTGCACCTCTACCAACTGAGCCACCGCGCCCCCAACAAGTTACCAATAACTTCTGCATTTGACGCAAAAATGGTAATTTATGCACTTTCACGCTTCCGTTGTTTGTTTCGCAGAAACTGATGTGATCTGGCTATACGTAAAATAGGTGATTGTGTTTGGACACGGTGTCAAACAGTTGGTGAGTCTTACACTCTCAGTTTGAAATACACACATAACGCACTCAATACGGGACACTAAGTCCAGCAACATATGTGAAGAGTAAAATCGTCGTTATTTATGCCCAATAACAACATACATGAAGTCTGGAAATTGAGTGCAGCGACTGGTATGAGCTCGAAGACGCTTGGTGCCAATTATATTGATTTATTTATTAGGGTTTAACGACACATTAACAGCCAGGGTCATATCATGTCGGTGACAGTTTTACGGGTGGAGGAAGCCGGAGTACCCGGCGAGAACCACCGAGCAACGACGAGCAGCTGTCAGCTCTCCAACATCGTAACTCTGAACTCTGCACCACGGCACAGGCAGGGTTAGATTGGTTGAAGACATGCGTACCATCGACGTGCAGTACGCCTTAGAACACTGCGTCATCGTGCCCCCATGTAGGCAATCGGGGTGAAGTGCCTTGCTGGTGCCAATTATATTTGTTGGAAAACGAAACGAGAATTTTGGGGTTAAAAAGTAGCTTTCAAGTGCGACGGGCACTACAGTCGTATTCAGCGCATACAAATTAAGTAGAAATAATCGTGTTTTCACTTTTCCGTGAAATTGCTTCTTGAAGTAAGATTTTTGAAAAACCCGACCCATCTGTTACCTAACTAACTGACCTCACCTGCCCGCGGAATTTACAAATACAGTCAGGCTGATTCAGCAGTTGAAAAAAAAAAAGTTGACAAAAAAATTCAACAAAACCATATTATGTGATCCCTCATTGGAACGAGCTCGTCTAGCTCCTTCGAATGAGGGGTTATTTGATATCGTTTGTTGTTTTTTTATGGAAATAATTAAAAAAAAGATTTCTATCAAAATTACAAAATTTGATATCATGTGTACTGTCAAAAGGTAATTTACTATTGTTTGAAGCTTTACGCGAAATCAAGGCACAGTCAAAGATATCGCGGAATTCCAAAGCATACTAAATCTTTTGTTTCTATGGTTGCGGATTGAATATAATCCAATTTCTCCAAAAAATATCTTCAGCAATATTGGTGGTACCCGGTGCTTCATTAATTCAATTTTTAATGAGTGTTCCTATAATTAGTGTTTGAAATCTAATATTATTGCGTCCGTGGAAATATTGCCTCCTTGCGAAAAGAAACTGCCATTGCTATGGCTGTAGGCATGGTGCAAGCTGATATATAGAAGTGGTATTTTTTCTCTTTGGTGACGTTATTTACATTGTACCTCCAAACATTTTTCAGTAATTTATATTGGACTTCGCTGTGTTTCAGTGACCGATTCGTTGATGTACGGGTAACAGACGAAAACGTGTACGTGTTTTCCCTTTTTGCGTTATTTGAGTTGTAACTAAACTCAAAAACTTTCGGGCATTGCCCTTCTTCAGTGGATTAATGACACAGTTTTACATCCTATCTGTTTTGCGTCCTTTCTACTAAACACAAGATATTTACAGTATTGACGTTAGTTGGAAAACGTCATGTGTGAAGCGTCATTTCTTACCACGATACATTTGACGTTGCTTCAGTCCTGTTTATTTTTGCATTGAAGCCTCTGTCGCTGTCTGTCCCTAATCGCGTTATCCACTTGTTTTCTTTTATGAGGCGCAAACTTTTTCCTCCCGATACACACTCCATGATGGCGACGCGCATGTCTGTGATTGAATGACCGTTGCTATTGAAATGCCGGAAGACCGGTTTATCGCAGTGTAGCCTAGCGTCACGCAAATGTTCTGTAATTCTTTCTTGTAGTTGTCTAGATGTTTCCCCTACATACACGGCGTTTTTACATTTCTGGCAGTCCAACGTATAAATCAGATTCCTATTTTTACAGTTCACACTCTTGAGAACATTAAATTCTCTACCTTCTGCTGATTTAATACTACCTCTGACGAGAATGTTACACACATTACATTGAGGATTACAGTTTTTGACCGGGGTTGACATATCATTTGCAGTCTTTCTGTGTACAAGCAGGTCTCCCAGATTTTTAGCTCTTCTGAATGCGATTAATGGTGGTTGACTGAACACCTCTTTCATTTTGGTGTATTCATGTAATGTTCCCATGTACTTCTTGGTAATTTTTCCCAAGTCTGGCAGCCAGACAACAAGTGGATAACGCGATTAGGGACAGACAGCGACAGGGGCTTCAATGCAAAAATAAACAGGACTGAAGCAACGTCAAATGTATCGTGGTAAGAAATGACGCTTCACATATGACGTTTTCCAACTAACGTCAATACTGTAAATATCTTGTGTTTAGTAGAAAGGACGCAAAACAGATAGGATGTAAAACTGTGTCATTAATCCACTGAAGAAGGGCAATGCCCGAAAGCTTTGGAACTGAGCTAAATTACATGTTTATACAATTAACTGTGAGTCCCTACCTGGACTATATTGAATATACAAAACTCAAAAAAGTTTTGCGTCAATGACAAAAAAACCTTAGCAATGATGTAGAAAAATCGCTGCCACTCAAATATGAGACGTTTGGTGTCTTAAGTGCTATGGTAATGGGTTTAAGCGTGACACGCGTGTTTTTGGCACCGCCATTCCATGTAAAAACGTTGAAAATGACATTCAATCCAAAAACCCAAAACAGATATCTTTTTATTTTTCAAGCTCTACAACTTACTAAAATTTCACGAAAATTGGACGAACTTCAATTTTTGCGACGTTGACATCCTACCACCACCGCACCGACTAACTTTCCGACGGCTTAAAACTGATTGCATTTTTGGACATGTTTTTGCGGGAGACTATATTTTCATTTTTGGAAGCAGCGTCAATAGCATTCTCAATATTAAACGTTCAGGAAAAAGATGTCTATTAGACGTTATTTTGGGTAAAGGTTGAAATTTGAAATTGTAACAACTGTATTTAATAGAAACATCCATCTCCATTGCCCGTGTGGGGGCACGTTGACGCCGTGTACTAAGGCGTACTGCACGTCGATGGTACGCATGTCTTCAACCAATCTAACCCTGCCTGTGCTGCAGTGCGGAGTTACGATGTTGGGGAGCTGGCAGCTGCTCGTCGTTGCTCGGTGGTTCTCTCCGGGTACTCCGGCTTCCTCCACCCGTAAAACTGTCACGGTCATGATTAGCCGTTGTGCATAAATATGTGACCTTAAACATCAATAAATAATAAATAAATAATTGAAACATCACCAATGTTATAGTGTGTGATATTTCATAGCTGTGTGTATTATTAATAGAGAGCAATGCCTGTTAGAAAATCGGTGTTCTAATGAAAAATGTTCATAAAGACCCCAAAACCTAAAAAATGGCGATAAATCCAAAACCTAAAAACAGCTATATCTTAATTTTTTTTAACTCTACAACATGCTAAAATTTTATGAAAATCGAACGACATTTAATTTTTGGCAACGGCAACATCAATGACGTCAAACGGAAATTCGGCCATAATCGTTGAGAATTTCCCAGGTCGGTTCATTTTAGATATGATATGAGAATAAATTTCCAAACTTTCGAGACGGAAAGTTGAAAACTGGAGTTAAAATTGGAAGTTTAAGAAAAATGCCTAAATTGGGCGCTGCCTTACGTAAAGACGCGAAATAAAAAAATCCCAGCCTTAGCTGGAAACAAAGGTGAACAAGTGTGCCAAATTTCGTCAAGATTGCCTAATGGGAAATGCCCTAAATTGTGGCGGGAGGAAAAAAAGGAGAGATTTTAAACTGGCTGCGATCGCTACGCTTGCAGTTACTTACCACTGTTCGACTGCTTCCTTCTAGTACTTCGCTGGTGTTCTTTGCTCGTAAAACTGCCTGACATAATATAACCGTGGCTGGCTGGTCGTTAGAAATCTCCTAAATAGATAAGCAAACAAACGAAAAGCATATTTAGGAAGGTAGACTGAAATGAAATAATAACAGTTTGGCCGACCGCTGATTTGTCACAGTTGAAAAAAGGAAAAGGTTCCGAGTAACACTACCAAAACGGTTATTGCCTCCTATTCCCACAATTCCTTCGAGTCTCGCTTAAAAAGGAAAAAAGAAAAAATAACAATAAAGAAATTGGAAAATGCGAAAAAGAGATTACAATTTTACAGTTCATGTTACAAATGGGGTGTCGGTCTAAATATCCTCAAACAAAAACGCCCCCCCCCCCCACCCTTAATTTCCTCTCAAATGTCTTTAATAATTGGCAAAACGCGATAATGGTCTAGAATAAATAAGAAAAAAAACGTGTTTCCGCCTCGATTTTGTATACTGGAGGTCGCCATCTTGGTTTGTATGGCACGTGGCTGTTATGAGCCTGAAAGGACTACAGTAGGACAGGGGGTATGTTCGGAGAGTATGTTCGATTGAAAAAGAGTAGTTTCTGGTTCGGGGAATTACCCAAATAAACCCGACAATCCCTCCAAATGACCGAAAACGACTTTATTTGTTATGAAGCCCCAGAATGGGCCTTTTTCCAATAACAGGGGCGTTCCTTTGTATAATAGCAGTTTTACATCGTAGAATTACCACAAACATGCCGATAATCCCTCGAAATCACCCAAAACGCCTTTATTTGGTACGGATTCCCAACGAATCCTACTTATAATAGTAGCACCTAGTGCTATAGGACCGAGATATCTCCTGGGGTTATGTTGTATTTAATAGGAGTACTGGTCCCAATTTTCCCAAAATTCTATTTTTTATGCGTATTACCTTAGGATACCTTAGGATCTTCGAAGGACTCAGGCCACTAGGCCTCTATATCCTTATCTTCCTCTCTATCCATTCCATGTTTATTTCGTGTTTGACTTCCGGGTTTGTCGTAGTTTGAGTTATAGTCATATTTTAGATCTAAATTTGCACAATGCCGATCAAGTCTGACTTCGAATTCAAAAACCGATTTTGAATCAATAATTTTCTGGGGCAAACTATTCCAAATGTCTGTAGATCTTCTAATGAATGAATTTTTTCTAAGCTCAAGTCTACTAGGCTGCTTGGCTAATTTCAGGTTGTGTCCCCTTGTTTGATTTTCATTATAGTTGATAAGGCCTACTGTTGCATCTGGATCATAAATGTTCTTACATATTTTGTACATTTCAATCATATCGCCCCTCAATCTTCTATATCTTAATGTTGGCATTTTCAATTTCCGAAGTCTTTCTTCGTAATCTAAATTTTTCAGGTTGCTCAGTTGTTTCGTGGCCCTTCTCTGTACATTTTCAATAGTGTTAATATCCTTACTCTTGTATGGTGACCATACTGCTGCTGCATATTCCAGAAGCGGTCTTACTAATGCTTGGTATAGGCTTTTAAATGTTCCTTCTTCAAGAAATTGAAAAGTTCTACGAATTAGGCCTGCAGTTTGATTTGCTTTATTTACTTGGGTTTGTATATGCTATTCAAAATTCAGGTGGTTGTCTATAATAACTCCTATATCCCTTTCTTCTGTCGATCTAGAAAGAATAACCTTATTTCCTGCAGCGTCGTTTAGATGATATTCGGGTAGTGTACTTTCTTCCAATTTCTTAGACGATGTTGATACTGTTAATACTTTGTATTTTTGGGGTGGAATCTTAATAACCATTTATCTGACCAGGAGTGCAGTAAGCTTAGATCCCCTTGTAATCTATTACTATCTGATGTTGATTTGATTTTTCTATAAATTTTTGTATCGTCCGCAAAGAGGTATGCTGGAGATTCTACGTTATCTGGGAGATCGTTTATATAGATAACGAACAAAATCGGCCTGAGGACACTACCTTGTGGTATCCCACTAGTAACTGGTTTCCAAGATGATTGATTGCCATTTACTATAACCCTTTGTTTCCGATCTGTCAAGAAATCCTTTGTCCAATTTAAGATGTCCTCCCTGATGCAGTAGCTCTTCATTTTCTGTAGTAGTCTTTTATGCGGGACAGTGTCAAAGGCTTTCATAAAGCCCATGTATATAATATCTATGCTCTCACCATCATCCAGTATTTCTGTCAGTTCTTCTAAAACTTTTATTAGTTGTAGTGTTGTTGATCGTCCAGATATAAACCCAAATTGTTTATCAGTGAAAAAGTTATTTGTCTTCATATGCTCCACTAACCTGGTTCTAACAACTTTCTCCATGCGTTTGCATAATATGCTAGTTAAGCTAACAGGTCTATAGTTTCCAGGGTCTGATTTATCCCCTTTCTTATAAAGTGCTGTGATATTGCCTGTTTTCCAAGTGTCCGGTACTATTCCTGTTGCCATAGAAGTGTTGAAAATTTGAAGAATTGGTGCATGAAGGACCTCCAGACATTCTTTCAATACTCTTGGGTGCACACCATCTGGTCCTATGGATTTATTGGTGTTTAGTGACCTGAATAGCTTTTTCACTTCTTCTCCTGATATCGGTGTATCTATCCAAGTTTGTTTAATCTTCCTAATGGGAATTTCTGGTACCTCGGTTGCTGGTTCTTTAGTGAAGACACTAGTGAAAAAGTTATTAAGAGCATTTGCTTTTTCTTGGTCTGTCTTGGCTATTTTTATTGAGCCATCTTTGTTTACTTCTTTTAATTCGCTAATTCCAGATTTAGTTTTTCTCTTTGTATTTACATACTGCCAAAATAGTTTAGGATTCATTTTAAAATTGTCTGCAATTTGCTTTTCTCGATTTTTTCTAGCTCTTCGTACTAATCCTTTCACTTGATTTCTCAATTTTGTGTATTCTTTATATTTGTCAGTATCTCCAGTCTCCATAAATCTTTGACAACTTCTGTGCTTCTTATGTATTTTCTTGATTATCTCTCTGTTCAATTGGAGTGCTTTATGATCCTTTATTTTTTTCGCCTTGGATAACTTTATTTTGGGTATATTCTTATCTATAGAAGCATTATATTTATCCAGAAATATCTCTATTGTCTGTTTGGGTCTTTTCCATTAAGTAATTCATCCCAAATTATGTCCAAATCTCTGCTTAGCCCTTTATAGTTGCCTTTTGAATAATTATATCTCTGTGCACTATTTTTGTTGTAGTCAGTATAGCATTTGAGGGTGAAGTTTAATACATTGTGGTCGCTGTGGCCAAGCGGGCTCTCATAAGATATCGATGTTATCATTTCTTCTTCATTTGTAAAGATAAGATCCAGTATGTGTGGGGTTGTGTTCAATCGACATCTAGTTGGTTTTTTCACATGTTGAGTTATATAACAATCTCTCACACATTCAATAAATTCCTCTCCCTCTTTAGATTTTGTGCTCCAGTTTTCCCATTCTATGTGTGGAAAGTTGAAGTCTCCTGTTATGCTACTCTAACATTAACAGTCTATCTAGTCCAAACTACCTCTGCTTCCCTCATCCAAGTCTTATAATCACCGGCGCTTGGTTTCCCATAACCTGTATGCATTCCTAAAGCCAAGAATCCATCGAGCAGTTACTGATAAGTCATTGCTCGAAGACTCGAATCCCATCGAGCAAATGAGCTTTTGAGAAATTACTGGAAAGAGTGACTCCTCTTACGACTCTTAGCCTCATTTCGGTATTTAAGGATACCAACAACGTGGCTCCAATATACAGCTCCCATATGGCTCCTAACTCCCATATGGCTCCTATACAGCTCATATACAGCATCTAGACCACCCATCATCCACAAAGCTCCAAAGCCACTACTTGGCCATTATCGGTATCATCTGGCCTATGGTAAGTTTGTATAGTATTCACCTTTAGAGTGGTGTTCCTACAGGCTTGTGTCATTAAGGTATTGTACCATTACTATTGACTACTATTTTATCTGGTCTGTGTCTTAACCATTACTAACTTGTGGTACTACTACAGCTTTTACTACATTAATACCACTAAGGGATTCCGATTCATATTACTATCATTGCAATACAGCTTTCTCGAATAACTTTTTCACACCTAGTCCAAATTCCCCTAATAAGCTATCGAGCAGTTACTGGAAAGTCATTGCTCGAACAACTCGAATCCCATCGAGCAAATAATCTATATACCAATTTCTCGATCGAGTGACTCCCCTTATCCTCATCTGGGTATTTGAGGATACTTATAACATGGTGATGTACTAGGGGGCAAGGCATGTCATGCAGTAGGCATGTCTCAAGGCCCGAAGGGCTGGGCGGGTGGTATGCCTTTGCGGGGGTGTCCCCCACCCTAGATTTTTCTGGGGACTTTTCTTTTGGCGTGTTTGGGAGAACTATAGTTAATAGTACTTATGTACACTATGTTTTCACAATAAGGTTTCTGTTATTTATGTTTTATTTAAATAAAATGTACTTAAAAAATACTTTAATCGTTCATTTCTCTTGTCTGAAAGTGGGTAATTTCGGCCTAAAAGTGAGTCATTTCGCCGAATCAACTCAGGTCGAATTGACTCAGTCCGAATTGATTCAAGGGTGAATTGCCCCCGAACCTTCTCTGGAAGCTGCTGGGTTGCGAATGTCGACAGAAGCAAAATGAAGAATGTCTGTTGGCTTGCTTGTCCGATAATGAAGTATGACGTCCGAGAAAGTTGATTATAGAGCAACACAGCCGGATATTTCCGTTTGAGCGTAGATAAACGAGTAAATCCGAGGCTAAAACATAACAAAACAAACAACACAAGAAGCCATGTTTGATTGAATTGTGAAATCGAACTTGGTTGAAGGAAGAATAGTTTGTGTGAATGTGTCAAGAGTTAAGACGACGATTTCTTCGGAAAGACGTCTGTAGTTAGATTGTGAGTTGAAGCAGTGAATTATGTATTTAACATTCATTTGTACGATACAGCAAATGTGTCAGTGGGTGGTAACGCGACGTACCCGAAGCCCCTTTTGTCACTGTTACTGTGTTAGAACTCAATGTTTTGACAAGTCAGCTGATTTCGAAAACTGCAGAACGCAAAAAAAATAAAATATGAAATACAACTCCACGCTGCCATGAGAGTTAAAAGGCAAAGGGATGTAATTTTTCAAGCAGTATAGTGTTATTCAACTCTACATGAATTTGTAAATTAGCCTCAACGGTTACTTACGAGAAAACCAGGGATCGGGTCGTTTCGTCCCCGAGACGTTTCGTCCCCGGGACGATTCGTCCCCAATGCACATTCCTGTAAAGGATGAGTGTTATAAATAACTAACAGTGGTATATTTCATTAATATAACTTGAAAAACCGGGAGTCATCCATCAAGCCTTCTGGGAGATAGAATGCCGTATGTTATTATGAGGTATCTGGTTATCCTTCGGGAATTCCAAATGACCTCCTCCACCCACCCCCCTCCCCCCCCCAAAAATACCCTCTCACAGACACACACCCGAAAGCCCTTAAAAGGGCTGTTAAATGAATGAATGAAAGGTTTTAGCGCGCCGAAGGCGCGCAGGGACGATGTGGGATTTACAAATCCCTTGCGACCCGGTTAACCTTATTTTTTTTTTTTTTTTTTTCCTTGGATCACACAGGCCTAGCTTTCCTATTGCTGTTAAATCTTTATTCAAATGTTTATTTATATAAAAGACTCTATCCCCCATATATACCCACAGTTGGTGAAAAAAACATTTTTTGTCAGTGAACTGCACTATCCTCGAGTGCTAATGAAAACATACTAATAATTATTAATAATTAAATATAATTACATATCAACAAACATTCATTGATATACCGGCATCAGTGAGATGCATTCTTCTTGAACGCTTATGAAAACAATGTATGATTGAAAAATTAAAAAAAAACATTTCTTGAGGTAACGACTTATCAGTGAGATCTATTATCATTGAGTGGTTATAAAAACTCCAAAATCATTGTTTGTATTATAGTAAGCTAATATGATATCTAATTATGCATAAAATCCAACCCCGATGCCATATGAGTGACCACCATTGGTTACGAGCAGATGCTTCCCTCATTTATGAAAACAAAAATCCAATCCCATATCTTCTCAATAATTTAGTATTGAAGTGGGACGTTTCGTCCCCAACTGGGGACGGAACGTCCCACCCTGTCACGGGGACGAAACGTCCCACCAAGTAGGGGACGAAACGTCCCGGGGACGAAACGACCTGGACCCAAAAACCATAGCAATTCACTGACACCGGGATGTGTGTGTATGGGAAGGGGGGGGGGGGGGGGGGGGGACTGTGACTGAGTGATGGCTCACTCAAGACGTATTCCAAGTACATTATCAAAGCATGCCTTCAATGTTTATGAGCACCCAACCCAAATTGATGGCAGTTTTAATTAGGGCTGTCGCGACTATCATTTTTTGTAATCGTGACCAGTATTTGCAGTAATCGACACGGTTAGTCGATTAATAGTCGCTTCCCCTGATTTTTTAGCAAATCATTCTTCTGTTCGTAAAACTCTGAAAATGACAATGGCACCAGTGTGTTCAGACGAAGTGGGGTTGTGGGAACAACAAATCGGTCCCGACTGAAGCTACATGTAGTCCAATCTTGGACCCACAGTCCGTAATATAATTTTTGGGGTTGGTACATCCTGTAGGACATACCAACCCCAAAAATAATATTACTGACTGCGGGTCCAAGTTTGAACTAGATTGAAGCCGATGAATTAAAATGAATTTACCAAAGAACGTTCCTGCATATGTATCCTTTCTGCAATAAGTTTCTCGAAATTTTGAACAATGAGATTATGCATTCCCTCGTCAGTTGTTAAAATTGGATCTTACTCTGAAGTTCCGAACTTTGAGAAGTGATCTGGCGTTCTGACTTTCGCCATAATTTTGTCACTTCTGCACTTTGGGTTTTCCAATGGGTGCATTCGTGTGTACAAGACTGGGGAAATTCAGAAGAATCTATTCTTCTCGAGTAACTGTGAGTGTTCTTTCTTACACAGTCAGTGACAGTCGTACAGTCTTCCAGATATGAATGTTAACTATGGTTAGATATTTAAAGTTATTCACCTTCATTAATCATTCACCTCACAAAACAATGCAATTTGGCCCGACGTGTATTAGACGTGTACCACCTTGAAAATGAACGACGATCGACTAAAAATAAAAAAACGTCGACTACATCAATAGTCGACGGTTAGTTGACTAATCGAATAATTGCAACAGCCCTAGTTTTAATATCAACTTGTTGATTATGGCCATTGACCAGATCGGATGCATTTTGAAGTGATATGATTGATTGGTCTTTCATACGATTTGACAAGATCTGATGTGATTTGAAGGGTCAAGGGTTGTTTGTTCCTTTTCCCATTTGCACAGGGTAATTTCGGTGACAGGTCGTTTCGTTCCTTTTCGTCCCCCGGGTCGTTTCGTACCTTTACCTTTTTGTACTGGGTCATTTTGTTCCCTTTTAGCAATTTGGGTACGAAACGACCCACCAAATTAAAAAGGAACGAAACGACTCACATAAAAAGGGAGTTTTTAGGCGAAATGACTCAGTTTTAGAGGAAAGTAGCTAGCAGACCTAAATGACAGTTAAAAATGAATGAAACTACCCACCTAAGGTGTTTGGGAGAGACGCTTCAGAAGGGACCTTGTGTGAAATCATTTCATTTCTTAATTTTGTTGTGCATTTAACTAGTAAAATATATACACAGGTTAAGAGAGTGAGTTGGTGCAGGGGGAATGATGGCCTTCTCTTACGAGAACCGCAACAAATCAGCGGCTAGCCAGAGAGTTATTATTATTAGATTATGCACACAAAACTTTGAAATGGGGAAAAGGTTAACCACACTTCATTTGGAGGTTGGCAGTTGGCCCCAAGATATTTTACCAAGCATATGGACTATCCTAAGCTTGGTAACTGGCTTTTGAAATCGTTTGATGTTTATATAACTTGTGAAGAATTGTGGCGTATTTTGAAAAATCGCTACACTCAATTCTTCAGAAGTTAAATACACACGCAGAACTTGGAAACAATTTAAAAAGTCAAACTTCTAATTGATGACATAAATGAATTAATTCTGGGCTGTAGAAGAAGAAACAACAGAACGATGTGACTACATGTTTTTATTTCAACAGAGTTTCAGCATTTTTTTCAATTGTCACAAAAAGAAATAAACAATGAAATAGCACTTTCGAAATTTTACAACAACGGTGTTTCTCAAGTTCATTCTGTTTAACACTGTCGATTTTCATTTTCTTGATAATTCCAACTCTTGACGTCCTTTCGTGGTAAGCTTTTGATGTTAAGCTTCCCAAGAAATGACGACGAGTGTTGGAATTATCAACAGGGGAAAACTGAAGAAAATTTCATTGTGGGTATCCTACAACTCCTGCTGATACTGTACCATACATTGTATTCTTTTACATCTTTAGTTTTCAAAGAAATATAATAAAATAAGAAACAAAAGGGCATAATTTTTACAAAAGCACTACTTTGAAAGCTCTATTGTAACCCATATAAGAGAAGTGTCAAATACCTTCTGCATTTATATTATTCACATTTCACGTGTTGTTAATAAAATATGATACCACGGTTCTACTAATTAATGATAAAAAACAATATGTTTAATCGTTTATTTTGTTATTAAAGAGATTGACTGCTCTATCAGCCATTAATTTACATTCTTTTTTAACACCCCTAATAATCCTACAAACAGATCGATTGAATTAAAAACAATGCAGTGATGTCCATGACAGGACTGCATTGTACGAAACGACTCAGTACGAAACGACCCAGTACGAAAGGGAAAAGGTACGAAACGACCCGTAACCGTCATTTCACTCCTATAAAAAAAGTGAAACAACCAGACTCATAAGGCCTCGACAGTTGGGGTGAACAATCGTCCTGTTTGTGCATAGGTTACGCGAAAAAATGAATGGAACTTTGGTTAACTGGGATAAATTTTTGTTTACATTCGCAGACATGGTCATGCATGCTCGATGAAGTTCGTCTACCTTATTATTATATTTTGCAATGTGCGCCTGTGTGTAGGCAGCACTGTTTCTTCGCTCTTATTAATATACATATTTTCTCAAAAGCAGTTCCAGTGTGAATTTCAAAAAATACTACATAATGTTTGTGAAGTTTCCAAGAATCTCAGAACGTTGTTTTTGGTGCGGTAATTATTACACTTTTCATAGAATTCTAATATTTACATTGATATCTACTGTGTTATTACCAATCGTGAATATCACTCACGACAGTATTTCCGTAACGAGAATGGATGTCTTACTCACAAGTCACACTACAAATGGCAGTGAACTCTTTATGAATAGATCGTGTGTGACCAGCACAAACCAGCTCCGATACGCTCCAGAAATGTTACATGCGTTTAACTTTAACCCACCATGTATCAAATATGGAGGTGCCTGTGTTCATCCACAATCTCTTCTCAGCAATGTTGTTATTGCCAGAATAAAATCTCTTGGAATAGTACGTCGACGAAGAAATAGGAAGGGCAGACGCCCACGATACAAAACACAAAAGCCCAAGTGTGTCGATAGTAAAAACCTATTGCTTGTTGAATTAATTAAAGAACCCAAGGAATCCAACTTTGACTTTAATTTCTGTCTGATCAACACAAGATCAATAATGAATAAAACTGATACTGTTCTTGACATTATGGACGATAATACCATATCTCTTGCTTAAATAACTGAGACTTGGCTGTCCGCCGAGAACACCCACGCCGTTGCCGTTGTGAATTGCAGCAACGAGGTAAAAGTTTCATCCACAACCCACGTCCAACTCAGATAGGCGGAGGGGTTGGAATTTTATTTGAGAGCTCGCTTAAAATCAGGCGCCTACCTGCACAAACATTCAAATCATTTGAAATTATAGCAGCCTCTCTGACATACGTATCACAGTCACTACGTGTTTTTGTTTTATATAGACCACCACCTAACACAAAAAATAAATTTTCTGTTAATCTGTTTATTGAGGAATTTCTCGGAGATATTGTTGCGATGCCTGCGAAATTTATCCTAGCCGGCGACTTCAATTTTCATGTCGACAATGAAAATGACATGGCCGCCTGTAAATTCAGAGATACATTTACCTCAATGAATCTTGTACAACATGTTGTGTGTCCGACTCATAAAGACGGCCACACATTAGACCTTGTCATAACGAGGGAGTCCGAAACCCAACTGGTTCACAATATCAATGTTATTGACCTAGCCATCTCTGATCATTTTCTTGTTCATTTGCAACTTAAATTGCCCCGCCCAATGCCTCAGCAGAAGAAAGTATCATACAGGAAATATCGGAATACTGTGAACAACTCTCAGAAGAGATTAATTCATCTTTCATGTCAATCGATACCCAGAAACCACCGGATGAAATGTTGAGCGCTTTCACTTCAAACATGTTGAACATCATCGACAAATTCGCGCCCATTCAGAATCAAACTTTTACAATTCGCCCAAATACGCTTTGGTTTTCAGACGAGATATGACAGGCGAAATCTCTGTGACGAATTTTTGAATTTCAATGGCGACAATCCAAGCTCTCCATTTACAGGGAGATGTACGTTCGACAACGGAACCGTGTCAACGAACTAATACATTTGGCCAAGAAGACCTACTTTTCTCAAATTGATAAAAACAATTAAAAAAAACCTAATGTTCTTTCAACAGTACTCGACAAGCTACTGCACTGAAAAAAGGAAACCGTTCTCCCAGATCACTCCTCTGCTTCTGATCTGGCGGAGCGGTTCTCTACATTTTTCGCTGACAAAATCGAATGCATTCGTGCTGGACTGAAAGTCAGCCCCAACCCACAATCCATTATGTTTAGGGCTTCGACAGACCATGTGCGTCTGGATTCCTTCCAGCCTATAACACTTGTAAGTCTCAAGAATTTAATAACGAATGCCCCCACCAAACATTGCAAATTAGATGTAATCCCAACCTGGCTGTTGAAATCTTGCCTATCAGATATTTCACCATGGATATTAGAAATTGTTAACTCATCTCTTACATCGGGTGTCTTCCCCACCAATATGAAGCAGGCACTTGTTACCCCATTACTTAAAAAACCCGGGCTCGACCTGGAAATATTGAAGAATTACCGCCCTGTCTCCAACCTTTTGTTTTTATCTAAGGTTGTAGAATGCGCGGTTGCTCTTCAACTGTATTCTCATCTTTCCCAGTATGAACTTTCAGAGGTTTTCCAGTCCGCCTATAAACCTAAGTGCAACACAGAGACTGCCTTACTCAGAGTGCAGAACGACATTCTAATGTCGATGGATAAACATCTTGTCTACTGCTTAGTATTACTCGACCTGAGTGCTGCTTTTGACACCATCGACCACAATATGCTCATAGACAGGTTAGAACACAGAATAGGAATTTCGGGTAGAGCTCTATAGTGGTTCTCTTCCTACCTAACAGGCTGTACCCAAAGTATACTCATTAACGAGTCAACCTCCACCAAGTTCACTCTTCAGTATGGTGTTCCCCAAGGGTCCGTTCTGGGCCCTTTATTGTATGTGATTTATGTTCTTCCCATGGGTGATATCATCCGCAGCCATGGCCTACAATTTCACTTTTATGCCGATGACACCCAGCTATACATCCATTTTAAACCAGATAATGAAGCGTTTGCATGTCATCGACTAGAGGAATATGTGGCAGACATCAAAGACTGGATGACTGATAACTTTTTAAAGTTAAATGCCGACAAAACGGAGGTTATTTACATTGGCTTACCTCACCAATTAGGCAAAATTTCAAAACTTCCGTTATCAATAGAAGAAAATAGCATTATACCATCGGCTAACATTCGTAACCTGGGATATTTCATCGATGAGTCGTTGGCAGCTGACAAACACGTCCAGCAGGTGTGTCGTGCTGCATTCTACCATCTTAGAAGTATCAGCAGGGTGCGAATGTTGATAGACAAACACACAGCTGAACAATTAGTCCACGCTTTTGTCACTAGTCGTCTTGATTATTGCAACTCACTGCTATACCGATGCAAAAAGGCGTCAGTGGATAAGCTTCAACATATCGAAAATTGTGCTGCTAGGTGTGTAACTCGAAATAGGAAGTCGTGCCACATAACACCTATCCTAGCAGACCTCCACTGGCTTCCTGTCCAACAAAGAATTCAATATAAAATAATCCTTCTGACATATAAATGTATTAATGACCTGGCACCATCATATCTCTCAGATCTGGTCATATACTACACACCTGCCAGAGACCTCCATTCTTCGGACTCGCACACCTTGGTCCAACCTGTTTCAAAATTAGTATCCGCGGGTGACCAGGCCTTTTTGATCGCCGCCCCTAATATCTGGAACCTTTTACCGAGTCACCTTAGACTACCACAGGAAACTGAGTCATTCAAAGCTGGTTTGAAAATGCATCTCTACAAACAAGCTTTCTGCACCAATATGTAGATAAGAAATCATTTCCCTTTTTTTGTATGTAAAGCCAAAGAGCACATTTTGTGGATTTTAGGCTGAAAATTATTATTATTATTATTATTAACATTAAGGGGCTATATAAGTAATTGAATTTTGTTTATTAGCTCACCTGAGCAAAGCTCAAAGTGAGCTTTACTAATCGCTTTCCGTCCGTCCGTCGTCCGGCGTAAACTTTACAAAACCAACTTCTCCGAAGAAACCACTGGCCCAATATTTTTCAAATGTTGGATAAATGTTTATTGCCTAATGTCAATTCAGATTTGTTCAAATGAAGTTGCCCCTCCTCCTGGGTGGGACCACGTCCCCAAGGGGCACCAAAATCTTTGAAAATCTTCTTCTCATGAACCAGCAGCAGCAGAGACTTGATATTTGGTATGCAGCTTCCTTTTGAAGTGTAGAATCAAGTTTGTTCAAGAGAAGTTTGTCGGGCATTATTTGCCTTCATTATGGGAGGGGCAAAAATTTTGGCCACGCCTAAAATTTCTATATTTTTATACTGTACCAATGACCCAGACTTGGCTGGTGCTAACTCTAACAAAACCAGGGCCAAACACAAATTTTGCCCCCCAATCCCCAAAATTTGCATCCAAAACAAAAAGAAATCATGTCCTAAAGGACCTCCATACTACGCCTCTACTGCGCATGCGCAGTGACGCAGTCGTCCCGAAATTGGCGCCAATTATCATTCTCTGTTTGGCCCTTCATCAGTCAACATCTCACTGATCTTTGTGCTTGTAAATCTCAGTTTAAAGGATGCCAGACACGTAATTTTTGGAGAAAATGTGATTCTAAGGAGGATAGAAGGAGGAGAGGAAAAAGAAGTGACAAAAAATAATCAGGGCTGTACTTAAAATTTTTTGATGAAATTATGTTAAGTTGCCTATTTTCGAGGCATGGGCCTCTTGTTGTCATTCTTGCTAATTGTTGCACTGCTTATTCAATGTTTCCTCTCCCCTAGCCTTCTAAAGTCCCCCCTTGCAATTCTCCCATGCTTTTGGCATATTTTTGAGAAATTTCATTTCTAAAATTTCCTGGGAGAGTTGCTTGGTTACAGAATGTTTTCTGTTATTTTCCCCATAGTTACGTTTTCACCCATGGGTGTATAACGTTTGTGTTCTGCATCTTCCATCTGATGTTCTACAGATTCTCCCCTGGGAGTCTCTGTTTTGCATCAGATAGAGTGTAATTGATGACTGATTCCGGGCCAGTTTTTTCAGTGCCTGGAGTCATGTTTTCTGGTGTTTTTACACTGTTTGTTTTCATTGGCAACAGCCTTTTTTGAGGGGGGCTGTTTGCCTTTGCTATAGTTTATCTCATTATAAGATACATTTATATTATCCGAAAGTGTCTCATTAATTATTTTATATAAATTTAAAATTTTTGACCACACTTTGCCATCGGATCCATCGGGGCTCAACGTTACTTTTCAGCAACTTGGGCTTTGCTGAAAAAATATTTTTTCAAAATTATTTTGTTTTGCAATTGTTTTTTCATTTATTAATGGATCATGTTATTATGTATCTTTGTGTCAGGGGTTTTTGCGAGTAACTAGGACTTATTGTTGTTCTTTCACAATGAAGGGACGTTGTTCAAATTGTAATAGGAAGAAATCTTCCTCTGACTTTCATGATCATTGTATTAATTGTAGTCAGTGTTCTCGCATTAATCCCTGTCCTATATGTGAACATTGGGATGAGAAACATTGGAAACGTGTGTCACGATATGTTGTTTCTGGAGAAAGAGCGATGCCGGCTCTTTCTCCGCAAGGTCACTCTACTCTCTCAGTTTCTATTTCAGAGGAACCAGAACAGGGTGATGTTTCCATGTTATCTTCTTCAAGTGTGCGTCCGTCGTCACAAATGAATTCAGAGCTAGCGGCAAAAGTGCTCATGGAGATTAGACAAATGTCGTCCGCTAGCTCGCCCGGTGTAGCGTCCATTCACCGAATGGTTCAGCAGCCGGGTTCGTCCGATGCGGTCCAAGAGGAAATTTTGGGTGATGCGAGCACTATAAACATAATAGATGCACACCCAGTGACGGCGGATAGTAAGCGAGAACAGAGGAAGCCTTTTAGTCCGGTTCCTAGCTCGTCCAGGTCCAGCCGGGCCGGGAGCGAGAGAGGTCCCTCTCTCGTACAACAACATCTGGGACCAGATGTTGTGGTACAAAATGTGTCTTTAGCGGAGCATACGTCCGTCGCTCGGGACGCTCCGTTGTATAAGCAGTCCGCAGAGACTGTTAAGGCTTCCTCTTCTCGTCAGCGCACACAACCGCACCTTGGCTGCGTGATCGCCGATATATTACCAGCTTCGCCGATGAAGGATTCTTCGGCGACCAGGTCACACCATCCGGCAGCCAGGGATTCGAGACCGATGGACTCTGGACGTTCGCATAGGAAAAGTATGCGGGAGCCATCTGATGCGGAGCTGCCCTCGGCGAAGCAGCGAAAGACTGCGCCTCCGCAGGTCTCGACGCCGGACATTCTTGTGCAGATAGCACAGCTTATCGCAGCATCCCAGCAGCCGACAGAAACGGTGTCGGATCGAGAATTATCCGACGGCGCTGGGTCGGTACGCTCCGCCGAAGCATCGGGGGCGGACGACCGGGAACATCATGAGGTCCGACCGGATGGTGAAAGGGATACGGATGACTTGGAGTTATCCCTTTCGGAACAACATAAAGCTGCCGTGGACTTCATCCGGCACTTTCTCCCTCAAGTTGTTCCGTCGGGCCGGACTGCTGCGCTTCAGGACAAAAGAATTATAGCGTCATTGGACTCTGAATTTTTTGAGCGGTTCAGGGACATCGCTCCCGAGTTTCCGTCGCAGTCCAATAATATTGCTAGAACATTTGAATTATTGAACGACGCTATATTTAAACTTGCTTCCAGGACGGGGAAAGCAGGTTTCTTGTCCGCTAATACTCTCAACCTGCCTTTCATTAATGCAAGGAATAAATTCGATACGGCAGGACAGGGTATACCGAGAGTTCCTCTGCGTATGGACGACGAGGCGGAAGACTTAGAGCTATCATTACCGTCGTCAGCTTCTATTCCAACCGCGGTGTTGGAAACAGCTATTGCGTCTAACAGAGCCAATTTAGATGCCTTATCTTACACAGATCACCTTACTAAGGCATTATCACTGCGCCTTCAAGGGGAAGAGTTTCAGGATATACAATCCTCTTTAAGACTTCTTTCAAGGGCAGTAGCTTATTCCACGTGTAACTCCGCCCTTTCAGTGGCAAATCTGGAGTTGGTTAGACGTGACGCAGCCCTAGCTACATCCACACTAGTGGATTCTAAGGTGAAGAACTCTCTTAGAGTCGCTTCGGTCTCAGGAGAACTTCTCTTTGACGGCAAGCTTTCCGCTATTTATGATAAAATTAAAAAGAAAGCTAATGATTCTCTGTTGTTCAGATCGGCTCCTAAGAAGTCGGATACAGCAGACACGAATAAGACAGGCACTTCTGGGTCTAATGCGCCCAAGAGAGGTTCCGGTGCGTCCTCTTGGTCTTATTCGAGAGACCGTCAGGATAGCGACTCTCGTTCGGGACGTCCTTCAGGCCGGGACAATCGGTCGGACGCCCCGAGGTCGACGAGGCGAGGTGCGGGTCGTGGAAGACGTGGTTTCTCCTACCGCAGGCCTCGCAGGTCCAGGAGGTGATAGCTTAAACCTCTATCGCGTTCCGGTTGGCGGAAGGTTGTCGAGTTTTTCACAAGAGTGGGCGTCGATTACGGACGACCCTTGGGTGAGAGGAGTGACTTCGGAAGGTCTGAAGATATCCTTCAAACGAAAGCCTCCATTAACTCGAAGTCCAAAGTGGACTCATCTTCCGTCAAATCCACAGAAAAGAGACGCTCTGTTATCAGAGGTGCAGTCTCTTTTAATGAAGAACGCGGTAGAGGTCGTAGAAAACCAGGAATCTCTGGGATTCTACAGCCATCTGTTTCTGGTTCCGAAACCAGACGGCTCGTTCCGTCCAGTCATAGATTTGAGCTGGATAAACAAGCTGATCGTCGCTCCGAAGTTTTATATGGAGACGATTCGATCGGTCAGAGCGAGTATTCGGGTGAACGATTATGCAACGAGCATAGATCTCAAAGATGCGTACTTTCACGTCATGGTACATCTGACATTCCGAAAGTATCTACGCTTCGCAGTCCTTGGAGTGGTGTATCAATTCCGGGCGATGTGCTTCGGATTGAATCTAGCACCCTGGGCTTTCACTCGGGTAATGAACTCGGTAATGATCTACTTCCGAGCTCATTCGTCTGCGGTAACGTCAGCCTACCTGGACGACATTCTTCAGAGGTACGGCAACGAGTTAACGCTTCAGAACGATGTTCAGAATCTTCTTCTATTGCTCCGACGTCTCGGTTTTATAGTAAACGAGGAGAAGTCGGATCTGGTGCCGTCCAAGTCATTCACTCATCTGGGAATGAGCTTCGAGACGCACAACAATCTCGTTCGTCTGCCGTTAACCAGAGCGAAATTAGTCAGTTGTTACGCTCGCTATTGTCTGCACGCAGACAAAGTCACGGCGAGAGAATTTATGAGACTGATAGGTCTGTGCGGAGCCGCCGCGGATCTCATTCCGATGGGGCAGTTACGCACACGTCCTCTTCAAATTTTCCTGACTCAGAATTGGAGTGTGAAAATTCATTCGCTCGATGTAGACGTTCTCTTGTCAGATCAAGTGAAACAAGAGATTCAGACTTGGGCAAACTTTCAGTGGTTAACTCAAGGAGTTCCGCTGCAGTTGCCGGATCCGAGTTTTACCGTTATGACGGATGCCAGTCAAACAGGTTGGGGTGCATCATTAATCCCAACGGATTCGAGATGCCAGGGTCTTTGGGATCCGCAATTCCTGTGCAAGCACATAAACATCAAGGAAATGATGTCAATTTGGCTTGCGTTACGTCACTGGATGGACATTATTCACAATGCTCATGTCCAAATCCTATCCGACAATACGACAGTAGTGGCGTATATACGGAATCAGGGAGGCACTCATTCAGTTCCGTTGTTCAATCTAACGGAAAGAATCCTTCTGTTTGCGTTAGAACATCACGTTCTTCTTTCAGTCCGTCACATACCGGGTCGTCTGAATGTGCTAGCAGACTCCCTTTCACGAAAGGGTCGTTTGTTGCCGTCGGAGTGGACTCTCAACAAACAAGTATTCAATCAGATTTGCTACCAATGGGAACGGCCAATGATAGACTTATTTGCGACACATCTCAACAATCAGTTGCAGACGTATGTGTCTCCGTGTCCGGATCCAAGAGCATTTGCAGTAGACGCTCTGTCGATCCCTTGGGACGGAATGATAGGATATGCGTATCCTCCAGCGCCGTTAATTCAACAAGTATTGCTAAAGATAAAACAATCTCAATGCAAGATTCTGTTGGTAGCATCTCTGTCGCCACAGAGACCGTGGATAAATCTACTCAGGTGTCTGTTGTGGGACCTACCGCGGAAGCTTCCTCCACGAGAGGATCTTCTTTCGCAGGGGAAATCGCGCCAACTCCATCACAACCTGCAAGGTCTCAACCTTCACGTTTTTCCGTTGTGCGGTCCTTCTTGCATGGCAAGCACTTTACAGGACGAGCAGTGGACGTGATTTCTAACTGTAGGAGGACCTCCTCTTCGCTAAACTATGCGGCTAAGTGGAAGGTTTTTCGTCGTTGGTGTAGGGATCATTCTGTAGATATATTTGATCCCTCTATACCAGACATTGCAAACTTTCTAGTATACTTGTTAGACGAAATCAAACTGCAGCCTGTTACTATAAAGGGTTATAGATCTATGTTATCTGATACCTATGCACATCATGATAGTTTACAAATTGGATCTAATGTCTCTTTATCGAAGTTGGTTAGAAACTTTTAGATAAATAGACCCAGAACTCTTAGATTAATTCCTAAGTGGAATTTAGCTTGGGTTCTCCTTAAATTGAAGGAAAAGCCATTTGAACCTCTTGGGACAGTAGATTTCAAATTCTTATCTTATAAGACAGCTTTTCTCTTAGCTTTCTCTTCTGCCAGAAGAGTCAGTGAGCTTCATGCACTATCGTAGTGTTGGGAACACTATCACCTTCACTACTAATGTGGGTTTTTTAGCTAAGAATCAGGCTCCTAATAAATATCCGGAACCTATTGTTATTAAGGCTCTTCCGTCTTCAGACGGGCGTAGGCCTTTACTCTGTCCTGTTAGAGCACTACGTATCTATAAACAGAGATCTCAGTTTATCAGAAAGGGACGGAAACGTTTCTTTCTGTCTTTGATGCCTAATAGAAAGGACATTTCAGTCCATTCTATTGCTAGATGGATTCAGTTAACTATCCGTACTGCTTATGAAGATTTATCTTCTTCTCAGCAGTCTGTGCTTAAGATTTCTGCTCATGAAGTAAGAGCTCTTTCTACTTCCTGGGCTTATGCTAATAGTGTTGCTATTACAGATTTAATGAAGGCTGCTTATTGGTCTCAGCCATCCACATTTACGAATTTTTATCTCAGAAATATTGAGTCCATTTCTGGAGACCTGCATTGTTTAGGTCCGTTATCTGTTGCTCAGAATGTCGTCCACTAAACAGTTGCAACTATAGTTATGCAGGCTTTCTGTTCCGGCAGTGACTCCGTCCGGCTGCCCTCTTCGCTCTGGGCTATTTGACCCAGGGCAAGGGGAAGGGGGGGGGGGGGGGGCGGGTGTTCCCTTAGGTCACCTGCTTTATAGTGAAAAGCAAGGGAATGCCTCCTCCAAGTCAGTATTTCTGAGTCGCTTCCGGGATGGTTTTAAAGTGTAATATTAATGTTTAATTCATTCATGTCTTATTTTTAAAGTGTAGCTCGGTGTGAAGCATTTGTATATGTCAAGTGTCAAACGGGCTTTAATATACAATACTCGGACACTTTTAAATGACTATAAAGAGTCTCAATTCTCTGGACTACTTTATTTATTGGCTTGCTTTAAAAATAATTAGTATAAGGGTTATACTGGATGTTAATAGAGAACATGAATGTTATTGTGCTCAATTATTAAGGGTAGTGTATCTTTCTAATTTAATATTAAATAAGAAAGATACATGTAAAGCCTAATACTCCTTTTCTCCTCAAGGGGTTACCTCTTTACTATATAGTTGAGCTTATTGGATTTTCCTCTATGTCCTAGGCCCTCCAGCCTGTTTACTATTCAGCTAAGTCTGGGTCATTGGTACAGTATAAAAATGTTAAAAAATTTATAGTAATTTATATATTTTTTATACTTACCAATGACCCAGACGGGGATGGCCCTCCCTGGAGTTGGGAACTCTTGCCTCCCCGCTGAGTACATAGCGCTGACCAGGCACTGCCAGTAAGAATGATAATTGGCGCCAGTTTCGGGACGACTGCGTCACTGCGCATGCGCAGTAGAGGCGTAGTATGGAGGTCCTTTAGGACATGATTTCTTTTTGTTTTGGATGCAAATTTGGGGGATTGGGGGGCAAAATTTGTGTTTGGCCCTGGTTTTGTTAGAGTTAGCACCAGCTAAGTCTGGGTCATTGGTAAGTATAAAAAATATATAAATTACTATAAATTTTTTAACTTTCTGAACCGTGAGGACGATTGAACCAAATTTGATATGAGATGATGATAATGGGTTTTAAGTAGTTGATTGATGCAAACAAAAATTTTATCATTGCCCCGTGGGAACCTCGGGAGCTAAAAATAGGAAAAACCATAAAACTGCCATATCTCCAAAACTACACGGCACAGAGAATTCTTATTTTGTATAAAGCTTACTTTTATCCAGTAGAATAGAATGGTTAAAAAAATCCCTATCGGTTTGATCACAAGGTACTTTTTTCAGGACTTTGAAAAAGTGCTGAGTCAGCACTTTTTAACACTGTAGGCAATGGGAAAAACATTAAAAAATCTTCTTCTCCAGATCCAGCAGGCAGAATCTTTTGATATTTGGTATGCAACATTATGGGGTGGATCTGATTCAAGTTTGTTCAAATCGGCTCCCTAAATTCATATTTGGGCTCACTATAGAAGCTCGAATTCGAACTTAGTGCATTTCAGGCAAATTTCTTCAAAAATCTTTTTCTCCAGATCCAGCAGGCAGAATCTTATCATATTTGGTATGCAACATTGTGGGGTGGATCTGATTCAAGTTTGTTCAAGTCAGCTCCCTAGATTTATATCTGGGCTCACTATAGAAGCCCGAATTCGAACTTAGTGCATTTCAGGCAAATTTCTTCAAAAATCTTCTTCTCCAGATCCAGCAGGCAGAATCTTTTGATATTTGGCATGCAACATTGTGGGGTGGATCTGATTCAAGTTTGTTCAAATCGGCCCCCTGGGTTTATATTTGGGCTCAGTATAGAAGCTCGAATTCGAACTTAGTGCATTTCAGGCAAATTTCTTCAAAAATCTTCTTCTCTAGATCCAGCAGGCAGAATCTTTTGATATTTGGTATGCCACATTGTGGGATGGATCTGATTCAAGTTTGTTCAAATCGGTCCTCTGGGTTTATATTTGGGCTCAGTATAGAAGCTCGAATTCGAACTTAGTGCATTTCAGGCAAATTTCTTCAAAAATCTTCTTCTCTAGATCCAGCAGGCAGAATCTTTGGATATTTGGTATGCCACATTGTGGGGTGGATCTGATTCAAGTTTGTTCAAGTCGGCTCCCTAGATTCATATCTGGGCTCACTATAGAAGCTCGAATTCGAACTTAGTGCATTTCAGGCAAATTTCTTCAAAAAACTTCATCTCCAGATCCAGCAGGCAGAATCTTTTGATATTTGGTATGCACCATTGTGGGGTGAATCTGATTCAAGTTTGTTCAAATCGGCCACCTGGGTTTATATTTGGGCTCAGTATAGAAGCTCGAATTCGAACTTTGTGCATTTCAGGCAAATTTCTTAAAAAATCTTCTTCTCCAGATCCAGCAGGCAGAATCTTTTGATATATGGTATGCAACATTGAGGGGTGGATCTGATTCAAGTTTGTTCAAACCGGCCCCCCCTGAATTCATATTTGGGCTCACTATAGAAGCTCGAATTCGAACTTAGTGCATTTCAGTCAAATTTCTTCAAAAATCTTCTTCTCTACAGGCTTGGCAATTTCAGGAGAGCGATTTTTTAGCTCTCCTTACTGCCCTCCTGAAAGAATTAAGGAGAGCGAAAAATTGCCCTCCTAAATATTTTGGTCTGGGATGATTGAGATTACATGTATTATGGTCACATTAAATTTTTGTTGTAAAGCAAAAATGTAATTTAACTTCGAAGTCACATAACATCACGTAATTTCATTTTGAAAGTGGTTTAGTGGTGAAAGGTAATGGCTGCAACCATACCCAAACACAGTTGCAATCATTTGAAGCAAAATGGGCCACAGCAATATTTTTTTTTTCTGTCTTTTTCAAGTTCAACAACTGACATCACAGTTTGAGGGGTAATTATTCAAGGAATATTGACACTATAAAATACTACCATTACTACTATCCTGTCACTTGAAGCACTTGCACCAGGATGTGGTTGTAGATTCAAGCAGACCTGTTGTCCAAGAAAGTCATACGCCTACTACTACCACCTTCAACCCCCCTTGGGGGGGTTGAAGGTGGTAGTGGTAGGCGTATGACTTTCTAGGACAACAGGTCTGGGTACACACACAGGTCTTGTCAAGTGTGTGTTCGGTTGTTGAGTGAGACATCTAGATGTCTAAGAGATTTCGCTTTACCCTAGTAAAGTTAATAAAATCACTGATGTAGTCTGTTGGTTTCGGTTTCAATGAGTTTGTTCATCTGGATACTTAAAATGCTGTGTAAAGCTAATTGCTCTCCTAAGCTGATTGAGGAGAGCGATTTTTTGCCCTCCTGCATTTTTCAGAATGCCAGGCCTGTCTCTAGATCCAGCAGGCAGAATCTTTTCATATTTGGTATGCAACATTGTGGGGTGGATCTGATTCAAGTTTGTTCAAATCGGCCCCCTGGGTTTATATTTGGGCTCAGTATAGAAGCTCGAATTCGAACTTAGTGCATTTCAGGCAAATTTCTTAAAAAACCTTCTTCTCCAGATCCAGCAGGCAGAATCTTTTGATATATGGTATGCAACATTGAGGGGTGGATCTGATTCAAGTTTGTTCAATCTGCCCCCCCCCCCCCCCCCCCCCCCCCCCCCCCCCCCCCCCCCCCGGATTCATATTTGGGCTCACTTTTGAAGCTCGAATTCGAACTTAGTGCATTTCAGTCAAATTTCTTCAAAAATCTTCTTCTCTAGATCCAGCAGGCAGAATCTTTTCATATTTGGTATGCAACATTGTGGGGTGGATCTGATTCAAGTTTGTTCAAATCGGCACCCTAGATTCATATTTGGGCTCACTATAGAAGCTCGAATTCGAACTTAGTGCATTTCAGGCAAATTTCTTTGAAAATCTTCTTCTCAAGATCCAGCAGGCAGAATCTTTTGATATTGGGTATGCACCATGCTTAGGGGGGGGAGAGATTCAAGTTTGTTCAAGCCAAGTCCCTGGGTTCATATTTGGGCTCAATGTGGTAGCCAGAATTATAACTTAGTTCAAAATGAGGAATTTTCTTTAAAAATCTTCTTCTTCAGATCCAGCAGTCGGAATGTTTTGATATTTGGTGAGCAGCATCCTTAGGGGGGTGAGATTCAAGTTTGTTAAAGCCAAGTCCCTGGGTTCATATATGGGCTCCCTGTGGGAGCCCAATTTATAACTTAGTTCAATATGAGGAATATTCTTTAAAAATCTTCTTTTTTTTTTAGCTCCACTGGTCAGAATCTTTGGATATTTGGTATAAGGTTTTCTTAGGAGGAGCAGATGCAACTTGTTGAAATCAATTCTCTGGCTTGATATGTAGGCTACCATGTCAGGTGTGCGCCCTCAGGCCCCTTGGGGCCTCTTGTTTTTAAATTCTCACCTCTCATATTCCTTAAATTCAGATTAAATATACACAAATTATACGTCAAAATGAAGGTTGGGATGTATAGAACACGAAACACATATGTAATCAACTCATAGAGTTGACAGCAGGCACCACTGGTTCCTGGAAGTCTGCTGTCGTATTCGCACCAGAACTGATAATTTAATAATATTTTGCAAGAACAACTCGTGGCCGAATGTGCTTCATATATCCAATAACAAAGCTAGGCATTCATAACACTTTTGAGTGCAGCGACAGGACTGCATTTTGGAAAAGGACAAGACTGTCTGCATTTTTTATTGACGATGGTTTCCATGCTCGACAGACATGCGCAAATCACTCGATACCACAAATTTCCATTGAAAAACAAAATCGTGATTCTAAAAAATTTCAACAGGTATCATGATACCTTGCATTGAATATGGCAACTGTGCAATCTCTATCCAATAACAGTATACTGTATGAAGGCGATCTTTTTCATTATTTAATTTTAGACGGCGTTGTTTTTACACGCTTTTTCCGTCCTATGACGTCGACCGGAAATCGAAAGTATACTCATACAAAGGCTTTGGAATTTTCCCCATGCAGCTCTGTCGCCGTGTCTTGAAGAATTTTGATCCCCTAGCTTTGTTCTTGGATATGTAAAGCACATTTGGCCACTAGTTGTTTTTGTGAAATATTATTAAATTATCAGTTCTGGTGCGAATACGGCAGCGGACTTCCAGGAACCAGTGGTGCCTACAGTCGACTCTATGAGTTGATTACATACATGTTTCGTGTTCTATACATCTCAACCTTCATTTTGATGTACATTTTGTGTATATTTAATTTGAATTGAAGGAATATCGGAGGTGAGAATTTTCTAAATAAACAAAATTTCTTTACTTACATAGGCCCTTAAACACTGGCTACATATTTTCACAACTCAGTTATGGCGATCACAACATATATATCAGGAGTAATAGAGTATGGTACAATATTTTAACTTTAGCCCATAAAATTTTGCTCACAACCCTTTACTTAACATGAAAAGCAGACACTTGCTTGGAATGACCCCTCATTGGAATGACCTCATTCCAAATAGGGGTCATAAGTTCATAACCTATGTTTTTGAGACAAAAAATGAAAAACATAATGAAAATCAATTGGCGATTTTTGTGAATAGCGCTGGACGGTTTTGGTTGTTACGTTGGGTAAAGGGTTAAAGGCCCAGGATAATTTTTGTTCAGTTTTGCTTCACTGTTTGCGGAGCAAGATCTCCAAGCTGCGATCCAATCACCAAAATTTGGTTTGCATGGTACGATTCAATATTTCATGTGCTCATCCAGCATTCCAAAATTGTAAAACTACAAATAAACAGTGTAACAATACACCAATTTATAATCAGTGGCCGTTGGTCATGCAAAATGATAAAGTTAACAATCAAATCAGTTGACAGAACTCCTCTGGTATTTTTTACGATGTCTGTGCCTCTAAATTAGCTCCCTTGATGTGCACCAGTCATTTTGCATAATCATCTTACACAACCGTTTTCATTCGGGAGGATCGATTTGAAAATTGCAATGTTGAAGTTGAATCATGAACTGCAAGAGCATGTCTCGATCACTCACTCATGTATTCGTTACCAACCCACAGAACCAGTGTACTCTGGCTTTTTATGTATTTGGTAAGGCTAGTTGTCGTGATCATCAGATGACTAATTCACTTATTTTCTTCGTAATTACCATTGCATATCACTAAAATCGTCCTTATTCAAAAACTGAAAAGTAGGATGGTGTGCTTAGTCTCAGAGGGGACACTTGGTAACTCACATTTGTAAACTAAAAGTAGGGATGGGCTTCTGCTAGAGTATAGTGCTGACCCGGTTTGCCAAATAACTGGTTTGCAACCAGTTATCAGCATCACCGATTGGAAAAGCTGTCAACCGGATAACCACTATATGTGTACTTGATGTAACATGAAAGGGTTACGGTGTTGGAATGTTGAATGAACAGTTGTTTCGGTTGCCTGGTGAAAATGCAAGTCCTGTATAATGCTGAAAAAATCCCTCGGTGCAGGCCATAAAATTTGAGAACGACTTCATCGTTCCTCTGGTAGTTATCTGAAGGAAAAGACAGATAACTGAAAAATTGTTTGTCTGGACCTACAAACTGTCAAAAAGATGTGTCTTATCACCTTATTTGATTGCACTTTTTTGAAATGTTCCTGTGGGAAGACCCCTCTCTTCAGTGCTCAAACTCTCTAAGACAGCTGACGCCCCCCTGTGCTTGCCGCAGATGCTTTCGAAATCTGTGAACTGTCATACAGTGGGGCCATCATGGATGGGTCAGAATTTACAGGTTGTAATTTTTTTCACACATATAATTCAGAAATGATCCGCTATGACATCTAGCAAAATTTCCACCAATGAAGCATCTGGATTATCCCAGTGCTTCATTGGTGGAAATTTCGCTGGATGTCATAGTGGATCATCTCTAAATAAAAGGTGTGGAAACATGCCCACCCAAAGATTTTGACCTATCCATGATGGCTGTACAGTAATTGGTCCTCTTTATTATATCCAGATGAATGGTAAATACGTTATCTCAAAATTCAAGATTTTATTCTCTATCAGTGTGAGTAATGCTGCTTCCAGAATAAATTTAATGTTTGGTACTTTATCAGTGTGTTTCAGAAACAAACATGTTTTGATTTTATTGAACTGTTTAAAAGTATGAACCTATGTCATAAAAAATCCATTTTAAAATCTAGCACTTAAAAATTTGTTTTTCACTGGTCAATGTTGGACAATGAGGGGCTCTTGGTCAATGGGGCACATAATAATTTCTTTCCACACCATTTTCATGACTTGCAATATATTACCACCTGAAATTTCATTATGAGGAATGGGTAAATGTAAACATGGCAAAGTTTGTGATATTTGTATTAGTAGTGAACAGAAAAAGATACTCAAACAATTAGGAGTACATATTCACCCTATCATGATGAGGCTCTTTGCTGATACAGTTAACAATGCTTAACTACAATTTACAAACTGTTTGGTTCTTCACTAATATCAATGACAATCATCCCTCACTCCAAATGCACGCCCTTGGGGACAAATTGCACATGCACATTTTGTTTCATGTGCGCAGCATGCCGTGCACTTGTGATTTTCAAACGGCAAGGCCTGGTTTTGTGGCCGGGGTAATGCAGGGTGACCACAGCTATGATATCACTATTATGTGGGACCACTGCAGTCATATAAATTGTTATTGATCATGTTTTGAACTGTTTTCTCACCATTCCTTACTGATTTTGCATCATAGACAATGCAATAATACCAATGGTTGAAATTAACGGATATCTCGTTGAAATCCGGTTATGCCCCACGATTAGGCAGTTCACCAACCTTTTCAGCACTACTAGAGTCAGGCCTTTAAATTCATTTATTTTGGGCACACCCTTTTGCCCTAATTTGGGAACATTAAAACCAGAAATAACAGCCTTATCCTGTTATGTGTTATTGCTATGCCTTTCTTTGTGTTTCTATGGCCATGTTATGATGGAAGTTATTGTCAAATGTAGAAGAGGCAGAGGGATTTCATGTATTTTTCTTGATGTCTTCACACCTTCTCTAAATTGGGCACACCTGTAATTAATTGGTGTGAAATTGGGGTAATCTAAAGCCTGAGATTATGAGCTGAGACACGAGTAACATGGTATTTCTGTGAAATACCAGTAACGTGGTCAACACCTGGAGTTGCTTGCGATGATTGCAAAGTTTGGCACCATAGATCATGCATAGGACTATCCACTCAGGAATACAGCCGGCTGATTGGTTCAAATATATCATGGCACAGGCCTGGAAATAAGGAACGAGTTACCTAATTGATCGTTGTAACCTGTTTAATGTTATGGGGTGACCAATGATCGTACGATGGACCGACCATGGTTCAGCCTGTGGTAGGAAAATTTTGATTTCCTGGGTTTACCCCCCCCCCCCCCCCCCCCTCCCCCATTTCCTTGTATCTGAGAACCTCAGCAGCCGTATTTCATCTGAATTTCCGAACACAATTTTTCTTTCTTTAGATATCCAAAAATATTAAAAAATTGAAAAAAAATTGCCCAATGCCAAAAACAGGTTGGAATATATTCATACCTCGAAAATGAGAAATTATGGCTGTACGAAACGGCGCAAATTATGGCCATGTCAACATTGGTGAAGCATCACATTCAGGCATATCAAGGGAGCTAACTATAACACTTTGACTACAGACCATCAAGCAGAATTTAATCCTGAAATTAAAATGAGAAAAGAGCCATTTCAGATGATTAATTGAATGGATTTCTTTGCATTTGTCAGTAGCATTCCCCATAGAAAGCCCTTTCAGGTGATGGGCCTGGATCATAAAGTTTTTGAAAGAAGTTTGTCAGGTGTTTGATCACTGTTTCAAGTTGAGGTGCTTGACACATAGGTGAAGTGATAATCTTTTTTTTTGTTCCGTTCGCGGTGAAATGCGATTGCGAACGGTTCGGAGGTTACATTTTTAGCTCAACTTTCGCGAAGCCAAATTTGAGCTTATTCCATGGCCAGTTGTCCGTCTGTCCGTCAACAATTCAATACGGCTCGGGCTAGAGGCCGTGTTTATGAACCGATCTTTACAAAACTTCTTGGGTACCTTTGTTATGACCATGGGTCGAGAACGAGTGTTTTGGGGTCCGATCCGAAATTCAAGTTGCCCGCTGACAGCCTTTTTGTACAAAATTAGGTGCAATCAGATTTTTGTGCAGAACTTCCATATGAAAGCGCTGATTTGAATAATTTTTTGTATGAATGTTTAGTACCATGGGATACATCACATATAATACAGGTTTTTTTCTCGTGCGTAAATTAAGCAAAATAACTTTGATGTATTTAGTGTTACTTTCAGCACTGTAAGTGCAAATGCCAATACGGCTTGGGCTAGAGGCCGTATTTATGAACCGATCTTTACGAAACTTCTTGGGTACCTTTGGTATCACCGTGGGACGAGAACATGTGTTTTTGGTCCGGTCCGAAATTCAAGATGGCTGATGGCAGCCAATTTGTACAAAATTAGGTGCAATCAGATTTTTGCACAAAACTTCCATATGAAAGCGCTGATTTGAATAATGTTTTGTGTGAATGTTTAGTACCATGGGATACATCACATATAATACAGGTTTTTTTCTCATGCAGAAATTATGCAAATTAGATGACCTTTGATTTTTTCAGTGCTACTTACACACAGTAAGTACACATGTCAATACGATCTTCACGAAACATCTTGGGTACCTTTGTTATCACCTTGGGATGAAACGAGTGTTTCTGGGTGCTGTCCAAAATTCAAGATAGCTGCCAGTGGCCATTTTGTACCGAAATTAGGTCTAATCAGTTTTTTGTACACAACTTCTATACGGCTCAGGCTAGAGGCCTTATTTATGAACCGATCTTTACGAAACTTCTAGGGTACCTTTGTTATCACCGTGGGATGAGAACGAATGCTTTTGGGTGTGGTCCGAAATTCAAGATGGCCACCAGCAGCCATTTTGTACCAAAATTAGTGCAATCAGTTTTTTGTACAGAACTTCTGTATGAAAGTTCTGATTTGAATAAATTTTTGTATGAATGTTTAGTAACATGGAATACATCACATATAGTACAGGTTTTTTTTCTTGTGCAGAAATTATGCAAGTTAGATGAACTTTGATTTATTCAGTGCTACTTATACACTGTAAGTGCACATGTCAATACGGCTCGGACTAGAGGCTGTATTTATCAACCAATCTTCACAAAACTTCTTGGGTACCTTTGTTATCACCTTGGGACGAGAACGAGTGTTTCTGTGTGCGGTCCAAAATTCAAGATGACTGCCAGTGGCCATTTTGTACCGAAATTAGGTCCAATCAGTTTTTTGTCACAACTTCTATACAGCTCGTATTTATGAACTGATCTTTACGAAACTTCTTGGGTACCTTTGTTTTCACCTTGGGACAGGTATGAGTGTGTTTTGGGGTGCCTTTGTTATCACTGTGCTATGAGAACAAATATTTTGGGGTTCAGTCAGACCCACTCCGGGACTCAAAGATTTCTTTTCTAGTTTAGCATCTGACTGTCACCCATCTTTACAATACTTTACCTGTACATTTGTTACAGGCTACGGTCAGTATTTATGTACAGACTGTTACAATACTTTATATGTACCTTTGTTATCAGGTCATTACCTAGATGTTTGTCATTGCTGTGTCACATACTATACATGTACATGTCTTAACATGTTGAGCAACAGTGTCATTGACTCTTTCATTTTATTTGGATTATAATACCTTACAAAAGTAAGTAGTCTATTATTTTATATAAAAAATACTTAAAAACCCTATAAAATCTGCCTGTGTGTGAAATGGCCTTTGATATTTGTACGACAAGTCTTTTATATATGAAACAGTCAGTGTATGAAATGCCTGTGTACGAAATTACACTTATCCGTCCGAGAGCCCCTCATTGTCTGACATTGAACATTGAAAAACAGATTTTAAAATGCAAGATTTTAAAATAGGTTTTCTTATGACAAACATTGATACTTTTAAACAGTTCAATAAAATCAAAACATGGTTTTTCTGAAACACGTTGGTAAAGAACCAAACAGTCAATTTATTTTGGAAGCACCATTACTTGCACTGAGGGATTTTTTCAGCATTATAATCTGCAATAACTGAATAACATGTAACAACACCTCATCAAAGAGAAGAATGTCAAATTTGTCTGTTGAAGATTATGTTACATGGACAGGCACATGCTCGCTCACTGCTGCCCATGCAGAAAACAACCTGCATTACACTCTACTGTTGGCAGTTTGTTACAAATATTTATCCATGACTTGACAGCCCAAGCGACCGAAATAACTGTTCATTGAACGTTCTTACACCTTAACCCTTTCATGTTACATGGAGTACACATCATTGTGAATCAACAGATGTTTGTCACCTTTGACAGTGCTTGCGTCTGCAGAAGATTTCTCACATCTCGCAGTCAGATACTAATTATTTTCCCGATGCTATCCTGTAAACTATAGGTATAGCAGTTGTCTGGTTGACAGCTTTTCCAACCGGTTATGCCAATAACCGGTTGCAAACTGGTTATCAGGCTAACCGTTTCAGCATTAATAATATTTATTTATTGGTGTTTAAGATGTTCAGTCAGTCTTGGAGGGGCCATCACAGTTTTCCATAATTTCCGTTTGGTGCAGTACGAAATAACTGGTCTATTAAGATTTGATTTGAGATTTGAATCGATATCAGAGACAAAATTCGATTTGAAAAAAAAAGTGATTTGCAGATCCATACCAGATTAGAAGCGCTGTGAGCTTGTTGGAAGTGATGGGCAAAATTTCAGAAAAAACAGAAAAATCCAAACAGTGTTTATAATGATAGATCTAGAGAATTCAACAGAAGGTGAGATAGATAAATCAATGGACACAAAACAAATTTAGAACAAAAAATATATTGTACTTACACCTAATGTTGTTGGAAAAATAAAAAAAAACACTGGGTCAACGTCAATGCATGCAAGCATAAAAATCAGTGACCATTACAGCCAGGAATGTTTGAAGTTACTTGTAGTCAAATGACTACTATGATTCATGTTTTATAAATTATAATAATGTGTACAGGTGACAAATGTTTGTAGTTATATAGGTATTGTTTATAGTGAGTCTGACTTAACATTGGAGGTCCCTGCAGGACGGATCTGGGGCTGCACAATATTCAAATCTGAATACTGGTACCGGTATTGGTATTAAAAAAACACTGCAGTATACCTGTATATCGAAAACTGTTCAGATATCTGAACATAAAAACCACAATTGAGACTTGAGGTATCACTGTCGGAACGAATCAACATGCCTTGATGATGCAGTTCGAAAAAACATTTACCCCATGCCGACGATATCAAAATTTATTATTTGAAATATTAGTTTGTAAGATTTTTTCAAAACATTTCTACAAAACAATATCATGTGACCTCTTACTGGAACGAGCTCGTTCCAATGAGGGGTCACATGATACAGTTTTTTTGGAAAAACTGTTTTTTCAACTGCTGAATTTGTATATTACTTAGGCTCATGCAGACGATTCCTTGGGTAAAGGGATAATATTCATCCGGGGCTACAATTAAAACTAAAGACATTTTGAAAATTAAATAATGACGATAAACTGATTGTTTTGTAATTACATTGGTATTCAATCGATATTGGTTTGAATACCGGTGTATATTGGTTTATCCATATACCATGCAGCCCTAGACATATCCAGAAATCTTTTGGGGACTGACACCTGTTTTTCAATTGAGGATGCCACCAAATAAATTGAGATTTCTTAATACCGATGATTAGATGACTGCGTGTGTCTTGAATTGCTTTTATAAACTGCATGTGTATAGATTTCTACTAAATATTGGAAATAATTGCTTCAAACTAGTAGATTTCTAAGTTGAATGATATATTTTCCTGCAGGAATTTGGTGACATTTGATTTCCAGAGTTTCGGTGGCCATGTTTGTAACAGGTATCAAATTGGCTCTGGATCCAACCCTGGTCCCCTGATTTAGGGCCAATAAAGCACAATCTGCAATCAATTATTATTAATCTGGTCTTATTTTCTTTGTATCTGATAAGAGTAACAGTGTTAGTTCTAGGTTCACTTTGACAAATCAGTTATTAGTCAGCACCCTGTCAAGGGTTATCACTTGTGAAAGCACCTCACAGCATCCACTCTTCACCTTTTTGTCATAATCAAAATAAAAGTTTTTCTATCTGAATGAATTGGTACTTGTATCAGGAATATTAATCAGTCTTTGCCTTCAATAATTTATGTTGTACTTAATCAACACACAACCTTTAATTATGTGTAACCTCCACAGCCTTCCATTGACATCTGGTAAAAAAGGGGACCTCCGATATTAAGTCCAGCCAAAGTATAATATAACATTTTACATATTGAACTTCCGGCAGCAGGCATATTCAGCACTTGAAGTTTAAAATAACATCATATTTCCACATTAAGACTGTTCCATTTGTCATGATGTGAAGTCCGTTTTTTGAGTAAATGAGGAGGGGGGCATTGGGGTGTGTGGTCACGACCAGAAGTGCCAATAATTGAGCATTAGACCTCACAAAGATTTTCTGTTTCTGAGGCCACTTTTTGTAAAATTGCATGCGGGCATGCGTTTTTTTAATTCTATTTATTATTTTTTTAAAATTATTTCTTTGCCATCAAAAGTTTATGTTCTTGGTATGTTTTTGGCCTCATAATCTGTACAATAGCATGGGTGGTGGTGTATTTTGTCCTTGGAGTGCAAGAAGGCTTTGAAATGCTAAAGCATTGCAAAGCCTTGATGCACTCAAGGGCCAAATTTATCAGTTTTATTAACTTGGATAACATATTAGACATAAACTAGGGCTGTCACGATTAATCGATCAATCGATTGTCGATTGGTCATGCAGAAATCGATTAGTATTTTTCGTTGTCGAAGAATCGGTAAATTTTACCCCGTTTTACACGATTGGTAATTAAAAAAAAGGTTTGATGAAAAAACTATTGTTTCTAAAGGTAAATGTTCAAGAACATCGACGTTAAACGTCAAGAAGCTGTTAGTAGCAATTGTCTTTTAGATACATTCAAATCTTTGATGTTCTGAACTTTTGAACCGTCAGTGTAATAAATCAAGACCGGTCGTCAGTTGCGAAGTTCGCAACTGATGACCAATCTTGATTATTACACTGATGGTTCAAAAGTTCACAACATCAAAGCTTTGAATGTACCTAAAAGAGGATCGTCTTCGTTGTTTACCTGAGGTAGTTCAACTGACGTGGACTTCATTTTTAATGACTTCAAAGAGGGGGGTGGGGGGGGGGGGGGCATCTAGGTACGATTAATCAATTATTATCGATTATTTGCGACGATTAATTGATTCCACAATTAAAAAATCATGACGGCCCAAACATAAACCATATTTAATTTTTATTTTTTTAAGTTTGCATTGGCTATAAAAAGATAGCATGCGGCAGCCAAAAGGACTGTGTGGGATGGCCTGAGAAACAGATTTTTAAAAATTTTTATGCCTTACATGTATATTATAAGTTCTGTTGCTACAAGTGTGTCCCTTCATTCATGACAGCATGAGGGTGTTTAGGTATTTATTTTGATTTTGGTGCTTTGGATAGAGTCAAGATGGATACCTCACAACCAATATATAACCCAGCTTGTTTCACTCTTTTTATAGGAGCAAAACAACTCGGTGTGAACAAGAATAGGAGTGAAACGACCAGTGACCCTTTGTAGTAGGTCAGATCACAGCCAATTGTGTGCTCAACTAATCCAGGGTTTCTGCTACCTTGGCTGAGGATCCATCAACTGCTCCCATTCCCCCCGTGATCATTTGCTGATAAAGCATAAAATCTGGCCGAAAAAACAAAACATGTCACCATAAATTCTAGTCAACATGCAGTCATTCTCAATCTGCCAACAGGGTTGACACATTTTAAGAGCACCGTTTCCGGAATTGGCATTCTGAAACTTAAGATTGTCGAGTGTCATTCGGAAACTATCACTATTTTCTGCCATTTGTCGATTAGGTAGGATGTCACATGCCGATTGTAGTGAAGAAACGAGGCTAGCTTTGGGTGTTTCCCCAAAGATTCGACATAATTATTCGTACAAAATCATTCACACTAAAACATGAATCACCATCTCAGATGCAAGGAAGTGGCCTTCCTGTAGTGTTCAGTTCTAAAATTTTCTTTGCCCTTTGCGAGCGCCAGGCAGTCTGAGATTTCCCCTTTCTACTGGACCCTCTAATTTATTCCTAGCAGAAACTCTAATTGGCAAGCAGATGGCGATTGTAAATCCTTATCGTTTAATCACTTTGATTTAGTTCAAATTGAAAAATATTTCAATTCGGAAAGTTGAGCCATCATATTCCAAACTTGGACCAAAAGCACAGGCCGTAATAAAAAATGTTGGTGCATTACACTTGTGTCTGATTCTGAGTCCAACATATACCATCAGGCCTGTCTTTTTGAAAATCACAGGAGGGCAGTTGCATGCCTCAAGATCAAAAGTCTTCTTGGCAAGTTGTTATTTGAAGTTTTTTTTTCTACTTGCAGAGTTGCACATTATGTCTTTGAATTGGGTTGGAAGTCTGGTGTCCATTGATTGTGGTGATGTTTTGGGCACTTATCAGGGACAAGTTAAGAGTATTGATCATGCAGAGAACTCACTGACCATTACAAAAGCTTTTAGGAATGGTCTCAAATGTGATATTAATGATATCACATTATGGTAGGTGCATGTAATATTAATGACTACACAATATGTGGGTAATTTATAGCAGGCAGGTTGTGATGTCATCCATAAAATGGTGTGCGAAAATTAAAATGTGCCTACATTAGCATTTGTGCAAACAAACTTATAATTGAAGAAACATGCGCACACTCTGCCCACGAATGATGATGCCTTTTGCATCAAACATCAATCAAAACGGGCAGCAAAAGACCAGTGGGAAGCAACTCTTCTTCATATTTTCAGTGTGTGAAGTACTTTCAGTCATTCATGCATTGGATATATGCCAAAGAGCATCTTCCCAACTATATTTTGCGTCTCCTACTGTCCTGCTTTGAAGACCTCCATGAACAGCATCACAGCAAATCTTTCCACCTTTTTTCAATGAAAAGTCTTGACGAGGTCAAACCATGGCTGGCTATATTGCTCACTCCATGTGACCAAATTAAAGGAATGTAAAGACTGAAGTAGAGCGATCACAAAAGCAGTCAATATCGCGGTCTGATCGTGATACGTTTGCGACACACTTAGACCAGTGGGTTGAGTTTGCTTAAATAAGATACTGTGAAATCCAGACTACTTGAAATAAACTAAATGAAAATAGCATCTCAGATTTAAAATTCTTACATTTCTTTTTTGACGGGAGATTCAGTAGTTTTGCAGGGAGATAAGTGGACACAGAATTTCAATCGGATTGTGACCAAGTCGCAAACGAATTGAAATTCCCTTCTGCTTTTGTGATCACAGTGCTGTAAGAAAATCAAAAGTTGCAGAGATTTTCCTGACTATTTTTGGAATTAAACCCTGTGTCAATTCCATCAGATAATTTACTGTTGAGGGGCAGAAATTTTGAAATTAATAAAATTTTAGATTTCATTACATTCCTTGATGATATTTGTCAGGACTACATCATCCCTATGCTGTTCACAAAAGGATCCTGTCCAAGCCAGCAAATCACTTGTCACTACAATAGTTATAATTAGGGGTTTTAACAAAAGTGTTTTTTCCATGTCAATAGCCATTTCTTCAACAACTGGTTTCTTGAGTTAATTTTTTATGATTTTTCCATCAAATCTACAAAAGATATTTAAAAATAGTTGGTATGTTTAAAATGAAATTTCATTGCATGTTGAGGAATTGGGAATCAGTGGTTCTTTATTGTTTGGTGTTTAATTCCGGACCAGTATCTAAGACTGTACCATGGCGAGGTATCAGTGGCTGGTATTTGAGGAAAAAAAGAGAGTACAGGCCTTCACATTAAGGATTTTGCATCACCCATTTATTGTACCCTTGGATTTCAGCTAGGTAATCAAGTTGGTCATTCTTCCAACATTCATCACTGTAAACAACTTGGTTACCCAAAAGAAGTTAATACACATGCGTGTGTGAATGGGTTAATCGATATGGCACGAGTGCCAGCACAGAAGGATAAAACGAGAGGTGGCGTGAGTGTCAGCACAGAAAGATATAACGAGAAGCCACAGGCCTAGAGTTTTATCCTTCCAATTGGCACAAGTGCAATATTGATTAACCCATTCACACACAGGGGATGGGGGTGGGGGGGGGGGGGGTTAATATGCCTGGGTTAATATTTGAGCTCCCTATGGTAGCCCAAATTTTAACATAATGCAATATGAGGAAATTTCTTTAAAAATGTTCTTCAGATCCACCAGTCAAAATGTTTTCATATTTGGTATACAACATGTGGGGGAGGGGGGTAACACTCTAATTTAAAATGAGTCCCTGAGTTCATACTTGAGCTTCCAATGTGGGCCCAAATTTTAACTTGGTGCTATATGATGGAATTTCTTTAAAAATATTCTTCTTCAGATTCACCAGTTAGAATCCTTTCATATTTGGTATACAACATCTCTAGAGGGTCAGATTCAAATTGGGTCCATGGATTAATATTTGGGCTGCCTATGTTAGCCCTAATTTCAACTTAGTGCAATATGAGGAAATTTCTTTAAAAATCTTCTCCTTCAGATCCCCCATTCAGAATACTTTCACCTTTGGTATACAGCATACTGGTTGTGGAAGGGAAGGGCTCAGACTCAAGTTTGTTCAAGTTAAGTTTTCAGGTTGATATTTGGACTCCCAAGTTTTGCATTACTGGAAATCGGGGCATTATTTCTGTGGTAGCATCCCAGTACTAGAAAAAAATCATCTGGCATGGACAACAGAGTTATAAATAAATAAATAACTTCATTCCTTTGTGGTGTTAACTAGCTATAGATGCTAATTAAATCCTCCTTTAAACAACTATTGTCAAGTGAGCGCCTCAGGCCCCGTGGGACCTCTTGTTATTTGTTCAACTTTAAAGTAAAAAATGAAATAATTATTTCATTATCCTACAGCTATGATTGTTTTTTCTTTGTTATCTTTTTCACTTCAAAGTAATGTTTTACACACAACACACACATCTGAATTATCATTGCCTCAGTTCATCTGTTGCAATTAAATTGACTGTTAATGGCACAAAATACACAAATGAAAATGCAGATAATTTGTTTCACTTTTAATTTTTTCAGGGTTTCCGCTATACAGACATGGGATCCCATCAACGGCCCTAATCCCCTCGTTGACTTTCCCCTACCCCAAAGGTCCTCGTAGGGCTCTCATCGCAGACACCCTCAAGGCTCGCACCAAAGGTAGAGAATTATTAGCTCACCTGACTTTCAGTCAGGAGAGCTATAGTGATCACTCACCGTCCGGCGTCCGTGAACATGGTGTTTGTGTCTTCTCCTCCCAAACTGCTGAACCAATTTAATTGATATTTGAGATAATAGTTTGTTATGACATCGCAATTTGATTTTGTTCAAATCAAGTTGCCTCACCCGTGGGTAGGGCCACACCCAAAAAGTGTGCTGAAATCTTAAAAAATCTTCTTCTCATGAACCAGCAGTAGCAGAGACTTGATATTTGGTGTGCAGCTTCCTTTTGAGGTGTAGACTCAGATTTGTTCAAGAGAAGTTTGTGGGGCTATACTTGGCGTCGTTATGGGAGGGGCAAAATTTTTTGCCCCGCCCAAAATTTCTATATTCCAAACCGAGAGGCTGATTTGAACCAAATTTTATGTGAGGGCTTATTGGGTCATAAGTACCTAATTTATGCTGATTTTTTTTTTCCCGTAGCCCCATGGGAACCGCGGGAGCTAAAAATAGAAAAAAATTAAAACGCCCATATCTCCAAAACTGCACGGCACCGAGAATTTTTATTTGGTGTGAAGCTTCCTTAGGACCAACAGAAAGAATTGGTAAAAAAAAATTGCCATCGGTTTTATCATAGGGTACAGTTTCGGGACTTTGAAAAAGTGCAGAGTCAGCACTTTTTAACACTGTAGGCAATGGGAAAAACATTAAAAAATCTTCTTCTCCAGATCCAGCAGGCAGAATCTTTTGATATTTGGTATGCAACATTGTAGGGTGGATCTGATTCAAGTTTGTTCAAATCGGCCCCCTGGGTTCATATTTGGGCTCAGTATAGGAGCCCGATTTCGAACTTAGTGCATTTCAGACAAATTTCTTAAAAAATCTTCTTCTCCAGATCCAGCAGGCAGAATCTTTTGATATTTGGCATGCAACATTGTGGGGTGGATCTGATTCAAGTTTGTTTGAATCGGCCCCCTGGGTTTATATTTGGGCTCAGTATAGGAGCCCAAATTTGAATTTACTGCATTTCAGGCAAATTTCTTTGAAAATCTTCTTCTCCACATCCAGCAGGCAGAATCTTTTGATATTTGGTATACAACATTGTGGGGTGGATCTGATTCAAGTTTGTTCAAATCGGCCCCTTGGGTTTATTTTGGGCTCAGTATAGGAGCTCAAATTTGAACTTAGTGCATTTCAGGCAAATTTCTTTGAAAATCTTCTTCTCAAGATCCAGCAGGCCGAATCTTTTGATATTGGGTATGCAACATTGTGGGGTGGATCTGATTCAAGTTTGTTCAAATCAGCTCCCTGGGTTTATATTTGGGCTCAGTATAGGAGCCCAAATTTGAACTTAGTGCTTTTCAGGCAAATTTCTTAAAAAAAAATATATAAATTACTATAAATTTTTTAACTTTCTGAACCGTGAGGACGATTGAACCAAATTTGATATGAGATGATGATAATGGGTTTTAAGTAGTTGATTGATGCAAACAAAAATTTTATCATTGCCCCGTGGGAACCTCGGGAGCTAAAAATAGGAAAAACCATAAAACTGCCATATCTCCAAAACTACACAGCACAGAGAATTCTTATTTTGTATAAAGCTTACTTTTATCCAGTAGAATAGAATGGTTAAAAAAATCCCTATCGGTTTGATCACAAGGTACTTTTTTCAGGACTTTGAAAAAGTGCTGAGTCAGCACTTTTTAACACTGTAGGCAATGGGAAAAACATTAAAAAATCTTCTTCTCCAGATCCAGCAGGCAGAATCTTTTGATATTTGATATGCAACATTGTGGGGTGGATCTGATTCTATTTTGTTCAAACCGGCTCCCTAGATTCATATTTGGGCTCACTATAGAAGCTCGAATTCGAACTTAGTGCATTTCAGGCAAATTTCTTCAAAAATCTTCTTCTCCAGATCCTGCAGGCAGAATCTTTTGATATTTGGTATGCAACATTGTGGGGTAGATCTGATTCCAATTTGTTCAAATCGGCCACCTGGATTCATATTTGGGCTCACTATAGAAGCCCAAATTCAAACTTAGTTCATTTCAGGCAATTTTCTTCAAAAATCTTCTCCAGATCCAGCAGGCAGAATCTTGTGATATTTGGTATGCAACATTGTGGGGTGGATCTGATTCAAGTTTGTTCAAATCGGCCCCCTGGGTTTATATTTGGGCTCAGTATAGGAGCCCAAATTTGAACTTACTGCATTTCAGGCAAATTTCTTTGAAAATCTTCTTCTCCACATCCAGCAGGCAGAATCTTTTGATATTTGGTATACAACATTGTGGGGTGGATCTGATTCAAGTTTGTTCAAATCGGCCCCTTGGGTGTATATTTGGGCTCAGTATAGGAGCTCAAATTTGAACTTAGTGCATTTCAGGCAAATTTCTTTGAAAATCTTCTTCTCAAGATCCAGCAGGCCGAATCTTTTGATATTGGGGTATGCAACATTGTGGGGTGGATCTGATTCAAGTTTGTTCAAATCAGCTCCCTGGGTTTATATTTGGGCTCAGTATAGGAGCCCAAATTTGAACTCAGTGCTTTTCAGGCAAATTTCTTAAAAAATCTTCTTCTCCAGATCCAGCAGGCAGAATCTTTTGATATTTGGTATGCAACATTGTGGGGTGGATCTGATTCTATTTTGTTCAAACCGGCTCCCTAGATTCATATTTGGGGCTCACTATAGAAGCTCGAATTCGAACTTAGTGCATTTCAGGCAAATTTCTTCAAAAATCTTCTTCTCCAGATCCTGCAGGCAGAATCTTTTGATATTTGGTATGCAACATTGTGGGGTAGATCTGATTCCAATTTGTTCAAATCGGCCACCTGGATTCATATTTGGGCTCACTATAGAAGCCCAAATTCAAACTTAGTTCATTTCAGGCAAATTTCTTCAAAAATCTTCTCCAGATCCAGCAGGCAGAATCTTGTGATATTTGGTATGCAACATTGTGGGGTGGATCTGATTCAAGTTTGTTCAAATCGGCCCCCTGGGTTTATATTTTGGCTCAGTATAGGAGCCCAAATTTGAACTTAGTGCATTTCAGGCAAATCTTCTTCTCAAGATCCAGCAGGCAGAATCTTGTGATATTTGGTATGCAGCATCCTTAGGGGGGTGAGATGCAAGTTTGTTCAAGCCATGTCCCTAGGTCCATATTTGGGCTCACTGTGGGAGCTTGAATTGTAACTTTGTTCGAAATGAGGAATTTTCTTAAAAAATCTTCTTCTTCAGATCCAGCAGTCGGAATGGTTTGATATGTGGTGAGTAGCATCCTTGGGGGGGGGGGGGGGGGGGGGGGGGGGGGGGGGGGGGGGGGGGGGATCAAGTGTGTTAAAGCCAAGTCCATGGGACTATATTTGGCTCCCTGTGGGAGCCCAATTATAATGTAGTCAATATGAGGAATTTTTCTTAAAAATCTTCTTCTTCAGATTCAGCAGTTGGAATGTTTTGATATTTGGCATGAGCACCTTAGGGGGGCTGAGATTCAAGTTTGTTCAAGCCAAGTCCCTTGGTTCATATTTGGCTCACTATGGGAGCCTGAATGACAAGCTTAGTTCAAAATGAGGAATTTTCTTTTAAAAATCTTCAGATCCAGCAGATGAATGCTTTGATATTTTTTATGCAGCATCCTTAGGGGGATAAGATTCAAGTTTGTTCAAGCCATGTCCCTAGGTCCATATTTGGCCTGATTGTGGGAGCTCGAATTGTACCTTGGTTCAAAATGAGGAATTTTCTTTAAAAATCTTCTTCAGATCCAGTAGTCGGAATGTTTTGATAATTGGTGTGCAGAATCCTTAGGGGTGTGAGTTTCAGGTTTGTTAAAGCCAAGTCCTGGGTTCATATATGAGCTCCCTGTGGGAGCCCGAATTATGACTTAGTTCAATATGAGTAATATTCTTTAAAAATCTTTTTTAGATCCACTGGTCAGAATATTTGGATATTTGATTTCAGCTTTTATTAAGAGGAACAGATGCAACTTGTGAAAATCAATTCTCTGGGTTGATATGTAGGCTACCATGTCAGGTGAGCGCCCTCAGGCCCCCTGGGGCCTCTTGTAGGGAAAAAAAGAACAGCAAAAAATCAACCAGATTCAGTTTTTGTTAACAAATTGCAATAACCTTGACTATGGAACGACAGGTTCTGGTGATAGGTTAGATGGCATACGTGCACGATTTGGGTTGGGTTCCATTGGCCCACATTAGTAAGTTATGTGTACACTCTGAGGTCAGCCATTTTAACATGCACAAGGCATAACTCCTCCACTTGGGCATCTCAGATGTGCATTTCAGACAGTTGAGATCATGAGGCCGGTAATGGTGAACCTAAGGATTCGACGGGGCGACCATGGTCGCCCCGTCGGATCCTTGGTTTCCCCATTACCGGCCTCAACATTTTTTTCCTAGCAGAAAGCCTGATTTTTTATTCCATCAAATGTATTCACCCTCTCATCTATAGCATTCCACTTCATATTCTAGGTTCTTCTTAAACATTTGCAGGTCTTAAACTATACACCAGGATAAGAAAATGGGTATAGAATAAAAAAGAAATAAAAATAGGTTTCTTGATAGTTTCTGTTGGAACCCAAAAGTAGGTTCCGCAGGGTTCCCAGACATCATGTACACAGGAAAAACAGGTCCTGTGAATTTCTGAAATCTGCATGCCTGTCAGTATTGTAAAAGTTTGGGTACAGCACAGTTTCTTTTGAGCCCTGTGTATTCGAGGCTTTAATTTGGCAGCTGAGGGTCATTAAGGACCCGCCACATTAATGTGCCGGGAGCATTGTTACCCCATCCATCTTTCCATTGTCTCTCCTTCCATAAGTTTATCTTCTCATCCATTCATTGATAGGGCCATCTTTCTGTCCATCCATACACATTCTGCACCACAACTTAGATTTCCTCTGAAAGAGTGTATTTTTATACTGTACCAATGACCCAGACATAGCTGGTGCTAACTCTTAAAATATAGGGCCAAACACAAATTTTGCCCCCCAATCCCCAAAATTTGCATCTAAAACTAAAGAAAACATGTCCTGAAAGGCCCTCCACACTTCGCCCCTACTGCGCATGCGCAGTGTCAAGGACGTTCCGAAATTGGCGCCATTAATCATTCTAAGTTTGGCCCTTCATCAGTTAACATCTGACTGATCTTTGTGCTTATAAATCTCAGTTTAAATGATGCCAGACACATAAATATTAGTGAAATGGTGATTCTAAGGAGGATAGAGAAGGAGGAGAGGAAAAGAATGTGTGACAGAATATTATCAGGGCTGTAACTTAAAATTTTTTAATGAAATTATGTTAAGTTACCTATTTTCAAGGCAGCAGCCATTTTGTTGTCATTCTGATTATTTAGTTACACTGTTTTTTAAGTGTTTTCCTCTCTCCCTGTCCTTTAAGTTCCCCCTTGCTATTCTCCCATGCTTTTGGCATAGTTTCTGTAATTATTATTACTAAAATTTCTTGGGAGTTTTAGCTGAATAACAGAATGAATTCTGTTTTTTCCCCATGTTTACGTCTTCACCTACGGGTGGTTAGGCGTTGTGTTCTGCATCTACCATCTGATGTTCTGCAGTTTCTTCCCTGGAAGTCTCTGTTTTGCATCAGATAGTGTATTTTTGGTAACTGATTTCGGGCCTGGGTGCCTGGAGTCTTATTTTAGTGTTTTTACACTCATTGTTTACATTTACAACAGCCCTCTGTGTGAGGGGGGGATTTCTAAGAATAATATCTTTATGTTATTTTAATCATAACTAGATACATTATTATTGTTCGTAAGTGTTGAATAAATTGTTTTAAATATTTTTAAAATTTTTGTCCACACTTAGGCTTGGGATCCATTGGGGCTCAACGTTACTTTTCAGAAACTTGGGCTGTTCTGAAAAAATATTTTTTCAAAATATTTTGATTTCAATTATTTTTTCTATATTAATGGATCATATTATTATTATGTATTTTGATTGCCAGGGGTTAGTGCGAGTACCAGGACTTGTTTTCTTTTCACATTGAAAGGATATTGATCAATTGTTTTAAGAGGAAGTCTTCCTCTGACTTTATTATCATTCTATATGTGGTCAGTGTACTCGCATTAACTCCTGTTCTGTATCGTATGATTTCGATGACAATATGGGAAGCGTATGTCACGGTATGTTGTTGGGGATTTGGACACTCCGGTCCTTTCCCCGCAGGGTCACTCTACTTTATCAATTTCTATTTCAGACGATCAAGATTAGGGTGATGTATCTGTGATGTCTTCCAACAGTGTGCCTCCGTCGTCACAATTAATGAAGGGCTAGCGGAAAAGTGCTCAAATACGCCAATTGCCTAAGAGGACCCCAGTAGGTTCGACGGCCTTTGACGTCCGCTAGCTCGCCCGGTGTAGCGTCCATTCACCGAATGGTTCGGCAGCCGGGTTCGTCCGTTGCGGTCTAGAAGGAATTTTGGGGTGATGCGAGCACTATAAATTAACTTAATGCACACCCAGTGACGGCGGATCGGAGGGAGAACGCAGGAAGCCTTTTAGTCCGGTTCATAGCTCGTTCGGGGGCGCGGTGGCTCAGTTGGTAGAGATGCAGGCTGCAAGCCGAGAGGTCCTCGGTTCGAATCCCACCTGCGGCAACCGCGTTGTGTCCTTGGGCAAGACACTTCACCCCGATTGCCTACATGGGGGCACGATGACGCTGTGTACTGAGGCGTACTGCACGTCGATGGTGCGCATGTCTTCAACCAATCTAACCCTGCCTGTGCTGCGGTGCAGAGTTCAGAGTTACGATGTTGGGGAGCTGACAGCTGCTCGTCGTTGCTCGGTGGTTCTCTCCGGGTACTCCGGCTTCCTCCACCCGTAAAACTGTCACGGTCACGATTAGCCATTGTGCATAAGTATGTGACCTTAAACACCAATAAATAAATAAATAACATAGCTCGTTCCGGTCCATCCGGACGGCAAGCGAGAGAGGCCCCTCTCTCGTTCAACAACATCTGGCCCCAGATGTTGTGGTACAAAATGTGTCGCAAGCAGAGCATACGTCCGTCGCTCGGGACGCTCCGTTGTATAGGCAGTCCGCTGAGACTGCTAAGGCTTCCTCTTCTCGTCAGCGCACACGACCGCACCTTGGCTGCGTGACCGCCGATATATTACCAGCTTCGCCGATCAAGGATTCTTCGGCGACCAGGTCACACCATCCGGTAGCCAGGGACACGAGGCCTGCAGACTCCGGACGTTCGCATAGGAAGTGTGCGGGAGTCAACGTACACGGAGCTTCCGGCGGCAATGCATCGTAAGACCGCTACTGCACAGGCCTCGGGAACGGACGTGCTTTCCTTAATAGCACAGTTTATCGCAGTATCCCAGCATCAACTGAATCTGTCGCATATATTTTATCCGACGATGCTGGGTCGGGACGCTCCGCGGAAGCGGGTACGGACGTCCGAAAGTTTCATCCGGTCCGACGGGATACCGAAAGGGATTCGGAGGATTTCGAGCTTTCCCTTTCGGAACAACATATGCTGTTGTGTATGTCATCTGACTTGGTCTTCTACAGCTTCTTTCGTCGGACCAGAATGCTGCGATGCCGGATAAGAAACTGATAGCGTCTGTGGACTTAGAAATTTTTGGTTTGGTTCAGGGACATCGTCCCTCAGTTCCGACATAGTCCAATAATGTCACACAAACTTTCGAATTATTGAACGACGCTATATATATTATTATTTTATGCTTGCTATCCAAGCATTTCTGGTTTCTTGTTTGAAGAGTTATGGAGATGTCTTTCAAAAGTGTGCCTCTGTCGTCATAGTTAATGAAGAGTTAGCGGCAATAAGTGCTCATGGAATATGTCTATCGCCTACGGAGTGACATTCGCTAGCTCACCCGGTGTAGCGTACATTCATCGAATGGTTCGGCTGCCGGGTTCGTCCGTTGCGGTCTAGGAAGGAGATTTGGGTGATGCGAGCACTTTAATTACTTTAGTACTCACCCAGTGACGGCAGATTGAGGACAGATCGGAGGAAGCCTGTTAGTCCGGTTCCTGGCTTGTCCAGGTCCGTCCGGGCTGTGAGCGAGAGAGGTCCCTCTCTCGCCCAACAACATAGGGCACCGCATGTTGTGGTTCAGATATTTTACATTCGGAGCATATGTCCGTTGGTCGGGACGCTCCGTTATATTGACAGTCCGAGAGACTGTCTTTAATGCTTCCTCATCCTCACAGCAGGGCACACGACCGCACATTGGCTACGTGACCTCGAGTATCCGATCAGTTTCGGCATTCAGTGATTCCACGGCGAATAGGTCGCGCCATCCGGTAGCCAAGGGACACGAGGCCTATACACTCCGTTCGCTCGCATATTGGTAGTATGCACGGGGTAACGATCACGGAGCTTCCAGCGGCAATGCATCGTAAGACCGCTTCTCCTCAGGCCTCAGTGACGGACGTGCTATCCGAGTTAGCACAGTTGTTTCGCAGCATCCCAGCAATTGACAGTTTCTCGGTCGAATCAGGAATTATCCGACGTCGCTGGGTCGGTGCGGTCCGCGGTTGCATCAGCTACGGACGACCGAACGTTTTATAGGGTCCGACAGGATGGCGAAAGGGATTCGAAAGATTTCGAGTTTTCCCTTTAGTAGTATCGGAAGATGCCTTTCATATCTTCTGGCATTATCTTCCAGTGATTATTATTTCGGACTTCATTGCTGCGATCTTGGATAAGAGACTTATAGCGTCATTGGACTCGGATTTTTCGATCGGTTCAGGGACATTGTCCCTGACTTACCGACGCAGTCCAATATTGTCATTACAACATGTGTTTTATTTTTCGACGCTATATATATATATATATACAAGCCTGCTACTAAGCATGATAGTTTAGTTTCTTGTCCGCGTTGCTCATTTCTGCCATTTTATCATTTATTCAAATAGTTTATTTTGGCAGAGCAGGGCATACCGAGAGTTCATATGCGTCTAGACGGTGTGATTAAAGACTGCATATATTCTTTTTCGCCGTTTATGTCTTTTCCAATTTCAATGTTGGGAACGACATTATGTATAGTAGACTTAACTTAGACGCTTTATTATACGTAATCCGCCTTACTGAGGCGTTATCATTACGTCTTCAAGAAAAGATTTACGGGATATTATTCTCAATGTAATTTCTTTTGAGGGCAGTAGTTTGTTCACGTATAACTCCGCCCTTCAGTGGCTGATTGGAGTTAGTTAGATGTGACGCAGCCCTAGCTACATCCACACGCGTGGATAGTAAGGTTAAGAACTCTCTCAGAGTCGCTTCGTTCTCGGAGGAGCTTCTCTTCGACGGCAACTTTTCGGCAATCCATGAATTGCTCGATTTATACGTTCTCTTGTCTATCTAGTGTTACAAGAGATTCAGACTGGGGCAAACATTCGGTGGTTGACTCAGAGAGTGCCGCCGCAGTTGCCGGACCCGAGTGTGGCTGTTATGACGGTTGCCAGTCAAACAGATTGGGATATAATACTGATCCCTACGGATTCGAAGTGCCAGGGTCTTTGGGTTCCGCAGTCTTTTAGCAATCAGTTTAACTTCCGCGGAATAATGTTTTTTAGGCTTGCTTTATGTCATTGCATGAACATTATTCAGAAACGCATGCCCAAATTCCTGTCCTTTAATTCAACAGTAGTGGCGTATCTCCGGAACCAGGGAGGCACTCTTTCGTTTCCGTTATTCAATTTAATGGAAAGAATCCGTCTGTTGGTTATAGTACACCAAGTTCAGTTTTGGTCCGTCATATTCCGGGTCGTCTGATTGTTTTATCGGACTCCCGTTCTCTTACGGGTCGCTTGTTGCTGTCAGAATGGACTCTCAACAAACAAGTATTCAATCAGATTTGCTATCTATGGGAGCGCCCAATGATGATTTATTTATGACACAGCTTGCTAATCAATTGCAGACGTATGTGTTGGCTTGTCCAGATCTCTGAGCTAATATTGTTAACGCTCTATTGATCTATAGGACGGAATGATAGGATACGCGTATCCTCCGGCGCTGTTGTTTTAGCAGGTATTGCTAAGATAAACAACCACAATACATTTCTGTTGATAGCATCTCTATCTTCACAGAGATCATGAGTAATTTACTCTCTTGTCTACTGTGGGTCTTAACGTGAAATCTTCCTCTATGTGAGGATCTTTTTCACTGGGTAAATCGTGTCATCTTTATCACAACCAGCAAGGTCGCAACCTTCATGTATTCCGTTGTGTGGTCCGTATTGCATTGTAAGCACTGTACTGGACGAGCTTTGGACGCGATTTCTTACTATAGGAGATCCTCTTCTTCGCTATTCTATGCGGCTAAAGTGGAGGCTCTTCCGTCGTGGTGTAGGGATCATTATGTTCATATTGTTGATCCCTCCATACTACTCATTGCTATTTTTTAGTATACTTGTTTCACAAGATCTACTGCAGCCTGTTATTATTTAGGTTATAGGTTTATGTTACCTCATACCTATGCACTCTACGATAGTTTACAATTGAGTCTTTTGTCTCTTTATCTAAGTCAGTTAGTAACTTTTTGATAAATAGACTTAGAATCTTTAGATTAAATTCCTATACGGATTTTAACTTCGGTTCTTATTTAGCTAAGTAATCATTTGAGCCTCTGGAGACAGTAGTTTTCAAATTCTGACCTTTTTGACAGTAATTCTGTTGGTTTCTCTTTTACTGTAGAGTCAGTGAGTTTCATGCACTATCGATGGATGATTTTCACTTTCATAGTTTCGGAATCAATACTTCCGTTACTATTTAGGTTGGATTGTTGCATAAGAGTTAGGCTCCTATTATCCGGAACCTATTATTTTAAGGTCCTTCCGTCTTCGTATGGGCATAGGCCTTTACTCTTTCCGGGTACAGTTTATGTATTTATAAACAGATATCTGTTTATTACAAAGGGCGTAAGCTTCTTCTGTCTTTGATGTCTAGTAGAAGGACGTTACGCTCCATTTTATTGTTAATGGATTCTATTAACTATCGGTACTGCTTATGGTATATCATTGACTTAGCAGTTGTGCTTAAGATTTCGGCTCATGAAGTAAGAGTTCTTCTACTTCTTGGGCTTACATTAATAGTGTCGCTATTATAGATTTTTGAAGGCCGCTCATTGCGCTCAGCCATCCTCATTCATGAATTTTATCTTAGAAATATCAAGTCCATTTCTGGAGGCCTCTATTGTTAGGTCTATTATCTACTGCTCAGAATGTCATTCACTTAACAGTTGCTACTATAGCTAGGTAGGCTGTCTGTTTCGGCAGTGTCTCCGTTCGGCTGCCCTCTTCGCTCTGGGCTATTTGACCCAGGGCAAGAAAAAGGGGCAGGGGGGAGGGTGTTCCCTTGGGTCACCTGTTTTACTATGAAAACAAGGGGATACCTCCTCCGGAGTTAGTAATTCTGAGCTGTTATTGGGATGGTTGTTTAGTGAGAAGTTTAGGTTTTTAAAATTCATTCAAGTCTTAGTTTTTAAAGTATAGCTTTTGAATATTGCATATGTCAACGGACATGATTATGCAATCCTCAGACACTTTTAGGAGTATAAGAGTCTCTATTCTCTAGACTTACTTTATTTATTGGCTTACTTTAAAAATTATTAGTATAAGGATTATATTGGATATTAATAGAGTACATGGATGTATGAAGCTCAATTTTGGAAGGTGTTGTATCTTTCTAATTTATCATAAATAAGAAAGATACATGTAAGGCCTATTACTTCTTTTTCCCTACAGGGGATGACTCTATTTTATTTTATTGAGCGTATTCCATTTTGCTCTATGTCCTTGGCCCTCCAGCCTTTTTACTATTCAGCTATGTCTGGGTCATTGGTACAGTATAAAAATGTTAAAAAATTTATAGTAATTTATATATTTTTTATACTTACCAATGACCCAGACGGGGATGGCCCTCCCAGGAGTTGGGAACTCTTGCCTCCCCGCTGAGTACATAGCGCTTACCAGGCACTGGTTATTAGAATGATTAATGGCGCCAATTTCGGAACGTCCTTGACACTGTGCATGCGCAGTAGGGGCGAAGTGTGGAGGGCCTTTCAGGACATGTTTTCTTTAGTTTTAGATGCAAATTTTGGGGATTGGGGGGCAAAATTTGTGTTTGGCCCTATATTTTAAGAGTTAGCACCAGCTATGTCTGGGTCATTGGTAAGTATAAAAAATATATAAATTACTATAAATTTTTTAACTTCCTAGTTTTACATCTACACTAATAACCACAGCAAGAGGCCAAGTTTACTTTTGAAAATTTTTTGCACATGTGGTTTCTTAGTTTCAGCCCTTGTTTGCAAAAAAGTAGCAGCTCTTATCAGCATCTTTGATGTCTAACATATACATTTTATATGTGGAACTAAAAAAAGCTTATTAAATTTTTATTGCTTTGACTGCCCATTTACCCTTTACCTAAGGCTAACGAATCGCCCGCATCTTCCCACGCAATTTGCAAATTGAGAAGTGGAAAAAAAATACATATATATTTCAACAAAACCATATCATGTGACCCCTAATTAGGATGAGCTCATTGAGCTCGTTCCAGTGAGCGGTCATATGATATGGTATTTCTCATCAAGCTCGTTCCAGTGAGGGATCACATCACATGATATGGTTTTGTTGAAATGTTTTTGAAAATTTAAAAAAAAAAGTAATTAAAATAATAAATTTTTGATATTCTGTACTTTGGGTAAAAGGTTAAAAGTGCATACATGTACATTACTGAGAACAGAAAAGTGATAATTAAATTGTGATTATCTCACAGAAAAATTGCATCCAAATGACAACATTAAGGAGAACTTTGTCAGTCAAAACGTGAAAATCAATTCAAAATCGTGATTTCCTGGTTGAGCTGAACATTAGTGGTTAACCTTACTTTTTAGCTCACCTGAGTGAAGCTCTAGGGGTTCCTTGTAAGAATTGAAAAGTCTTGATCTTAAAAACTGTTGAAAACAGCAAATTATGGGAAATGCATCCATTAATTGTAAAAGTAAATTTGCCAAATCACCCTGTATGTACTGGTACTGTATATTAATGCAAGTAACTTTGAAATGTCTTGAATCCTGTTTCTATACTTGAAACCTCTTGAAACTACATTGACAAAGGTCTTAAATGTCCTTGAATTTACTCTCCACAAAGTGCAGGAGCTATGAATAAACTCTCTTTTTGGGGTAAGGACCACTAATTCTGTCTAACAGAAAGCTGATTTAGGCTTATATTTTAACGAGAGACCGAGAATCGATTCACGTAAAGATTCATGCAACAAAATCAGCGAGAATCCATGTAGATTCTAGCTGCACTCTGCTAGGATTTGCCTGAAAAGAATTGAGTCGATTTAACCCTTAATATAACATAGCGACAACAAATTAACCAGTACAAAGTTATTTTGACCTGAAATATTGTGACCCTTTGTCAATAAAATTGTACAAATATGGCTGTCATTGGAGCCGATTCAGTGAGCCGGTTCCAATGACATCCATATTTGTAAGGTTTTATTTGTAAATATTGTTTTTTTTTAAAATTACCAAATTCAGTTTATGTTTTTAAAATTAAAAGCTGTGTTGGATAAAGGGTTAACATATGTTATCCGTATAAAACAGATTCAACCATGGTGGGCTCATGGGATCCTGGGACACTCGTACCAGGTATGGATTCGCGCAACCAGTTTTGCGAGAATCCAAATTGATTCTCCCAAATTTAGATGAAATATAAATAAGCCTTGATGATACATGAATGAAATGATAGTTTGTCTAATTTGTTCAAGCTTGGATAGTAAGCATTAATAAGATTTCTTTTTTCAGTGCAAGAGATGTAAAGGATCTTAAAATAGTTAAGACTCCTTCAGAAGCTTCAAAGATTATAGAGAAACAGGCAACTCCTTCAAAATTATCACGACAGATTAGTGATCATGAGATAGCAGAATCCGTACCAGTGAAGGAGGTCACTTGCGTATCCAGTAGTCCCGAGCAAAATGGAAACCATCTAACCAATGGATACTCTCTCAGACGGACTCCCAACAAAGACCGAGTAGAAAATGGGTATCACAGAAATGGAAATGGTTATCACCTCAGCAATAGTTACCCAAGATCTCCAGTTAAGGATGATTCACATTTGGATCATGGGAGAAGAAATTCCGGTGATTGTATATAATATTAGTACACAAGAATTCTGATTTACCCTTTACCTAACATGAAAGGCATACGACACTTCAAACTTGTTGAAAAAGTAATTTAAAAATTAATTTTTTTTTTTTTGCATCAGTAACATACACTATGCCCCCTCATTGGAACGAGCTCAGTGAGCTTGTTCCAGTGAGGTGTCATAAGCTATGTTTTTGAGACAAAAAATGAAAAAAATAATGAAAATTGATCATAATTTTTGCAAATAGTGCTGGCCAGTTTTGGCTGTTAAAATGGGTAAAGGGTTAATGATATTTATTATTATTGGAATAATATCCACTTAGGGGTGATACAACAGATTAGTTTGGGCACCCTAGCAGATAATAGGAGGTTGTTCTAGAATCATGAACCCCTGTTGGTACATGTACAGTTAAAACTAGAAGTCCTGTCATGAAATGCGCACAAATAGCATGTCGATCTGCACGTTAATCAACACATTATGACCATAGTAAGGCTATCGAATTCCGTACATGTGGCCTGTGCACAAGCAATGTTTCAGCCAATGGACCTCTGGGTAACCCGGAGGTTCATAGGCAGAAACATTGCCTGTGTTTACCATGAGTAACGAGGAGAACCTGCCGTGCTTTGAATGGCATTCGATATGGCAATTGCGCGCAATTCCTACACGCAATTAATCCTAGATAAGCACACAGTTCGTGACAGGACTTCTAGTTTTAACTGTATGTACCTATAGATGGTTGATGGTCGTGCATGGAATCACACAACCCTTGTTGACCTTCACCTATAAATGGTGAACTATCATGTAATGGAACAAGTGGTGCCCTTATTGATGTGACTCATGCTATAAATATATATTCTGAAGTTAGATTTCATGCATTTGTCAGAATTTCAGGGTAGCCAGACCTCATTCTTCATATATTTTGAGGGGGGGGGGGGGGGAGGGGGGGTTTCCTTCAAATTGCTCATATGGGGGTGGTGGTGGCGGTAGTTGTTGAGAAAGGGAGATGGGAGAGGTAATGGATTGTGACATTTGGGCATTAATGACATTTTCATTGAGAAAACCATTGCATATCAGTGCATACAGATATGTGGCCTGGGTGCCAAGAAGTTAGAAGGCGGGTAAACAGGAATTGCATAGCAACCACAACGTGATGACATTATCAATCAGTAAGCATTCTGCCAAAACAAGCAAAATCTCTAAGCAAAATTAGAAATAAAAATATGAAATCGGAAACAAAAATATGAAACGTTTTGTTAATTTTTGTGGGGATGACTTGACCTGTGACAACTGACCCGTTTCCTCTCTTTACTCCTAGTTGTATTTATATATAATCCACCCATCCTCCAGCTCTGACCTTCAGTACTGATGGTCAAGAAATTTCAGTTTAATTCTTCAAACTCTACATACTCATTAGTGATCGTATTATCTTGTTGGATAGACATTGTGATACCTCAAACCTGTACAGTAGAACCTGTCTTGAGAGACCACCCTTTTTGCCAGATAAAAGTGGTCGCTCAAAACAGGTGGTCTCTCATGACAGGTCCATCACAGAGTAAATGGTAAAAGATTAGAGTGGTCTCTCAAGGCAGGTGGTCTCTTACGGCACAGGTTTTAGTGTATTGGATCCAGTTATTTTTAGTATATAATTGATAATCTATTTTCTCTTAGGAAAATTCCATTTGCAATTTGCAACATTTTAAATATGAATTCAACATTTATTTTTGCATTATTGCTGCTCTAATGTTGATATTCATTGTTGGTGCCATGTGACAAAATAATAATATCATTGTCCAAGAAGTTAACCTGAATACCATATAGGGAATTACAGGTCACATTCTATTTGACAAGTGACTACACTGTACAGTTTAATTAGTCCAACTCCAGTACTACAGCCAATCATAACACTATAGTAGGAATAATATATGCAATTTATCGAAGAAATATTTACTGGATGAACTTCTGAAATGGATATTTGAAGCAATTTTGGAGACTCTGCGATTATGGGTGTTGAAGATGATTGCTGCTTTGTTTAACCCTCCTATTAATGTTGCACCCCAAATCAGCCTGTTATTAACAAAATCACTGTACAACTGTTAATATATTTATTTTTGCCTCAAAAAACATGGCCTATGACCCTTGTCAAGCTTATTCCAATGAAGGGCAAAAGCTATGTTTTTGATACAAAAAATGAAAAAGTTTTTCTTTCGTGACGATCATGTTGTAGATGAAGGTTAACTGGTTGAGTGTTAGCAGCCCTGTTTAAAGCTCATTTGAAAAGTGCTGGAAATCACTTGGTGGCTTTACACTTCGTGCAGTAGCTTGTTTTCTCAGCAATAGAAAGGTATGTTCAGAATCATGTGAAATAGTATTTTTATACTGTACCAATGACCCAGACTCAGCTGGTGCTAACTCAAAATATTTAGGGCCAAACGCAAATTTTACCCCCAATCCCCAAAATTTGCTTCTAAAACCGAAAAATACATGCCCTATATGGTCCTCCATACTTTTACTCCACTGCGCATGCGCAGTGTCAAGGAGGTCTCGAAATTGCTGCCAAAAGTCATTCTTTGTTTGGCCCTCAATACAGTTACACTTCACTATTTGTGCTTGTAAATCTCAGTTTTAATGATGCCAGACACATAATTATGAGAGAAATGGTGGATATAAGGAGGAAATAGAAGGAGGAGAGGAAAAAACAGTGGAAAGAAATGTTCAGGGCTGTAACTTATAATTATTTTATGAATTATTTCATGTTACCTATTTTCGTGGCATGACCCTATTGTGGTCATTCTTGCTATGAATGTTCCATTGTTGTCCCCCGACCCTTTGGGGGGACTATAGTAATCAGCAGTGTCCGTCCATCCGTCTGTCCGTGCGTGCGTGCATCCGTCCATCCGTCACACCCTTGTCCGGATGATAACTTTAGTTTGGATGATTTTACTGAAACTAAATTTGGTATGTGTCTTACTTGGGTGGAAATGCAGGTCAAGTTCGAAAATGGGCACGCTCCACTGATTTCTACTGGATTTATTCCCCTTTTTCGACTTAAAAAATACAGTTTTTGTGTTGTCCGGATGATAACTTTAGTTAGGATCATTTGATTGAAACGAAATTTAGTATGCCACTTATTTGGGTGGAAATGCAGGTCAAGTTCGAAAATGGGCACGCTCCACTGATTTTTACTGGATTTATTCCCTTTTTTCGACTTAGAAAATACGGTTTTTGTGTTGTCCGGATGATAACTTTACTTTGGATCATTTGATTGAAACGAAACTAAGTATGTGGTTTAATTGGTTGGAAATACAGGTCAAGTTAAAAAATGGCCATGCTCTGCGAACAAATTGCATCCTAACAGCTCCCTTGAATTTGCCATCTTGGTCGGGGGACCGGGGGCGTTGCCCTTGTTTAATCAGTGTTTCCTCTCTCCCTTTCCTTTATTCCCCCCTAGCTATTCTCCCATGCTTTTGGCTTATTTTTTGTAATGTTTATTACTAAAATTTCTTGGGAGTTTTGGCCTGGAAACAGAATTATTTTCTGTTTTTTCCACATGTTTGCTTCCTCACCCCTGGGTGTTTAGGCATTTTGGTCTGCATCTACCATCTGATATTCTGCAGTTTCTTCTCTGGAAGTCTCTGTTTTGCATCAGATAGTGTTTAAATTGGTAACTGATTTCGGGCCATGTTTACCAGTGCCTGGAGTAATGTTTCTGGTTTGTTTACGCTTTTTGTTTATGTTGACAATGGTTACTTCTTATAGTGATTACTTGTCCTCTGCTTGGTTCAGTTCATAGCTAGATACTTTAATATTGTCCGTAAGTGTTACATTAATTTTTTTAAATGATTTGAAAATTTTTGTCCACACTTAGGCTTTTTTGGGATCCATTTGGGCTCTTTGTTCCCATTGGGAACTTGGGCTCTTCTGAAAATTTTTTCAAAAATTTTTTTTTTGGAAATTATTTTCTTTTGGAATGTTATAATGGATTATAATATATTATGTATATTTGTTTCAAGGGTTAGTGCGAGTAATTTGACTGTGTATATTTTTTCATGTTGAAAAAATATTGTTCAGTTATAATGAGAGGATATCTTCCTCTAATTTTCAGGTTTATTGTGTTTCTTATAGTCAATGTATTCGCACTAATTGTTGCTCTGTGGGTGTTGATTGATATGACAACGTTGGAGACGTCTGTCACGGTATTTTGTTAGCGGTGAGGGGTCCATTACAGTCCTCTCTCCGTAGGGTCACTCTATTTTATCAGTTTTTTTTTCAGAATTCAGAGTGATGTTTCCGTGATGTCTTCAACAAGTGTGTCTCCGTTGTTGCAATATTAGAGCTAGCGGGAAGTGCTCAAGGTATTACGACAATTGTTGGGAGTTCGCCAGTTCGATCGAAGGCATTGTCGCCCGCTACTCCGCCCAGTGTTGCGACCATTCACTGAATGACTGAGCACCCGGGTTCGTCCGTTGCAGTCCAGCGCAGCTGATTGGGTGATGCGAGCACTATAAAACATCGGATGTGCACACCCAGCAACGACGGATCCGAGGATAGTACGAAGGAAGCCTGTCAGTTTGGTTGCCAGCTTGTCCAGGTCCACCCGGACCACGAGCGAGAGAGGCCCCCTCTCTCTTGCATCAACATCTGCGCCGCGATGTTCTTGTATGTTTGTTCGCTTAGTCGGAGCTTACGTCCACTCCTCCTGCTCGGGACACTCCGTTGCATGACAGTCCGACGCGGCTGTTACATTGGCTTCCTCATCCTCGTCAACACACGACCGCACCTTGGCTATGTGACCACAGATTTCCAGGGGACGTTCGCATATTATATAAATGCAGGATTGAACGTCCCTGGTGCTCCTGCTTCGCCGACCAAGGAATACACATCGACCGAGTCACTCCATCTGCTAGCCAAGGATACGAGACCTTTCCAGTTGGGACGTTCGCATATTATATAATTGCAGGAATGAACGTCCCTGGAGCTTCCAGCGGATAATTTACGTAGGACCGCGTCTCCACAGGTCTCATAGAGTAACATGAACAAGGTGTTGTTACCGTGATGTATTCGTTAAGTGTGCTTCCGTCGTCACAGTCAAATGAAGAGTTAGCGGCAAAGTGCTCATGTAGATGCATCAATTGCCTGGAGTTCCCTAGTAGGATCGATGGCTTTGGCGTCCGCTAGCTCACCCGGTGTCACGCCCATTCACTGAATGGCTCAGCACCCGGTTCGTCCGTTGCGGTCCAGGAAGGAGAGTTGGGTGATGAGAGCACTATAAAATTCAATGTGCGCACCCAGTGACAACGGATACAAGGATGGTACGGAGGAACCCTATTAGTCCGGTTCCTAGCTCGTCCAGGTCCATCTGGGCTGCGAGTGAGAGAGGTCCTTCTCTCGTACGACAACATTGGGCCCAGATGTTGTGGTACAAAATGTTTCCTCAGTCGGAGTTTACGTCCTCCGCTCGGGACGCTCCGTTATATAGACAGTCCGGAGAGACTGCTCTTTCGGCTTCCTCATCCTCATCACAGCACACACGACCGCACCTTGGCTACGTGACCAGTCATATTCAACCAAAATCGCCGACCAGGGATTATTTGGCGACCAGGTCCAGCCATGCGGTAGCCAAGGATACGAGGCCTTCAAACTCCGGACGTTCGCATATAAAAAATATGCAGGAGCCAACGTCCAAGGAGCTTCCAGCGGCTAAATCCTGTAAGACTGCAGCTCCACAGGCCTCCGTTACGGACGTGCTATCGCAGATAGCACAAATTATCGCAGCATCCCAGCTTCCGACAGTAACTCTGTCGGATCAAGAATTATCCGAGGAAGCTGGGTTGGTACTTTCCTCTGCAGGTTCAGTCACGGACGACCAAGAGTTACAAGTGGTCCGACAGGATGGCGAAAGGGATACAGAGGTGTTGTATTTTCCCTTTTGGAACAACATATTTGCCATAGAGTGCATCCGGCATTATCTTCTGATGTTGTTCCTCTGGACCAAATTGCTGTGTTGCCGGATAAGAGACTGATAGTGCCACTGGACTCAGAATTCTTATCGGTTTAGGGACTTCATCCCTCAGATTCCGACATAGTCCAGTAATGTCTCACAGACATTTGAACTGTTTAATAACGCTCTATATATATAACGGTTTAGGGACTTCATCCCTCAGATTCCGACATAGTCCAGTAATGTTTCACAGGCATTTGAACTGTTCAGTGACGCTATATATATAACAGCATCCCAGCTTCCGACAGTAACTCTGTCGGATCAAGAATTATCCGAGGAAGCTGGGTTGGTACGTTCCGCTGCAGGTTCAGGCACGGACGACCAAGAGTTACAAGTGGTCCGATAGGATGGCGAAAGGGATACGGAGGTGTTGTATTTTCCCTTTCGGAACAAAATATTTGCCATAGAGTGCATCCGGCATTATCTTCTGATGTTGTTCCTCTGGACCAAATTGCTGCGTTGCCGGATAAGAGACTGATAGTGCCACTGGACTCAGAATTCTTATCGGTTTAGGGACTTCATCCCTCAGATTCCGACATAGTCCAGTGATGTCTCACAGACATTTGAACTGTTTAATGACGCTATATATATATAACGGTTTAGGGACTTCATCCCTTAGATTCCGACATAGTCCAGTAATGTCTCACAGACATTTGAACTGTTTAATGACGCTATATATATATTACTCTTTACCTAAATGGGCAGGTCAGGTTTCTTATCGGCAAATGCTCTACATCTGCCTTTCATCAATTCAAGGAATAATTTGAATCGGCAGGACAGAGCATCCCGAGAGTTTCTCTGCATCTAGACGACCAGGCCAAGACCTAGTATTGTCTATACCGTCGTCAATGTCAATTCCATCCACAATGTTGGAAACGTTAATATCGTCTAGCAGGATTAGCTTAGATGCATTATCGTACGCAGATCACCTTACCAGAGCATTATCATTACGTCTCATAGGAAAAGAATTCCAGGATGCACATCCTCCTTAAGAATTCTTTCAAAGGCCTTACGTAGAACTCCGCCCTTTAGTGGCAATATGGAGTTGGTTAGACGTGATGCAGCCCTGGCTACATCCACGCGTGTAGATAGTAAGGTGAAAAACTCTCTCAGAGTTGCTCCGGTCTCCGAAGAGTTTCTCTTCAATGGCAAGCTTTCCGCAATCTATTATCTGATAACTAAGAAAGCTTCAAACTCTGCTATTCAAATCCACTTCCATATAGTCGGATTCAGCGGAGAAAAGTAGGATAGGCACTTCTGGGGCGAATACGTCCAAGGGAAGTTCCTATAGAGGTTCCTGTGCGTCCTCTTGGTCTTACTCTAGAGACTGTCAGGGTAGCGACTCAATTAGGGGCCGTAATTCTGGCCGAGACATCCGGTCAGACGCCCCTAGGTCGACGGGGCGAGGTGCAGACCGTGGAAGACATGGTTTCTCCTTCCGCAAGTCTCGCAGGACCAGGAGGTAATGGTATTATCCTCTATCGTGTACCAGTCAGCGGAAGACTGTCGAGTTTCCCAATCAGTTGGGAGTAGATTACGAACGTCCCTTGGTTTCGAGGGGTGATTTAGGTAGGACTAAATTGTCCTTCAAATATAACCTCCGTTAACTCGAAGTCCAAAATGGACTCAGCTTCCGTCAAGTCTGCAGGGAAGAGGCTCGCTTCCATCAGAAGTCCAGTCTCTTCTGGAAGGATCGCGATAGAGATCGTAGAAATCTAGGAATTTCCAGGTTTCTACAACCATCCTTTCTGGTTCCAAAACAAGATGACTCGTTCCGTCCACTCATAAATCTGAGCTGGATAACAAGCTGATCTTGGCTCCAAGTTCCTATATGGAGTCCATCCGAGCGAGTATTCGGGTGGACGACTATGCTACATGCATAGATCTCAAGATGCGTACTTTCACGTCATGGTACATCAGGCGTTTAGAAAGTATGGGGCAGTTACGCATTTGTCCTCTCCAATTTCTTTTGATCCAGAATTGGAGGGTGAAGGTTCTTTCGCTCGATACGGACATCTTCTTGAGAAAACAAGTGAATAAGAGATTCAGACTTGGGCAGGTTTTCAGTGCTTAACTCAGGGAGTTCCACTGCAATTGCCGGATCCGAGTTTACAGTTTTGACGGATGCCAGTCAAACAGGTTGGGTCGTATCATTGAGCCCAACGGATTTGAAGTGCCGGGGTCTTTCGGATCTGTAGTTTCTAAACAAGCACATAAACACTGAAAATGATGTCATTTTGGCTTGCGCTACGTTATTGCATGAACGTTATTCAGAATGCTCACGTGCTAATTCTCTCCGACAATTCACCGGTATTAGCGTATTTTCGGAATTACGGAGGCACTCATTCCATTCTGTTATTCATGTTAACGGAATGAATCCTTCTGTTTGTACTAGAACATCAAGTTCTCCTATCGGTCCGTCATGTTCCGGGTCGTCTGAACGTATTAGCGGACTCCCTTCGCGGAGGGGTCGCTTGTTGCCGCCAGAATGGACTTTCAACAAACGAGTATTCAATCAGATTTGCTTCCAAGGAGAGCTGCCAATGATAGACTTATTCGCGATGCATCTCAACAATCAGTTACAGACGTATGTGTTACAATGTTTGGCTCTTCGAGCGTTTGCAGTAAACGCTCTATCGATCTTGTGAGACGGAATAATAGGATATACGTATCTTCCAGCACCGTTGATTCAACAGATATTGCTCAAGTTTAATTATCTCAATGCAAAATTTTGTTGGTAGCATCTCTAGCTCCACAAAGACTGTGGATTAATTTACTCTGGTGTCTGTTGTGGGACATGCCGTGGAAACTTCCTCCACATTTCGGTCCATTCTATGGTCAGATGGATTCAATTTTCTATCAGTTCTGCTTATGATAATATCTTCAATCAGCAGTCTGTGCTTTAGTTTTAAGTTCATGAAGTAAGAGTTCTTTCTACTTCATGGGCTTATGCTAATAATGTTGCTATTACAGATCTAATGAGGGCTGCATATTGTTCTTAGCCCTCCATTTTCACGAATTTGTATCTGAGAATATTGAGTCCATTTCTGCAGATCTGCATTGTTTAGTTCCGTTATTTTTTACTCAGAATTTACTCAGAATGTCGTCTACTAAACAGTGACAACTATATGTGTGTAGGCTTTCGGTTCCGGCAGTGGCTCTGTCCTGCTGCCCTCTTTGCTCTGGAGTATTTGATCCAGGGCAAGGGGGTGGGCGGGTGTTCTCTTAGGTCATCTGCTTTATAGGGTAAAGCAAGGGAATACTTCCCTTGGAGTCAGTAATTCCGAGTCGGTGGCGGGATGGTTTTAAAGTGTAAAGCTAATGTTTACTCTTCTATGTAATATTTTTCAAGTGTTGCTCGGTGTGAAGCATTTATATATGTCGCATGTCGGGTGTTAATATACTATCCTTGGACACTTTTAAATGAGTATATAGAGTCTCATTTCTCTGGACTCCCTTATTTATTGGCTTTCCTTTAAAAAATATTAGTATAAAGGGTTATACTGGATGTTTATAGAGATCATTGATGTTAATGTGCTCAATTACAGTATGGTGTTGTGTCTTTCTTTTTTGATACAAATAAGAAAGATACATGTAAAGCCTATCTCTCCTTTCTCCTTGAGGGGATAGTTCTGTTATATGTAATTGAGTCTATTGGATTTTCCTATATGTCCTAGGCCCTCCAACCTTTTTACTGTTCAGCTAAGTCTAGGTCATTGGTACAGTATAAAAATGTTAAAAAATTTATAGTAATTTATATATTATTTATACTTACCAATGACCCAGACGGTGATGGCCCTCCCATGAGTTGGGAACTCATACCTCCCTGCTGAGTACATAACGCTGACCAGGCACTGTTTGTAAGAATGACTTTTGGCGGCAATTTCGAGAACTCCTTGACACTGCGCATACATATAGGACATGTAATTTTCGGTTTTAGATGCAAATTTTTGGTTATTGGGGCGGGGGGGGGGGGGGGGCACTAAAAATTTGCAAGACATGACGTCCTATTTTTTATTCAGCTCCTTTTTACACCCACCCACCCCTACGTGCAAATTTTCTACTACCGTTCTCAGACACCCACTCTCCCATTAAAATCCAAAATAAACTTATAAACTTAGTAGGCACAGCTATCTTTAAGGGGGTTTCATAATGTTCTTAAACTGGTACCACCAATTTAAACTTCTGTGGGTTGCTGTGTGCCCCAATCTACAAATGACAAGCTGTTCATTATCAGGCTTGGCCAGAGCAGGTGTACATATACGGGAACACATTTTCATTTGAATTGTTCTGTCAGTATTCTCAGGCGTTTGCTACTTTCCTCCTCTATCCATACAAATTCTATTAATAAATAAATAACTTGGGTTGAATTTAGTGCATCAGAGAGAATTTTCCCAAAATATTGTCTGCACATTTTCTACATTTCGAAAAGACACCCACCCCCTACTAACATGTGACATTTTCCCAGATTAAGCCCAATATTCTTACAAATAAAGTCTCCTGATGTTGTATTTATGTTAAGAGTGTGATGTGCAACATCATCTTTAAGGTTTGAAACACAAATGATGGTATATATTAGCTGATATATTGATATATTTTTCAAAAATTCAAAAAATTGCACAAGTTGGAAATGAACATTTTTGGTGCACTCAAGAGACCCACCCACCCCCATGTCACGTCTTGCAAATTTTTGGTGGCCCCCTCCTGATTGGGGGGTAAAATTTGCATTTGGCCCTAAATATTTTAGAGTTAGCACCAGCTAAGTCTGGGTCATTGGTAAGTATAAAAAATATACGAATTACTATAAATTTTTTAACTTTCATATAGTTTATGAGTTTGTCAGTGGTCACTTGCCAATATGCTGTAACAAAACAAATAAAAGGCCCCCACTACAGTGGTAGCATTGTATCTTTGAAATAAAATGCCTGTGGTAGAAATCATTTCTCCCTCCTTTTTTCTCATTTAGCTCCAAGCATCTTGTTAACCTTTTTCACCTTAAACTTTACTTCATATCTATGTTTTGCGATCACGATGTAGTTATCATTGCTGAATGTGACCATATAGTTATCAATGCTGAAAGTGACCATAAACACCAATAAATTGGTAAGGTGGAAAATCGATTTCATGTCTCACCTTGGGTGGTGTCCACTTTTCCTGAACTTGACTTTGTTTTAGTATTGTAGAGACACATTCAAAATGTAAAAACCTCAACATCTTTTTGCTTTCATCTTTTAACAGATAGTCGAGGCAGAAAAGCCTCAACGCCAAGAAAGATAGAAGGTGGTAACAGGAGGAAGAACTCCAACAGAGAAAATTGTTTTAGTGCTCCAGTTGACTGCATGTTAGCTGACTTTGACTTTGAGAAAAACTTGGCATTATTTGATAAGAAAGCTGTTTATCAGGAAATTGAAAGTACAATGCCGAGTGTGATTAAACCCAGTGACCAGATGAAATATAGGTGTGATGAAAATGTGATACAGTCTGGTCCGGTACTCTTACAGCAAATAAAAGTTCCACCCAAATCAGGTGGAAAGACATATTACACAGGTTTGTTGACATTCTGGGGATGGGGATTTTTAGTCATTAATCAGATTCCAGTAAAATTTTCAGCAAATCTAAATATTTTAGTTTCTTAACCTTTTCATAAATAGCAGATGATGCTTGCAAACAAATTTGTTGAATAACTAACAATTTTCATTTTTGTGTCGCCTGCCCCACAAAGTGGGGAGTGACATATAGGGATTACTTTTGTCGTCTTGCATCGTCTGCGTCGTCGTCCGCGTCGTCCGGGTCACACATTCTCTTATCCGCCACTCCTCTTTAACCTATGAATGGATTTTGATGAAACTTTCAGTGATTCTTTATCACATAATGGCATTGTGCACCTCCTATTTTATTTTTTGATCTGCTGTATTTTTTCCAGAGTTATGCCCCTTTTCCACTTAGAATTCTGTCTGAAATATTAAAATATAGTGCAGGCGACACACGTCTTCCATGGAAGACTCACATCTAAGTTTGCCTAAATAACATAGCTAAAAACCCCTCATTGGAATGGTCTCAACAAGCTCTTTCCAGTGAGGGATCATTAGGCCCCACAAAGTAGATCTTCTGTTTCTCTGGCCATTTTTTGTAAAATTGCAAAGTCAAGCTGAGCTAATCCCATCGCTCGACGTCCGTCGTCCGTTATGTCTTACTCAAGTTGAGTTACAGTGCCATTGACACTTTCATTAAAAATCTTCTTCTTCAGATCCACCAGTCAGAATGCTTTCATATTTGGTATACAACATCTTTGGGAGGTCAGATTCAAGTTTGTTCAAATCGAGTCCCTAGGTATATATTTGGGCTCGCTGTGGTAGCTAAAATTTTAACTTGGTGCAATATACGGAAATTTCTTTAAAAATCTTCTTCAGATCCACCAGTCAGAATGCTTTCATATTTGGTATACAACATCTCTAGGGGGATCAGATTCAGAGGACCTCATTCTGCAAATTACAGATTGCTTATTTCCAAACTTGGGTGCACTGATTGAAATCTTTTTTAGTCTGTTGGAAAAATTGTTGGCTGCCTGAACACAAACATTTTACAGACACTTTCTCTGAAGGCATGTTATTGATTAGTCAATTACTTGAAATTCTTTCACAGGGTGTAGTCTGTCTGTCCATAATGAAAGGTTCCTGACTGATGTCTGATCTGTGAGATTTGTAAATTGTGAAAAATTGGCTGATCATACACTTTATAATTTATTGTGATGAATTGATGGTACCATGGTCTTAGGTTTGTGGCTCAGAGCTTATGTTCAATTTTGCTTCGAGGTTGAACATTCGCTCTTAGCCGCAAACCTCAGATCATGTTACCATCAATTCATCACAGTAACGTGTATGTTGCAATAAGACCCTACACAAAGCCCAAAACCCACATCGTGGAATGATCAAGGCAACTTTAGTAATAAACTTAGTAAATAAACCTCTTGTGTACCCCACAACGTCCGTGAACAACAAAAAGTCAATAACTTAGATAAAGGTCGAGATTACACCATCTCAGTTCAAATCATGAACAAGTTCATGATTTAAACTGAGATGGAGTAACCTTGACTTTTTTATAAGTGGTTTGCGAGTATACATTCATGGAATGATCACTCTTGAAAAATACGATTTTATAGGCAGTATGCACTTTTCTTTGAATATCCTTCCATTGTTATTATCTTTTCAAATATTCCACTTCGTGACATCAGATGGTAACCCAGTTAATTGAATAGCCACTTTGCTAATGAAAATTATTCAATTAACAGCATTATTCAATTTACATATGCCACTGGAGCTGTAAACATAGACAAAACTAGTCAAGTTCTCTTCTAGTCAAAGGGCAAGGATTTTAGTCTTATTGGAACATAAGTATATGAGAGTCAGATAGTCATGGACATGAAAAAACATTTATTTATCATTATTATTTTAAAGAATTCATTTTGTTTCAAAGAAATATATTGATCGAATTAGGTTTCATGTTCCTTTTGATGGTCACTGACCTGGGAACACTACTGGAAAGTGTTAACTCTCACCCCATCCTGTCAGAAAATTTTGAGATCCTCGTATCACGTCCGTGAGCATGGAAGTTACTTGTCATGTTAAAATGGATCAAGATTACAGTTAAAATTTAAACATGTATACCAAGGCAAAATCAAGTAATTTTTGTGCTGTTTGTTGAACATTTAATCCTTCTGACTAACGTATTGGCCAAATCCTGTTCAAATATGTTCAAAATTGCTATTCAAACTCTGATTTTATAAATTTTTGTCTTTCTCCCCAAGGGGATCCTGGCATATTGGAACAGTGCTTTTCTTCTGTGATAAATAAGTTTAGTTTTACAGGTGAAATAGGACCCATTAACTAACATCTGGGGTAGAAATACTCTAAAGTGAGCAGTATAGGTGTGGAAAATTAGCTGAATTTGAATCTATTCTTGTGTTGTTGTGATGATAAAGCCTCTGATGCTGAAAATAACCTTAAACCTTTTACTATATACGCTCACAATATCAAAATTTCTTATTTTAATTCTTTTTTAAAAAACAATTTGACAGTGTGGCCGCTGTGGACTTGTCACTTTTCACAGGTGGGCAATTTTTCCATGGAAGCAATAATATTCAATTCCAAACACTGATTATAGGAATAATCATCAAACATTGGGTACAGCCCGGTGCTTCATTAATTAAAATTTTGCTGATGATGATTTTTATTACCTGGTAAATGCATATGTAGACATCACTGCCCACGCGTGGATTATGACAGTCCACGGCGACTCTACTGTACCCATCATTGGAATGGGCTTGAAGAGCTCTTGTTCCATTGAGGGGTCACCTGACATTTGTCAATAAAACTCAAAGTAACAAAGTTTGGAAGTCATACTGAAAATTTGTGTTGCTTGTACTTCATTAAAAAAAAACAGAAACAATTTTTGCATATCACAGTGAATTCAGTAAAAATGCCACTGAATGCTAATATGATTTGAATTGGCAGCTGAGAACAGCAGGTTTTTTCCACTGTCCGTATTATTTGGTATGCACATTCCAAGTCAACAATCAAGCAATTAATTATTATACATAGACTCCTGAATAGATTGGGGGTGTACTGGATTAAATATCTGTCTGCAAGTGCATTTGTTTGTCCATTATTAAATTTGGAAACTGCCTCATTCCTTAACTTGACACAGGTGGGGATTATGCCAGCACCTTGTGCAGTCTCTTGTTCATGATACTTGGTTTGTTTATGCAGGCTTTATTATAATAGAAACAGGCCAGGCACAATTATGAAGTTTTATGATTGACTTTTGAAGAAGAATAATCAGTTAAAGTCGACTTTAATCATACTCTGTGACCTCTAGAAACAACTATATAGAAAAGAACAATTTTGGTCATTAGTTTCTCACGTCTGACATTCTTTAGGCATACAGATACAGGCATGCTGCATGCCTACTGCTTTCCAAGGAAAATTCAGACTCCTGACCTAGGCTCAAGTTTTGATCTGAGGTGGTCAAGAGTGTAATAATAGTGGCATAGAGATTTAAGAAGGTAATTGCTCCAATTGAACTCCTTGGCAAACTGAGAAGTTCAATTATTTATACTCCCATACTTTCTAGAATGTCAGAACTGTTGTCATGTATTGTATCTATATACTTCTTCCTGTATCAGTTAAATGTATTTTGATATTCTACAGCCACTGACACTTCTTGCATGCATGATGGGAGGGGAGTAATAATTAATAATTCATCAGTAAAGGAATGATGAAAACCCATAATCCTTCAACTTTGAAATTGTAGTCAATTATGGGTATTTATGATGATTAGTCGACTTCTCAATTAATCATGACAGGCCTAAATAGAAAAATACCAATGCCTTATAAGACACAAAAGATCTGTAGGTCCTGTCTTTGTGTTAAACAACAATTTTGATACTGACAAAAAGACTGTATAGTGAGGAAAAAAAGAATATGCAGACCTTTAAAAAACAAAACAACTCAAAACATTTTTTTTCCACTCAATTTCACATCTCTTGATATACCAGTAAGTATTTAGAAATGTATATACATTTATTTAGAAATGTAAGTCAGAATATAAGCAGACTGTCATCTGCAAAATGAGGTCCCCAGAGGGCAAATTTAGTGATGCTACCCTGCACAATAGGGTAGCATCACTAAATTTACCCTCTGTGAACCTCAATCTGAATCAGGGTCTCAAAACTAAACAGAAAGAGGTACCCAGAGGTTAAATTGGCCCGCTGTGTGGGATAGCATAATCAAATTCACTCTCTGGGGACCTTACTCTGCAAATGTCAGACAGCTTATTTTCAGGTCAGTACACAACCAGTCACAATTTAAATACTAGATTATCAGTATATTGTACAGTTATAGTGCATCCTCAGAAGTTAGAATCATACAAATAAACAGTTTGTCTAAACTTCACTTTTTCCTTGTGTTGCAGGCGTGATATATCCATAGATGCTGAAAGTGACATCAAGCATAAACTATTCAACAACTAATGCCCTGTACTGGGTAGTCATAAGGCCTCAGAAAACCATTGGTTTTCTGAGGCATTATGACCACCCAGTTCAGGACACCAAATGTACATTAAATTTAAATTGCTTGTCTAACGAATGTCTCTTCTTCTTTAATTGTATAAGAACGGTTTAATAGTGACTACAGAGACTGCATGAACATGATTCCATGAGACTGTTTGTTATATAACTTACTTGTACTATGTATGCAGTTCCCCCGCAAGAACCCCGGGAAATGAAACAGTGCTTGTTTCTTGTGGTAAACAAGCTCTGTTTCACTGGTAAAATAGGACCCAATCACTAATGCTTGGAGTACAAGTCCCCTGAATTAAGCAACATGGTGTATAAACGATTGACTGACCTTGACTTTATCTCCATGTTGTGGTCATGATTAGGTATTGTGCAAAAGTATGTGAGCTTAACCCTTTACCCAACGAATCGTCCGCATCCACCCGCATTATATGCAAATTCAGCAGTTGAAAAAATATAATTTTTCAGAAAATTTCAACAAAACCATATCATGTGACTCCTCATTGGAACGATCTCGTTGAGCTCGTTCCAACGAGAGGGTCACATGATATGGTTTTATTGAAATTTTTTGAACATTTTTAAAAAATGATATTTAAAATAATAAATTTTTATATCATCTGCATTGGGTAAAGGGTTAAACACCAATAAATAAATATAGGCAGTTGCTTAGGCATCAGTTTTAATGTTCTCTGCTCAATTTGGATATAAAATTTCTTAGTCTTTGTATGTTTTTCCCCTCCAAAACAAATTCACAATTACAACCCCCGTGATGCAAATTTTTTCCATTGGCATGATCCACAAGCCTTTTTCCCAAAGATGGCAGAAGAATCCTTGCCAATACATAGGTGAAGGGTTCACAATTTTTTTTTCTGAAAATTTTACACACTGTTAAGAGAAAGAACCTGTGCTTAAAACATTTTTCTGGTCAAACTTTTGAGAGATAAACTGTATTAATTGTGTGTGTATAAATTGATGTTGACAGCTTCATCATACAATTATGGAAGGAAATGTCGTTTGCGTGTTAATAAGATTTAAATACAATTGTGAAATGTGTAGTTTGCACAGCAGAAATTGCTTGCACAAATGCCTCAATAAAGTAAATGCAGGAAGTTTCACAAAAAAAGAACTTAATCTTTTGAATCCAAGCGGCTGGAAAACTGGCCATATGGTAAACTGAATAAAACCCAAGTAGCTGGTAAACCAGCTTTGGTATATTGCCAGATAACATTCCATCATATTTGTCTGCTTAACTCGAGTCTCCCACATTTCTTGTCATATTTCTATGAATTTGGTGTGAAGTATCCATATGAAGTGCATGTGAAATGAAATTTTCGATTCTTCAACTTTTTTTCCCGGTGTTTTGGCCCTCTTTATTGTGTAATGTCAGATCTGTTTGTCTGCTTAACTCCAACATTTCTTGAAAGATTTTCACGAGATTTGCTGTGCTGTACGAGATGTAAAGGAATTTTCGTTCCCCCCCCCCCCCCCCCCCCCCCCAATTTTTTTGTCACATTTTTTCATTGAATGTCCATCAGAAATGTTTGTCCGTTTATCTCCTCTTGTATTTCTTGTTGGATTGTGAAAAGGAATTTTTGTTCCCATAGTTTTTGTCAGAGTTACGGCCCTTTTCATATTTGAAATGTCCATCACAAATGTTTGTCCCTTTAACTGCTCTTACATTTCTTGGTGGATTTTTGTGAAATTTGGTCTGAAGAATGTGTGTGAAGTGTAGATTTGCATGGGAAAAGGAATTTTCAATTCTGCATTTTTTTTCCAGAGTTTTGTCCCTTTTTGTCATTTTTTATGAAATTTGGTGTGAAGTATGAGTATGAAGGGCAGATGCGCAGGTGGAAAAGAATTTTAGATTCCGATTCTGTTTTCCAGAGTTATGGTCCTTTATATTGTTAATTGTTGATAATTATTTATCTGCTTAACTCCTTGGTGTGTTTTTTCAAAGTATGGTATGAATTATGAAGGAATTTTTGTTTTTGCAATATTTTCCAGAGATATGGCCATTTTCATTGTTGAATGGTCATCACAAATGTTTATCCTCTTAACATACATTTTATGGTTGATTTTTATGAATGTTGGTGTGAAGTATGGGTGTGAAGTGTAGATGTGCATGTGGAAATGAATTTTTAGCTCAACTTTGACGTAAGTCAAATTTGAGCTTAGGCCATGGCCTGTCGTCCGTCTGTCCATCAACAATTCAATATGGCTTGGGCCAGAGGCTGCATTTATGAACCAATCTTTACGAAACTTCTTGGGTACCTTTGTTATCACCATGGGACGAGAAAGAGTGTTTTTGGGTCTGGTCTGAAATTCAAGATGGCCGCTGGCAGCCATTTTGTACAAAATTAGGTGCAATCAGATTTTTGTGCAGAACTTCCATATGGAAGCTCTGATTTGAATAATTTTTGTATGAATGTTTAGTACTATGGGGTACATCACATATAATACAGGTTTTTTTCTTGTGCATAAATTATGTAAATTAGACCAACTGATGTATTTAGTGTCACTTTCAGCACTGTAAGTGCAAATGCCAATACGGCTCGGGCTAGAGGCCGTATTTATGAACCGCTCTTTACGAAACTTCTTGGGTACCTTTGTAATCACTGTGGGACGAGAACGAGTGTTTTGGGGTCCGGTCTGAAATTCAAGATGGCTGCTGGCAGCCATTTTGTACAAAATTAGGGGCAATAAGATTTTTGCGCAGAACTTCTGTATGAAAGCTCTGATTTGAATAATGTTTTGTGTGAATGTTTAGTACCATGGGATACATCACATATAATACAGGTTTTTTTCTTGTTCGTAAATTATGTAAATTAGACTAACTTTGATGTATTTAGTGTTACTTTCAGCACTGTAACTGCAAATGCCAATACGGCTCAGGCTAGAGGCCGTATTTATGAACCGATCTTTAGGAAACTTCTTGAGTACCTTTGTTATCTCCGTGGGACGAGAACGAGTGGTTTTGGGTGCGGTCCAAAATTCAAGATGGCCACCAGCAGCCATTTTGTACTTTACTTTAGTTAATGCAATCACTTTTTATACCCCCCCGCAAACAAAGTTTGGGGGGGTATATAGGAATCACCCTGTCCGTCCGTCCGGGCCAACATTTTGGGTTTAGGGGATATTATTATTAGGGGCTACCTCCAAATTAAGGTAGTGTTAGAGTTAGGAGTGGGGTGGAGTTAGGGTTAGGGGTAGCCCCAGAGTAGGGCTTAAGGTTGGGGAGGGTTAGGTCCCGAGGGGGTTAGGGTTGGGGTCAGGGGTGGGGTTTTAGTTTTAGTAGCCCCTAAACCGAAAAATAGCTCCTAATCCTATTGGGGTGGGGTTGGGTCAGGGGTGGGGGGTAGGGGTAGGGGTAGCCCCAGAGTAGGGCTTAAGGTTGGGGGTTGTGGGGGGGTTAGGTCCCAGGGGTGGGTGGGGGTTAGGGTCTGGGGTGGGCTTTTAGGGTTTAGGGTGAGGGTGGGGTAGGGTTAGGGTGTGGTATTTGGGTGGAGGGGTGGGATTAGGGTTAAATATAAGTTTCTCGGGTGGAGGGGTGGGGTTCTGGGTAAAATAAGGTTTTGGACACACAAAATGTTTTTTGGTAGCCCATAAACTCGAAATGTTGAAGCGTCCGTCCGTCCGTCCGTCCGTCCGTCTGTCTGTCCATCCGACTGTTCGGCTGTCCATCCTTATAAGCACAACTCCTCCTAAACCGTAAGAAGAATTTCCATGAAACTTTACACAATGGAAGAACTCCATATGAAGATGTGCATGAAGCAATATAATTCCGTTCTGACAGTCACGGGGGGTATCACTTTGTGAGCTTGCTCACAGTACCTCTAGTTTGTACAGAACTGCTGTATGAAAGTTCTGATTTGAATAAATTTTTGTATGAATGTTTAGTAACATGGAATACATCACACATGTAATACGAGTTGTTTCTCGTGCTGAAATTATGCAAATTAGATGAACTTTGATTTATTCAGTGCTATTTATACACACTACGTGCACATGTCAATATGGCTCAGGCTAGAGTCTATTTATGAACCGATCTTCCCGAAACTTCTTGGGTACCTTTGTTATCACCTTGTGATGAGAACGAGTATTTCTGGGCGCGGTCCAAAATTCAAGATGGCTGCCAGTGGCCATTTTGTACCGAAATTAGGTCCAATCAGTCTTTTGTACGCAACTTCTATACAGCTCAGGCTAGAGGCTGTGTATTTATGAACCGATCTTTACAATACTTTACATTTACCTTTGTTATCAGGTCATTATCTAGATGTTTGTCATTGCTGTGTCATATACTATACATGTTCATGTCTTAAACAAGTTGAGCTACAGTGTCGTTGACACTTTCATTTGTCTTTTACAGTTTTTTTCCAGAGTTTATGGACCCTTATGTTGTTAATTGTCCATAACAAGCCTTTATCTGCTTCACTCCTCCAACACTCTTGGATGTGATTTTTCAAAACATAGTATGAATTACCGGTAAGAGTATGAAGTAAAATGACCTGAAATGTGATTGTCCAAATTTACAGTGTCAGTTCACAAAGGCTCAATTTATGTATGTTAAGTCAGAAAACTTGGTGGGGAATATGGAAATCATTAGACTACACTGTTTTGCTTCAGTGAGTAATGTAACAAATTTTGGTAGTTACTACCGATACCTGCAGGCACTACACATGTAGGGACTGACGGGAAAGGAGAGTGGACACTCACTCGCCGTCACTTTCCTAAACGTTTCACTAGGGGAGTAATTAATCCCTTGCCTTCATGATGTGTGTAGAAATTATGTCTGAACATCAAGTAAAATATTGCATTTCAGTCACCCGTTACCTGGCCCAAATTGGAGACGATACTTGCAAAATATTATCTCTCATAACTAAAATCTTACATTTTTTGCTTAAAACGTAGCTTATAACACCTTATTGGAACGAGCTCACTCAGCTGGTTCCAATGAGGTGTCATAAGCTATGTTTTAGAGCAAAAGCAAAAAAAATAACAAAATTTGTATGGTCATTTTCATGTATAGTGCTGGCCAGTTTGGGCTGTCATGGTAGGTAAGGGATTAAAATCACTCTTCAGAATTTTTCACTCGCGCAAAATCAAAAATGAGGAGAGTGATTATTCACTCGCCTGCATTTTCTTCCTGGCAGTCACTGCACATGTAGTTATGAAATCAAAAGCAGTTGATATATGATTTTCTTGATTTATCTCCAATATCCTGTAACTGTATAAATAATACACTATTATCTTCTGTTACTAAATAATTATATAACTGTATGTTATGACTTTGGAAGACAAAATAAACAAGAGGTGAAACTTATGTTTAGGGTGCCTGCTCCTTTCAACAAGAGTTATTTCCCTTGTACTTGATACTGGCTGTGTATGAAATACATAATCCTGAATTGCAGCCTTCCCTAAAAGTTTAAAATAGTACCAAAGTCTCAAATAATTTTTCTGTTTTCACTTAATCCTCAGCTTGTATTTTTTTTTTCAAAAAAGTTGTCAATTTCTTCTAATAATTATTAGCTTCTGCCTTACAGATAGCGGTTTGACCATTCCCAGTATTTCTTATGATCTCAGAGAAAAATTATTCAGTTCTGCTGAAAAATGTGGCTTCTCACAAGAACGACAGATAGAGATGGTTGGAAGGTCTGGAAGTGAGATGGTATTACAATTACTGGGAGGTGTTCACAGGTAGGATGCACAAGCAAGACATTTCACCAAGTTCTCTAATCTCATCTAATTAACTGCTTAGTGCTAGAAGACACTGTCATGGCTATTGAAAAGTGCTGAAAGCCACATTAGTGACTTTACAATGTATGGATTGTTTCTTGCAAAGCAGTAAAGTAAAAATATTTTAATATATATAAAATTGCTTTGTAACAATTTATTGGAGAGTGCCAGTGGGCACTCTCCAATAAATTGTAACAAAACAATTATTTGTGAACAAAATCTTGCTAAGCTAAGACTACCCTTGCTCATAGCATGGTATCTTTGAAAAGAAATACCCATGTTAAAAATTACATCAGAGAAATAATAATAGCACTCAACCAGATAATTCTCAAAATACTGCAAAATGCCAAAATTTTGTTTTCAATAAATTTATATGAAATTGTTTTTGAGACTACATGTATTTTCAATTAAGTTTGTAGAAATATCTGTCTGCTAGGCTATTGAAAAAATCTTGTTTTCCAGACTTCTCCATTAAAATTCTCCAAAAAAACACCTAACTTTTTTGTTCCAATTTTTTCTTAACCACTTAAAATATCCACTGACTAAGGCCAATTCTTTTGAAATTTTGATGTGTAATAAATAAAATGGAATCTTTGACATGTTAAAAACAAATGTTGAATTATTGAAGTTTTCCAGGAGGTTAAACATTTCAAATGTCTGAGACTTGTCAGACTGTTTTAAGGAACAATTGCTTGGCCCCCGAGAACCTCTCAAAGGGGGGGGGGGGGGGCATTATGTTTTCACCGTGTCCTGCGTCTGCCGTCCATTAACTGTGCATAACTTGGTCTGTGGGTTGAGCATGATGAAAGGAAGAACCGTATTTATTTTTTAGGTTATTATGCCAAAGGCCAAGGTCACAGTGACCTTAGAATTGAAATTTTGTCGATCGGAGCTGGTTTTCTGCTCTCTTAATTATTAAAATTATGTATTTCTGTTCGAGCATGATGAAAGGAAGAACCCAATTTATTTTTTAGGTCATTGTGCCAAAGGTCAAGGTCACAATGACCTTGAACTTGAAATTTTATCGGTCCCGATCAAAAAGAAACTTGACATGTCATCAAAATACAGGAAATCTTATCTGTATTATTAGCTCACCTTGGCGTCGGTCGTCGATCCGTCGTCCGTAAACTTTTCACATTTTCATCTTCTTCTTTGTAACTGCTGAGCCGGTGTGAACCAAACTGTGCATAACTTGGTCTGTGGGTTGAGCATGATGAAAGGAAGAACCGTATTTATTTTTTAGGTTATTATGCCAAAGGCCAAGGTCACAGTGACCTTAAAATTGAAATTTTGTCGATCGGAGCTGGTTTTCTGCTCTCTTAATTATTAAAATTATGTATTTCTGTTCGAGCATGATGAAAGGAAGAACCCAATTTATTTTTTAGGTCATTGTGCCAAAGGTCAAGGTCACAATGACCTTGAACTTGAAATTTTATCGGTCCCGATCAAAAAGAAACTTGACATGTCATCAAAATACAGGAAATCTTATCTGTATTATTAGCTCACCTTGGCGTCGGTTGTCGATCCGTCGTCCGTAAACTTTTCACATTTTCATCTTCTTCTTTGTAACTGCTGAGCCGGTGTGAACCAAACTTGGCAGGAATGGTCTAAGGGAGGTCTTCTACAAACGATCCTCATTTTTTTCCCGTCTGATGAAAAACGTGGCTTCCAGAGGCATTCTTTGATTCTGGTTGGTGGATTTTCAAAAATCTTCTCTGAAACTGCCACTGCAAGTGTTTCGAAACTTCATATAAATGATGACTGGGACCCCCTCTACCAACGATCCTCTTTTAATGTTGATTGGGTTGTAAACATGGCCACAATTGAGGCTTTTATTTACTAGAGAAACCCTATGGGAAATCACATTTTCCTCTTCTTCTCTGGAAAAACCAAAGCGACGTGAAAACAAACCTGGCAGGGATAGTCTATGGGAGGTCCTCTACAAACGATCCTCATTTTGTTCCCGTGGGTTGAAAAACATGGCCACCAGAGGCATTCTTTGATTCTGATTGGTAGATTTTCAAAAATCTTCTTCTCTGAAACTGAAGTTTGATACTTCACATAAGTGATGACTGGGACCCTCTCTACCAACGATCCTCATTTAATGTTGATCGATTGTAAACATGGCCACAATTGCGGCTTATAGTTACTATAGAAACCCTATGGGAAATCACATTTTCATCTTCTTCTCTGAAACTACTGAGCCGACATGAGCCAAACTTCGCAGGAATGGTCTATGAGAGGATGGAAATATGTGGCCACCAGAGGCTATATTCTAATGCTTAACCCAATGCCTCTCCTGTCTGCATGAAGATCAGTACTGTCAGCAAAAATACTTGTTTTTTGAGAATCTGGTAAGGGTTGGTTCCAGTTTTCTCCACTGAGAACTGGAAAAAAAACCCCCAAAAATATTGTGTATACAGTACAAGTTAAATTAAGCTGTAGCATAACTGCAATAAACTAAGTAAACTGCTGCTCCTGACCTGACAAGATCAGAATCTGACATTTTCTGAAAAGCTATCAGTGAGAGCTTTCTAGAAAATGATGTCAGCTTCTGGTCTTATCAGTGTAGGAAGAGAAAAAGATACACAGTTTATAGGATTATCCTACAACTTATTTTGACTTATCTGTAAACTATTGGAACTGTACATGGATGCTGATATATGCACATTACTCATGTTACTTATCAGATAATCTTGGTTGTTGATAGGTGTTTGGAGAAAATAGAAGATTTTACTAACATTCTTGCAATCATTCTCAGCTTAGATGACAGTAATTATTGTATATCTTTTTTTAAGATTTGGCAAAAATTGGAGTAATGTGTTTCCTGTAACCCTTTTACCTATCCAAAGCTATTTTGAAAAGAGAATACTGTCTGAAAAAAGTTGTAATTTTTAAAAAATATTTAACCTTCTTCATTTACTGATTTTTTTGTCGAAAACAGAATTCACAAATGTGTGCATTTTGAAGAAAATCTTCTTTGAAACTACAAGGCCAAATGGTTTGAAAACTTAGTGTGACTGATGACTGTAACCCCCTCTACCAAAGATCCTCATTTTAATCTTCAGCGGGTTGCAATTATGGCTGCAATCGTGGCTTATAGTTGCTATTGAAACCCTATAGGAAATCACATTTTCATCATCTTTACTGAAAGTACTGAGCCAATGTGAACCAGACTTGGCAGGCATTGTCTATGAGAGGTTCTCTACAACTGTTACTCATTTTATTCCTATTGGGTGAAAAAACGCGGCCGCCAGAATTATTCTTTGATTCTGATTGGTCAATTTTGAAAACTCTTCTCCTCTGAAACCACATGGCCAAATATTTTGAAACTTTGCATGGTTGATAACTGGGACACCCTCCACCAACGTTTCTCATTTTAATGTTGATCATATTGCAAACATGGCCACAATTGCAGTTTATAGTTACTATGGAAAAAAAACTATAGGAAATCACATTTTCATCTTCTCTCTGGAACTATTGAGCTGACATGAACCAAAAACTTGGCAAGAATGGTCTATAGGAGGCCCTCAACAAACGATCCTCTTTTTGTTCCCGTTGGCTGGAAAATATGGCCACCAGAGACATTCTATGATTCTGTTTGATGGATTCAAATGTTTTGAAACTTCACGTGATTGAAGACTGGGACACCTACCAATGATCCTCATGTAATGTTGATGTAATCTTGCAAAACATGGCCACAATTGCAGCTCATAGTTACCATGGAAAGCCTATGGGAAATCACATTTTTAGCTCACCTGACTTTCAGTCAGGAGAACTATAGTGATCACTCACCGTCCGTCGTCCGGCGTCCGTCATCCGGCATCCGTGAACATGGTGTTTGCGTCTTCTCCTCCCAAACCGCTGAACCAATTTAATTGATATTTGAGATAATAGTTTGTTATGACATCGCAATTTGATTTTGTTCAAATCAAGTTGCCCCGCCCATGGGTAGGGCCACACCCAAAAAGTGTGCTGAAATCTTAAAAAATCTTCTTCTCATGAACCAGCAGTAGCAGAGACTTGATATTTGGTGTGCAGGTTCCTTTTGAGGTGTAGACTCAGATTTGTTCAAGAGAAGTTGGTGGGGCTATACTTGGCGTCGTTATGGGAGGGGCAAAATTTTTGGCCCTGCCCAAAATTTCTATTTTCCAAACCGAGACGCTGATTTGAACCAAATTTTATGTGAGGGTTTATTGGGTCCTAAGTACCTAATTTATGCTGATTTTTTTTTTCCCATAGCCCCATGGGAACCGCAGGAGCTAAAAATAGAAAAAAATTAAAACGCCCATATCTCCAAAACTGCACGGCACCGAGAATTTTTATTTGGTGTGAAGCTTCCTTAGGACCAACAGAAAGAATTGGTAAAAAAAAATTGCCATCGGTTTTATCATAGGGTACAGTTTCGGGACATTGAAAAAGTGCTGAGTCAGCACTTTTTAACACTGTAGGCAATGGGAAAAACATTAAAAAATCTTCTTCTCCAGATCCAGCAGGCAGAATCTTTTGATGTTTGGTATGCAACATTGGAGGGTGGATCTGATTCAAGTTTGTTCAAATCGGTCCCCTGGGTTCATATTTGGGCTCAGTATAGGAGCCCGATTTCGAACTTAGTGCATTTCAGGCAAATTTCTTAAAAAATCTTCTTCTCCAGATCCAGCAGGCAGAATCTTTTGATATTTGGTATGCAACATTGTGGGGTGGATCTGATTCAAGTTTGTTCAAATCGGCCCCTTGGGTGTATATTTGGGCTCAGTATAGGAGCCCAAATTTGAACTTACTGCATTTCAGGCAAATTTCTTTGAAAATCTTCTTCTCCAGATCCAGCAGGCAGAATCTTTTGATATTTGGTATGCAACATTGTGGGGTGGATCTGATTCAAGTTTGTTCAAATCAGCCCCTTGGGTTTATATTTGGGCTCAGTATAGGAGCCCAAATTTGAACTTAGTGCATTTCAGGCAAATTTCTTTGAAAATCTTCTTCTCAAGATCCAGCAGGCAGAATCTTTTGATATTGGGTATGCAACATTGTGGGGTGGATCTGATTCAAGTTTGTTCAAATCGGCCCCTTGGGTTTATATTTGGGCTCAGTATAGGAGCCCAAATTTGAACTTAGTGCATTTCAGGCAAATTTCTTAAAAAATCTTCTTCTCCAGATCCAGCAGACAGAATCTTTTGATATTTGGTATGCAACATTGTGGGGTGGATCTGATTCTATTTTGTTCAAATCGGCTCCCTAGATTCATATTTGGGCTCACTATAGAAGCTCGAATTTGAACTCAGTGCATTTCAGGCAAATTTCTTCAAAAATCTTCTTCTCCAGATCCTGCAGGCAGAATCTTTTGATATTTGGTATGCAACATTGTGGGGTGGATCTGATTCAAGTTTGTTCAAATCGGCCCCTTGGGTTTATATTTGGGCTCACTATAGAAGCCCAAATTCGAACTTAGTGCATTTCAGGCAAATTTCTTTGAAAATCTTCTTCTCAAGATCCAGCAGGCAGAATCTTGTGATATTTGGTATGCAGCATCCTTAGGGGGGTGAGATTCAAGTTTGTTCAAGCCATGTCCCTAGGTCCATATTTGGGCTCACTGTGGGAGGTTGAATTGTAACTTTGTTCGAAATGAGGAATTTTCTTAAAAAATCTTCTTCAGATCCAGCAGTCGGAATGGTTTGATATGTGGTGAGTAGCATCCTTGGGGGGAGGGGGGATTCAAGTGTGTTAAAGCCAAGTCCATGGGTCCATATTTGGGCTCCCTGTGGGAGCCCAAATTATAACTTAGTCAATATGAGGAATTTTTCTTTAAAAATCTTCTTCAGATTCAGCAGTTGGAATGTTTTGATATTTGGCATGGAGCAACCTTAGGGGGCTGAGATTCAAGTTTGTTCAAGCCAAGTCCCTTGGTTCATATTTGGGCTCACTATGGGAGCCTGAATGACAACTTAGTTCAAAATGAGGAATTTTCTTTAAAAATCTTCAGATCCAGCAGATGAATGCTTTTGATATTTTTTATGCAGCATCCTTAGGGGGGTAAGATTCAAGTTTGTTCAAGCCATGTCCCTAGGTCCATATTTGGGCTGATTGTGGGAGCTCGAATTGTAACTTGGTTCAAAATGAGGAATTTTCTTTAAAAATCTTCTTCTTCAGATCCAGCAGTCGGAATGTTTTGATATTTGGTGTGCAGAATCCTTAGGGGTGTGAGATTCAGGTTTGTTAAAGCCAAGTCCCTGGGTTCATATATGGGCTCCCTGTGGGAGCCCGAATTATGACTTAGTTCAGTATGAGGAATATTCTTTAAAAATCTTTTTTTAGATCCACTGGTCAGAATATTTGGAGATTTGGTTTCAGCTTTTCTTAGGAGGAGCAGATGCAACTTGTGGAAATCAATTCTCTGGGTTGATATTTAGGCTACCATGTCAGGTGAGCGCCCTCAGGCCCCCTGGGGCCTCTTGTTTATATGTATTTCCAGGTGAGCGATTACAGGCTCTGTGGAGCCTCTAGTTTGAGTACACAATACCAACAGTGGCTGTGTTAATTTAATGTAATATATTACCAGTGTTACTCTATCAGGGTGATTCTTGGGGCAGATTCGCCCCCCTTGGTGGCTACCTTGAGTTCAAATTCCATATGTAGCTTTTGTGTGATATCTGGATGGGAGCTTTCAAATTTTTCTGAATTTTGTTGAAAAACATGGCCGCCAGCAGCCATCTTGGATTTGGATATAAATTGTCCAACAATTCCTTTAGCACACCCTACAGGCCACAACTCTCACCCGATCAATCCCAAATTTCATATGTGGCTTTGGGACAATGTCTAGATGGGAGCTATCTCATTTTTTTGAATTTGTTGAAAAACATGGCTGCCAGCGGCGATCTTAGATTTGGCATATAAATTGTCAATTCCATTAACACCCTCTACATGCTGTATTTCTCACCTGACCTTTTTCAAATTTCATATGTAGCTTTGGTGTGATGTCTAGATGGAAGCTATCAAATATTTCCGAATTTTGTTGGAAAACATGGCTGCCAGCAGCCATCTTGGATTTGGATATAAATTGACAACAATTCCAATAGCACACCCTACAGGTTGCATCTGTCACCTGATCTTTTTTGCATTTCATATATAGCTTTGGTGTAATGTCTAGACGGGAGCTATCGAATATTTCTGAATTTCATTAAAAAATATGGTCGCCAGCTGCCATCTTGGATTTAGCATATGAATTGTCAACAATTCCATTAGTACTCACTGCAGGCCACATCTCTTGCTCAATCTTTTTCAAATTTCATATATAGTTTTGGTGTGATGTCTAGATGGGAGCTATCAAATTTTTCTGAATTTCATTGAAAAACATGGCAGTCAGTGGCCATCTTGGATTTGGCATATAAATTGTCAGCAATTCCATTAGCAGACCCTACAGGCCACACCTCTCACCTGATCTTTTTTCAAATTTTATGTGTGGCTTTGGTGTGATGTCGTTTATGAAGAAACTTGAGTGAATGACTTGGCATAACTGGATCTTTCTGTATTTTTTAATTACGCATTGTTGGTGTCTAGAGGAAGCTTCCTTTCGATTTTGGACCAGTCAGCTGATTCAAGATGGCCACCAGTGGCAAATTCGTAATGGCTTCCATATTGAATTTGGTTTCCATCCAATAGCCAATGAATGCTGACTCGAATAATCTTTATTTTTTAATTATGCATTGTTGGTGTTCTAGAGGACGCTGCCTTTCGATTTTGGACCAGTCAACTGAACCAAGATGGCCCCCAGTGGCCAATTCATTAGGCCAAAGAAAAAAAATGTTTTAGTGTGGGTTACCCGACCGACCCTATTTTAAGCTTGTGACTCCAGAACTTTTATCGGCCTTTAAAAAATCGTAACCTTTATGTAGCAGCATAAACCAAAAAAACATCGCTAAATCGGTACAGATTTTACCGAGTACGTTTCTCCATTGAAGCAGAATCTGCGCATTTCGCGATTTTAATTCATCGTATTACTGATTTTCATCTGAACACTGTCAACAATCATGGCTTTAATAAAAAAAGAAATGCCCACATCCAGGTGAAATGAATAATTTGAAATAATAGCATGTTAGGTAAGTGCTGCAAATCCTCATAGAATCACATCTGGTGCCTGGTAGTGTATCTCAATTTCTGCAGAATTGTAACGCGCAACGGCTGATTGTTATTCAGCTATTCAGTGCTTGTAACCAGCAATCAACACTAATTAAATCACACCTTGTACTGACATAAGGTAGCAGTTAACTATTAGGATGCAGATACTCAGAGGATGGGATGATGTTCATCTGTTTTCCCCCCTTTATCAATTCATTTTGCGACAATACAAGAAATATTTAAAAATGCGCATTGTATGATTTTCGTATTCGAAGATTGATGAGAAGATCATGCAGGTTGATTCAAGACTGCTAAACATTGAGAAGGCAGAAGTAATGACATTTTCATTTCCAGAATTTTTAGCCTACTATCGATTGCAGCCGTTCTTATGAAGTAACTATGGCAGAGGCAAGCGTGGTTGGAACAAAGAACGCTCTCCACGGAATACCGAACTGACAGTATATCGAAAGTGTTGTGAGCGAATTACAAATTTGGAATGCTCAGCTATAAAGAAAGTCTCAATTTGAAGAGGTAGTTGGTGTTCTGTAAAAAAAATATGCATTTGGGTGAATGCTGAACAAGAAATTAATTATTAACTGGGAATTCTGAAAATCAGATCAACAGACACCTTTCCAACAATCGTTGTCAATGTTTGATGGACTGTTCAAAGAAGCAAAGGCAACTGAAAATTGTCCACATGCTCATGCTAGAAATCAAATAAAAATCAGTTTTTCGTTTTCTGTCCACGGGTGGCTTTTTTGGGTGAATTGATGTTCTGACGTGGAACATTTGATAGGTTAATATGTCATGGGGAAGCATTTCCAAATTACTGAGAATAATCAAAAGCGTGTTACAACTATTTATTCATGAAAAATATCTAAAAGAACGTATTAGAAAACTTAGTATTTTTATACTGTACCAATGACCCAGACATAGCTGGTGCTAACTCTTAAAAATCTAGGGCCAAACACAAATTTTGCCCCCCAATCCCCAAAATTTGCATCTAAAACCAAAGAAATCATGTCCTGAATGGCCCTCCATACTTTGCCTCTACTGCACATGCGCAGTGTCAAGGTGCCAATTATTCTTTGTTTGGCCCTTCATCAGTTCACATCTGACTGATCTTTGTGCTTGTAAATCTCAGTTTAAATGATGCCAGACACATAAATGTTAGAGAAATGGTGGATCTAAAGAGGAAATAGAAGGAGGAGAGGAAAAATGAGTGGCAGGAAATAATCAGGGCTGTAACTTAAAATTTTTTTATGAAATTATGATAAGTTGCCTAATTTCGAGGCATGGGCCTGTTGTTGTCATTCTTGCTATAAAGTTACACTGCTTGTTCAGTGTTTCCTCTCTCCATTTCCTTTAAGTCCCCCCTTGCTATTCTCCCATGCTTTTGGCATATTTTCTGTAATATTATTACTAAAATTTCTTGGGAGTTTTAGCTGGGTAACAGAATGAATTCTGTTCTTTTCCCCATGTTTACGTCCTCCCCCATGGGTGTTTAGGCGTAGTGTTCTGCATCTACCATCTGATGTTCTGCAGTTTCTTCCCTGGAAGTCTCTGTTTTGCATCAGATAGTGTGTTATTGGTAACTGATTTCGGGCCATGGTTATCAGTGCCTGGAGTCATGTTTCTGGTGTTTATACACTTCTTGTTTACATTGACAACAGTCTCTGTGGAGGGGGATTTCTTGTCTTTGTATTAGCTTAATCATAACAAGATACATTATTATTATACGTAAGTGTTGCATTAATTTTTTAAAATATTTTTAAAATTTTTGTCCACACTTAGGCTTCTTGGGATCCATTGGGGCTCAACGTTACTTTTCAGAAACTTGGGCTTTTCTGAAAAAATATTTTTTCAAAAAATTTTTTTTGATTTCAATTATTTTTTCTATGTTAATGGATCATGTTATTATGTATCTTTGTTTTCAGGGGTTGGTGCGAGTACTAGGACTTCTTGTATTCTTTTCACAATGAAAGGATATTGTTCAAATTGTAATAAGAGGAAATCTTCCTCTGACTTTCATAATCATTGTATTAATTGTAGTCAGTGTACTCACACTAACTCCTGTTCAGTATGTGTCAATTGGGATGACAAACATTGGAAGCATGTGTCACGGTATGTTGTTAGAGGGGAAAAGGCCATGCCGGTCCTTTCTCCGCAGGGTCACTCTAGTTTATCAATCTCTATTTCAGAGGAACAAGAACAGGGTGATGTTTCCGTGTTGTCTTCCAAAAGTGTGTCTCCGTCGTCACAGTTAAATGAAGAGCTAGCGGCAAAAGTGCTCATGGAAATACGTCAGTTGCCTAAGAGGTCCCTAGTAGGATCGACGGCGTTGATGTCCGCTACCTCGCCCGGTGTAGCATCCATTCATCGAATGGTTCGGCAGCCGAGTTCGGCCGATGCGGTCCAGGAAGGAGATTTGGGGGATGCAAGCACTATAAATAGACAAAGTGCACACCCAGTGACGACGGATCAGAGAAGAGAACGGAGGAAGCCTATTAGTCCGTTTCCTAGCTCGTCCAGGTCCATCCGGGCTCCGAGCGAGAGAGGTCCCTCTCTCGTACAACAACATCTGGGACCAGATGTTGTGGGACAAAACGTTTCGCATTCGGTGCATACGTCCGCCGCTGGGGACGCTCCGTTATATAGACAGTCCGGAGAGACTGTCGATAAGGCTTCCTCATCCTCACGGCAGCGCACACGACCGCACCTTGGCTACGTGACCACGGATATCCAGCCAGCTTCGCCAATCAGGGATTCCATGGTGACCAGTTCACGCCATCTGGTAGCCAGGGACACGAGGCCTGTAGACTCCGGATGTTCGCATAAGAGAAGTATGCAGGAGTTAATGTACACAGAGCTTCCAGTGGCAAAGCAACGTAAGACCGCTACTCCACAGGCCTCAGTGACGGACGTGCTATCCCAAATAGCACAACTTATCGCAGCATCCCAGCAAACGACAGAATCTCTGTCGGATCAGGAATTATCCGACGACGCTGGGTCAGTACGCTCCGCTGAAGCATCAGGTACGGACGACCGAGAACTTCATAGGGTCCGACAGGATGGCGAAAGGGATTCAGAGGATTTGGAGCTATCCCTTTCGGAATAACATAAAGCTGCCCTAGATTTCATCCGGCATTATCTTCCAGAGGTTGTTCCGTCGGACAAGAATGCTGCGATGCCGGATAAGAGACTGATAGCGTCATTGGACACAGAATTTTTTGATCGGTTCAGGGACATCGTCCCTGAGTTTCCGACACAGTCCAATAATGTCCCAAGAACATTCGAATTATTGAACGACGCTATTTATAAGCTTGCTACCAAAACAGGCAAGTCTGGTTTCTTGTCCGCAAATGCTCTAAATCTGCCTTTCATCAATTCAAGGAATAAATTCGAAACGGCAGGACAGGGCATACCAAGAGTTCCTCTGCATCTAGATGACGAGGCTGAAGATTTGGAATTGTCTATACCGTCATCTATGTCAATTCCAACCACGACGTTGGAAACGACAATAATGTCTAACAGAGTTAGCTTAGACGCTTTATCATACGCAGACCACCTTACTAAGGTGTTATCATTACGTCTTCAAGGGAAAGAATTCCAGGATATACATTCCTCATTAAGACTTCTTTCAAGGGCTGTAGCTTATTCCACGTATAACTCTGCCCTTTCAGTGGCAAACCTGGAGTTGGTTAGACGTGACACAGCCCTAGCTACATCCACACGCGTGGATAGTAAGGTGAAGAACTCTCTCAGAGTCGCTCCGGTTTCCGGAGAGCTTCTCTTCGACGGCAAGCTTTCAGCAATGTATGATAAGATAACTAAGAAAGCTTCGGATTCTCTGCTATTCAAATCTGCTTTCAAAAAGTCGGATACAGCAGAAAAGAGTAAGACAGGCACTTCTGGGACAAGTTTCGCCCAAGAGAAGTTCCTATAGAGGTTCTTATATGTCCTCTAGGTCTTATTCTAGAGACCATCAAGGCAGCAACTCACGTACGGGACGTTATTCTGGCCGAGACAACCGGTCAGACGTCCCCAGGTCGAGGGGTCGAGGGGACGAGGTGCGGGTCATGGAGGACGCAGTTTCTCCTTCCGCAAGCCTCGCAGGTCCAGGAGGTGATGGTTTGAACCTCTATCGTGTTCCGGTAGGCGGAAGATTATCGAGTTTTATAAACGAGTGGGCGTCAATTACGGACGACCCCTGGGTTCGAGGGGTAATTTCGGAAGGACTAGGAATATCCTTCAAACGAAAGCCTCCATTAACTCGAAGTCCAAAATGGACTCAGCTTCCGTAAAATCCGCAGAAAAGAGATGCTCTTTTATCAGAAGTGAACGCGGTAGAGGTCGTAGAAGACCAGGAATCACCGGGTTTCTACAGCCATCTGTTTCTGGTTCCGAAACCAGACGGCTCGTTCCGTCCAGTCATAGATCTGAGCTGGATAAACAAGCTGATCGTCGCTCGAAGTTCTATATGGAAACAATTTGATCAGTCAGAGCGAGTATTCGAGTGAACGACTATGCAACAAGCATAGATCTCAAAGATGCGTACTTTCACGTCATGGTACATCCGACATTCAGAAAGTATCTCGCTTCGCAGTCCTAGGAGTTGTATATCAGTTCCGAGCGATGTGCTTCGGCTTGAACCTAGCACCCTGGACTTTCACTCGAAGAATGAACTCGGTAATGATACATTTCCGAGCTCATTCGTCTGCGGTAACGTCGGCCTACCTGGACGACATTCTTCAGAGGTACGGCAATGAGTTAACGCTTCAGAACGATGTGCAGAATCTGCTTCTATTACTCCGACGTCTCGGTTTTATAATAAACGAGGAGAAGTCGGATCTGGTGCCATCCAAGTCATTCACTCATCTGGGAATGAGCTTCGAGATGCACAACAATCTTGTTCGTCTGCTGTTAACCAGAGTGAAATTAATCAGTTGTTACGCTCGCTATTGTCTTCACTCAGACAAAGTCACAGCGAGAGAGTTCATGAGACTGATAGATCTCATTCCGATGGCGCGGTTACGCACTCGTCCTCTCCAAATTTTCTTGACTCAGAATTGGAGTGTAAAGATTCATTCGCTCGATATAGACGATCTCTTGTCAAATCAAGTGAAACAAGAGATTCAGACTTGGGCAAACATTCAGTGGTTGACTCAGGGCAGTTGCCGGATCCGAGTTTACGATTATGACGGATGCCAGTCAAACAGGTTGGGATGCAACATTGATCCCAACGGATTCGAAGTGCCAGGGTCTTTGGGATCCGCAGTTTCTAGGCAAGCACATAAACATCAAGGAAATGATGTCAATTTGGCTTTCACTACGTCATTGGATGAACATTATTCAGAAAGCACATGTCCAAATCCTGTCCGACAATACGACAGTAGTAGCGCATATCCGGAACCAGGGAGGCACTCATTCCGTTCCGTTATTCAATTTAACGGAAAGAATCCTTCTGTTTGTTCTAGAACACCAAGTTCTGCTTTCGGTCCGTCATATTCCGGGTCGTCTGAATGTATTAGCAGATTCCCTTTCACGGAAGGGTCGCTTGTTGCCGTCAGAATGGACTCTCAACAAACAGGTATTCAATCAGATTTGCTACCAATGGGAGCGGCCAATGATAGACTTATTTGCAACACAACTCAACAATCAGTTGCAGACGTATGTGTCGCCATGTCCGGATCCCCGAGCATATGCAGTAGACGCTCTATCGATCTCGTGGGACGGAATGATAGGATATGCGTATCCTCCACCGCCGTTGATTCAGCAAATATTGCTAAAGATAAAACAATCACAATGCAAAATTCTGTTGTTAGCCTCTCTGTCTCCACAGAGACCGTGGATAAATCTACTCAGGTGTCTGCTGTGGGACTTACCGCGAAAACTTCCTCCACTAGAGGATCTTCTTTCGCAGGGGAAATCGCCTCAACTTCATCACAACCCGCAAGGTCTCAACCTTCACGTATTTCCATTGTGCGGTCCTTCTTGCACGGCAAGCATTTTACAGGACGAGCAGTGGCCTCGATTTCGAACTGTAGGAGGACCTCCTCTTCGCTAAACTATGCGGCTAAGTGGAAGGTCTTTCGTCGTTGGTGTAGGGATCATTCTGTTGATATTTTTAATCCCTCCATACCAGACATTGCAAACTTTCTAGTATACTTGTTTGACGAGATCAACTGCAGCCTGTTACTATTAAAGGTTATAGGTCTATGTTATCTGATACCTATGCACACCATGATAGTTTACAAATTGGATCTAATGTCTCTTTATCTAAATTAGTTAGAAACTTCTCGATAAATAGACCTAAAACCCTTAGATTAATTCCTAAATGGAATTTAGCTTGGGTTCTTCTTAAACTAAAAGAAAAGCCATTTGAGCCTCTTGAGACAGTAGATTTCAAATTCTTGTCTTATAAGACAGCATTTCTCTTAGCTTTCTCTTCTGCTAGAAGAGTCAGTGAGCTTCATGCACTATCGGTGGACAATTCTCACTATCGTAGTGTCGGGAACACTATTACCTTTACTACTAATGTTGGATTTTTGGCTAAGAATCAGGCTCCTAATAAATATCCGGAACCTATTATTATAAAAGCCCTTCCGTCTTCAGACGGGCTTAGGCCTTTACTCTGTCTGGTTAGAGCTTTACGTATTTATAAACAAAGATCTCAGTTTTCAGAAAGGGACGAAAACGCTTCTTTCTGTCTCTGATGCCTAATAGAAAGGACATTATGGTCCATTCTATTGCTAGATGGATTCAATTAACTATCCGTACAGCTTACGATAATCTATCTTCAACTCAGCAGTCTGTGCGTAAGATTTCGGCTCATGAAGTAAGAGCTCTTTCTACATCTTGGGCTTACGCAAATAGTGTTGCTATTACAGATTTCATGAAGGCTACATATTGGTCTCAGCCATCCACATCCTGCTGCCCTCTTTGCTCTGGGCTATTTGACCCAGGGCAAGGGGAAGGGTGGGGGGGGGAGGGTGTTCCCTCAGGTCACCTGCTTTATAGTGAAAAGCAAGGGGATACCTCCTCCGGAGTCAGTAATTCTGAGTCGTTACCGGGATTGTTTTAAAGTGTAAAGTTAATGTTTAAAATTCATTCATGTCATATTTTTAAAGTGTAGCTCGGTGTGAAGCATTTGTATATGTCACGTGTCAAACGGGCGTTAATATACAATCCTCGGACACTTTTAAAGGAGTATAAAGAGTCTCAATTCTCTGGACTAACTTTATTTATTGGCTTACTTTAAAAATAATTAGTATAAAGGGTTATACTGGATGTTAATAGAGAACATGAATGTTATTATGCTCAATTATGGAGGGTATTGTGTCTTTCTAATTTATCATAAAATAAGAAAGATACATGTAAAGCCTAATACTCCTTTTCTCCTCGAGGGGATGACTCTATTTTATATAATTGAGCTTATTGGATTTTCCTCTATGTCCTTGGCCCTCCAGCCTTTTTACTATTCAGCTATGTCTGGGTCATTGGTACAGTATAAAAATGTTGAAAAATTTATAGTAATTTATATATTTTTTATACTTACCAATGACCCAGACGGGGATGGCCCTCCCAGGAGTTGGGAACTCATACCTCCCCGCTGAGTACATCGCGCTGACCAGGCACTGCTTGTAAGAATGATAATTGGCGCCAATTTCGAGACCTCCTTGACACTGCGCATGTGCAGTAGAGGCAAAGTATGGAGGGCCATTCAGGACATGATTTCTTTGGTTTTAGATGCAAATTTTGGGGATTGGGGGGCAAAATTTGTGTTTGGCCCTATATTTTAAGAGTTAGCACCAGCTATGTCTGGGTCGTTGGTAAGTATAAAAAATATATAAATTACTATAAATTTTTTAACTTTTCGAGAAAGCATGGACATTGTGGACAACTTTCTCGTCCATATCGTGACACGCTGTTTGAGAAGTTGCAACATCCTCTCTCAGTTTCGTAGCGCAGGCGACTCGATCATCATTCATGTGAATTCAACATTCTCAGACACCGTGAACAACTGTACTTTTGATTGTGGATATCCTGTAACCTGTCTGAAATCCATCCAAGGTACATGGTGAATGCTGTGGTACAGAAACACCAACAAAGTGGAATTTCCAGGCATACTGGATTGTGTTATGGGAAAGTAACATTCTCAACTTCAAGTGAGTTTCGAACCAATATAAAAAGCCCAATGCACAGAACCATACTGTTTGTTCCTTGTGCTTGCTTTGTCAAAGAAACTGAGTATATCATTTGGATGGATATTCCATCCCTGGGGTGATTTCTCATATATGTACTGGAATGTCCAGCTAAATTATTCATCTCAAAGTGTATAAGTCGCTAATTTAAAAAAAAACAAACAAACTGCTGTTTGCAAAGTGTTTGGACATCAGAAGCAACAAGCAATTACTTAAATCTGTGATTAAAAAATTTTCATGCAGACAAAATTCACAAAAGATGTAACATTGCAAACATGTACACAAATTTGCCCTAAGTGCTCGGATGTAAACAGACAAAGTGGCTTAAAATTTCTTATTTACATAGAAATAATTGAATGCCTCGGCTACATTCCAAATATTTGATTGCAACGGACATCACTGATGCATTATTTTAGCACTAACTGTATATTATCAGATTAAAAACATGTTATTCTTTCAAATGAAGAGCAGTTTTGCTTCCTATAAAACACACAGAACGAATATCAACAGAGGCAAACCGACAGTTTATGCAATAAATAGAAATAAGTGCATACAAACTTCACATTTGTTCTGAGAGACCTAATTTTGACAAATATGGAATATTGTGCTATGCCAGAACTTTCTGTGAGTGAGCTGGTTAACAAGATTGGGATGAAAAACTATAGCTATAGTTTTTCATCCCAATCTTGTTAACCAGCTCACTCACAGAAAGTTCTGGCACAGCACAATTTTCCATATGCTATAGTTTTTCATCCAAATCTTGTTAACCAGATCACTCACAGAAAGTTCTGGCACATCGCAATTTTCCATATGCTGTAGTTTTTCATCCCAATCTTGTTAACCAGCTCACTCACAGAAAGTTCTGGCACAGCGCAATTTTCCATATGCTATAGTTTTTCATCCCAATCTTGTAAACCAGCTCACTCACAGAAAGTTCTGGCACAGCACAATTTTTCATATGCTATAGTTTTTTATCCCAATCTTGTAAACCAGCTCACTCACAAAAAGTTCTGGCACAGCGCAATTTTCCGTATTTGTCGAAATTTGGTCTCTCAGGAGGACAAATGTGAAGCTAGTCAATTCTCACCTTCAAGTTAATTTATTTAATTATACGAGCACAAGCACGTTCACACAAGTGATATATGAAACATAAGGGTACCTTTGCATTAACAAACATTGTGGTTTTGTTAAATGGTCAACTATTTTTTTCAAATTCGCAACTTATTGCCCCTTTAAAGTTGTAATATTACTGCAACTTGAATGTTGTAACATCACAGCAACGTTATCTAAATTTTTAGCAGTTTACCCTTTACCCAATGCACACAATATCAAAATTTATTATGCCCCAACCTCCTTCGGAAGTTTAGTGGGGATGATAGAACAGCATGGGGGAAAGGATATTCACAAATTGCTGGTTTTGTCCACACATTCATACCAGATTTATTGCCCTTGTAAGACTTAGAAAAATAGTAGAATGAATGTTTTGCTTTTTAACTCTGGCATCAGTTGTCAGATTTTGATGGCCTTTGGTATGATGGTAGACCAGCATGAGGGACATGATATCCACATATTACGGGTATCGTCCTTACATTCCCACAAGAGTTAAAGCCCTCTGTATGAACGGTTTGCATTATAACTCTGCCATTTATGTGCAGAGTTTGCTGTCCTTTGATATGGTGAGAGACTAGCATAAGGGAGAAGACATCCACACATTGCAGGTTTCGTTCATACATACAGACCAGAGTTATGCCCCTTGTTGCACTTATAGAACTTTCCATAAAAACATTTTGCATTAGAACTCTGGAATGAGTTGTTGGATTTTGATGCCCTTTGGTCACCAGTGGTCACAATATGACCATTCTGGAGGAAAGAATATCTGCATATTGCGGGGTTACGCCATGCATACTTCTCACTGTTATGCCAATTTTTAGACTTAGGAACATTGTCCGTACTTTGTATTGCCCATATTGACATTGCAGCAGGGGCCATATGCAATGCTTCTCATTGCACTATTTTCTTGTTATTTCAAATATTATTTTTTTCAATTGGAATGAGCTTGATGAGCTTGTTCCAATGAAGATTCACATGATATGGTTTTGTTAGCATTGTTTGAAAAATATATTTTTATCTCCCGCTTTTTGAAAGCCCTTCTGTGTTTTTCGTTTCCAGACTCTAACTTTTCTTACAGTGACCGGATTTCGATGAAATTTGGGTAGTAGATCACTTTCATCAATTGTGGATCTAAGTTCGAATATGGGCATTTTCCGTGCATATTTAATTAGGTTGCTGAAATTTGATTGGCCGATGGTTTCCAGACTCTAACTTTCCTTAAAATCAACCGATTTCGATGAAATTTCAGATATGGATTACTTTTATCAATACCTGGGTCAAGTTCGAATGTGTGAAATTTTGTACCGAAAATCTGTCCATCTGCCTGTCCGTCTGCCCCGTGCGTCAATGCACCTCAGACTAAAAGCCGTATTTATGAACCGATCTTCACGAAACTTCTTGGGTATGTTTGTTATCATTGTGAGACCAGAATATGTGTTTTGGGGTTTGGTCCAAAATTCAAGATGGCCACCAGCAGCCATTTTGTTCCGAAATTGGGTGTAATCAGTTTTTTGTACAGAACTTCTGTTTGAAAGTTCGGATTTGAATAAATTTTTGTATGAATGTTTAGTAACATGCAATACATCACATATAATACAGGTTTTGTTTTCGTGTAAAAATTATGCAAATTAGGGAAACTTTGATTTATTCAGTGCTACTCCTAATGCACAGTAAGTGCACACCTTCCATGTTTTTCGTTTCCAGACTCTAACTTTCCTTACAGTGACCAGATTTTGATGAAATTTGGGTAGTAGATCACGCTCATCAATTGTAGGTCCAGGTTCGAATATGGGCATTTTCTGCGCATATTTAATTAGGTTGCTGAAATTTGATTGGCTGACGGTTTCCAGACTCTAACTTTCCTTAAAATCAACCGATTTCGATGAAATTTCATATATGGATTACTTTTATCAATACCTAGGTCAAGTTCGAATGTGGGAAATTTTGTACCGAACATCTGTCCGTCTGACCCGCGCGTCGATGCACCTCGGACTAAAAGCTGTATTTATAAACCGATCTTCACGAAACTTCTTGGATATCTTTGTTATCATTGTGGGACCAGAATATGTGTTTTGGGGTTTGGTCCAAAATTCAGGATGGCCACCAGCAGCCATTTTGTTCCGAAATTGGGTGTAATTAGTTTTTTGTACAGAACTTCTGAATAAATTTTTGTATGAATGTTTAGTAACATGCAATACATCACATATAATATGGGTTTTGTTCTCATGCAAAAATTATGCAAATTAGGGAAACTTTGATTTATTCAGTGCTACCACTAATACACAGTAAGTGCACACCTTCCGTGTTTTTCGTTTCCAGACTCTAACTTTCCTTACAGTCAGTCGATTTCGATGAAATTTGGTTAGTAGATCACTTTCATCAATTGTGGGTCCAAGTTCGAACATGGGTATTTTCCGTGCATATTTAATTAGGTTGCTTAAATTTGATTGGCTGGTGGTTTCCAGACTCTAACTTTCCTTAGAGTCAACCGATTTCAATGAAATTTCATATATGGATTACTTTTCACATCATTTTAATGTAATATGTCTTATAATACAGTCTTAATTTTTAGTGATTCTCACAGTAATAATCCACATCACATCACTTGCTTTGACACTGACCTCCGTGAAAATAAATCTGATAACCACTGTCTGAAGCACTGTCTGTTCTGTCTCTTCTAAATAACTTCCACTTGCAACTCAACTATATTCCACTGGATGCATTAATTCCCCTTGAAACTGCTGCCCAGCAGGAGACATGAATTCACTGAATTTGCTTGTTCAACTACTCATTTTGTAAATTACACAGGTGGATTTGGCCAATTCATTAGGTAAAGAATTCATGCTCTGCAAACCGATGTCAAAATACCAAAATGTCAAATTAAAATTTTTTTCCCCACAATGCGACTGCGAATTTAACCTCAATGACCTCTTGTCAAACAAGACTGAATTGGCTAGCGTCATTATGGAATAATTTGCAGGTTAAAATTTTGGTATTTCAACATCATTGTGCAGATGAATAACAGGAATATTCTATTAAATTCCAATAAAGTGGGCTTTGCTGTACAATATACTTTTCATTTCTGAATCCTCGTCAAGCCTGAAAATAAGCAATCTGTCATTTGCAAAATGAGGTCGCAGAGAGTGAATTTGCTGATGCTGTACCATACAGTGTGCCAATGTATCCTCTGGGTACCTCTTGCTGTTTATGCTTGAGACCTTGATTCAGAATGAGGTTCACAGAGGGTAAATTTAGTGATGCTACCCTGCTGTGCAGGGTAGCATCACCAAATTCACCCTCTGGGGTCCTCATTCTGCAGATGACAGTCTGCTTATTTTCAGGCTTGATACTTATCAAGGAGAAATATGAATTGGTTACTGTCTTTTGAGGAAACTTGGTCTTTATTTTAATTTGGCGTGCTCATGGGAATAATAAGAACACCAGCAGAATTCAAATTCAAGCTCTTCCCAATGGTTAATGGAAAAATGGAAGAGTTATGCTCCATTTTCTGGTAAAAAGTAGTGATTAACGAATAAGGATTTGCAACCGCCATCTGCTTGCTGATTAGTTGAGTGCACAATTGGCCGATTGTGAGTGCCGATGTCAGAACCCTAAGGAGTGGTATGTTCAATAACACATAGAAAGGGGTTAATTTTACAATTAAGCAAGGTTGATTGGTTCATTGACCTCAAGAGCGTGTCACTGTGTGTATCAAAATAAAAATGTGACGGCAGAAACAAGTTAACAGCACAGCATGTTTGATCAATGGTCAAAGATGCCGCACTGTTAACTTGTTTTTGGTGATGTCGTATTTTATGGAGTCATCACACAGGCCTTTAAGTTTATTTATTTTGGGGACACCATTTTGCCCTAACTTGGGGACATTAAAACCAGAAATAACAGTTTTATCCTGTTATGTTTTATTATCATGCCTTTCTTTGTGTTTCTATGGTCATATTATGATGGAAGTTATTCTAAAATGCAGAATAGGCACAGAGAATTTAAAAAAAATTTCTTGATGCCTTCACATCTTCTCTAATTTGAGGACACCTATAAAAGGTGTGAAATTGGGGTAATCTAAAGGCCTGCAACACAAGAGAGACATGGCTTTTGCTTCGTGAGCAGCTCTCAAGGTTAAGATCAAACCAATCAATGAGATTAGACCAATCATGATTGCTGCCATTCATTGTGGCAACTTAATAAGCTTGTTACTGCTTGTATGAGATGGTGAATGAAACTTAAATACAAATAGTATTGATCCGCAGTGTTCCAAGTAACAGTCGGCACGAAACGATGTTCAAACTCTTGTATTGATGGTCAACTGATGGCTTAAAATCAGCCGATGTCAGATGCATTTGCCAAACATCGGTTAATCACTAGTAAAAAGTCTTCGAAGATACAGCTTCCCTTCAATAACTTTGGTAGGCTAGATCAACAAGAATTAGATTTGACGGTACAAAATTAAAACTCATCTAAACCTCATCTAATTGTTAATCTTTGTGACTGTAGGGGTGTAGTTGGAGGGGCTGGTAGACTTGCTCTCCACACTTTTCCTGCAAAATGACAACCGTATATAATTCATGCTTTATACACCCAAAACTGGTTCATGTACTTTCACCCTGATATTTTGTCATATGTCCATGGTTATTTTTTTACTTTCCAGATACTAAAGCCTTCAAAAAGCACTTTAGGTGCTCCAATTGGCACGAAAAGTCCATTTTTTCCCCCAGGGAAGTCCCTGGACATTCACCTATGGGTGATTCACACCAAAACGTCCATATCTCCAAAACTGCACGGCACTGAGAATTTTTATTTGACGTGAGGCTTCCTTGGGACCAACAGAAAGGAATGGTAAAAAAAAAATTGCCATCGGTTCTGTCATAAGGTACTTTTTCGGGACTTTGAAAAAATGCTGAGTCAGCATTTTTTAACACTGTGGGCAATGGGAAAAAAATTAAAGAATCGTTTGCTTCCAAACCACTGCTCCAAAAGCTTTCATATTTTACATATAACATCTTTGGAATATTGATTCGCATATTTGTTGAAATCAAATCCCTCGGTCCATATTTGGGTTTCCTATGGGAGCTGAAATGTTCAAATTAGTGCAATATGAGGAATATTTTTTAAAAATCTTCTTTGGAAAATCAGAATCGTTTGATATTTGGTATGCAGTATCCTTAGGGGGGTGAGATTCAAGTTTGTTCAAGCCAAGTCCCTGGGTTCATATTTAGGCTGAAAATTTGGGGTCCTGGTCCGGACTTAGAAATTTTGGACCAAAATCCGGAAATGAGTTTTTTGTTTTTTTATGCGTTCTGGTCAGTTTTAATTATTTTTTTAACACTGAAAATTGGGGGTCCAGGTGGGACCTAGAAATTTTGGACCAAAATCCAGAAATTAGTTTTTGGTTTTTTATGTGTTTTGGTCAATTTTAAGACAAATTTTTTTTTTTTTTTTACACTGAAAATTTGGGGTCCAGGTGGGACTTGGAAAATTTTGGACCAAAATCCAGAAATGAGTTTTTTTGTTTTTATGCTTTTTGGTCAATTTTAAGACCCCCCAAAAAATGTTTTTTTACATTGAAAATTTGGGACCAAAATTTGCAAATTAGTTTTTTTGGTTTTTTATGCGTTTTGGTCGATTTCAAGAAGAAAAAAAAATTTGAGTCTGAAAATATTCTGTTTGGGACTTCGAAAATTTCCGAACAAAAATAAAAAAAAATGTTTTTTTATGCTTTTATCTCAATTTTGGGACGTAAAAGTGCAGGAACTGAAAATAGAAGGAAAATCCTGTGTATTGTGTGGGCACAATCGCTTCATCTAGTTGGTATATGCTTTTCTTAGGTGAGGTGTATTCAGCTTATTCAAGTCAAGTCCCTGGCTTGATATTTAGACTACCATGTCAGGTGAGCGCCCTCAGGCCACCTGGGGCCTCTTGTTATTTTTATTATGCTCGCTGCCCTGTCAGTCTGTCTGTTCAAAACAAATGGTTTCTGAACGATAACTTTAGTTTGACTGAACAAAATGAAACAAAATTTTATGCATGGGTTTATAACCACATAATACAGGTTGAGATTGATAGTGGGCTTGGTTCGTTATTTTTTGGCAAAGTTATGGCCCTTTTCCAACTTACACATTCATATTGGTTTCCGGATGATAACTCTAGTTTGAGTGAACGAAATGAAACAAAATTTTATACATATGTCTGTTTTATACATAGGTTATAACCACATAATACAGGTTGGGATTGATAGTGGGCTTGGTCCGATATTGTTTGGCAGAGTTATGGCACTTTTTCGACATAAAAAACATGTTGATATTGGTTTCCAGATGATAACTTTAGTTTGAGTGAACAAAATGAAACAAAATTTTGTACATAGGTTTATAACCACATAATACAGATTGGATTGATAGTTGGCTTGGTTCAGTATTTTTTGGCAGAGTTATGGCCCTTTTCCAACTTAGAAGACATGTTGATATTGGTTTCCCGATGGTAACTTGAGTTGTAGGTTTTTAGCTCAACTTGACAAAGTCAAGCTGAGCTATGGCCATCACTTCTCGTCCGTCGGCACGTCCACAATTTCCTTTGGCACACCTCACAGGTTGCATTTATGATCAGATTACTTTGAAACTTGGTATGCTTGTTTGGGGTGACCTCTAGATGGGAGCTATCGATTTTCTTCAATTTCTGTCAAAAAATGTTGCCGCAGCCAACGTTCTTAGAACTTAGTTTAGTCAAACCACAATATTTCCCCTTGGCACACCCTACAGGGCACATTTATGATTTGATTGCTTTGAAACCTGGTATGCTTATTTAGGGTGACCTCTAGATGGGAGCTATCGACTTTCTTCAATTTTTGGCAAAAAATGTTGCCACGGTCAACATTCGTAGAACTTAGTTTAGTCAGACCTCAGTATTTCCCTTTGGCACACCCTACAGGGCACATTTATGATCAGATTGCTTTGAAACCTGGTATGCTTGTTTGGGGAGACCTCTAGATGGGAGCTATCGATTTTCTTCCATTTCCGTCAAAAAATATTGCCATGGCCAACGTTCTTAGAACTTAGTCTAGTCAGACCACAATATTTCCCTTTTGTATACCCTACAGGGCACATTTATGATCGGATTGCTTTGAAACCTGGCATGCTTGTTTGGGGAGGCCTCTAGATGGGAGCTATCGATTTTCTTCGGTTTCTGTCAAAAAATGTTGCCACTGGCAATGACCTTCAATTAACTTAGTAAAAACTTAGTGCAGTTAAGCATCAATATTTCCCTTTGACACACCCTGCAGGGCACATTTATGATTGGAAACTTGGTGAGCTTGTGTGGGGTGACATCTATATGGGAGCTGTCGATTTTCTTCCATTTCTGTCAAAAAATGTTGACCTTTGAACTTAGTTTAGTCAGACCTCAATATTTCCCTTTAACACGGCCTTCAGGGCACGTTTATGATCGGATCACTTTGAAACTTGGTATGTGTGTTCCGTGTGACCTCTAGATGTGAGCTATTGCTTTTTTTCATTTCCATAAACATTGGTACCAATGATCTTCAGTTTTGCCATTTCATTTTTAACTTACCAAGTTCAAGTTTGTCAAGTTGAGCTACAGTGTCATTGACACTTTCATTTATATTTTATTTTTTATTACACTTTTTATCATCTATAGGTTACCACCATGTTATACAGCATAACCTGTTAACAGGTTACCATGTAAGCTATTTATGTTGAGGACTGTCATATGTACATCAATATAGTTGCTGGTGCCCCCTCTTGTCCCCCCTCAGCAGATGTCCATGTTTTTCAGCCTCTTTAAAAAGATCTTGACACTACAGTATGTGAAGCTAATATTTTTGTTTATCTTGTAGGTTGACGCCTCAGAACAACCATCAGAAGCCAACAGTTGTTGTGTTATGTGGACCACATAAACAAGGTGCTGAGGGTGTCAACTGTGCTAGGCAGCTAGCAAATCACAATGTGACAACTATAGTGTTTGTGCCAAATTTTGTAAAAATGAATCATAACCTGGAGAAAGAATTAGAATTGTATGATTTGTGTGATGGAATTAAAACAACTAGTACCAAAGGTAAAAACAGTTTTTTTTCCAAAGTATCAGAATCAGTATTAACCAATTCCAACCCTAATCACAGCACTTATATTTTGATGAAGATCCGAGATTCCATTCACTCAAAGATTCGCACAATAAAGCCAGCCAGAATCCATGTAGATTCTTGCTGTACCTCTGCTAGGATTCGCATGAGAAGAATTGAGTCAATTTAACCCTTTAGATAAGATGGCAGCAGCAAATTAACTAATACAAGGCCAACATGACCTGAACTATCCTGACTCTATGTCAGTAAAATTGTACAAATATGGCTGTCATTGGAACCAGCTCAAACCCCTCCCCCCACCTCACTCCCCCACACACCCCAAGATGGCGTCAAGTCAATCAATGCAATAACTTCTCTCAATCCGTGATGTTTGGTGACATGAAAAAAAAAGAAAAAAGTTTTCACCTCATCAAATGCCACTGCCCCACCCCCGGGAAGTGAAATAGCATGATATCCTCTAAACATGGGTATAAACAATTGACTAAATCTGACTTTATCACCATGTTGCAGTAATGATTAACCATTGTGCATAAATATATGACCTTAAACCTTAGGGCCTGGACAAGTTAACAGGCAGCCAAGATTTGACTAGAAACCACTGCCTACCTAATTTGTCTGTTGTCAGCAAGACCTCATGATGGCATGTTAAGGGCACCAGTTCTGAGGTCGGAAATAGGTCTTTAAGGGTTTAACACTAATAAATGATAAATAATCCTACCTTGCCAGAAAACTTATAACACATATCTGTGAAAAATAAATATGTTGATGATTTTCACATATTTTTATACAACAACCAATGGCCCAGACTAGCTAATGCTAACTCAAAAATATCCAGGACCAAACACAAATTTTGCTCCCCGCAATCTCCAAAATTTGCATGAAAAACCGAAAAAATTATGTCCTAACTGGTTCTCCATACTTTTGCGAACTGTGCATGTGCAGTATCCAGGAAGACACAGAAATTGGTGCCAACCATCATTCTTTGTTTGGCCCTTCTGTCAGTAACAATAAACTGACATCTGTACTTTTAAATCTCAGTTTTAATGATGCCAGACACAAATCAATGGTAAATTTGGTGGATCCAAGGACACATTTGGATGATGGAAGGAAGAAACGGTGGTTGGATATGTTCAGGGCTGTAACTTTATAATTTTTAGCTCAACTTTGGCGAAGCCATATTTGAGCTTATGCCATGGCCAATCGTCCGTCTGTCCGTCAACAATTCAATACGGCTTGGGCTAGAGGCCGTATTTATGAACCGATCTTTACAAAACTTCTTGGGTACTTTTGTTATGGCCGTGGGACGAGAACGAGTGTTTTTGGGTCCGACCCGAAATTCAAGTTGGCCGCTGGCAGCCATTTTGTACAGACTTTGGTGCAATCAGATTTTTTGCGCAGAACTTCCATATGTAAGCACTGATTTGAATAATTTTTTGTATGAATGTTTAGTACCATGGGGTACATCACATATAATACTGGTTTTTTTCTCGTGTGTAAATTATGCAAATTAGACTAACTTTGACTAGCTAGAGGCCATATTTATGAACCGATCTTTACGAAACTTCTTGGGTACCTTTGGTATCACTGTGGGACGAGAAAGAGTGTTTTCGGGTCCAGTCCGAAATTCAAGATGGCCGATGGCAGCCATTTCGTACAAAATTAGGTGCAATCAGATTTTTGCACAGAACTTCCATATGAAAGTGCTGATTTGAATATTTTTTGTGTGAATGTTTAGTACCATGGGATACATCACATATAATACAGGTTTTTTTCTCGTGCAGAAATTATGCAAATTAGATGAACTTTGATTTTTTCAGTGCTACTGACACACAGTAAGTACACGTGTCAATTCGGCTCGGGCTAGAGTCTGTATTTACTTTATTCACAAAACATCTTGGGTACCTTTGTTATCACCTTGGGATGAGAACGAGTGTTTCTGGGTGCGGTCCAAAATCCAAGATGGCTGCCAGCGGCCATTTTGTACCGAAATTAGGTCCAATCAGTTTTTTGTACCTAACTTCTATACGGCTCAGGCTAGAGGCCGTATTTATGAACCGATCTTTACGAAACTTCTTGGGTACCTTTGTTATCACCGTGGGATGAGAACGAGTGTTTTTGGGTGTGGTCTGAAATTCAAGATGGCCACCAGCAGCCATTTTGTACCAAAATTAGTGCAATCAGTCTTTTGTACAGAACTTCTGTATGAAAGTTCTGATTTGAATAAATTTTTGTATGAATGTTTAGTAACATGGAATACATCACAAAAAGTACAGGTTTTTTTCTCGTGCAGAAATTATGCAAATTAGATGAACTTTGATTTATTTAGTGCTACTTATACACTGTAAGTGCACATGTCAATAAGGCTCGGGCTAGAGGCAGTATTTATGAACCGATCTTCACGAAACGTCTTGGGTACCTTTGTTATCACCTTGGGACGAGAACGAGTGTTTCTGGGTGCGTTCCAGAATTCAAGATGGCTGCCAGTGGCCATTTTGTACCAAAATTAGGTCCAATCAGTTTTTTGTCACAACTTCTATACAGCTTGTATTTATGAATTGATCTTCACGAAACTTCTTGGGTACCTTTGTTTTCACCTTGGGACAGGAATGAGTGTGTTTTGGGGTGCCTTTGTTATCACTGTGCTATGAGAACAAATATTTTGGGGTTCAGTCAGACCCACTCTGGGACTCAAAGATTTCTTTTCTAGTTTGGCATCTGACTGTCACCCACCTTTACAATACTTTACCTATACATTTGTTACAGGTTACGGTCAGTATTTATGTACAGACCATTACAATACTTTATATGTACCTTTGTTATCAGGTCATTACCTAAATGTTTGTCATTGCTGTGTCACATACTATACATGTACATGTCTTGACAAGATGACTACAGTGTCATTGACACTTTCATTACAAAAATTATTTCATGTTTCCTAATTTCGGGACATGGGCCTAACGTCATCATTCTTGCTAATGATTTTTCCACTGTTTGTTAAGTGTTCCTTCCCTATTCTTCCTTGAAGCCCCCCAGTTAAACTCCCAAGCATTTTTTATAAATTTCTTGGGAGTTTGACGTGTTACACAGAATGTTTATTCTGTATATCCCTGTGGTTACGTCCTCACCCTAGGGGTGTTTAGGCATTTTGGTCATGCATCATATATCTGATGTATCGTTTTTTCTTCTGATGAAGATCTTGCTTTACATCGGATAGTTCAAACTCTGTTGCTGACTTCGGGCCTTTTTATTCAGTGCCTGGAGTCTTGTTTCTGGTTTTTCTTCTGACATTGTTCACATTGACAACGCTGTATAAATACATGTAGTTTCCTATTTATTATCATGGTAGGATTATTGTAAGATAAATATTCCGGTAGTGAAGCATTTAATTTTTTGGATAATAAAATTTTTTTGTCCACACTTAGGATCTATCGGGATACATTTGGGCTCATCGTTCCCATTGGGGAACTTGGGCTCCTGTCGAAATTTTTTCGAAATGTTTTTTTTTTGTAAATTATTTTTCGATTTATATTTTAAATGTTATTTATTATGTACCTTTTTCATATATTTATTGTGGAGTTGGTGGGAGTACTGTCGACTGTATTAGTCCCCTACCGGCATCGCCGGAGGGGACTATAGGTTTGCACTCTGTCCATCTGTCAGTCTGTTAGTATGTATGTCTGTCAGTCTGTCTGTCACACTTCAGTTTTCCAGAGTTTTTTTGGAAACGCTTCAATGGAATGATTTCATTTTTGGTAAACTACTATAGAACGATGACTTACAGATCAAGTTTGAGTTTCATGCTGATTGCATTATTCTTGTGTGAGTTACGGCCCTTAGAAATATGGGAAAAAGCACCAAAATATCAGTTTTCCAGAGTTTTTTGGAAACGCTTCAATGGAATGATTTCATTTTTGGTAAACTACAAAAGAACGATGACTTACAGATCAAGTTTGAGTTTCATGCTGATTGCATTATTCTTGTGTGAGTTATGGCCCTTGGAAATATGGAAAAGTGCCAAAATATCAGTATTTTTATACTGTACCAATGACCCAGACATAGCTGGTGCTAACTCTTAAAATATAGGGCCAAACACAAATTTTGCCCCCCAATCCCCAAAATTTGCATCTAAAACTAAAGAAAACATGTCCTGAAAGGCCCTCCACACTTCGCCCCCACTGCGCATGCGCAGTGTCAAGGACGTTCCGAAATTGGCGCCATTAATCATTCTAAGTTTGGCCCTTCATCAGTTAACATCTGACTGATCTTTGTGCTTTTAAATCTCAGTTTAAATGATGCCAGACACATAAATATTAGTGAAATGGTGATTCTAAGGAGGATAGAGAAGGAGGAGAGGAAAAGGATGTGTGACAGAATATTATCAGGGCTGTAACTTAAAATTTTTTAATGAAATTATGTTAAGTTACCTATTTTCAAGGCAGCAGCCATTTTGTTGTCATTCTGATTATTTAGTTACACTGTTTTTTAAGTGTTTTCCTCTCTCCCTGTCCTTTAAGTTCCCCCTTGCTATTCTCCCATGCTTTTGGCATAGTTTTTGTAATTATTATTACTAAATTTTCTTGGGAGTTTTAGCTGAATAACAGAATGAATTCTGTTCTTTCCCCATGTTTACGTCTTCACCTACGGGTGGTTAGGCGTTGTGTTCTGCATCTACCATCTGATGTTCTGCAGTTTCTTCCCTGGAAGTCTCTGTTTTGCATCAGATAGTGTATTTTTGGTAACTGATTTCGGGCCTGGGTGCCTGGAGTCTTATTTTAGTGTTTTTACACTCATTGTTTACATTTACAACAGCCCTCTGTGTGAGGGGGGGATTTCTAAAAAATAATATCTTGATGTTATTTTAATCATGACTAGATACATTATTATTGTTCGTAAGTGTTGAATAAATTGTTTAAAATATTTTTAAAATTTTTGTCCACACTTAGGCTTGGGATCCATTGGGGCTCAACGTTACTTTTCAGAAACTTGGGCTGTTCTGAAAAAATATTTTTTCAAAATATTTTGATTTCAATTATTTTTTCTATATTAATGGATCATATTATTATTATGTATTTTGATTGCCAGGGGTTAGTGCGAGTACCAGGACTTGTTTTCTTTTCACATTGAAAGGATATTGATCAATTGTTTTAAGAGGAAGTCTTCCTCTGACTTTATTATCATTCTATATGTGGTCAGTGTACTCGCATTAACTCCTGTTCGGTTTCGTATGATTTTGATGACAATATGGGAAGCGTATGTCACGGTATGTTGTTGGGGATTTGGACACTCCGGTCCTTTCCCCGCAGGGTCACTCTACTTTATCAATTTCTATTTCAGACGATCAAGATTAGGGTGATGTATCTGTGATGTCTTCCAAAAGTGTGCCTCCGTCGTCACAATTAATGAAGGGCTAGCGGAAAAGTGCTCATGTAAATACGCCAATTGCCTAAGAGGACCCTAGTAGGTTCGACGGCCTTTGACGTCCACGAGCTCGCCCGGTGTAGCGTCCATTCACCGAATGGTTCGGCAGCCGGGTTCGTCCGTTGCGGTCTAGAAGGAATTTTGGGGTGATGCGAGCACTATAAATTAACCTAATGCACACCCAGTGACGGCGGATCGGAGGGAGAATGCAGGAAGCCTTTTAGTCCGGTTCATAGCTCGTTCCGGTCCATCCGGACGGCAAGCGAGAGAGGCCCCTCTCTCGTTCAACAACATCTGGCCCCAGATGTTGTGGTACAAAATGTGTCGCAAGCGGAGCATACGTCCGTCGCTCGGGACGCTCCATTGTATAGGCAGTCCGCTGAGACTGCTAAGGCTTCCTCTTCTCGTCAGCGCACACGACCGCACCTTGGCTGCGTGACCGCCGATATATTACCAGCTTCGCCGATCAAGGATTCTTCGGCGACCAGGTCACACCATCTGGTAGCCAGGGACACGAGGCCTGCAGACTCCGGACGTTCGCATAGGAAGTGTGCGGGAGTCAACGTACACGGAGCTTCCGGCGGCAATGCATCGTAAGACCGCTACTGCACAGGCCTCGGGAACGGACGTGCTTTCCTTAATAGCACAGTTTATCGCAGCATCCCAGCATCAACTGAATCTGTCGCATATATTTTATCCGACGATGCTGGGTCGGGACGCTCCGCGGAAGCGGGTACGGACGTCCGAAAGTTTCATCCAGTCCGACGGGATACCGAAAGGGATTCGGAGGATTTCGAGCTTTCCCTTTCGGAACAACATATGCTGTTGTGTATGTCATCTGACTTGGTCTTCTACAGCTTCTTTCGTCGGACCAGAATGCTGCGATGCCGGATAAGAAACTGATAGCGTCGGTGGACTTAGAAATTTTTGGTTCGGTTCAGGGACATCGTCCCTCAGTTCCGACATAGTCCAATAATGTCATACAAACTTTCGAATTATTGAACGACGCTATATATATTATTATTTTATGCTTGCTATCCAAGCATTTCTGGTTTCTTGTTCGAAGAGTTATGGAGATGTCTTTCAAAAGTGTGCCTCTGTCGTCATAGTTAATGAAGAGTTAGCGGCAATAAGTGCTCATGGAATATGTCTATCGCCTACGGAGTGACATTCGCTAGCTCACCCGGTGTAGCGTACATTCATCGAATGGTTCGGCTGCCGGGTTCGTCCGTTGCGGTCTAGGGAGGAGATTTGGGTGATGCGAGCACTTTAATTACTTTAGTACTCACCCAGTGACGGCAGATTGAGGACAGATCGGAGGAAGCCTGTTAGTCCGGTTCCTGGCTTGTCCAGGTCCGTCCGGGCTGTGAGCGAGAGAGGTCCCTCTCTCGCCCAACAACATAGGGGACCGCATGTTGTGGTTCAGATATTTTACATTCGGAGCATATGTCCGTTGGTCGGGACGCTCCGTTATATTGACAGTCCGAGAGACTGTCTTTAATGCTTCCTCATCCTCACAGCAGGGCACACGACCGCACATTGGCTACGTGACCTCGAGTATCCGATCAGTTTCGGCATTCAGTGATTCCACGGCGAATAGGTCACGCCATCCGGTAGCCAAGGGACACGAGGCCTATACACTCCGTTCGCTCGCATATTGGTAGTATGCACGGGGGTAACGATCACGGAGCTTCCAGCGGCAATGCATCGTAAGACCGCTTCTCCTCAGGCCTCGTGCTATCCGAGTTAGCACAGTTGTTTCGCAGCATTCCAGCAATTGACAGTTTCTCGGTCGAATCAGGAATTATCCGACGGCGCTGGGTCGGTGCGGTCCGCGGTTGCATCAGCTACGGACGACCGAACGCTTTATAGGGTCCGACAGGATGGCGAAAGGGATTCGAAAGATTTCGAGTTTTCCCTTTAGTAGTATCGGAAGATGCCTTTCATATCTTCTGGCATTATCTTCCAGTGATTATTATTTCGGACTTCATTGCTGCGTTCTTGGATAAGAGACTTATAGCGTCATTGGACTCGGATTTTTCGATCGGTTCAGGGACATTGTCCCTGACTTACCGACGCAGTCCAATATTGTCATTACAACATGTGTTTTATTTTTCGACGCTATATATATATATATACAAGCCTGCTACTAAGCATGTTATTTAGTTTCTTGTCCGCGTTGCTCATTTCTGCCATTTTATCATTTATACAAATAGTTTATTTTGGCAGAGCAGGGCATACCGAGAGTTCATATGCGTCTAGACGGTGTGATTAAAGACTGCATATATTCTTTTTCGCCGTTTATGTCTTTTCCAATTTCAATGTTGGGAACGACATTATGTATAGTAGACTTAGACTTAGACGCTTTATTATACGTAATCCGCCTTACTGAGGCGTTATCATTACGTCTTCAAGAAAAGATTTACGGGATATTATTCTCAATGTAATTTCTTTTGAGGGCAGTAGTTTGTTCACGTATAACTCCGCCCTTCAATGGCTGATTGGAGTTAGTTAGACGTGACGCAGCCCTAGCTACATCCACACGCGTGGATAGTAAGGTTAAGAACTCTCTCAGAGTCGCTTCGTTCTCGGAGGAGCTTCTCTTCGACGGCAACTTTTCGGCAATCCATGAATTGCTCGATTTATACGTTCTCTTGGCTATCTAGTGTTACAAGAGATTCAGACTGGGGCAAACATTCGGTGGTTGACTCAGAGAGTGCAGCCGCAGTTGCCGGACCCGAGTGTGGCTGTTGTGTCGGTTGCCAGTCAAACAGCAGGGGTTCCGCGAGGGGAAAATGTTTGGGTCCGGTATTGGAAAAAAAATAAAATACAGACGCCGAAGGCGTCTGTTGCACGTGCCGAAGGCACGTGCAAATGTAGGGGGGTTTGGGGGGGTTCTCCCCCCTAGAAAATTTTGATTTCTAGGTGCTCTCTGGTGGCCTCTGGGAGCATTTTTCTCGCAAAAATGCTGAATAATTGAAGATGAAAACATGTATTTTTTTCCTCTGCAATACTCAAAATTTTTACAGAACATACAATACTACGACATTTGGTCCAATTTTTCATAAAAATACAAACGCAAAACAACACGAATCCACGAATTCTGACAGTGACGGCGCCACAGCGACTGCGACCTTGACTTCTTTTTTTACGCAACCCAATATGCTCCAACGTATATAATTGAAAATGCAGAACGAAACGAAATTTGTTTTCGTTTTAAAAGTTTAGTCAAACGAGCATTTTTTTTCTAAATCGACCCTACTTTGTTGGGGAAAAGTCGTTTGGCAACAAGGTCGTATGGCACCACAGTCTATTCGCCCCATCGGTACTGGATTTGCAGCATCGGTGGTCGTTTCGGACCAGTATGGTCATCTCATCATTATCAGTCAAACAGTTCGCTACCCGAATTCCGAATTGTCCTGTTGGACATCCTTTAATAATGTCGCTTAGGACCATACGGAATTCAGATTGCGAGTTGACAAACCATATCACTAGAGAGCGATTTTCAATCTATGAACCTTTTGGTTTGTATTAACGCGGAATCTACTGCTCCTCCTTTCAATTCTATCCACAAAACGTTCAAACATACCAACAGTAAACAGTTCACTGTTGATACGTTTGAAAGCTTTGTGGATAGAAAAGAGAATGGACACCACTGAGTTAACATCATCGAAACAGTTTGAAAATAAAGACTCCTAAGAGAACAGATCATATCGCTGGGCAGTGAGCGAGACCGCCTGCTCCCAGCAAAAGAAATTTAGCTAGTATGTCCCCACCCGTGGGCGACAAACGTAGAAAAATACTCCAGTTTAGTTTTAAACACCCATGAAACGTCCCAGTGATGGTAACCTTTAACAGCAAGGAGATGACTTCAACAGAAAGACTGGAGAGAATAGAACAGAACTCATTATAGGTAGCCCGCGAGACCGCGGCTATCCACCAAACTGTAAACGGAATGTTTTTCACTTACCAGTGGCGGATCTATAATTTCAGTTTAGTGGGGGCCCAGAGAACAAGGAATTCCGCCATTTTCCCGCGAACTACTAGTTCGTGGGAAAATGGCAGAATTCCTCGTTCTCTGGGCCCCCCTCCCCCCTAAACTGAAATTAGCCCAGCTCGAGTAGGGTGGGGATGGTGTAGCCACTGTAGGACTGTGGTTATGGCAGGCGCATAGCCAGGAAAAAATTGGGGGGTGGGGGGGCGAGTTATATATGGGGGCATAGCTAACAGATGCCGCAGGCCTCTGTTCCGAGCACCGAAGGCACGAGGATTAAACGGGGGTCGGGAGGGGGTTCTCCCCCAGGAAAATTTTAAAATTCTAGACTCCAATGGCGCGTTCTGGTGGGTTTGGAAAGTGAATATTTGTCTATTTCCCTCTTTCTCTCTTTCTACTGGTCAAAACATTTTTTTCGGGGGGGGGGGGGGGGGGGGGGGGGGGCACTAGGATTCCAGAGGTGGGAGATACGTGCTCCCCATGACTCCGCGACTGGGTTGTGGAGTGCCTTCACAAAGTATCTTTGCGATATTTACTATTAAATGTACAAAAATTCTTCAGATATCATTTTTGGGGGGTAAAAATGGGAGGGGGGGAGTGGGCCCCCCCCCCCCCCCCCTCTAGATCCGCCTCTGTCACTGACTGCTAATAGCCTAACTAAACCAAGTGAAGAGTAGAACAAGTCAAGTCTTTCACAATCGATATCAGCGAACAGCATTCTCTATATGTGTGCACATTTCTTGAAGATTTGGGGGGGGGGGGGGGGGGGGTAGATTCCCTTGAAATTCAATGGGTGCTGCCTCCAAGACTAGATAGAGGATAAAAATGTAAATAGCTCACCACTTAACACTTTACCTAACGAGTAGACAAAAACTGCCAAGCGCTATTATGAAAATAGCCATTTAATTTTTTTGATATTATGTACGTTCTACCAAAACATGGGTTGTGATCTCCACTGGAATGCGCGTGTCGCGCTCGTTCCAGTGAGGTGTAGCAACCTTTATTTTTTTATGAAAAATGTTTTTCCGGTGTTGACTGCCAGTGCTACCGATAGCGTGTAAGAACTTACTACTATAGTTTATATGAACTTTGTTTCAAGTCGCCGCTAGTGGAGAAGGATTTGAAAGGCTTAGTGTCCTATCGGAATAATCCCGTGTAAATTGTTCTGTTGGCGGGGAGGGAGTGGGGCAGGGAATTCGAGCAACCCCTGGAGACCGCTGACAACTTGCCGTCACGAGACAAATAGTGAGCACGTCTGACTGTGACTCATATAAATATAGGATATCAATTTGGTTACCAAACTCGACATCTGATAGTATCAGATGTCAAGTTCGGTAATCAACTTGATGTCATCATAGGCTCCAAATTTGTTCGTGTGAAGATTCAGCAACAGGCGTAGTTTCGACAGCTTTAAATTGATTATCTTGAATGGAGGACGGATGTTTAACGGATGTTTAAAAAAATCATGGATTTTGTGTGACCCTTTAGCATCTGTCGATTTTAATTTCTTCACATAATGCCCCTCCTTATGTGACATATTAGTAATTTTCAACCGTACTGATCTGCCAAAGTAAAATACATTCACACACGCCGCAGGAAATGTCTTCAGGAGATATAAATAAAAAGAGCACCGATTGGCTGATATATTCGTCTATGGTGACGTGAGGTCACCACGATTTTGCCGAACTTTGGGAATATCTTGCGTTCTATAAATACCGGTAGTCGAAGTTACGATCCCGGCAAATAATAAACACATCCCTCTGCTTCTTTGAGGATTCAATAGTAATGCTGATACTAGCCTAGAGAATGACTTTTGTATACGATTTCAACTTTATTGAATACATTGAAGAAAAACGTATAGAGGAAAAAACTCAACTTCTGGGGGAAAAATTGCTGCTTGATTTTGGGGGAATGGGTCCGTTTACCGGACCGAAAAACTGCCCGGCGGAATGCCTGAACAGATTGGGATATAATACTGATCCCTACGGATTCGAAGTGCCAGGGTCTTTGGGTTCCGCAGTCTTTTAGCAATCAGTTTAACTTCCGCGGAATAATGTTTTTTAGGCTTGCCTTATGTCATTGCATGAACATTATTCAGAAACGCATGCCCAAATTCCTGTCCTTTAATTCGACAGTAGTGGCGTATCTCCGGAACCAGGGAGGCACTCTTTCGTTTCCGTTATTCAATTTAATGGAAAGAATCCGTCTGTTGGTTATAGTACACCAAGTTCAGTTTTGGTCCGTCATATTCCGGGTCGTCTGATTGTTTTATCGGACTCCCGTTCTCTTACGGGTCGCTTGTTGCTGTCAGAATGGACTCTCAACAAACAAGTATTCAATCAGATTTGCTATCTATGGGAGCGCCCAATGATGATTTATTTATGACACAGCTTGCTAATCAATTGCAGACGTATGTGTTGGCTTGTCCAGATCTCTGAGCTAATATTGTTAACGCTCTATTGATCTATAGGACGGAATGATAGGATACGCGTATCCTCCGGCGCTGTTGTTTTAGCAGGTATTGCTAAGATAAACAACCACAATACATTTCTGTTGATAGCATCTCTATCTTCACAGAGATCATGAGTAATTTACTCTCTTGTCTACTGTGGGTCTTAATGTGAAATCTTCCTCTATGTGAGGATCTTTTTCACTGGGTAAATCGTGTCATCTTTATCACAACCAGCAAGGTCGCAACCTTCATGTATTCCGTTGTGTGGTCCGTATTGCATTGTAAGCACTGTACTGGACGAGCTTTGGACGCGATTTCTTACTATAGGAGATCCTCTTCTTCGCTATTCTATGCGGCTAAGTGGAGGCTCTTCCGTCGTGGTGTAGGGATCATTATGTTCATATTGTTGATCCCTCCATACTACTCATTGCTATTTTTTAGTATACTTGTTTCACAAGATCTACTGCAGCCTGTTATTATTTAGGTTATAGGTTTATGTTACCTCATACCTATGCACTCTACAATAGTTTACAATTGAGTCTTTTGTCTCTTTATCTAAGTCAGTTAGTAACTTTTTGATAAATAGACTTAGAATCTTTAGATTAAATTCCTATACGGATTTTAACTTCGGTTCTTATTTAGCTAAGTAATCATTTGAGCCTCTGGAAACAGTAGTTTTCAAATTCTGACCTTTTAGACAGTAATTCTGTTGGTTTCTCTTGTACTGTAGAGTCAGTGAGTTTCATGCACTATCGATGGATGATTTTCACTTTCATAGTTTCGGAATCAATACTTCCGTTACTATTTAGGTTGGATTGTTGCATAAGAGTTAGGCTCCTATTATCCGGAACCTATTATTTTAAGGTCCTTCCGTCTTCGTATGGGCATAGGCCTTTACTCTTTCCGGGTACAGTTTATGTATTTATAAACAGATATCTGTTTATTACAAAGGGCGTAAGCTTCTTCTGTCTTTGATGTCTAGTAGAAGGACGTTACGCTCCATTTTATTGTTAATGGATTCTATTAACTATCGGTACTGCTTATGGTATATCATTGACTTAGCAGTTGTGCTTAAGATTTCGGCTCATGAAGTAAGAGTTCTTCTACTTCTTGGGCTTACATTAATAGTGTCGCTATTATAGATTTTTGAAGGCCGCTCATTGTGCTCAGCCATCCACATTCATGAATTTTATCTTAGAAATATCGAGTCCATTTCTGGAGGCCTCTATTGTTAGGTCTATTATCTTCTGCTCAGAATGTCATTCACTTAACAGTTGCTACTATAGCTAGGTAGGCTGTCTGTTTCGGCAGTGTCTCCGTTCGGCTGCCCTCTTCGCTCTGGGCTATTTGACCCAGGGCAAGAAAAAGGGGGGGGGGGGGGAGGGTGTTCCCTTGGGTCACCTGTTTTACTATGAAAACAAGGGGATACCTCCTCCGGAGTTAGTAATTCTGAGCTGTTATTGGGATGGTTGTTTAGTTAGAAGTTTAGGTTTTTAAAATTCATTCAAGTCTTAGTTTTTAAAGTATAGCTTTTGAATATTGCATATGTCAACGGACATGATTATGCAATCCTCAGACACTTTTAGGAGTATAAGAGTCTCTATTCTCTAGACTTACTTTATTTATTGGCTTACTTTAAAAATTATTAGTATAAGGATTATATTGGATATTAATAGAGTACATGGATGTATGAAGCTCAATTTTGGAAGGTGTTGTATCTTTCTAATTTATCATAATTAAGAAAGATACATGTAAGGCCTATTACTTCTTTTTCCCTACAGGGGATGACTCTATTTTATTTTATTGAGCGTATTCCATTTTGCTCTATGTCCTTGGCCCTCCAGCCTTTTTACTATTCAGCTATGTCTGGGTCATTGGTACAGTATAAAAATGTTAAAAAATTTATAGTAATTTATATATTTTTTATACTTACCAATGACCCAGACGGGGATGGCCCTCCCAGGAGTTGGGAACTCTTGCCTCCCCGCTGAGTACATAGCGCTTACCAGGCACTGGTTATTAGAATGATTAATGGCGCCAATTTCGGAACGTCCTTGACACTGCGCATGCGCAGTGGGGGCGAAGTGTGGAGGGCCTTTCGGGACATGTTTTCTTTAGTTTTAGATGCAAATTTTGGGGATTGGGGGGCAAAATTTGTGTTTGGCCCTATATTTTAAGAGTTAGCACCAGCTATGTCTGGGTCATTGGTAAGTATAAAAAATATATAAATTACTATAAATTTTTTAACTTTCCAGACTTTTTTTGGAAATGCTTCAGCGGAATGATTTCATTTTTGGTAACCTACTATAGAACGATGACTTACAGATCAAGTTTCATTTACACTCTGTTCATCCATCCGTCAGTCTGTCAGTCAGTATGTCGGTCATACTTTAGTTTCCGGACTTTTTTTGGAAACGCTTCAATGGAATGATTTCATTTTTGGTAACCTACTATAGAATGATGACTTACAGATCAAGTTTTATTTGCACTCTGTCCATCCGTCAGTCTGTCAGTCAGTCTGTCAGTCATACTTTAGTTTTCCGGACTTTTTTTGGAAATGCTTCAACCGAATGATTTCATTCTTGGTAACCTACTATAGAACGATGACTTACAGATCAAGTTTGAGTTTCATGCTGATTGCATTATTCTTGTGTGAGTTATGGCCCTTGGAAATATGGAAAAGCGCCAAAATATCAGTATTTTTATACTGTACCAATGACCCAGACTTAGCTGGTGCTAACTCCACAAAAACCAGGGCCAAACACAAATTTTGCCCCCCAATCCCCAAAATTTGCATCCAAAACAAAAAGAAATCATGTCCTAAAGGACCTCCATAGTACGACTCTACTGCGCATGCGCAGTGACGCAGTCGTCCCGAAATTGGCGCCAAATATCATTCTCTGTTTGGCCCTTCATCAGTCAACATCTCACTGATCTTTGTGCTTGTAAATCTCAGTTTAAAGGATGCCAGACACGTAATTCTTGGAGAAAATGTGATTCTAAGGAGGATAGAAGGAGGAGAGGAAAAAAGAAGTGGCAAAAAATAATCAGGGCTGTACTTAAAATTTTTTGTTGAAATTATGTTAAGTTGCCTATTTTCGAGGCAAACGCCTCTTGTTGTCATTCTTGCTAATTGTTGCACTGCTTATTCAGTGTTTCCTCTCCCCTAACCTTCTAAAGTCCCCCCTTGCAATTCTCCCATGCTTTTGGCATATTTTTTGAGAAGTTTCATTTCTAAAAATTCCCTGGGAGAGTTGCTTGGTTACAGAATGTTTTCTGTTATTTTCCCCATAGTTACGTTTTCACCCATGGGTGTATAACGTTTGTGTTCTGCATCTTCCATCTGATGTTCTGCAGATTCTCCCCTGGGAGTCTCTGTTTTGCATCAGATAGAGTGTAATTGATGACTGATTCCGGGCCAGTTTTTTCAGTGCCTGGAGTCATGTTTTCTTCTGTGTTTACACTGTTTGTTTTCATTGGCAACAGCCTTTTTTGAGGGGGGCTGTTTGCCTTTGAGGTAGTTTATCTCATTATAAGATACATTTATATTATCCGAAAGTGTCTCATTAATTATTTTATATAATTTTAAAATTTTTGACCACACTTTGCCATCGGATCCATCGGGGCTCAACGTTACTTTTCAGCAACTTCGGCTTCTCTGAAAAAATATTTTTTCAAAATTATTTTGTTTTGCAATTGTTTTTTCATTTATTAATGGATCATGTTATTATGTATCTTTGTGTCAGGGGTTTTTGCGAGTAACTAGGACTTATTGTTGTTCTTTCACAATGAAGGGACATTGTTCAAATTGTAATAGGAAGAAATCTTCCTCTGACTTTCATGATTATTGCATTAATTGTAGTCAGTGTTCTCGCATTAATCCCTGTCCTGTATGTGAACATTGGGATGAGAAACATTGGAAACGTGTGTCACGATATGTTGTTTCTGGAGAAAGTGCGATGCCGGCTCTTTCTCCACAAGGTCACTCTACTCTCTCAGTTTCTATTTCAGAGGAACCAGAACAGGGTGATGTTTCCATGTTATCTTCTTCAAGTGTGCGTCCGTCGTCACAATTAAATACAGAGCTAGCGGCAAAAGTGCTCATGGAGATTAGACAAATGTCGTCCGCTAGCTCGCCCGGTGTAGCGTCCATTCACCGAATGGTTCGGCAGCCGGGTTCGTCTGATGCGGTCCAAGAGGAAATTTTGGGTGATGCGAGCACTATAAAAATAATAGATGCACACCCAGTGACGGCGGATAGTGAACGAGAACGGAGGAAGCCTTTTAGTCCGGTTCCTAGCTCGTCCAGGTCCAGCCGGGCCGCGAGCGAGAGAGGCCCCTCTCTCGTACAACAACATCTGGGACCAGATGTTGTGGTACAAAATGTGTCTTTAGCGGAGCATACGTCCGTCGCTCGGGACGCTCCGTTGTATAAGCAGTCCGCAGAGACTGTTAAGGCTTCCTCTTCTCGCCGGCGCACACGACCGCACCTTGGCTGCGTGACCTCCGATATCTTGCCAGCTTCGCCGATGAAGGATTATTCGGCGACCAGGTCACACCATCCGGCAGCCAGGGATTCGAGACCGATGGACTCCGGACGTTCGCATAGGAAAAGTATGCGGGAGCCATCTGATGCGGAGCTGCCCTCGGCAAAGCAGCGAAAGACCGCTCCTCCGCAGGTCTCGACGTCGGACATTCTAGTGCAGATAGCACAGCTTATCGCAGCATCCCAGCAGCCGACAGAGACGGTGTCGGATCGAGAATTATCCGACGGCGCTGGGTCGGTACGCTCCGCCGAAGCATCGGGGGCGGACGACCGGGAACATCGGGAGGTCCGACCGGATGGTGAAAGGGATACGGATGAATTGGAGCTATCCCTTTCGGAACAACACAAAGCTGCCGTAGACTTCATCCGGCACTTTCTTCCTCAAGTTGTTCCGTCGGGCCAGACTGCTGCGCTTCCGGACAGGAGAATTATAGCGTCATTGGACTCTGATTTTTTCGAGCGGTTCAGGGACATCGCTCCCGAGTTTCCGTCGCAGTCCAATAATGTTGCAAGAACATTTGAATTATTGAACGACGCTATTTTTAAACTTGCTTCCAGGACAGGGAAAGCAAGCTTCTTGTCCGCAAATACTCTCAACCTGCCTTTCATTAATGCAAGGAATAAATTCGACACGGCAGGTCAGGGTATACCGAGAGTTCCTCTGCGTATGGACGACGAGGCGGAAGACTTAGAGCTATCATTACCGTCGTCAGCTTCTATTCCAACCGCAGTGTTGGAAACAGCTATTGCGTCTAACAGAGCCAATTTAGATGCCTTATCTTACGCAGATCACCTTACGAAGGCGTTATCACTGCGTCTTCAAGGGGAAGAGTTTCAGGATATACAATCCTCCTTAAGACTTCTTTCAAGGGCAGTAGCTTATTCCACGTGTAACTCCGCCCTTTCAGTGGCAAATCTGGAGTTGGTTAGACGTGACGCAGCCCTGTCTACATCCACACTAGTGGATTCTAAGGTGAAGAACTCTCTTAGAGTCGCTTCGGTCTCAGGAGATCTTCTCTTTGACGGCAAGCTTTCCGCTATTTATGATAATATTAAAAAGAAAGCTAGTGATTCTCTGTTGTTTAGATCCGCTCCTAAAAGGTCGGATTCAGCAGACACGAATAAGGCGGGCACTTCTGGGTCTTATCCGCCCAAGAGAGGTTCCTATAGAGGTTCCGGTGCGTCCTCTAGCTCTTATTCGAGAGACTGTCAGGATAGCGACTCTCGTTCGGGACGTCCTTCAGGCCGGGACAATCGGTCGGACGCCCCGAGGTCGACGAGGCGAGGTGCGGGTCGTGGAAGACGTGGTTTCTCCTACCGCAGGCCTCGCAGATCCAGGAGGTGATGGCTCAAACCTCTATCGCGTTCCGGTTGGCGGAAGGTTGTCGAGTTTTTCTCAAGAGTGGGCGTCGATTACGGACGACCCGTGGGTGAGAGGAGTGACTTCGGAAGGTCTAAAGATATCCTTCAAACGAAAGCCTCCATTAACTCGAAGTCCAAAGTGGACTCATCTTCCGTCAAACCCTCAGAAAAGAGACGCTCTGCTATCAGAGGTGCAGTCTCTTTTAATGAAGAACGCGGTAGAGGTCGTAGAAAACCAGGAATCGCTGGGATTCTACAGCCATCTGTTTCTGGTTCCGAAACCAGACGGCTCGTTCCGTCCAGTCATAGATTTGAGCTGGATAAACAAGCTGATCATCGCTCCGAAGTTTTATATGGAGACGATTCGATCGGTCAGAGCGAGTATTCGAGTGAACGATTATGCAACGAGCATAGATCTCAAAGATGCGTACTTTCACGTCATGGTACATCCGACATTCCGAAAGTATCTACGCTTCGCAGTCCTAGGAGTGGTGTATCAGTTCCGGGCCATGTGCTTCGGATTGAATCTAGCACCCTGGGCTTTCACTCGGGTAATGAACTCGGTAATGATCTACTTCCGAGCTCATTCGTCTGCGGTAACGTCGGCCTACCTGGACGACATTCTTCAGAGGTACGGCAACGAGTTAACGCTTCAGAACGATGTTCAGAATCTTCTTCTATTGCTCCGACGTCTCGGTTTCATAGTAAACGAGGAGAAGTCGGATCTGGTGCCGTCCAAGTCATTCACTCATCTGGGAATGAGCTTCGAGACGCACAACAATCTCGTTCGTCTGCCGTTAACCAGAGCGAAATTAGTCAGTTGTTACGCTCGCTATTGTCTAAATACAGACAAAGTCACAGCGAGAGAATTTATGAGACTGATAGGTCTGTGCGGAGCCGCTGCGGATCTCATTCCGATGGGACGGCTACGCACACGGCCTCTTCAAATTTTCCTGACTCAGAATTGGAGTGTGAAAATTCATTCGCTCGATGTAGACGTTCTCTTGTCAGATCAAGTGAAACAAGAGATTCAGACTTGGGCAAACATTCAGTGGTTAACTCAAGGAGTTCCGCTGCAGTTGCCGGATCCGAGTTTTACCATTATGACGGATGCCAGTCAAACAGGTTGGGGTGCATCATTAATCCCAACGGATTCGAGATGCCAGGGTCTTTGGGATCCGCAATTCCTGTGCAAGCACATAAACATCAAGGAAATGATGTCAATTTGGCTTGCGTTACGTCACTGGATGGACATTATTCACGATGCTCATGTCCAAATCCTATCCGACAATACGACAGTAGTGGCGTATATACGGAATCAGGGAGGCACTCATTCAGTTCCGTTGTTCAATCTAACGGAAAGAATCCTTCTGTTTGCGTTGGAACATCACGTTCTTCTTTCGGTCCGTCACATACCGGGTCGTCTGAATGTGCTAGCAGACTCCCTTTCTCGAAAGGGTCGCTTGTTGCCGTCGGAGTGGACTCTCAACAAACAAGTATTCAATCAGATTTGCTACCAATGGGAACGGCCAATGATAGACTTATTTGCGACACATCTCAACAATCAGTTGCAGACGTATGTGTCCCCGTGTCCGGATCCAAGAGCATTTGCTGTAGACGCTCTATCGATCCCTTGGGACGGAATGATAGGATATGCGTATCCTCCAGCGCCGTTAATTCAACAAGTATTGCTAAAGATAAAACAATCTCAATGCAAGATTCTGTTGGTAGCATCTCTGTCGCCACAGAGGCCGTGGATAAATCTACTCAGGTGTCTGTTGTGGGATCTACCGCGGAAGCTCCCTCCACGAGAGGATCTTCTTTGGCAGGGGAAATTGCGCCAACTGCATCACAACCCGCAAGGTCTCAACCTTCACGTTCTTCCGTTGTGCGGTCCTTCTTGCATGGCAAGCACTTTACAGGACGAGCAGTGGACGCGATTTCTAACTGTAGGAGGACCTCCTCTTCGCTAAACTATGCGGCTAAGTGGAAGGTTTTCCGTCGTTGGTGTAGGGATCATTCTGTTGATATATTTGATCCCTCTATACCAGACATTGCTAACTTTCTAGTATACTTGTTTGACGAAATCAAACTGCAACCGGTTACTATAAAGGGTTATAGATCTATGTTATCTGATACCTATGCACATCATGATAGTTTACAAATTGGATCTAATGTCTCTTTATCGAAATTGGTTAGAAACTTTTCGATAAATAGACCCAGAACTCTTAGATTAATTCCTAAGTGGAATTTAGCTTGGGTTCTCCTTAAATTGAAGGAAAAGCCATTTGAACCTCTTGGGACAGTAGATTTCAAATTCTTATCTTATAAGACAGCTTTTCTCTTAGCTTTCTCTTCTGCCAGAAGAGTCAGTGAGCTTCATGCACTATCGGTGGATGATTCTCATTATCGTAGTGTTGGGAACACTATCACCTTCACTACTAATGTCGGTTTTTTAGCTAAGAATCAGGCTCCTAATAAATATCCGGAACCTATTGTTATTAAGGCTCTTCCGTCTTCAGACGGGCGTAGGCCTTTACTCTGTCCTGTTAGAGCACTACGTATCTATAAACAGAGATCTCAGTTCATCAGAAAGGGACGGAAACGTTTCTTTCTGTCTTTGATGCCTAATAGAAAGGACATTTCAGTCCATTCTATTGCTAGATGGATTCAGTTAACTATCCGTACTGCGTATGAAGATTTATCTTCTTCTCAGCAGTCTGTGCTTAAGATTTCTGCTCATGAAGTAAGAGCTCTTTCTACTTCCTGGGCTTATGCTAATAGTGTTGCTATTACAGATTTAATGAAGGCTGCTTATTGGTCTCAGCCATCCACATTTACTAATTTTTATCTCAGAAATATTGAGTCCATTTCTGGAGACCTGCATTGTTTAGGTCCGTTATCTGTTGCTCAGAATGTCGTCCACTAAACAGTTGCAACTATAGTTATGCAGGCTTTCTGTTCCGGCAGTGACTCCGTCCGGCTGCCCTCTTCGCTCTGGGCTATTTGACCCAGGGCAAGGGGAAGGGGGGGGGGGCGGGTGTTCCCTTAGGTCACCTGCTTTATAGTGAAAAGCAAGGGAATGCCTCCTCCAAGACAGTATTTCTGAGTCGCTTCCGGGATGGTTTTAAAGTGTAATATTAATGTTTAATTTCATTCATGTCTTATTTTTAAAGTGTAGCTCGGTGTGAAGCATTTGTATATGTCAAGTGTCAAACGGGCTTTAATATACAATACTCGGACACTTTTAAATGATTATAAAGAGTCTCAATTCTCTGGACTACTTTATTTATTGGCTTGTTTTAAAAATAATTAGTATAAAGGTTATACTGGATGTTAATAGAGAACATGAATGTTATTGTGCTCAATTATTAAGGGTAGTGTATCTTTCTAATTTAAATATTAAATAAGAAAGATACATGTAAAGCCTAATACTCCTTTTCTCCTTAAGGGGTTACCTCTTTATTTTATAATTGAGCTTATTGGATTTTCCTCTATGTCCTAGGCCCTCCAGCCTGTTTACTATTCAGCTAAGTCTGGGTCATTGGTACAGTATAAAAATGTTAAAAAATTTATAGTAATTTATATATTTTTTATACTTACCAATGACCCAGACGGGGATGGCCCTCCCTGAGTTGGGAACTCTTGCCTCCCCGCTGAGTACATAGCGCTGACCAGGCACTGCCAGTAAGAATGATATTTGGCGCCAATTTCGGGACGACTGCGTCACTGCGCATGCGCAGTAGAGTCGTACTATGGAGGTCCTTTAGGACATGATTTCTTTTTGTTTTGGATGCAAATTTTGGGGATTGGGGGGCAAAATTTGTGTTTGGCCCTGGTTTTTGTGGAGTTAGCACCAGCTAAGTCTGGGTCATTGGTAAGTATAAAAAATATATAAATTACTATAAATTTTTTAACTTTCCGGACTTTTTCTGGAAACCCTTCAATGGAATGATTTCATTTTTGGTAACCTACTATAGAACGATGACTTACAGATCAAGTTTCATTTACACTCTGTCCATCCATCCGTCAGTCTGTCAGTCAGTCTGTCGGTCATACTTTAGTTTTCCTGACTTTTTTTGGAAACGCTTCAACGGAATGATTTCATTTTTGGTAACCTACTATAGAACGATGACTTACAGATCAAGTTTTATTTGCACTTTGTCCATCCGTCAGTCTGTCTGTCAGTCTGTCAGTCATACTTTATTTTTCCGGACTTTTTTTGGAAATGCTTCAACCAAATGATTTCATTCTTGGTAACCTACTATAGAACGATGACTTACAGATCAAGCTTGAGTTTCATGTTGATTGCATTATTCTTGTGTGAGTTATGGCCCTTGGAAATATGGAAAAGCGCCAAAATATCAGTTTTCAGGACTTTTTGGGAAATGCTTCAATGGAATTCATGCTGCTGATCACATCTAGTTATAACATTTGTATAATTATTAATGTTCATTAGTCCGGTAGGGGACATTGTATTGCTTCAGCATTACGTGTGCTCTTGTTTGATTCATTATGAAAGCTTATTGCTCAAAATGCAAGGCGAGGAAGTCTTCCTCAGATTTACATTCTTGTTGCCTTGCTTGCAGTCGGTGTACTCCCACTAATTCTTGCTCAACATGTTTCGGATGGGATGACAAACGTAAGTATAAAAAATATATATATATAAATTACTATAAATTTTTTCATATTTTTATACTGTAACCAATGACACAGACTTAGTTGGTGATAACCCCAAAATATCTAGGGCCAAACACAAATATTGCTCCCCAAAATTTGCATGCAAAACCTAAAATTAGAAGTCCTAACTGGCCTTCCATACATTTTACCCTCCATGCATGCACAGACGCCAGGAAATCACCGAATCTGGCGCCAATAAAATCATTCTTTGTTTGGCCCTTGTCAGATAACAACAAACGGATATTTGTGCTTTTAAATCTCAATTAATGATGCCAGACACAAATCAATGGTTAAATTGGTGGATCCAAGGATAGAACTGGATGAAGGAAGGAAGAAAAGGTGGTTTGAAATGTTCAGGGCTGTAATTTTATAATATTTATTAAAATTAGTTCATGTTTCCTAATTTCGGGACATGAGCCTGACGTTACTGATTGATTATGATCTATCCACTGTTTATTTAGTATTCCTTCCCTGCCTTCCCTTGATCCCCCCCAGTTAAGCTCCCAAGCTTTTTGCCTTGTTTTAATAAAAAAAATTTCTAAAATTTATTGGGAGTTCAAAGTTTTATGCAGAAGATTATTCTGTACATCCCCAGGGTTACATCCTCATCCTTAGGGTGTTCAGGCGTTTTGGTCATGCATCTTACATCCAATGTATCGTTTTTTTCTTCTGAGGAAGATATTGCTCTACAGCAGATAGACTTGTTTCTGTTGCTGACTTCGGGCCGTGTTGCCTGGGGTCTTGATTCCGGTGTTTTGTTTACCTTACATTACTCTAGGTAGTTTCCTGTTTTTGTTTAGGAACAACAGTTGTAAATAACATTAATTATTCTGATAGTGTGGTAGTTAATTTTACACAGTTTTTATAATTTTGTCCACACTTAGGCTTTTTAGGGCTCATCGTTCCCTTTGGGAACTTGGGCTCTTATATTAGGAAAATTTTTTATTTTATTTTTGAAAGAGTTTTTCTTTTGGATATATTTATTTCATTGATTATATTTAATGTTATCTTATATGTAGATTTGGTGGTGGTACAATGACATATATTAGTTTTAGGTAATTATTTTTATCTAATAATAAGGCAAATAGAGGAAACCTTTCCTTTATTTACTTGGTCGTTGTAATGAGTTTACTTGATGTACTACCACTAATTCTACTCCATGTATCAGAGTTCAGCAGTATAGGACACTAGTCAGACGACGTGGTAGCAGAGACAGGGCAACATCTGCAGCTGAAGACTGGTTTTTGATCATTCAGGGCCGTAGGAACTGCTTTGACAAAGCAACCCAGCTTAGCAGTGACTTTCAGAATGCATCTGGGGTAAATGTGTCGATGCAGACTATCTGGGCAAGGTTGCACGAAGGTGGTCTCTGATTGAGGAGATGATGTATTCGCATTCAGCTGTCCCAGAACCACCACAAGGCACGATATGAATGGGCCATGGATTACGTTGGATGGAACAGAGAAGATTGGCGACCTGTTCTTTTTTTACATATGAGACAAGGTACTGCCTAGGCAACACAGACAGGCGTTCTAGGGTATAGAGAAGACCAGGAGAGCGATTCCATGCAGCCATCATTACTGAGCATGACCGCTATGGTGGAGGGCAAATAATGGCCTGGGGTGGCATCAGCTGGGATGGACGTACAGAGCTCTGTGTCCTTGACCGTGGTACATTGACTGCACAGCAGTATATTGATGAGATCCTAGATGCCCACGTCAGATTGTATGCAGGTGCAGTGGGTGATAGATTCATTCTGATGGACAATAATGGCCATCCTCATGTTGCCCATGCTGTCCGGGAGTACCGACAGAGGGAGGGGATTGAGCGTATGGACTTGCCAGCAAGATCCTCTGACCTCAATCCAATCGAACATGTCTGAATGAGTTGCAGCTTGCAATTTCAGTCCGTCCAGTTCAACCAAGAAGTGTCCCGGAGCTTGGTGCCATGCTGGTCCAAGAATGGAACAACATCCCACAAAGCACCATCTGGAACCTGACTGGGAGCATGAGAAGGCATTGCCAGGCTGTAATTAACAATAATGGGTCTCATACTCGATATTGAACCCATATCAGTTGGCTCCGTCAACTTTTTGGCAAATTTGAAAAATTTCCTCTTTTACCAATAATATCCATTTTCCATGGTTATCGTATTCAAAAGCTAAAAAATAATGTCAAACACAAACAAAATCTCAATTTCTGTACTTAAATCATTAAAGATATAATTAAATAAAAAATATACACTTTTCATAACAATATTTCAACTAAAACGTAAAGCAGGTGGTTGGATATATAAGAACTTTGAGGCCAGTTGGATCAGTTATGGAGTTTCCAACAGGCCGTCTATCCATACATTCTCTTTTTTGGCTTCATTATTCCGAGTGGTATATTTTTTCTCCGAACAGTCATTTCTTTTAATGGACCTAGGGAACAATGAATTATTTGGGGACGGTCCGTGACAGGTTTTTTAATCGTATCCCTTTCCATGTTCTGAATTCAGTTTTCAACCGTAAGTGGTATACAAGGCATATTCCTACTCTCATATAATTGAATGGTTACAATTTGGAGGTTCATTATTGGAAATAATTGTACACCTAAACGTGGTTGCCTGTGTGTTGGCTAAGAAGGGTATAAGTTCTATCAGATAACTTTCCATTGGGATTTAATTGGACAAGTTGAAGGTTGTACATACTGATATCACCGGTTTTTGACCTATCTACATATTCTGGATGCAGCATACATTCTGAAGCAATTTTTATAACCGGGATTGCCACGATGTAGCCTTAGCTGCTGATGTGGCATTAAGCACTAATAAATTAATAATATTTAATAGCCAGGTGCCTTTTAGACGAATATATATATTATCCGGTACTGCTTTTCACTGATTCCAGACCACTCCCCTCTTTGTTTTGAAGATTATTCCTTCAAAACGGGGAGGGGGGGGGGGGTGTTTTCCTCCTTACCTCTTCTGACTTTTTAATAAGTGTGTAACTATGAGTTAAGTTGTTATCGTCTGTAGATTATTCTGATCTTATGTACAGCTTGTTACATTATATGTGGCGTGTGTTTGTGGGCGTTAGTCTCTCACTCTCGGACACACCTTTCCTAATTTTAAGTGTCTTATTCTGGACTAGCCTTAAAATTGGGGGCTCGTTACACCCATTTAGCGTAATCATCTATGCTTAGTAATAGGGAATTACTTGGATATTGCTCCTTATTTCGGTGGTATGTCTTCTCGGTTGGTATATAGAGAGAGATATAGGTAATTCCTTAAATTTCTAATCTCCTTTTCACTTTGGGAGTTCTAATGCAGACTAAGGAGCTGTATTTTGGTCTGCTATTTCTTTAAGTCCTAGGCCCTCAGCCTTTTTACGATTCAGCTAAGTCTGGGCCATTAGTTTTAGAATAAAAATATGTTAAATTTAAAGTAATTTGTATATTTTTTATACTTACCAATGGCCCAGACGGGGATGGTCCTCCCATGACTGGGCACTCATACCTCCCTGCTGAGTTATCACTTCAGTAGGCAGAACTAGGAAGAATGATGTTGTCGCCATTTCCGGTCTCTTCCTGGGTACTGCGCATGCCCAAGTACTAAAAGTATGGAGGGCCAGATAGGACTTTTAATTTTTGGTATTGTATGCAAATTTTGGGGATTGGGGGGGGGGTGGGTTCAAAATTTGTGTTTGGCCCGTAATAATATTGGGGTTTCACTAGCTAAGTCTGGGTCATTGGTAAGTATAAAAAATATACAAATTGCTTTAAGTTGATCATTTTCCAATATCGGAATTTGTTTTTATCAATAATATGTCAAATATGTTGCAAATATCCAGTTTGCTTTGCCGTGAAAAATGTGAAAATCATCAACACATTTATTTTTCACAGATATCAAAGTATACTGTTTAAAAAGAGATCGAAAAATTGCAAGACATCGGGAAACTGAAAAGCTTTGAGAATTTTTCTTTTTTGTTGATCATTGTTTATTAATAGAAACTTCTTCAGTCCCCCCAATGATGGCAGGGGTGGAGTCATATTTCTAGTGACCAATGTGCATTCCAGCAATCCAGCAATCCAGTTATGTAGACATCAGTGGTCCAAGCATTAAAGAAATGGTGATTATTGAAACTTAATTTACAATGTAATAGAAACCAACAGCTGGGAATAGGGGGTGTGGGTGTAAATATCCCCTACCAAACCAACCACCACCCAACCTCACCCCCACTTGCAGTTCCTAAACCCTCTTGTTACTACTTCCCCTATAATGTGTTCTGCATTGGCCATCACTGTAGTACAATGACTTGTTTTAACACTGCCAATATTTCCATTCTATGCCATTGTTTAACCCTTTGAGACTTGAATTATCCTGACGTTCAAACGTCACTGGGAATTCAATTTCTTCAGTGTTTTTCAAAATGCGACTTACGTCGGAAAGTACAAATAACAAGATATTTTTCACATTTTTTCTCATTTGTGATTATCTGAATGAGGGCTACATTATTTTTGGTGGTCTGAATTTCTTATTCAAAACTTGTTTTATTGCAAATTATTGGAGAGTGCCCACAGGCACACTCCAATAATTTGTAATAAAACAAATTTATATAAACAAAATATTATTTGTGTTTGACTGAATATGAAATATAAGCAAGGAGAATGTTGACTTTTGCTTGGGTATTCTCATTTTTGAAAGACCTGATAGTGACTTCTAGCACTCAACCAATTAAGAATTCTTGACTGCAGGATTATATTAGTATTTTAGGCTGCGATAACAATTGTCTCAACGGTTATCTCTGAACGCTATTCAGGAGAAAATAGGTATTTTAGGTTAAAACTTTAAAAAATAGAAAAATAATAACAAAACAAATGACCACAAAGTATCAACATGCTGTTTGATTTCGCACATAATAACACATACAAAAGTATCAAAGGGTTATTTATTTATTGGTGTTTAAGGTCACATATTTATGCACAATGGCTAATCATGACCGTGACAGTTTTACGGGTGGAGGAAGCCGGAGTACCCGGAGAGAACCACCGAGCAACGACGAGCAGCTGCCAGCTCCCCAACATCGTAACTCCGCACTGCAGCACAGGCAGGGTTAGATTGGTTGAAGACATGCGCACCATCGACGTGCAGTACGCCTTAGTACACGGCGTCATCGTGCCCCCACGCGGGCAATGGAGATGAAGTGTCTTGCCCAAGGACACAACGCGGTTGCCGCAGGTGGGATTCGAACCGGGGACCTCTCGGCTTGCAGCCTGCACCTCTACCAACTGAGCCACCGCGCTCCCTATCAAAGGGTTAACTCTCTGATGCCAAAAATATCAAATTTTCATGTGGCAAATTTTTCCCACAGTGCAATTAGGAATTTAACCAATTCAATCTTGTTTGATGGAGCTCAATGAGATCTTTCAAACAAGGTTGTATGACATCAGTGTGCTGAGGGTTAATCTACTCTCTTTGGTTTAGGATAGCTTGATGAGCTATGTCAAACAAGATATCAAGAATAAAAGCACAGTTTATCTCTAGAATATTGGAACTTGACAAAATCTCTATTAACTGATTACTCCTGTTGAATTGAATAATTTTCACTGGCAAAACTGACTATTCTTTTAACAGGCTTCCTCTTTATTAAAATACTTCTCTTATCTCATGATAGTGTCATCGCATGTAGTAAGTAAGTAATTATTGGTGGAATTGTAATAAAATGAATAATTTAATGATAATGATAATTTAGGTAGATAAACAGGGATATTTTTGAGTGTCTACAGGGGCTGAATATGGGAACCTTTTCCAATCGCATTTGCCATGATTTTCCCCAATTCAACCCCAAAATTTCACATTCTCAGTCATCATTCAGTAAAAATGTAATTCTTCTTTCACTCTTAAAGGCCTACTTTTCACTTTAATCACTTATTACTGCAGCAAAACAGGTGTCTCAACAGGGCCTTTTTAGATACATTTGCAAGTTACATCCCAAGAACCTTCTCATTATACCACCCACTTGAAAAGTGGGTGGTATATAGTGTTCACCATGTCCGTCCGTACATCTGTACGTCCGTCCATCCATCTCTGTCCATCCGTCCATCCATCTGTCTGTCCATCCATCCGTCCATCCATTACGATTTAGGGGGGTACACATCTGCTATCTGCAACTCCTCCTAAACCAGTCAACAGATTTCATTGAAACTCTCAGACATTCTTTTACATACATTGAAGATGTGCACCTCCTATTTTGTGTTCAGATATTTTCATTTTTACAGTTTCCCATATTGAAAAATTAACTTCGTCAAATTCAGTTGACATTCTGTACAGATCTGCTATCCGCAACTCCTCTTAAACCATTGAACAGATTTCATTGAAACTTTCAGACAATCTTTTACATACATTGCAGAAGTGCACCTCCTATTTTCTTTTCAGATATTTTCATATTTACAGGTCCCCATTATTCAAAAATGGTCTTTGTCAATTCAGGTTTTAGTAGGGAGGGGTATAGATCTGCTATCCACTACTCCTCTTAAACCATTGAACACACTCCTTTGGAACTCTCAGACCTTCTTTTACATACATTGAAGATGTGCACCTCCTATGTTTCTTTCAGATATTTTCATATTTCGATGTCCATCCATCCGGGCCAACATTGGGGGTTTAGGGGATATTATTATTAGGGGCTACCTCCAAATTAAGGTAGTGTTAGGGTTAGGAGTGGGGTTAGGGTTAGGGGTAGCCCCATAGTAGTGCTTAAGGTTGGGGAGGGTTAGGTCCCAGGGGGGTTAGGGTTAGGGTCAGGGGTGGGGTTTTAGTTTTAGTAGCCCCTAAACTGAAAAATAGCTCCTAATCCTATTGGTTTGGCTAGGGTGAGGTTGGGTCAGGGGTAGGGTGGGGGTTAGGGTTAGAGGTAGCTCCAGAGTAGGGCTTAAGGTTGGGGGGGGGGTTAGGTCCCAGGGGTGGGTGGGGCTTTTAGGGTCAGGGTGGGGTAGGGTTAGGGTGTGTTTTTTGGGTGGAGGGGTGGGGTTAGGGTTAAATATAAGTTCTAGGGTGGAGGGGGTGGGGTTCTGGGTAAAATAAGGTTTTGGACATACAAAATGTTTTTTTGGTAGCCCATAAACCCGAAATGTTGGAGCGGCCGTCTGTCCATCCATCCGCTACGCTTTAGGGATGTACACATATGCTATCCGCAACTCCTCTTAAACCAGTGAACGGATTCCATTGAAACTCTGAGACCTTCTTTTACATACATTGAAGATGTGCACCTCCTATTTTGTTTTCAGATATTTTCATTTCTACAGTTTTCCATATTGAAAAATGAACTTTGTCAAATTCAATTGACATTCTGTACAGATCTGCTATCCGCAACTCGTCTTAAACCATTGAACAGATTTCATTGAAACTTTCAGACATTCTTTTACAAACATTGAAGATGTGCACCTCCTATGTTTCTTTCAGATATTTTCATATTTCGATGTCCATCCATCCGGGCCAACATTGGGGGTTTAGGGGATATTATTATTAGGGGCTACCTCCAAATTAAGGTAGTGTTAGGGTTAGGAGTGGGGTTAGGGTTAGGGGTAGCCCCATAGTAGTGCTTAAGGTTGGGGAGGGTTAGGTCCCAGGGGGGTTAGGGTTAGGGTCAGGGGTGGGGTTTTAGTTTTAGTAGCCCCTAAACTGAAAAATAGCTCCTAATCCTATTGGTTTGGCTAGGGTGAGGTTGGGTCAGGGGTAGGGTGGGGGTTAGGGTTAGAGGTAGCTCCAGAGTAGGGCTTAAGGTTGGGGGGGTAGGTCCCAGGGGTGGGTGGGGCTTTTAGGGTCAGGGTGGGGTAGGGTTAGGGTGTGTTTTTTGGGTGGAGGGGTGGGGTTAGGGTTAAATATAAGTTCTAGGGTGGAGGGGGTGGGGTTCTGGGTAAAATAAGGTTTTGGACATACAAAATGTTTTTTTGGTAGCCCATAAACCCGAAATGTTGGAGCGGCCGTCTGTCCATCCATCCGCTACGCTTTAGGGATGTACACATATGCTATCCGCAACTCGTCTTAAACCATTGAACAGATTTCATTGAAACTTTCAGACCTTCTTTTACAAACATTGAAGATGTGCACCTCCTATTTTCTCTTCAGATATTTTCATATTTACAGTTCCCCATATTCAAAAATGGTCTTTGTCAATTCATGTTTTTAGTTGGGAGGGGTATAGATCTGCTATTCGCTACTCCTCTTAAACCATTGAACAAACTCCATTGGAACTCTCAGACATTCTTTTACATACACTGAAGATGTGCACCTCCTATTTTTCTTTCAGATATTTTCATATTTCGACATACATCCGTCCGTCTGTCTGTTATGCTATAGGGGTGTTACGCTTTGTGTGGATGTACACATCTGCTATCTGCAACTCCTCTTAAACCAGTGAACGGATTCCATTGAAACTCTCAGACGTTCTTTTACATACATTGAAGATGTGCACCACCTATTTTTCTTTCAGATATTTTCATATTCCAATATACGTCCATACGTCCGTCCGTCCGACCGTTACACTATAGGGGTGTTACACTTTTAGGGGGTACACATCTGCTATCCGCAACTCTTCATAAACCAGTGAATGGATTTCATTGAAACTCTCAGACATTCTTTTACATACATTGAAGATGTGCACCTATTTTGTTTTCAGATATTTTCATTTTTACAGTTTCCCATATTGAAAAATGAACTTTGTCAAATTCATTTGACATTCTGTACAGATCTGCTATCTGCAACTCCTCTTAAACGATTGAACAGATTTCATTGAAACTTTCAGATATTCTTTTATGTATATTGAAGATGTGCACCTCCTATTTTCTGTTCAGATATTTTCATATTTACAGTTCCCCATATTCAAAAATGGTCTTTGTCATTTCAGGTTTTAGTAGGGAGGGGTATAGATCTGCTCTCTGCTACTCCTCTTAAACCATTGAACAAACTCCATTGGAACTCTCAGACATTCTTTTACATACATTGAAGATGTGCACCACCTATTTTTCTTTCAGATATTTTCATATTCCGATAAACGTCCGTCCGTCCATCCGTCCGTTATGCTATAGGGGCGTTACGCTTTTAGGGGGTACACATCTGCTATCTGCAACTCTTCATAAACCAATGAATGAATTTCATTGAAACTCTCAGACATTCTTTTACATACATTGAAGATGTGCACCTCCTATTTTGTTTTCAGATATTTTTATTTTTACAGTTTCCCATATTGAAAAATTAACTTTGTCAGATTCAATTGACATTCTGTACAGATCTGCTATCCGCAACTCCTCTTAAACCATTGAACAGATTTCATTGAAACTTTCAGACCCTCTTTTACGTACATTGAAGATGTGCACCTCCCATTTTCTTTTCAGATATTTTCATATTTACAGTTCCCCATATTCAAAAATGGTCTTTGTCAATTCAGGTTTTAGTAATGAGGGGTATAGATCTGCTATCCGCTACTCCTCTTAAACCATTGAACAAACTTCGTTGGAACTCACAGACATTCTTTTACATACATTGAAAATGTGCACCTCCTATTTTTCTTTCAGATATTTTCATATTCCATACGTCCATTATTCTATCCGAATGTCCATCCATCTGTCTGTCCCTTACGCTTTAGGGGGGGTTCACATCTGCTATCTGCAACTCCTCTTAAACCAGTTAACAGATTTCATTGAAACTCTCAGACATTCTTTTACATATATTGAAGATGAGCACCTCCTGTTTTGTTTTCAGATATTTTCATTTCTAGGGTTTCCCATATTTAAAAATGGGCTTTGTCAATTGAAGCTTGCGTGGGGGGTGGGTGGGGTTGTTGACATTTGCCATCCGCATCCTCTTTCAAACTAGTGAATGGATTTCAACGAAACCTTCAAACATTCTTTTACATACAGTGAAGATGTGTACCTTCTATTTTGTTTTCAGATATTTTCATTTTTACAATTTCACATATTGCAAAATGGGCTTTGTCAATTAAAGTGTCGGGGTGGGAGCATGTGTGTGTGTGTGTGTGTGTGTGTGTGTGTGTGGGGGGGGGGGGGGGTCAGTGTTTGTGCTCTCTGCATTAAACACACTTTTACTGTTGTAAAATGTTTCTTGGTGCGAGTGGGTGGTATCATTTAGTGAGCAGTGCTCACAGTTTTTCTAGTTTGTTTCTGTACATGTCTTGTCTGCCTATATAGGCAGTCAAGACTTACCAGGACACAACTGCTAAGTCCCAGAATGTAGACTGTCGAAGTATAGCAGAATGCATAAATATCTTCATCATTTAACCCTTTACCTAACGTAACGGCCAAAACCAGCCAGCGCTATTCTCAAAAATCGCCAATTAATATTTTTATACTGTACCAATGACCCAGACATAGCTGGTGCTAACTCTTAAAATATAGGGCCAAACACAAATTTTGCCCCCAATCCCCAAAATGTGCATCTAAAACTAAAGAAAACATGTCCTGAAAGGCCCTCCACACTTCGCCCCTACTGCGCATGCGCAGTGTCAAGGACGTTCCGAAATTGGCGCCATTAATCATTCTAAGTTTGGCCCTTCATCAGTTAACATCTGACTGATCTTTGTGCTTATAAATCTCAGTTTAAATGATGCCAGACACATAAATATTAGTGAAATGGTGATTCTAAGGAGGATAGAGAAGGAGGAGAGGAAAAGAATGTGTGACAGAATATTATCAGGGCTGTAACTTAAAATTTTTTAATGAAATTATGTTAAGTTACCTATTTTCAAGGCAGCAGCCATTTTGTTGTCATTCTGATTATTTAGTTACACTGTTTTTTAAGTGTTTTCCTCTCTCCCTGTCCTTTAAGTTCCCCCTTGCTATTCTCCCATGCTTTTGGCATAGTTTCTGTAATTATTATTACTAAAATTTCTTGTTTTAGCTGAATAACAGAATGAATTCTGTTCTTTCCCCATGTTTACGTCTTCACCTACGGGTGGTTAGGCGTTGTGTTCTGCATCTACCATCTGATGTTCTGCAGTTTCTTCCCTGGAAGTCTCTGTTTTGCATCAGATAGTGTATTTTTGGTAACTGATTTCGGGCCTGGGTGCCTGGAGTCTTATTTTAGTGTTTTTACACTCATTGTTTACATTTACAACAGCCCTCTGTGTGAGGGGGGGATTTCTAAAGAATAATATCTTTATGTTATTTTAATCATAACTAGATACATTATTATTGTTCGTAAGTGTTGAATAAATTGTTTAAAATATTTTTAAAATTTTTGTCCACACTTAGGCTTGGGATCCATTGGGGCTCAACGTTACTTTTCAGAAACTTGGGCTGTTCTGAAAAAATATTTTTTCAAAATATTTTGATTTCAATTATTTTTTCTATATTAATGGATCATATTATTATTATGTATTTTGATTGCCAGGGGTTAGTGCGAGTACCAGGACTTGTTTTCTTTTCACATTGAAAGGATATTGATCAGTTGTTTTAAGAGGAAGTCTTCCTCTGACTTTATTATCATTCTATATGTGGTCAGTGTACTCGCATTAACTCCTGTTCTGTATCGTATGATTTCGATGACAATATGGGAAGCGTATGTCACGGTATGTTGTTGGGGATTTGGACACTCCGGTCCTTTCCCCGCAGGGTCACTCTACTTTATCAATTTCTATTTCAGACGATCTAGATTAGGGTGATGTATCTGTGATGTCTTCCAACAGTGTGCCTCCGTCGTCACAATTAATGAAGGGCTAGCGGAAAAGTGCTCATGTAAATACGCCAATTGCCGAAGAGGACCCTAGTAGGTTCGACGGCCTTTGACGTCCGCTAGCTCGTCCGGTGTAGCGTCCATTCACCGAATGGTTCGGCAGCCGGGTTCGTCCGTTGCGGTCTAGAAGGAATTTTGGGGTGATGCGAGCACTATAAATTAACTTAATGCACACCCAGTGACGGCGGATCGGAGGGAGAACGCAGGAAGCCTTTTAGTCCGGTTCATAGCTCGTTCCGGTCCATCCGGACGGCAAGCGAGAGAGGCCCCTCTCTCGTTCAACAACATCTGGCCCCAGATGTTGTGGTACAAAATGTGTCGCAAGCGGAGCATACGTCCGTCGCTCAGGACGCTCCGTTGTATAGGCAGTCCGCTGAGACTGCTAAGGCTTCCTCTTCTCGTCAGCGCACACGACCGCACCTTGGCTGCGTGACCGCCGATATATTACCAGCTTCGCCGATCAAGGATTCTTCGGCGACCAGGTCACACCATCCGGTAGCCAGGGACACGAGGCCTGCAGACTCCGGACGTTCGCATAGGAAGTGTGCGGGAGTCAACGTACACGGAGCTTCCGGCGGCAATGCATCGTAAGACCGCTACTGCACAGGCCTCGGGAACGGACGTGCTTTCCTTAATAGCACAGTTTATCGCAGCATCCCAGCATCAACTGAATCTGTCGCATATATTTTATCCGACGATGCTGGGTCGGGACGCTCCGCGGAAGCGGGTACGGACGTCCGAAAGTTTCATCCGGTCCGACGGGATACCGAAAGGGATTCGGAGGATTTCGAGCTTTCCCTTTCGGAACAACATATACTGTTGTGTATGTCATCTGACTTGGTCTTCTACAGCTTCTTTCGTCGGACCAGAATGCTGCGATGCCGGATAAGAAACTGATAGCGTCGGTGGACTTAGAAATTTTTGGTTCGGTTCAGGGACATCGTCCCTCAGTTCCGACATAGTCCAATAATGTCACACAAACTTTCGAATTATTGAACGACGCTATATATATATCTTATTATTTTATGCTTGCTATCCAAGCATTTCTGGTTTCTTGTTCGAAGAGTTATGGAGATGTCTTTCAAAAGTGTGCCTCTGTCGTCATAGTTAATGAAGAGTTAGCGGCAATAAGTGCTCATGGAATATGTCTATCGCCTACGGAGTGACATTCGCTAGCTCACCCGGTGTAGCGTACATTCATCGAATGGTTCGGCTGCCGGGTTCGTCCGTTGCGGTCTAGGAAGGAGATTTGGGTGATGCGAGCACTTTAATTACTTTAGTACTCACCCAGTGACGGCAGATTGAGGACAGATCGGAGGAAGCCTGTTAGTCCGGTTCCTGGCTTGTCCAGGTCCGTCCGGGCTGTGAGCGAGAGAGGTCCCTCTCTCGCCCAACAACATAGGGGACCGCATGTTGTGGTTCAGATATTTTACATTCGGAGCATATGTCCGTTGGTCGGGACGCTCTGTTATATTGACAGTCCGAGAGACTGTCTTTAATGCTTCCTCATCCTCACAGCAGGGCACACGACCGCACATTGGCTACGTGATCTCGAGTATCCGATCAGTTTCGGCATTCAGTGATTCCACGGCGAATAGGTCGCGCCATCCGGTAGCCAAGGGACACGAGGCCTATACACTCCGTTCGCTCGCATATTGGTAGTATGCACGGGGTAACGATCACGGAGCTTCCAGCGGCAATGCATCGTAAGACCGCTTCTCCTCAGGCCTCAGTGACGGACGTGCTATCCGAGTTAGCACAGTTGTTTCGCAGCATCCCAGCAATTGACAGTTTCTCGGTCGAATCAGGAATTATCCGACGGCGCTGGGTCGGTGCGGTCCGCGGTTGCATCAGCTACGGACGACCGAACGCTTTATAGGGTCCGACAGGATGGCGAAAGGGATTCGAAAGATTTCGAGTTTTCCCTTTAGTAGTATCGGAAGATGCCTTTCATATCTTCTGGCATTATCTTCCAGTGATTATTATTTCGGACTTCATTGCTGCGTTCTTGGATAAGAGACTTATAGCGTCATTGGACTCGGATTTTTCGATCGGTTCAGGGACATTGTCCCTGACTTACCGACGCAGTCCAATATTGTCATTACAACATGTGTTTTATTTTTCCACGCTATATATATATATATACAAGCCTGCTACTAAGCATGTTATTTAGTTTCTTGTCCGCGTTGCTCATTTCTGCCATTTTATCATTTATACAAATAGTTTATTTTGGCAGAGCAGGGCATACCGAGAGTTCATATGCGTCTAGACGGTGTGATTAAAGACTGCATATATTCTTTTTCGCCGTTTATGTCTTTTCCAATTTCAATGTTGGGAACGACATTATGTATAGTAGACTTAACTTAGACGCTTTATTATACGTAATCCGCCTTACTGAGGCGTTATCATTACATCTTCAAGAAAAGATTTACGGGATATTATTCTCAATGTAATTTCTTTTGAGGGCAGTAGTTTGTTCACGTATAACTCCGCCCTTCAGTGGCTGATTGGAGTTAGTTAGGCGTGACGCAGCCCTAGCTACATCCACACGCGTGGATAGTAAGGTTAAGAACTCTCTCAGAGTCGCTTCGTTCTCGGAGGAGCTTCTCTTCGACGGCAACTTTTCGGCAATCCATGAATTGCTCGATTTATACGTTCTCTTGTCTATCTAGTGTTACAAGAGATTCAGACTGGGGCAAACATTTGGTGGTTGACTCAGAGAGTGCCGCCGCAGTTGCTGGACCCGAGTGTGGCTGTTATGACGGTTGCCAGTCAAACAGATTGGGATATAATACTGATCCCTACGGATTCGAAGTGCCAGCGTCTTTGGGTTCCGCAGTCTTTTAGCAATCAGTTTAACTTCCGCGGAATAATGTTTTTTAGGCTTGCTTTATGTCATTGCATGAACATTATTCAGAAACGCATGCCCAAATTCCTGTCCTTTAATTCGACAGTAGTGGCGTATCTCCGGAACCAGGGAGGCACTCTTTCGTTTCCGTTATTCAATTTAATGGAAAGAATCCGTCTGTTGGTTATAGTACACCAAGTTCAGTTTTGGTCCGTCATATTCCGGGTCGTCTGATTGTTTTATCGGACTCCCGTTCTCTTACGGGTCGCTTGTTGCTGTCAGAATGGACTCTCAACAAACAAGTATTCAATCAGATTTGCTATCTATGGGAGCGCCCAATGATGATTTATTTATGACACAGCTTGCTAATCAATTGCAGACGTATGTGTTGGCTTGTCCAGATCTCTGAGCTAATATTGTTAACGCTCTATTGATCTATAGGACGGAATGATAGGATACGCGTATCCTCCGGCGCTGTTGTTTTAGCAGGTATTGCTAAGATAAACAACCACAATACATTTCTGTTGATAGCATCTCTATCTTCACAGAGATCATGAGTAATTTACTCTCTTGTCTACTGTGGGTCTTAACGTGAAATCTTCCTCTATGTGAGGATCTTTTTCACTGGGTAAATCGTGTCATCTTTATCACAACCAGCAAGGTCGCAACCTTCATGTATTCCGTTGTGTGGTCCGTATTGCATTGTAAGCACTGTACTGGACGAGCTTTGGACGCGATTTCTTACTATAGGAGATCCTCTTCTTCGCTATTCTATGCGGCTAAAGTGGAGGCTCTTCCGTCGTGGTGTAGGGATCATTATGTTCATATTGTTGATCCCTCCATACTACTCATTGCTATTTTTTAGTATACTTGTTTCACAAGATCTACTGCAGCCTGTTATTATTTAGGTTATAGGTTTATGTTACCTCATACCTATGCACTCTACGATAGTTTACAATTGAGTCTTTTGTCTCTTTATCTAAGTCAGTTAGTAACTTTTTGATAAATAGACTTAGAATGTTTAGATTAAATTCCTATACGGTTTTTAACTTCGGTTCTTATTTAGCTAAGTAATCATTTGAGCCTCTGGAAACAGTAGTTTTCAAATTCTGACCTTTTAGACAGTAATTCTGTTGGTTTCTCTTTTACTGTAGAGTCAGTGAGTTTCATGCACTATCGATGGATGATTTTCACTTTCATAGTTTCGGAATCAATACTTCCGTTACTATTTAGGTTGGATTGTTGCATAAGAGTTAGGCTCCTATTATCCGGAACCTATTATTTTAATGTCCTTCCGTCTTCGTATGGGCATAGGCCTTTACTCTTTCCGGGTACAGTTTATGTATTTATAAACAGATATCTGTTTATTACAAAGGGCGTAAGCTTCTTCTGTCTTTGATGTCTAGTAGAAGGACGTTACGCTCCATTTTATTGTTAATGGATTCTATTAACTATCGGTACTGCTTATGGTATATCATTGACTTAGCAGTTGTGCTTAAGATTTCGGCTCATGAAGTAAGAGTTCTTCTACTTCTTGGGCTTACATTAATAGTGTCGCTATTATAGATTTTTGAAGGCCGCTCATTGCGCTCAGCCATCCACATTCATGAATTTTATCTTAGAAATATCGAGTCCATTTCTGGAGGCCTCTATTGTTAGGTCTATTATCTACTGCTCAGAATGTCATTCACTTAACAGTTGCTACTATAGCTAGGTAGGCTGTCTGTTTCGGCAGTGTCTCCGTTCGGCTGCCCTCTTCGCTCTGGGCTATTTGACCCAGGGCAAGAAAAAGGGGGGGGGGGGGGAGGGTGTTCCCTTGGGTCACCTGTTTTACTATGAAAACAAGGGGATACCTCCTCCGGAGTTAGTAATTCTGAGCTGTTATTTGGATGGTTGTTTAGTGAGAAGTTTAGGTTTTTAAAATTCATTCAAGTCTTAGTTTTTAAAGTATAGCTTTTGAATATTGCATATGTCAACGGACATGATTATGCAATCCTCAGACACTTTTAGGAGTATAAGAGTCTCTATTCTCTAGACTTACTTTATTTATTGGCTTACTTTAAAAATTATTAGTATAAGGATTATATTGGATATTAATAGAGTACATGGATGTATGAAGCTCAATTTTGGAAGGTGTTGTATCTTTCTAATTTATCATAAATAAGAAAGATACATGTAAGGCCTATTACTTCTTTTTCCCTACAGGGGATGACTCTATTTTATTTTATTGAGCGTATTCCATTTTGCTCTATGTCCTTGGCCCTCCAGCCTTTTTACTATTCAGCTATGTCTGGGTCATTGGTACAGTATAAAAATGTTAAAAAATTTATAGTAATTTATATATTTTTTATACTTACCAATGACCCAGACGAGGATGGCCCTCCCAGGAGTTGGGAACTCTTGCCTCCCCGCTGAGTACATAGCGCTTACCAGGCACTGGTTATTAGAATGATTAATGGTGCCAATTTTGGAACGTCCTTGACACTGCGCATGCGCAGTAGGGGCGAAGTGTGGAGGGCCTTTCAGGACATGTTTTCTTTAGTTTTAGATGCAAATTTTGGGGATTGGGGGGCAAAATTTGTGTTTGGCCCTATATTTTAAGAGTTAGCACCAGCTATGTCTGGGTCATTGGTAAGTATAAAAAATATATAAATTACTATAAATTTTTTAACTTTCATTATTTTTTTCATTTTTTGTCTCAAAAACATAGGTTGTGACCCCTCGTTGGAACGAGCTCATCGAGGTCGTTCCAACGAGGGGTCATAACCTATGTTTTTGAGACAAAAAATGAAAAAAATTAGTTATTCTAGAATTTTTTTTGCAAGTGTCGTCTGCTTTTCAGGTTAGGTAAAGGGTTAATACAACAGTTTATTTAATAGACATTACAAAGACTGATCTTTATTTCATGCAATTGTTTGTTATAAAACTTAATACATGTGCTTCTGTATTAATGTCCTCAGCTCAATGTAAAGGTAACTTTTCTCATTGTTTGTGTATTTCTTCTTCCAAACGTATCCCCAATTGGAGCCTTCATGACACAAATTTTCCCATTTGCATGGCCCCGGACCCTTTTCCAAATAGAGCAGAAGAATCCCTGATAAAACCTGGATTTTTCTTCATAAAACCCCTCAAAATCTACTTCATTTCCTCAAAGCTCTTTGAATTTTATTTTGCTCAGGAACCCTGTTTGCCAAGAACCTGATAGATATGAGTTTTTGTTTTGAAACAAGTGAAAATTTATTGTTATTATGTGAAAGTTTGTTTAACTAATATGACCTGTTTTTTTATCATTTCTGTTGTAGATCTTCCCAGTCAAACAATTGACATGATTGTGAATGCCATGGACAATAATGAGAACACGTACCTTTGTGAACAAAGCTGGTACAAAACTCTTGTTGAATGGGCCAATCAGAACAGAGCACCAGTAGTTGCAATAGACCCACCAGTCAATGGGTCATCCATTCAGGCAAAGTGGTGCCTTGGTATATGCCTTCCGTTAAACTGGAAATTCACCTCCACTCAGGTCTATCTATGTGATCTTGGATTTCCAAGGAAGTTATTTACAGAGCTGGGAATTACATTTGTATCGCCGTTTGGACACAAATTTGTGATACCAATTCATGAGAAATCATAATAGTGTTTGCTCAATTCCATCATGAAACAGTATGTGTGTGTGTGTGTGATGAATTTTTCTCAAAAGTCACTTCCATGATGTATTCTATATCTGGGCCTGGCAATAACCTGCGAACGATCATTTAGATTACGCATGGATTACGTCAGTTGTGAAATTCGTGAATGAACTGCAGGTTACTACAAAATATCATATGACTAAATAATACAACATAAATTAAATTCCTAATACCTAAGTTTTGTCAGTCAGACCTGACAATCTCTAGGGTCCAGCTTGACTCATTGGTTGCGCATTGCATACACATATGTGTAGAATAGCATGCCATTTATGTCTTGACAGAGTTTCCACCACAATAAACATCAAAAAGTAACGTGCAATCTCGCTTTGGCTAGATTGTGTGTTATTTGTTGCTATTTATTGTTGGCAGAAATTCTGTTATGATTTAAACAGCATGGTTGGCGTAGTAAAACTGAGAAGGCAGAAAAGCATCACAACACATTATTTCTGTAGGTTACCACCATATTATTTAGCATAACCTGTTAACAGTTTAGCGTAACCTGTTAACAGGTTATGATGTAAGCTCCTTATTTCCAGGCCTGTATATCATTCAATCACATGATTACCACTTTTTCTCCATATTCTATTCCAGAACATATGACACATGTAATATCATTGTGTGTAGTAACATTGCTGTGTTCTTTGTGTGATTTGAGAACTTAGCAATAAAATATTGATTCTTTTGATGTTTGATCGACACTTGATCCTTCTACATTGTTTACACTATCATGTAATAAAACAGATCTCAGACTTGCCCAATGTTATACAGAATTCATAATCCTTTTCCACAAAATTTCATTTGAGCTGAGGTAAACCTCGGCTCAAATCAAATTCAGTGAACTTGGTTGATATATTCTGTTCAAATTAGGAAGTCTTTTGAGGTCCTCTGTTTCTATATTAGCTGATTGGCTTGGTGTTTATCTGCGGTTATCCTATTATCAAACATTTAGGGAATTGTGAGTTCACTGTTTCTTGTTTATGATACATGCAAGAACTTATTGATAAAAATTGTTGTTTGATCTCTTTCTGTTCCTCTTAAAATTTCCAACAGAAATTAGCAATGCAAGCTTATATTAGAGCCTCAAACTCCTTGCCCTCCAATGTCAGGCTCCTGACTCCCCCCTCCCCATATTATAAAATGTTTGAATATGAATATGTGAGCATCAACTTGAGCAGGTGCAATTGACCTTCTGGTTTCAATGCAAAAGTAGTCTTTTTCTTAGTCAGATTGTAGTCTAGATGCAACAAGTTTACTCCATTGGATGTAGATTTCTTACCCCTTTTAGCTAATACTAAAGTCAGTCGAGATTTGCAAACAAAATTCTTAAATAACTAATTTTTTGCATTTTTTGCATCAAAAACATAGCTTATGCTCCTCATTGGAAGGAGCCCACCAAGCTGATTCCAGTGAGGGGCCAGAAACTATGATTTTGAGACCAAAAATGAAAAAAATAAGGAAAATTTAATAGTAAATTCTATGAATCGGGTTGGCTGGTTTTGGCCATTATGTTGTGTAATGGGTTAAATAAAATACTGTAACATTGAGACTTAATCATGAAAAACAAAGAAAAATAGCATCTGAGATACAATGATTTCACATTTCTCTTTTGACTGGTGAAATTCATTCCAGTGGTTTTGTTGAAATTTTTTTTTAAATTTGAAAAAAACAATAATTGAAATAATGAATTTTGATATTGTGTGTGTGGGTAATATTAACTCATTCTTCTAATCTGAATTCATTTGTCAGTTAACCCTTTAAACCTTAGTGGTTTCTTCCATGTCAGTTTAGTGGCAACAATTGGAAAAGTCCATTATATGGGAGAAGACCAGTTAATATTTTCAATGTGCAGCCTTGGGGCTGCATGTTGAAAATATTGATCAGTTTTCCCACACATTCACCTAGCAGCCCTCCTACTTAATGAAATTAAGACATATCATGTTCTTGGGCTAGAAAAGCGACCTCTCGTGTTCAAAGGGTTAATCTCAGGGTAGTCTTTGTGGATATTATTAAAAAAAATAGTTCTTTAGGCCACACAAAGTAGATGTTCTGTTTCTCAGGCCAAGTTTTGTAAAATTGCATGCGGGTGGGCAGTTTTTTATTTTATATTTTATTTTTGTAATTATTTCTTTGCCATCAGAAGTTCATATTCTTGGTTTATTTTATGTTTTAGGCCTCATAATCTACAGAATAGTAAGGGTGGTGGTGTATTTCGTCCTTGGGTGCAACAAGGCTTTGCAATGCTAAAGCATTGCAAAGTCTTGTTGCACTCAAGGGACAAATTTATCAATTTTATTAACTTATGTAAAATATCAGACATAAACCATTTAATTTTTATTTTTTCAAGTTTGCATTGGTCATAAAAAGAGAGCATGCGGAAACCAAAAGGACCATGCAGGAGGGCCTGAGAAACAGATTTTTAATTTTATTAAGCCTTACCATTCTGTTTTTTTCTGCATCCACAGTTCTCATTGATGTAATTGATAAAAGGTTGTATGACAGTGACCAAGCCAGTTGTAAAATGATCAATGCTGCTATTTTGTGGAGAATAAACAATGGTGCTTTATATTATTTGATCCTAGAGGTCATCGTAACAGTGATAAATTCCAAGAGTGCTAGGAATATAATCATATGTTATAATTGAGAAGTGGTTATTGTGTTGATTTCTGAGTAATGTTAAATTGTACAGTTTCACAATGAGATTATTATGTTTTGTGAATCGGAGAGGAATAATATGTTGTTATGATGTCAAATTTATATTTATATTTTTGATTGTTAATATAAAATTTATGGATTCGGGTATGACGGATTCCGTCCAATACCAAAATCTACATGTGTGTGCAATATAAGTACATATGAACTTGCTATTTATTACTGCAAGGTGATAAAACGTGGAGATTCGTCTTTGGATTTCTGATGAGAGAGAACTATTGGAAGTGAATTTTGAACATTGCACAAGAATAGAGAAATATTTCATTGTGTTTTAAATTTTTCCGAACAGTTCTTCAGACTTGTTTAAAAGTATTGCCACAAGAAATCTTCTCATCGCCCGGATTTGGGAACATATGTTTATATTTTAAATTGTGAACTTAATTTTTTCTGTCACTCCAACATGTGTTCTGTGCCAATCCAGCTAAGACGTAGAGGAGTTTCAAGAGCATGCTACCCTTAATCCAGGCTTTGCATCTTCTTTTCCAATGTCTTGAGGGGCAGAAAATGATAACATTTGCTCTTGTTAACAAAAGAGATCATATGATGTAAGTGTTCTTTCAGTTGATCTACAGCTTATTTTGGTTGGTACATTAACATCTTGATGTAAAGAACTTGAAAAGCTCTTGTGGAGTGGTAGTTGTTTTGATGAAGGACAAAAAATATGTTTTCAAAGAAAACATTGGAGTGATTTAGTGAAGCATTAGCAACTAGAATTATTTCGGATGCTGAAAGTGACCTCAATGTTTGTTTGGTTATTGGTGTTTAGTGACACTTTCAACAACCACACAAAGTGACCTTAAACAACAATAAATAATAATAATGCAGTTGACAAAAAATGATTCTGCGATCCTGGAATTGAAATATTCGAAATGCTTCATATATCAGTGCAATATTTTATTTGCAAATGCTAAAGAGTTATTTCCCTTACATATAATGACTTTTCAATGTGTACCTGTTTCTGCTGAATACTTTGTTTTTTGATTTGTGCATAACAAGCTTTTGATTTGCTGCTGATTATAGTTACAACCATATCAAAAGAGTATGAATGTTCCCTCCTGTAAAAGATAGTATGGTTGTTTTTCTTAACCAAATGTTTTTTGCAATATTTAAAAAATGGCTATGAAAGACTTGGAATCTTTCAGGTGGACCACCAAATTCTGCTACATTATCACTGACCTGAAAAAATGGTGGAATTGATTGATCTTTAGTGCAATTCAGTTTCTTATTTGAATTGAATCGGAGACATGAGCCCTGGGCAATTAGATATTTGTTAACACCCCCCTCCCCCTCCCCCCCCAAATATCATAATTCTGAATGTTCCATAAGATAGTTTATTTTTTTACAGAGTATTGTGCATGATGAGTTTATGTGATGGTGAGTTCATCTTTGCATTGCTAGTAAAATAATGAATTTTTTATTCTCTGCAGCTGATCTCACCGTCAGAGCTGTCGCAATAATTCGATTAGTCGACTAACCATCAACTATTGTGGTAGTCAACAGCTTTTATTTTTAGTCTGCTGTCTTTCATTTTCAGAGTGGTAAAAGTTGCATTTAAATTGCACTCTATAATGAGGTGAGTGAACAATTAGATTATTCACCTTTGAAATGTCTAACCACAGTTACTCCAGTGACTTTTGTTTTACACACGATTGTGCAACAACATAATTTGAAATTTCAGGACTGATTGAATAACTGAGTAGCAGTTTTCTGTAACCAGCACACTGTTAATCAGTACTAAAGTCCAGTGTTCAAATGGTGTACCATTTGAAAAATTTGCAGTTTAGAGAGTTATAGCAGACTGCAGAGTAAATAGAATCTTCTGTCTTGTACACTTGAATGACCCCATTGGAGCAATCCACACTGCGGAAGTGAGAAAGTTGACACAATAGGCATCTCAATTGTGGTACTATGTTGTAACTCATGAAGGAATGGAGGGAGGTTTACATTCAAAAGTTCTAGAAATTTGTTATAGAAATGAAACATTGCACAAATATTCTTCTGTTTCAATTCTTCAGATTAAATGGAGATATTTTGGTGTTTCCATTTTATCTCTACACAAAAATCTACACATTAATACATCCTCAAGTTTAAATTTGTAAGTATATTAGAGATTGTTTGTTCAATTTACGGGAAATGAATATTAATCGACTAACCATTGACTAATGTTAGTGATTACTCGACTACGATAATGGATAGTCATGACAGCACTACTTGCACTAACAGAAATTATCCTTTTATTTTCCTTCCAGTGATAGATACTACAAGCCCTCTGACAATAATTCATGGATAGCTTTCTAGCCTAAATTTATTGTCGGATATTATCAGTGATCCCTTCACTCCTTTTGATAGGTCATACTGAGCAGTTTGCTCATGCAAGGTTGGTAAAAAGGAGTGAATTTATTGAATGTCACATACTGCGCAAGACTTTTGGGTCTTACAGGAGTTTCTAGTCAAGTGGCAACTGCCTGTTAGGGCAAATGCCCCATAACTAGGAACAGCTGTTCAAATTTTACTACACTTTCTGCTCACTATTGTCCAGACTGCCAGTGTCAGAGCACCTGCAGTGTTATATCACCAGCGAGTAGACTTTCTAGGTTGCTATGTGTTAAAACTTTCATGGAGACATACTTAAAATATTTCTATTCTAAAACCAATGGCCCAGACTTAGCTGGTGCAACCTCAATATTATTAAGGGCCAAACACAAATTTTTAACCCCCAATCCCCAAAATTTGCATACAATACTGAAAATTAAAAGTCCTATATGGCCCTCCATACTTTTGGTACTTGCATATGCGCAGTACCCAGGAAGATACTGGAATTGGTGCATCAACATCATTCTTCTGCTTGGCCCAAAGTCAGTAACAACTGAATTGACATTGGCTTTAAATTGAAGATGCCACACACAAATCAATGATGGTTTTCATGGAATTAACAGTGTAACAGGATGCTGGAAGTGAATAACGGTGGTTTCGGATGTTCAGGGCTGTAACTTTATAATTTTTATGTAAAATTATTCATGTTCCCCAATTTCGGGATATGCTTCTGAACATTGTTATTATAATATGACTCCACTGTTATTTTGTTAGTATTACTTCCCTTCCTCTCTTGAACTCTTCTGTTATACTCCCAAGCTCTTTCAGCTTTTTTATTGAAGAATTTTTAGTTTAACTTGACAAAGTCAAGATAAGCTATTGCCATCACGCATGCGGAAGTCTGTCAGTCTGTGAGTCTGTTCACATTCTCCTTTAGCACAGGCTACACTCCACAGTTCTTATCCGCTCATCACAAAATTTCATATGCAAGTTTGGGGGTCATGTCCAGATGAGAACGTCCCCTTTGGTTGCGATCGGTCAACCGTGATGGCTGCCCGAGCCCAAAACCTGAAAACCTTTAGCACAGTCTACAGGTTGTATTTATGAAGGAATTTCATTGTAACTTGGTAGGATGCCTCTGTATAATATCTAGATGAAAACATCCCCCTTTGGTCATGATCTGTCAACCGTGATGGCTGCCCAAGCCCAAAACCCAAAAACTTTTAGCACAGTCTGCAGGTCATATTTAATATGGAGGGATTTCATTGTAACTTGGTAGGATGACTCTGTATGATGTTTAGATGAGAACGTCCCCTTTTGGTTGTCATCGGTCAACCGTGATGGCTGCCCGAGCCCAAAAACCTTTAGCACAGTCTACAGATCGTATTTATGAAGGGATTTCATTGTAACTTGGTAGGATGCCTCCGTATAATATCTAGATGAAAACTTCCCCATTTGGTCGCGATCTGTCAACCATGACGACTGCCCGAGCCCAAAAACCTTTTACATTCATAGAGGGATTTCATTGTAACTTGGTAGGTTGACTCCATATAATGTCGAGATGAGAACATCCCCTTTTGGTTACGATTGGTCAACTGTGATGGCTACAGAGGCCCGAAGCCTGAAAACCTTTAGAACAGTCTACAGGTCATATTTATGAAGGGATTTAAATGTAACTTGGTAAGATGACTCCCGATAATGCCTAGATGAGAACATCCCCTTTTGGTCACGATCATTCAACCGTGATGGCTGCCCGAGCCCAAAACCCGAAAAGCTTTAGAAAAGACTACAGGTTATATTTATGAAGGGATTTCATTGTACCTGGGTAGGATGACTCAGTATAATGTCTAGATGAGGACATCCCCTTTTGGTTGTGATCGGTCAACTGTGATAGCTACACAGGCCCGAAGCCCCAAAACCTTTAGCACAGTCTGCAGGCCGTATTTATGAAGAGATTTCATTGTAACTTGATAGGATGACTCGTTTTGGAATAATTTCTCTCTAAATTTGTAACTTTCGTTGATATACATTAACTGTGAGGGCGACAATCCATTAACTGTGAGGGCCACATTAACCCACCTTTCATATTGTTTTTATTTTCTGAAAACACAGCATACAGGGAACAGAAATTAACATATTCCCAATTATCACAATTCTTGTCTTATTTCATAATACTTTCATAAACATTGAACATTATCCTTTTCATTAAACATAACACACAGACAAGTTAAGCTACAATGTCAATGACACTTTCATTTATTAAATTCTTGGGAGTTTAACTTGTAAAACGGAATAAGTATTCTGTTTATCCCCTATGTTTACGTCCTGTCCATTACTGTTCAGGACGTTTTGTATTCTTGCATCTTCTACCAGATGCATTGTTTTTTCTTCATATGAAGATCTAGCTTTGCATCAGGTGGTTGTTGATCGGTTACTGACTCTGGGCCTTTGTTGTGCCTGTTGGTTAGTTTCCAGTTTTTCCTCTTGACGTTGCTGTCTGTTTGGATTCGTATTAATTCGGTGTTTAGTTTAAAACAATTATTGTTTTTTCTATTAGTATACATATTATATCTTATTCCGGTATTTAGCTTTAATTAGTTAGTGCTTGGGCACACTTAGCTCTATCGGGATGCCCTTGGGCTCATGAGGTTCCCTTGCGGCACTTAGGCTTCATTCAAAATGTTTTGAAATTTTTTTTTTTTAAATTTTATTCGAAAATTTTTGTTATTGTCTATGTTATGTATCCTTGCAATGTTTATTATTGGGAGTGCAGCGGACCTATGTATTTGGCTTCATTATTATTATTGCCATTATAATAATGTGCCTTTTAGACAAATATATAGATTATTCGGTACTGCTTTTTCACGGATTCCAGACCGCTTCCCTCTTTGTTTTGAAGATTATTCCTTCAAAAAAAAGGGGGGGAGGGAAGGGGGTGATTTTCTCTTTACCTCCTCTGCCTTATAATAAGTGTGTAACTATGAATGAAGCTATTATTGTCTGTAGATTATTCTGTTCTTATGTACAGCTCGTTACATTATATATGGTGTGTGTTTTTGGGCGTTAATGTTAGTCTCTCACTATCGCACATGCCTTTCCTAATTTTGAGTGTCTTTTTCCGGACAAGCCTTAAAATTGGGGGCTCGTTACACCCATTTAGCATAATCATTTATGCTAAGTAATAGGGAATTACTTGGATATTTATTATTATTGCGCCTGACAGGCAGCAAACAGAAATCGCTCTCAAATTTTTCAAAGTTTTTTCAGTTTAAAAGAAAACATCTAGATGATAGACAACATCTACTCGAAATACAGACCACCCTCGGGACCTGACATAAAAAACAAACCATTCTGTGGACTTTCAGGTTGTTTTCTAATGGTATTTAGGTTTGTATTGTGTGTTTACTTGGTCATCAACGAGGCCATTATACCCGGGCAATTAACCTCTGACATCATTTTTACTATGCTGTCGAACATCAGCGAGGTGCGAAATATCGATCGATTTTCTGAATTGGACAATGGATTATTGATTCAGTACTCCAGTGCTGAGCTGAAATCACTCAACAGGACAGTGCATCTGCCGTTAAATCTCAGTGTTTTGTTTCGGTTATCCAACCTTGGATTATCAATAAGAAGCAGTAAGCACCCTCCCTGTGTGACCTGTCATTGTCGACAGGGACGTAGACGACGCCGGGGGAGGAGGGGTGGTACGCAAAAACGACGGTCTATTGAAATTATCATCGGTCACGGCCGGAACAGTTCGGAAAGCAAACCACACTGGAATGTTATTGAAAGTAACGTTATTAGATTGGACTCCCGTTCATCTGACTTCCTTTACGTCTCTCTTTTCAATTCTCAATCTGCTTGTAATAAGACCGAGATGATTCACAACCTTCCCATCGACGATGATCTGGATTTAACGTTCATCACCGAAACCTGGCTTAGGCCATCCGGAGACGAGGTTCTTATTAAGGAAATGACACCCCCAGGTTACGAGTTTCGGTCTTCCCCTCGCGAATCTGGGGGTGGTGGTGGCATAGCCCTTCTCTACCGTGACACACTCAGCTATTACTGATTACAAATCCTTTGAATCGACTGAATTCACTGTTACTTCCTCTGGACGAACGACTATTTTCTTGTGCATTTATAAACCACCACCTAGTAAGAAGAACAAACTAATTTTCTCGATGTTCTTTGAAGATCTCTCCAATCTTATCAGTAGATACGTTGCTGACTTACGCAAATTACTAATACTTGGTGAATTCAACATACACTATGAACACAAGGACAACAAGGATGTCAATAATACGCTATTGAATGATTCATCCTTACACCAAGTGATCACCAAACCTACACATCGCTTAGGGGGAATTCTCGACTTGGTTATTGTGCATGAGGATGTATCAATGGTTAGAGATGTTGATGTTAAATACCGCATATCGGATCACCACTTCATCAAGTTTCGTTTTAACTTAGCCAAGCCCCCACCCAGCATTCGGACTGTAACAACTAGGAATTTGAAAGCAATCGACCACGAACAATTCGCTAACGATATTCTCAACGACATCGATGTTTCTTCGATGCATACCGCGGTATCGTGGTATGAAGGACTTAGAGATATACTGAATCACCATGCTCCTTTATCAACGAGAAAAGTCACTAGCCATCCATCTGTTCTTTGGTTCACTGCTGATATAAAACGGGCTAAAACTGAACGCCGGAAAGCAGAACGACAGTGGAGACACACTGGCTTGACAGTTCACCGTCAAATATTTCATGACAAGAACAATAAAGTGAACTTCATGACAAAACGTGCTCGCCAACATCACTATAGCGAGAGAATATCTAACACCAAATTATCCAAAGTGTTATATTCGCTAGTGAGTGAACTCTACGGGAAAACAAAATCATCCACTCTTCCAACCAACATAGAAATGGACAACCTCCCAAATGCCTTCGCTGATTATTTCCATAACAAGATTGCTACTATTCGGTCACAATTTGACATTTATGAGGGGCAAGCCGAATTTCGACCATTCATTGGCTCGCCGCTTCAGTCATTCCGTCCTGTTTCTAGTGAAGAGGTTAGAAAAGTTATCACTTCAGCTCCGCCTAAATCGTGTACACTGGACCCGATTCCCACAGAACTTTTTCTGAAGCATATTGATGCTATCATCGACCCAGTCACTGCTTTGATGAATTTTTTGCTGTCTTCTGGCATTGTCCCGACATGCTTTAAAAGGGCTGTTGTTGTGCCTCTTTTAAAAAAGCCTTCGTTGGACCCTGAAACTCTAAAGAACTACAGGCCAGTGTCCAATCTCCCTTTCCTTTCCAAAGTCCTTGAAAAGCTTGTTCTTGCCCAACTAAAAGAACACCTGGAATATCATTCGTTAATGGAAAAGTGCCAGTCTGCTTACCGCAAAGGGCACAGTACTGAAACTGCACTGATCCGAATAACGTCTGACCTTCTGACCGCGTCTGATGAAGGAAAAGTGTCCCTGCTAACGCTCCTCGATTTATCGGCGGCGTTTGATACATTGGACCATACAATTTTAATTCGTAGACTCGAAACTACTTTCGGCATCCGTGGATCCGCTCTTAAATGATTTGCCTCATATCTATCCGATCGGTTCCAACAAATTCAAGTTGGAAACTCGCTTTCAGATCAACGTGCGCTGAAATTTGGAGTCCCACAAGGTTCAGTACTCGGCCCTATGCTATATCTCCTGTATACACAACCACTTGGTGACATTATCAGGAGCCACAGAGTTGGGTGCCACATGTACGCAGACGACACACAGTTATATGACCATGATACAGTTAACCGATCCGCCCAGCTTGTTTCAAACGTCGAGGAATGTTTCTCATTGGTGAAGTCTTGGATGTTGGCAAACCAACTCAAACTCAACGATGACAAAACCGAAGCGATGTGGTGCGCAAAACAATCCGTTGCAAATTCCATCACAATTCAGCACATTTCCGTAGGCGAGAACTTGATCCATTTCACCGATAGTGCAAAAACTCTCGGAGTTCATTTGGACCCCACTCTTTCAATGTCCTATCAAATATCAAACATATGTACGTTAGTATATTTTGAAATTAGAAGGCTAGGTCATATCAGAAAATATTTAAGTTTAGACGTCACAAAAAGCTGATTTCATCATTCATCTTGAGTCGAATAGATTACTGTAATGCACTGCTTTTCGACGGACAACCAACTCCAACGTTTACAGAGGCTGATCAACGTTGCTGCTAGGATTGCTCTACGGACGAAGAAAAGGGAACACATCTCACCCGCCCTTGCCAAGCTGCACTACATCCCAGTTAAAGACAGCATAACATATAAACTAGCAATACTCACCTACCAGAGAAATTCGGCTGACTTCCCAGGCTACCTTAGCGAACTCCTCGTACCATACAAGCCTCAGCGATCATTGTGATCCAGCGACGAAGGGCTTTTAACTCAGTTAGTGGGGAATTTGAAGACTGTAGGTGACCGGGCTTTCAGGATCAGCGCGCCCCGTGTGTGGAACTCGTTACCCAAAACCTTACGAAATGCACCATCTCTTGAAAGTTTTAAAAAGGGACTAAAAACCTACTTATACCAGAGGAACTTCCCAGGCTATCCCTTCGCTGACTCACAAACCAGGAGACTTTATTGATTTTTATCTATCTTATTTGTGATTTCTTTTGTAAAGCGCTTTGGGCTTTTATTAGGATAGGCGCTATATAAGTGATATATTATTATTATTATATTGCTCCTTATTTTGGTGGTATGTCTTCTCTTTTGTATAGCGAGACATATAGGTAATTTCTTAAACTTTTAATCTCTTGTTCACCTTGGGAGTTCCAATGCAGGCTAAGGAGCTGTATTTTGGTCTGCTATTTCTTTAAATCCTAGGCCCTCCGCCTTGTTACGATTCAGCTAAGTCTGGGCCATTGGTTTTAGTATAAAAATATGATAAATTTAAAGTAATTTCTATATTTTTAATACTTACCAGTGGCCCAGACAGGGATGGCCCTCCCATGAGTGGGCACTCCTACATCCCTGCTGAGTTATCACTTCAGTAGGCAATACTAGGAAGAATGATGTTGGCGCCAATTCCGGTCTCTTCCTGGGTACTGCTCATGCGCAGGTACTAAAAGTATGGAGGGCCAGATAGGACTTTTAATTTTTGGTATTGTATACAAATTTTGGGGATTCAGGGGGTTCAGAATTTGTGTTTAGCCCTTAATAATATTGAGGTTGCACCAGCTAAGTCTGGGCCATTGGTAAGTATTTAAAATATACAAATTACTTCAAATTTATCATTTTATATTGATGAAGCAGCTACTTTTTTTTAGTCACATAATGCTGTTTTGAGCTTCAAGATTGCTTATTTGTTTTGCTTTTTTTTTGCTTTGAGATTGATCTACTCCAAGAACAATATTGTAATTACATTCAGTATGTAGAATAGTGTGTAAGTTGAAATGGATGAACTGAATGATACATGAGGCTGAATATATAAGAGAGAAAGAGAGAGTGGGAGAGAGACAGAGTGAGAGAGATTGGGCTGCATTTGCTACTTTCCTTAGTATTAAAATGTCCAGTGCCACTCTTTTATTCCAAAATTCAAATGTGTACAGCTGGCATCAATGATAATCACTGTTTATGCAAAATTGATTAAACTAATGTATACAAGCTCAGCTTTATTGGTACAGTGGAACCCACTTAATTGGTTATATCATAATTGAATAACCCTGTTAACTGTATATAACTTCCAAACACCAAACCATTTTGTCTACCATTTGTACAAATTTAGTTTAAACAATATTTATTCAATAATTGATAAATGCGTACAACAATTGATGAGTAACAAAAAAAATATGAACAACATAGATACAGTATTATAATGAAACAACTAAAGACAGGGAAATTTGTTACTGTTTAAAGGAGGGATTCGACAGAAAGCTTTAAGCTTATATGTAAGTCGTCTCCCGTCCCCGTACAAATTTGACTGTATATAGGTTATAGAGCAAACTTCTGTTAATTGAATAAAAAATCTGATAATATGTCAAGAAATTACCCTGACCCTCGCCACATTACTCATGTTTGTAGTCCTTTTTGGCCTCAGTACATCCAATTCAGGCATTTAATCTACTATATCTGCAATAAACAGGCTCTGCTTTACTAGTAAAATAGGACCCAGTCACCAGTGCTTGGGATGGAAGTCCTCTAAGTGGATAGTATTGGTATAACGATTGACTAAACTTGACTTTTTCTCTGTATTGCAGTCATGATTAGCTAAATAAATAAATAAATCTATTATATCTTGTTTTACAGAGCCCCAAAAGCCCCGTCAAACAAGATGTAATAGAATGAATGCTCAGTTTATCTCTAGAATTCAGGGAAATGAAAATATATGTGTTAATTGAATAATTTTCATTTACAAAGTGGCTTTTTATTTTCAATGCATCTGGTCTGTTGAGTTCTCTCAAGTGGTATCTTAGTGATAAACTATTTTATGTTTCAGTGGTACTATAACCATAGATACTGAAGCTGCTAGTGAACATTTATATTTTCTTGCAGTCACAAATGAGAAACACCAACAGAAGGTATTATTTCTATTATTATGTATGATGATGTTTTGAATGAATATGCAACATCAGTTTTACTAGTAAAATAGGACCCGGTCACCAATGCCTCAGGTGCAAATCCTCTAAAATGGGCATCACGGCTGTAAACGATTGGCTGGACTTGACTTTTTAGTCCCCTACCGGCAACACCGAAGGGGACTATAGGTTTGCACTCTGTCCATCCATCAGTCAGTCTGTCAGTCAGTCACACTTTAGTTTTCCAGACTTTTTTTGGAAATTCTTCAACCGAATGATTTCATTTTTGGTAACCTACTATAGAACGATGACTTACAGATCAAGTTTGAGTTTCATGCTGATTGCATTATTCTTTTGTGAGTTATGGCCCTTGAAAATATGGAAAAGCGCCAAAATATCAGTTTTCCGGACTTTTTTTGGAAACGCTTCAACGGAATGATTTCATTTCTGGTAAACTACTATAGAACGATGACTTACAGATCAAGTTTCATTTGCACTCTGTCCATCCATCAGTCTGTTAGTCAGTCTTTCAGTCACACTTTAGTTTTCCGAACTTTTTTTGGAAATGCTTCAACCGAATGATTTCATTCTTGGTAACCTACTATAGAACAATGACTTACAGATCAAGTTTGAGTTTCATGCTGATTGCATTATTCTTATGTGAGTTATTGCCAAAATATCACTTTTCCGGACTTTTGGGGGAAATGGTTCCATTTAATAATTTGATTTTTGGTATTTCATTTTAGAATGATTGGATATAGATAATGTTTAAGATTCATGCTGATCACATCTAGGTTATAACATTTTTAGCTCAACTTGACAAAGTCAAGCTGAGCTATTGCCATCACTTCTCGTCGTACGTACGTACGTTAGTACATACTTTAGTACGTACGTACGTTAGTACGTACGTCCACAGTTTTCTTTGGCACACCTCACAGGTCGCATTTATGATCAGATTACTTTGAAACTTGGTATGCTTGTTTGGGGTGACCTCTAGATGGGAGCTATCGATTTTCTTCAATTTCCATCAAACGATGTTGCCGCGGCCAACGTTCTTAGAACTTAGTTTAGTCAAACCACAATATTTCCCTTTGGCACACCCTACAGGGCACATTTATGATTTGATTACTTTGAAACCTGGTATGCTTATTTAGGGTGACCTCTAGATGGGAGCTATCGATTTTCTTCAATTTCCGGCAAAAAATGTTGCCACGGCAAATGTTCGTAGAACTTAGTTTAGTCAGACCTCAATATTTCTCTTTGGCACACCCTACAGGGCACATTTATGATCAGATTGCTTTGAAACCTTGTATGCTTGTTTGGGTAGACCTCTAGATGGGAGCTATCGATTTTCGTCAATTTCTGTCAAAAAATGTTGCCGCGGCCAACGTTCTTAGAACTTAGTTTGGTCAGAAGACTCAATATTTCCCTTTGGCACACCCTACAGGGTACATTTATGATCGGATTGCTTTGAAACCTGGCATGCTTGTTTGGGGTGACCTCTGGATGGGAGCTATCGATTTTCTTCAATTTCCAGCAAAAAATGTTGCCACGGCAAACGTTCGTAGAACTTAGTTTAGTCAGACCTCAATATTTCCCTTTGGCACACCCTACAGGGCACATTTATGATTTGATTTCTTTGAAATGTGGTATGCTTATTTAGGGTGACCTCTAGATGGGAGCTATCGATTTCCTTCAATTTCCGGCAATAAATGTTGCCACGGCCAACATTCGTAGAACTTAGTTTAGTCAGACCTCAATATTTCCCTTTGGCACACCCTACAGGGCCCATTTATGATCAGATTGCTTTGAAACCTGGTATGCTTGTTTGGGGATACCTCTAGCTGGGAGCTATCGATTTTCTTCAATTTCTGTCAAAAAATGTTGCCGCGGCCAACATTCTTAGAACTTAGTTTAGTCAGAAGACTCAATATTTCCCATTGGCACACCCTACAGGGTACATTTATGATTGGATTGCTTTGAAACCTGGCATGCTTGTTTGTGGTGACCTCCAGATGGGAGCTATCGATTTTCTTCAATTTCTGTCAAAAAATGTTGCCGCGGCCAATGTTTTTAGAACTCAGTTTAGTCAGACCACAATATTTCCCTTTGGCACACCCTACAGGGCACATTTATGATTTGATTGCTTTGAAACCTGGTATGCTTGTTTGGGGAGACCTCTAAATGGGAGCTATCGATTTTCTTCAATTTCCGTCAAAAAATGTTGCCACGGCCAACGTTCTTAGAATTTAGTCGAGTCAGACCACAATATTTCCCTTTTGTACACCCTACAGGGCACATTTATGATCGGATTGCTTTGAAACCTGGCATGCTTGTTTGGGAAGGCCTCTAGATGGGAGCTATCGATTTTCTTCGGTTTCTGTCAAAAAATGTTGCCACTGGCAAAAAAAAATGACACTGGTACCAATGATCTTCAATTTTGCCATTTCATTTATAACTTACCAAGTTCAAGTTTGTCAAGTTGAGCTACAGTGTCATTGACACTTTCATTATAATTATTAATGCTCATTAGTCCGGTAGGGGACATTGTATTGCTTCAGCGATAAGTGAGCTCTTGTTCCTCATGATGTGGTCACTGTGCAGTAGTATGTGACTTTAAACACCAATAAATAAAAATAAATAAATGAATATACAGTGATATTGATCTATCTAAACTCAACCCTTTCATCCCTAAAGGCCATTTTTCCAGTTGAGGAACATGATATGTCATAATTTCACCAAGTATGATGACTGCTTAGTGAATGTGTGAGGTAACCAATCAATATTTTCAACGTGCAGCCTTTTAGGCTGCACGTTGAAAATATTCAATGGTCCTCACCCAGGAAATGAATATGAACACTCTCAATAGCTGTCATTGAACTGACTTGGAAGACACCATCAGTGTTCAAAGGGTTAATTTCGTAATGCATAGCACTTCTGGAGACAGAATATTCATTCTCTTGTATATATAATTTAGGTAGATATCGAAAAGCTACCTTACAATGTAGCATATGAGAAAATTCAAACTGCTGCTTGTTACATGAACAAATTCTGACCACAAAAATAACCTAGCCTTTAAATTGCAAAACAGATTGCAGCTATTCAGTCTGGAACAGCACTTTAACTGGTAGAGTGCTAAATTATTTTCGACCACCAAAAATTGTTAACATATCTTTGCCTTGTTACAATTTATAGGAGAGTGCCTGTGGGCACTCTCCTATAAATTGTAACAAGGCAAATCTTAACATACAAAATAATATCACTTCGAGGATAATTTGAAGCATAGCTGCTGAATTTGAAGCCTTTAAGTTGCAGTACCTGCACTTCAGAATAAAGCCCAAATATGGGCTTCCAGCACCCTACCAGTTAATAACAAAAGTGGTCTCTTTCTTGATCGAAATGTCATCCAGTCCCAACACACTTAAGAACAGTGGGCCAAGATTTCATAAATAAAATATTGTAAATTTTCATCAGGGAGAAGGAGACCACACAAAAGTGGCATCTGATATTCAATATTGTTGCAATTCCTTTTTGGTGGGTAAGATAATATCAGCAGTGTATGGTAGTTGGGAAGGAAGAAGACAGAATTTCTACCAGCATGGAGAAGGAATCCAAACAAAAGTGGTATCTGATGTTCAGTATTATTATGCCTCAAAGTTGGTTTGTCCAATCAGAACTCTGGAATAACATCTAAGAGTTCTGCCGTATCAGGTAACTCACCTAATATCATTTGATATCAGGTGAGTAGCAGCCATTATTACTATTGTGATCAAATTGATGCATTTCCACTCACTTCGAATTTTCAAAATTTGAAATAAAACAAAATTAAGAGAATTTAAGTACCAAAAATATTTTCAAGGTACCGTATTTATTGATTTAAAACATTAAATATTTAAAAAAAATGGACAGAAAATATTTGTAATCCCAAAACTGGCAAAAGTTCTTTGTTTTTACCACTCTATACAGACTACATACAGTCTATTGATTTTTTTATGCTGAAGCGATCATTTTCATTGCAGTTTACTCAACAGATTAAAAGTGATTTTTTGAACATTTAAAAACTTTGTTAACCCTTTTCAGGTGGTAATGACAGTAAATGTATGTAAGGTTATTTCAGTTATACTTGTAGCGATATGTTTTATTTTGTAAACAAATATCGCACTTCGAACAGCAAAGATTGTTTACTGTCACCATGGATATGTACTGGTGCCAGTTACTGTTGATGATTTTGCGTGGTGCTGTCAATAGCCATTTCTTAACTGGTAGAGTGCTGGAAGCCCATATTTGGGCTTTATTCTGAAGTGCAGGTACTGCAACTTAAAGGCTTCAAATTCAGCAGCTATGCTTCAAATTATCCTCGAAGTGATATTATTTTGTATGTTAATATTTGCCTTGTTACAATTTATAGGAGAGTGCCCACAGGCACTCTCCTATAAATTGTAACAAGGCAAAGATATGTTAACAATTTTTGGTGGTCGAAAATAATTTAGCACTCTACCAGTTAAAAATAAATATCCGGTCATTCTTTGTTTCTCGTGAAAATTTATTAACCCCTTGATTTACATGGACTTTCAACATAACCAATATATTACATGGCTTGCAGCTGGCTGATACAATTCCATACAAGGTGATGAGAGTTCATATTAGGTTCAGCTTCACCTCAACCTGATATGAACTCTCATCGCCTTGTTTGGAAATGTATTGGCCAGCTACATGCCACGTAACTTATATTGTTGCAATTCTTTTTCGACAGGCAAGTTAAAACCTATGGTGTTGTTGGGGGGAAGAATGCAGATAATTTCGACCGGATCATGACCCTTTTGTGATCCGATCAAAATTCTCTATTCCACTTTTGTATTTACAATACTATTGAAAGTGAAAACACTGATGCTAGCTGTAAATGTTTTTGTATATATAAGTGTAAAGTAGATGTAAATATAAAAATGGATTCTTGAAGATCAGCTATTTTGAAAGGCCAGTTTAAGGACTAGTTGATATGAAATGGTAATTCTGTGTTATTTTGTGCCAAGTTGTTTTAATATTAGTGAAAAGAACCTGCAGGTGTCTGTACATAGAGTTTTGGACTTGCCCAAAATCAAACACTTTTTTGGACATTGCTTTGAACATATCAAGTCTGGGTGATATTTTAGATAGTGCTCAAATGACTAGTGAATTCCAAAGTCGACTAGTCAATACCCAAAAGTCAAGTCGACTTCGACTAGTCATTGGTGATAACTTGTCTCCTTATAACAGTGTTGGTGTTCTGGTAGTTTGGCTTCACTTGGGCATTCATATACAGCAACTTACTGGAACATTATTCTGTTAATGTGCTTCTAATTATGCTAAGAGTGAAATTATATAGTCTTATTTAATTTGCCTTGTTGCGATTTATGGGAGAGTGCCTATAGGCATTCTCCCATAAATTGCAACAAGGCAAATTAATAACATATCCTGATAGCCCAAAATAATTCAGCACTCTACTAGTACCAGTTAAAACAAACTACTGTCACTACTATTAGATGGCAATAGATGTATACATTGATTGCCCAATATTGCTGTTCAAACTGTCTGACAGTGCCACAGAAGGGATACTAATTACCTAAAAGCTTGAACTCCTCCGACTAGTCGACTGCACAATTGAGAGTCGACTACTGGTTTGCCCAGAGTCGACATCGACTAGTCGACTAATCGTTTGAGTACTAATTTTAAATAGACAGGACATATTCACATAATTGTCAGAAGGTCATGAAATTAGATTTTATCAGTTAGTAGTTTTCATTAAGATCCTGGAATCAACTGTAATTCTATAAATACTACCAGACCCCCTTCCCCACCCCGAAGGATGGAGCAGTACATGTACTTGTGTACTGTTATAAACAGATTCCTCTCTACTGGTAATTCCCCCGCAGGAACCCCGGGAAGTGAAGCCGTGCTTGTTTACTGTGGTCAACAAGCTCTGTTTCATTGGTAAAATAGAACCCAGTGGATGGGATCAACTGGGTGATATTTTTTTCTTGTTTCCATTCAAAATGAGTTTTGAAGGGGTTTGAGTGATTTTATGCAAACCCCCCCCCCCCCCCCCAAACCCAAAACTAAAACATTTCACCCAACAGACCCTTCTTCCCCCACCCCCACCTCCACTCCCTTAGCAAAATTAGATTAACTCCATTAACGTATAGATGCTGAATGTGTCAATTTTATCAGGTGAGTGTTTAGTCCCCTTGTGGCCTCTTGTTTATTATTGAGGTAGAAGTCCTTTAACCCTTTACTCTTTGAAAAGCGACAACACTTGCAAACAAAATTATTGAATAACAAATTTTTTTCATTTTTTGCTTGAAAAACATAGCTTATGGTCCCCTCATTGGAACGAGCTCAACGAGCTCGTTCCAATGAGGGGTCATAAGCTATGTTTTTTTAGGCCAAAAATGAAAAAAATAATGAAAATTGAATGACCGTTTTTGTGAATAGTGCTAGTCGGTTTTGGCCGTTACATTGGGTAAAGGGTTAAAATGGACGGCATAGGTATAAATGATTGGCAAAACTTTACTTCATGCCTATGTTGTGGTCATGATGCAGCCACAGATGCTGAAGGTGACCTTAAACACCAATAAGTCCTATTGTCCAAAATGGAAATGACTTTAGAGTTCACTTCCTGATAGTGAGAATCCCAGAAGTGGAGAAGTGTTCATTTAAATTTTTGGAACAATCAACAACTTTCACATATTTTGTAATCACTGCCATAGAAATGGTCCACTGAGTTCATTTGGGCTAAAGTTATAAACTTGAAGGTATATACACGTAGATTCGCAGTACATTTATCACTAATTAATTGATGACAAAATGGCAGATAAATGTCTATAAATGTCACTTGGCAACTATTATGTAATGTTTTTATTCAATGTTGATATATTGAATATTTTGTTTTCCCAAAATTTATGTTTTGTACAAAAAATAATACAATGTAAATATTTCATTGTAACTATCATATTATCATCCTGTGAATACAATTGTGTTGTGTGTGAAAAGAATGTGTGGAAAATGGAACAAATAGTATGCAATATTTGGACTTACTTTAGTGTCTTGGAGGGATATGATAAGAGGTTGGGTTGTGGGTTGATGGTGGGTGCACTTACCTTCAATCATTGCTATTTCTTCTTGTGCAGAGTTAGTATATTGTACAGTCTGACCGCTGCTCACTGCTGTTGGTGGTTTTCTCCAAGTACTCCAACTTCCTCCACCCATAAAACTGTCTGACAAAATTTGGCCCTGGCTGTTGAAAGTGTCATTAAACCCCAATGAACCTGTGGTAAACAAACAACGTTTTACTGGTAAAATAGGACCCAGTCACTAATGCTTGTGGTGCAAGTCCTCTAAAATAGGCAACATGGGGCATAAACGATTGACCTTGACTTTATCTCCATGTTGTGGTCACAATTAGCCATTGTGCAGAAGTATGTGACCTTAAACAACAATAAATATAAATGAATAAATAAACCCCAATGAACAAACAAACATTTACATTGGTAAACAGGTTCTACTTTACTAGTAACATAGGACTTGGCAACCAATGCGAGGGATGTAAGCCCTGTAACGTTGACGAAGAACCAATGCCCGGGGGTTTAAATCCTCTTAACATGAGCATCGTAGGTATAAACAATTTGTCCCCCCAAGATCCATTTTGTTCTATGTGCCTACTGGCACATAGAACACATTGGAACTCGGGGGACGAATTGGAAAATCTTGATATTGAAAGTGACCTTAACTCTTAATCTGTTGAGTATTTTAAAAAAATATTTTGATTAAATCTAGCCACAACTAGATATGATAGAAAATTCCAAATGCTTAATAATTTAACTAAAAAAGTCACAGATAAAAAATTACTTTAATTTACAGAGGATGTGGGGGCACGGTGGCGTTGCAGTAACCGGTTCTCTTCAGATCATCGAAGTTAAGCAACGTTGAGCCTGGTTAGTCCTTGGATGGGTGACCGTCTGAGCGATCGATTCGGACTCCCCCCTTCTGTCCTTGGGCAACGCACTTCACCGCGATTGTCCATATTGGGGCATGATGATGCAGTGCACTAAGGCGTACTGCACGTCGATGGTATGCATGTCTTCAACCAATGTAATCCTGCCTGTGCCGCAGTGCGGAGTTATGATGTTGGGGAGCTGGCAGCTACTCGTCGTTGCTCGGTGGTTCTGTTCAGGTACTCCGACTTCCTCCACCTGTAAAACTATCACCGACACGATGTGACCTTGGCTGTTAATCTGTCATTAAACCTACATAAATGAATTACAGAGGGTGTGTTGGTTAAAAATGCCAAACTTATACTTGTTCTATTGACAAGAGGTTTGCTGTACTGGGAAGGAATATCTGTCCGCAGCATAAGGAGTTGCACAATAAAAAAATGTTTGTTTCAGCTTTTGTTGATCAAACATTGGAATACAGCCAAGTCATTACGAATGTGGACAGAGAATATCAATCTAATCATGACTGGGTCATGATCTGGTTGAAGGTCTTGTTTTTGTGCCGCCAACACTATAAATTCTCTTTAAAACTAAAAAAGGTGGAAGCATTGGAATAAACAGTTGTTTAAACTCGTAACCTGCTGATGATTTTCAAAATATTTTTCACCAAATCTAGTCATGGCTGCTGTCAAGCAGCCATGACTAGATTTGATGAAAAATTCATCTAAATTTAACTCAAGATCATTGGACAAAAAGTCCATTCAATTTACTGGGTGATATTTTAACGAGTTGAATGTGCCCAAATTCTTATTTAAATGGCAAGAAATTTTATAGCCTGGGTAGGAATATCTGCCAGCAGAGTGCAAAGAGTTAACTTTTAACCCACTGAGTATTTTAAAGATATTTTTCATCAAATCTAGTCATGGCTGCTAAATAGCAGCCATGACTAGATTTGATAAAAAATTCATCTTAGTTTAACTCAAGAAATCATTGGTGAAAAAAGTGACCCGACTTACAGGGGTAAAATTTGATAAAATGTGCAAAAATTGTACTTGATTCAGTTGCTGGAGAAATCCTGTCCTGGGCAGGAATATCTGCCCACAGCATGCAAGGAGTTAAACTTGACTTTATACTTGTCTTACAGTCAGGATGTAGCCATAGATATTGAAAGTGAACTAAAATAGCAACATAGCAAAAAATGACTTTATTCTTTATTCACCAAAATTGTTATTCAAATTTATTTTTTCAATTTTTGTTTCAAAATTGTAGTTGTGATTTTGACTTTTAGTTGGGAAAGGGGGTCATAAGCTATGGTTTTGGGTCAGAAAATGAAATACTTTAATTACTCAAATATTTTTGCATGTGATGTTTCTCTTTGTGTTGCATAAAGGGTTAATGCTTGTGAGGCATTGCAGTGCTTATTATTAAACCTATAAAGGACTAGACAGTTCTTTGAAACTTGAACCATTCCCTGAAGTTAGTCTAGTGGTTTTCAGCCAAAACCTGACCTAAGGCCACAGACCATGTAATTTCATTTTGGTTTGGAAGATTTCCATAGGATTATTAACTCCTTACATGTTGCTGGCGAATATTCCTGCCCAGGACAGGATTTCTCTTGCCACTGAAAGATGTATAATTTGGACAAATTTAATCAATTTTTGGACATGCATGGACTTAGAAAAAAACGGGTCATATTATGTAATCAGTCTGTCCATCCGTTAACATTTGTGGTTTCTGACCGATAACTCCAGTTTGGAGTATTTGATCTCAACCAAAGTTGGTAGGTGTATTACCCAGCTAGTAATACAGGCCAAGTTTGATTATGTGTTCCATCCAATTATTTTTAAATACGTAACAGCCCTTTTTTTAACTTAGAATTCGACCATCTATTAACATTTTTGCTTTCCAACTGATAATTCCAGTTTGGATTATTTGATCTCAACCAAAGTTGGTACAATCAAAATGGCTAATAGGCATATTTAGTCACACCTGGTGGTGCTCTTGTTCACTAATGATTTCTTGAGTTAAATGTAGTTGAATTTTTCATCAAATCTAGTCATGGCTGCTTAAAGCACCCATGACTAGATTTGATGAAAAATATCTTGAAAATACTCAGCAGGTTAAAAATTAATACATGTTGGGTCAACTGCTAAGATGCCTCAAAATATGGCCAAATTGGAATAAGGCTGTGAAGTGTTAACAACTTGACCTGCAACATAAAGGAAGTGAAGAGAACAAAAACAGACCCGTTAAGGTATAGAATTATTATGTGTTGTCCAATATTTCTATTGTTTCATATGATTGTCTATTTACTTGTATGAATGTGAAGTCAGAAATAAACATCATCTAGTCATCCAAAATGTTCCCCAAAATAAGTTGTATAAGTGTGTTATGGATGGCCAGATTACACAGTGCTACTATCAAAATGTGATTAATTTACTGAAGGCAACGAGGTAGTCCTACAGCAGTTGAACTACTGAGAATTAAGTCAGGGTTTATCATTAAGTGTTGCATGTCTGTATACAGTACTGAACCCCTGCAGGAACCTCGGGCAGTGAAGCAATGCTTGTTTACTGCGGTAAACCAGCTCTGTTTCACTGGTAAAATGGGACCCAGTCACTGATGCTTGGGGTGTGAGTCTAAAATTGGCAACATGGGGTATAAACCATTGACTGACCTTGACTTTATCTCCATGTTGCGGTCATGATTAGCCATTGTGCAGAAGTATGTGACCTTAAACACCAATAAATAAATAATTACTGATGAGGTGAATTTTCGATTCAACCATTATTTTCAGTTTCTATAAAAGGCAGAAACTGTAGAAGAATATTTTCAAGTCATGCTGCAACCCGATGAACCATGAGCTGAAAATTTGACATTTCTTCTTACTGTGTTTTCAGAAATTGTAAATATTGACACACACAAAATCTAACCAAACTTGATTTAGTTGTAATCCACCCTCCCCGTAGAGTAGCTGTCGCACAAGAAAATTAATGGCCCTGTAGGATGAGGAGTAATCTATTATGTGGTAAATATTTCTTTCAATGATTGTCAAGTGCAAAACTCCTATGCAAATCCAAAAAACCAGCTTTAGAAGTATAATCTCTTGATAGACAATCTGTTTATGCTTTTATTGACGGTATATGTATATAACTTTAGTTGCTGTAAATGACTATTCTTGTATAATGAGCAGGTTGGGTAGCCCAAAATGCAACAATTCCTTTTTTGCTTCCTCAGCTAAGCTGATTTTGGACTGTAATGTTTTATTCTCTTGGAAGGCCCACATAGGCATCTCCAACAGGATGTGACATGACAGTTTCATTGTTAATTCTTCACCTAACTCGGCTAGAAGGCGACAATTTAAAAATTAAAGGTCTTAATAACTGAATCTTTTCATTCTTTGCATGAAAAACATAGCTTCTGACCCTTAGCTTGTTCCAGTGAGAGGCCCTTAAGCTATGTTTTGTACGTGAATAGTGAAGAAAATACGAAGAACGGTGATTTTTTTTTAACAGTGCAATCTAGATATGAATGTTGTTTTGGGTAAATTGTTAAAATATATACAAAGATTGTTGTGATAAAATAGTATCTTCTAGCTTTAAATTAGTTAGTTGCAAATCATACTAAAAATATTTATAATAATAAAAGTCACCAGTTTTTTCAAACTATTATTGGACTAGAGTTGATGCTGGAAATTAATTTTTGTCCTTGTACTGTTACAGTTCTCCAGAAACCTATTTTTTAAATGAATGTTACCTCATGGAAACCCTAGCAAGTGAAGCAATGCTTGCTTACTGTGGTAAACAAGCTCTGTTTTAGTGGTAAAATAAGTCTCCAATCACCAGGTTGGAAGTCCTCTAAAATGGGCAGCGTGGGTATAAATGATTGGCTGGGCTTGACATTATCGCCATGTTGCAGTCACAACTTGCCATTGTGCAGAAATATGTTACCTTAAACACCAGTAAATAAATAATAAATGACTGTTACAGATGAGACAATCAGTTTATGTGAATGATTTTCAAGTGTGGAGTGAAGATTTTAAAGATGTAAAGCTTCAGTGGAATAACTGTTTTTATGACTGGTTTGATGATGAATTAATTGGCAATTATTAATCAGATTTTGTATATATTTTCCGTGCATCACTTTCTCACTTAAGAAATGATGTTTTGTATATAAAAATTATTCTACAAGTTATTGAAGAATACCAACTTGAATTCTCCAATGAGATGTAAGTCACGGAGTAAACTTCAGTGGAGCAGCCCTTGTTGCTTACTTGACCTGTATCTTCTATGTTGTGTCCTTGGACATGACACTTGATGTTAATTGCTAAACTTGGAGCATTGTGGTGCAATGTGCTAAGGAGTATGACATGTTGATAGTACACATGCCTTCAACTGATGATAGTAAGTTAAACTGTTATTCATCACTGCTCAGTGGTTCTTTTTGGGTACTCCTGCACACGATAAACCCCCTCACAAAATATGCCCATGTCTGTGTTGTTGCACTAAATCCAAAAAATTAAAGAAAAATAAATAACAATGCCTGGGTGTGTTAATATTTAATTTTGTCATAATTTACTGAAAATGGCCTATGTGCATTCTCCAGTGAGTTATCACTAAACAAAATACAAAATCCTCATGAATGATTATTCTCTGGCTTCTTGCTGAATATTACGCTCATGCTAAAATATGAGGATTTGGTGACCTCTACATTTTTCATTACAACCCTAACATGGGGTTTTAACAACTAGGTAACCATTTACCGAATAGACAGGAGATTCAAAATTTATTATTTTAATTATTGCTTTTTAAATTTTTCTCAAAAATTTTAAAAAAAGAAAATATCATGTGACCCCCTCATTTGAATGATCGTGAGGACCTCGTTCCAATTAAAGGTCAAATGATATGGGTTTGTTGAACTTTTTTTAAGAATTTGAGGAAAAAATTAAAATAACCAATTTTGATATCTTGCACTTTGTGTAAAAGGTTAAAATCTGTTGATAGGACAGGGGTCAAATAATAGAATGCTTGCTTGGAAATTACGTGGGCGGATGTGGTCGTTTCATTAGGTAGTAGGTTAAAACCGGTTTTTGGGCTTTCCACACATTTGATGGAGCCCAACTGTAGGCCTTTAATACTGAGAAAAAAACTGTTTTTGCCTTCAATGCTGTATACAACTTATTTTGGTTAAACTACAAGTCATCAGTGTATTGGAGAAAGTGTCCATTATGTGTTCAGAATAAATCTGTATTTGGTTTAGATATGTGTGCCCATTGTGTTTTATTCTCATTGCATTTTTTCGTCTCATCATGTTTGTTTATGAAATAGGATCAAATATTTACATATTGGACATTCCCATGCCTGAATTCTCTGAACCTGAATATTAATTGCCACCTGTAATTCAGAGTTCTTCATTTAAACGTGAAATTGAACACTTCAGTAATCCTGGACTTTCTCAAGACATTTATGTTGGTGAAATTTCTCAGTACAAAAAAAAATGATGAAATTTAAAAAAAGAAGAAAAAAAATCAAGCCTGTGAAAATTCACCTTCACTTGGAATAGTTCGCTGTTAAATAACACATTTGGATTACTGCAGTGTTTGCAGACTTTTCAGTTGGGCATTCACCTGCCAGTATTTTCAGATATATGTATTTTTTTCACCATTCTCCTGGTTAGTTTTTCACTCTCACAGACTTTTATTTTCAGTTTTTAATATTGAATGCTGGGGTAAATGTAACTTTTCATGTGTGCATGTTTTTTCAACCACATTCATCATATGCATTTCAGAGTAACACACAATGGGTGAGAGATGCAGAATTTACAGTCTGGTGAGAGTGGATTGTTACTCAAGCACCTGCAGAGTGGAATTTCCATCTTGTTTGTTATGATTTTTTTTTCAGATGAGGCAAAAGCCATCCATCAGCACTCATGTGGTGGGGTTTGCAGGAATCAAGCCACTTTACCAGTGGACAAATACATGACAAAAAGTAACCTGCAAACTTTTTCCACAATGCCACTTGAATTTTATTGACTTCAGTCTCTGTCAAATGTGAATTGAAATGAATTATCTGATGCTTTATCAGAGGATGAACATGGGATGGGCGTGTTAAGTTTTATGATGTATATTAATGCTCTCATCAACGACAGATAATTCATTTCAATGTCTATAATTTAATGTAAAGTAGAGCTTGTACTAGACTGTACCCTGTCCGAGGCTGTTGAGGTCTTTTCCATTCGTACCATGGAAATATCAAATAATGACATATTTTATCATCATCAGCTTTTCTGGAGACGACTGTTTTATAGTTTTCAGCAAAAGCTAATACATGCAGTCGTGACTACACAAAGAGAATCACTTGTACAGTGGAGCCCACTTAATTGGATATCTCTTATCTGAATAACCCTGTTAATTGAATATAATTTCCCAACACAAACCATTTACCATACCTCCAGTACAAATATGACCAGTTAATTGAATATAGGTTATAGAGTAAACTCCTGTTAATTGAATAAAAAGTCTTTAAACCTGTCGAAAAATTACCCTGACTCTCCCCAGTTTTTCTTTGTTTTTCGACCCATTTGGCCTAATTACATCCAGTTCAGGCATTTAATCTGTTATATCTTGTTTGACAGAGCTCATTTTGCTCTGTCAAACAAAATATAATAGAATAAATGTGAAGCTTATCTCTGGAATACAGGAAAGTGACACAATCCCTGTTAATTGAATATTCCTGTTAATTGAATAATTTTTGCTGGCAAAGTGGCTATTCAATTAACAGGGTTCCACTGTATGAACATACCATTTGGATAATAATTTGTAAATTAATTTATCTGTATTATAATGAATGTAGCCAGTCTTGCAGAGTGCAACCTCTGGCCCACTTTTCATTGCACAATTACCTCTTATTGTTTTGTGGTAATAACTTGATAAAATACACTTCAGCCCACCCGATGTTTTAACCTTTGAATTGCATTGTTAGACATGCCTACTATTTTTTCGACAGGTAGGCGAGGAAAAAGGTCATATGACAACTGTATGACAGTAAAATTATTTGAATTATGAAAACCTCCTCTTGACAAATCACACGCAAGCAAAGTGGTTTTCATTGAAGAAATAGACAGAACGCGATGTGTGTTTGAATCAGTGGGTGTTTTACATAACGAGTTTGAATGGCGTAGTCATATTTTGCGAGAGCCATGATAGATTTGATAAAAAGTATCTTAAAAATAATCAGCAGGTTAAGAGTTCATATTCAAGTACCGGTACTATGGTCTGCTGTATGACTCATTGATGTGAAATCTTGAGATAAAACTTGATTTTCGTTGTCCATGGATCCCCAGTCAATTTTATTTACTCTAGTCTTGATGATCTAAATGGTTGGTAACGTTTCTTGTGTCTTTTCTTTGAAATCATAATTATCCATTTCATTGAAAATTTGCACAGTGTTTTTGTACTAATCCACTCTCCCGTGTACTTTATTCAGTATCATATTAATTTCCTTATCAGGAATCCCTGAAATACTGAATTTATATGTTATTTTTTTTTTAACATTTCATTCATGATCATGATTTGTTTTTCTTTAACATACAATACATCTATCTTTATATATGTATATTTTATATGACATGAGAATGGCTTTATTGTACTGTTATTTCTGTGACGCTTGTTTTACCTTCTAACTCTGAAAGTAACAAATAATATTCAGTAATAGGATAATCTATTTTACTCTTTACCTAATGTAACTCCCCGTGGAACAGGCTCTGTTTTACTGGTGAAATAGGACCCGGTCATCTATGCCTGGGGAGGAAGTCCTCTAAAATGGGCAACTTGGGTATAAACGATTGACTGGACTTGACTTTATATCCTTGTTGGGGTCACAATAAACCATAGTGCAGAAATATGTGACCTTAAACAACAATAAATAAATGAATACCTCCCCTGTGCGAACCCTGGGAAGTGAAGCTGTGCTTGTTTGCTTTTGGTAAAATAGGACCTGGTCACCAATGCCTGGGGTGGAAGTACTCTAAAATGGGCAGCATGGGTATAAACGATTGACTAAACTTGACTTTATGTCCATGTTGTAGTCACACTTAGAAGTTGTGCAGAAATATGTGACCTTAAACATAAATAAATAAATAGGAGGGGGGCAAAGTGGCTTAGTAGGTAGAAATGCAGGCTGCAAACCGAGAGGTCCTCTGTTCGAATCCCACCTGTGGCAGCTGCATTGTGTCCTTGGGCAAGACGCTTCACCCCCATTGCCCATGAGGAGGCATGGTGACGTCGTGTACTAAGGCATACTGCACATCGATGGTGCTCTTCAACCAATGCTAACCCTGCTTGTGTGGAGTTAGTATGTTGGGGAGCCTGACAGTTGCTCATCGTAACTCGGTCATTCTCTCTGGGTACTCCGGCTTCCTCCACCCGTAAAACTGTTGTGACCCTGGCTGTTGAAAGTGATGTTAAAACCCCAATAAAATGAGATAAATAAATAAATAAATACCTAATGTAACAGCCTCAGCTGGCCTGTGCTCTTCACAAAAATTGCCGTCCAGATTTTAATTATTGTCTCCAAAACATAGCTTGTTATAAGCTATATTTTGGAGGAAAAATAATGAAAATATTTAGTCATTCAAGAAGATTCTTATGCAAGTCTTGTCTCTAGTCATGTAAGGTGATCTATTACAATATGCAATTATGGTCAACAAGGGAGTTTACCTTGCAACATCAGCCAACAGGCCTGTACAAATTGAGCAAATGATTGTTTCATTTGCCTAAAACTTGCGTCAAGGAGGCAGAAGACAAATTATTTGCGTGCTTCCCTGGTGCAGTAATACTGTTTACTATGAAAAACAGGTTCTACTTTACTGGTAAAATAGGACCCAGAGCCAGTGCCTGAGGTGGAAGTCCTCTAAAGTGAGCAGTATAGATATAAAATTGCTATAAAATTGCTAAACTTGACTATATACCTATGTTGCGGTTGTGATATAGCAATAGATGCTGAAAATTACCTTTAACTCTTAACCCGCTGAGTATTTTCTAAATATTTTTCATCAAATCTAGTCATGGCTGCTATGACGCAGCCAAGACTAGATTTGATGAAAAATTCATTTAAATTTAACCCCAGAAATCATTGGTGAGAAACTTGACAATTTTCAGGGGTAAAATTGGATTAAATATGCCCATATTATACATATTTCAAGGGCAAGAGAAATCCTGTCCTTGGCAGGAATATCCACCAGCAGCATGCAAGGAGTTAAACACCGATTAAATTTTGTATGCATACATTACTATCTTGAGACTAATAACATGAAAGTTTATTCAAATTTCTTTTGTTAATCATTTGTTTATACTGGAACATAACTTTGTTCCATCATTGTAACCCCAGGAAGTTAAGTGTGCTTGTGTACTGTGGTAAACAAATTTTGCTTCACTAGTAAATTGCAACCCTGTTACCAAATCCTTGTGATGGAAGTCCTCTAAAGTGGGTGGCACAGGTATAAACGATTGGCTAAACTTGACTTCCTAACTATGGGCGGCATATAATATAGCTATAGTGACTGAAAGTGACCCTAAACACTAATAAATAAATGAATTTTACCAGAACCAATAATGATAGAATTACATGTTCATTGATGGTCTTTTTGCGCTGTGATGTAAGCAGCTGTTGGAAAGGTTCTTGGTATGCTTAATGCTGTACCTAATGAATTGGCTGCAGCCATCCACATAACTTACATATTGAACAGTTGAAAAAAATAAAATTCAACACATTTCAACAAAACCATATGCGATCCCTCATTGGAACGAGCTCGATGAGCTCGTACCAATGAGGTGGTCACATAATATGGTTTTGTTGAAATTTTTAGAAAAATTTGAAAAAAATAATATTTAAAATAATATATTTTGATATCGTGTGCATTAGGTAAAGGGTTAAATTTACTTACTCATTTCCCCCACATGTTTTGAATATTTCTATTTCTTTTCCCCATTAATTTTGCACTGAAGATAGTGGTTATTGTATTGTTGCCTTTGTTGATGATATCGGGCACTGCAAAAAAGGCATTGAACCATTTTAATGTGTGTCAATCAATATTTTGTCACAATTGATTAAAAGAAAGTCTTAGAACAGGCTGTGTTATTTGGTACTGTTCATATCAGCTTTTGACATGAACAAGTAAATTGCTTGTTTTAATTAATCAAACTCCGAAACAAATGTACTTTAATGTTAATTACCAAACAATATATGTTGAATAGTTACGCTGAAATTGTGATGTATTTTTTTTGTTATTTTTCTTTCTTTTTTTTTACTCTTGTCATGTTTTTCATCATTTTTGATTCTGTCTCATCATTGCTTTTTTCATAAGTGTTTTGGGATTTCTCAGTGTATTACATATATTCCTGAAACTGATTTATGTTACAATTAACATGTCCTCTGTGGGGACGCCAGGAAGTGAAGCAGTGCTTGTTTATTGTAAACAAGCTCTGTTTGACTGGTAAAATAGGACTCAGTCACTAGTGCTTGGGTGTAAGTCCTCTAAAATGGGCAGCATTGGTATAAATGATTGACTAAACTTGACTTTATCTCCATGTTGCGGTCAGGATTAGCCATTGTGTAGAAATATGTGACCTTAAACACCACTAAATAAAGAAATAAATACAATTCACATGTGCTTCATAGATATAATGTGGATTCTCATGGTATTTGTGTGATTATTACCGAAACAAAAAATTGTTTCAGGAAGTTGAAAGAAGTTTTTGGTTAACATTTTCTTTGGAGAATCAACCATATTCATACAACTATGGTACTGTGATCACAAAAGCGTACAGCGAATTTCAGTTGGATTGTGATCTGCTCTTAATTGTCTTCTCTGCATACCTCCCTGCAAAACTATAGTCTCATTTGTTAAATAGAAAAACATTGATCTGTGATGCTATTTTTATTGTATTTTTATGCAGTCTTCTTTTTGAAATATTTTATTTATGATTGAAAACTCAACCATATAAGTGTGTGTGTGTCATGATCTGATCGTGATCGGAACACATTTCCCATGGCAACCCCGGGAAGTGAAGCAGTGCTTGTTTACTATGGTAAACAAGTCCTGATTTACTGGTAAAATAGGACCCAATCAACCATGCTTAGGGTGGAAGTCCTCTCAAATGGGCAACTCGGGTATAAACAATTAACTAAACTTGACTTTATCTCCATGTTGTGGTCACGATTAGCCATTGTGCCAAAATATGTGACCTTAAAACCCAATAAATAAATAAATAAATGAATAAATTCTAATGCAAGTATTCATTGCGTCAGAACTGTATTTAGCGAATGAATGTTTCATATAGGTCAGTGAACCCCTATTGATTACAGTACTGTGTTAAAAAAGAAAACAGATAATTTCGGCTGGATTGCGTCTGGATCGTGAACCAATCGAAATTTTCTTTTCACTTTTCTATAGCGAGGGGAGACATTGTGCCAAAATATGTGATTGTACACAGTAATAACAATAAATCAGAACGCATTCAGATTGTAAAAAAGGCTGCTTTATGATCACATCCTTGTATCCATAGTAATTACCACTCAATAATTATTAGTCATTCTATCTAATGATGGAACAAAGTTATGACAACAGTGAAATATATTGGTACAGTTGTATGTCATAACTTTGTTTTTTGAAAGGGTGAACCAAAAAATGAAAAATCTGTCCTGTTTTTCCTTTACTCATGATGCTACAGGCTGGTCATCATGAAAGGAAGAATTAATGCATTGCTGCAGTTGATCCGCAAGATGTTTTGATTGGTATCGTGTGTTAAATAGTTTATCGATCTGGTATGGAATACTTTAGAGGTATAGCAAAATCATGCAAGGCAACAGCCAGGTCATGGAAGATTCCAGGGTTCCCAGACCTCCTGAAATTCCAGAAAGTCTCTGAACTTACAGAAGTCAAGTCCTGTCCCCTTGAAACTCTTTGAGTGCTGTTGTTGTGCCAAAGCCTTCTAAAAATCTCCTTACATTTATTTTATCAGTATTTGTTAGATTTGACACTGTGGAGTACTTTCCACATGGGAACCCCAGGAAGTGAAGCAGTGCTTGTTTTCTGTGGTAAACATGGTCTGTTTTACTGGGAAGATAAGACCCAGTCATCAGCGCTTGGGGTGGAAGTCCTCTAGAATGGGCAACATGGGTATAAACAATTGACTGATGACTTTATCTCTTTGTTATGGTCACTATTGACCATATTGCAGAAATATGTGACCTAAAACAACAATAAATAAATAAATATATGGGGTACTTAGTTGTGTTGTAAGCTGTGAAATATCTGCCAAAATTGCTTATTACCTTTCTGTTCACGATAATTGAGACTTTGATAGCATTTCGAACCCCAGTCAGTGACAAGTAACTGGACTCTCCAACTTACTAACCTCACTCAGGCAAGTTATCAGCTGAAGGCGTGTGTCCCATCGACAGGCCGTGTGCCTTTACACTCTGTACCAGCATCTTCTACTAATGATGTTGGAATCAAGTCTCTCTCATAGTTAACAGTAAATAAGTGAACAATCCATGAAAACAGTTTCTGATGATATTCCATTGCTAGCAAGTGGCAACGAAGGTCATCCCACACAACTGCGCCATTGGGCCAAGGAGAGGCATTCATATAAGTTGCATAACTTGTTTGCTAATCCTTGTAAAACAAATAAGATTAAAAAAAAGAATGTTGCAACCCAGTATGATAGGTTACCACATCTCTAGTTGACTGATATAGCATGATAAAAGGTGAGGCAGAAACAATACTCCACTTTTCATCAGGTTTTATTGTTTTCTCCAAACCTTATGCCACGCTGGAGATGTGGTAAAATTTTTACAATGTCGAGTTTTGGTTCACTAACAGTCCATTTGGGAAACAGTAAAATATTTACTATATTCCAGATATAAGTTAAAAAAAAATATTGAACAATTTGCATAAATGAGAAAGTAACAATGTATTACAGTGGAGCCCACTTTATTGTAAATCTCTTAACTGAATAGCCCTGTTAATTGAATATACCCAACACAAAACCATTTACCATACCTCCAGTAAAAATTTTACCTGTTAATTATACCCCCCGCAAACAAAGTTTGGGGGGGGGGGGGGGGTATATAGGAATCACCCTGTCCGTCTGTCTGTCCATCCACCTGTCTGTCCATCCGTCTGTCCATCCTTATAAGCACAACTCCTCCTAAACCGTTTGAAGAATTTTCATGAAACTTTACACAATGGAAGAACTCCATATGAAGATGTGCATGAAGCAATATAATTCCATTCTGACAGGTTCGGGGGGTATCACTTTGTGAGCTTGCTCACAGTACCTCTAGTTTAATATAGGTTATAGAGTAAACCCCTGTTAATTGAATAAACAATCTTGAAACCTGTCGCGAAATAACTCAGACTCTCCCCAGTTTTCCTTTGTTTATAGACCTATTTGGCCTCAGTACATCTAGTGCAGGCTTTTAATCTATTATATCTTGTTTGACAGAGCTCATGGATCCCTGTCAAACAAGATAGAATAAATGCTAAGTTTATCTTTAGAATACAGGAAAGTGACACCATCCCTGTTAATTGAATAATCTTGTTCATTGAATAATTTTCATTGGCAAAGTGGCTATTCAATTAACAGGGTTCCACTGTAATAACAAAATCTTAACATTTATCTTGGTATGCAGGAATTAATTCTCTTTTGCGAGCAGTTGCAAAGTGTTGCAATATAGTTGAAATAACTCTGTCAACTTAAATGAAATGGACATGGTGAATTACCTTTGAAACAAACAAGGAGTTTCGATTTCATGACTTTCATGTTTTGCAACGAATAACCAACCAAACTATGATAGGAAATCTATTAAATGCATTTAAATATCACAAAACCGATAATTTATGTATTTTGAAACCATGTGCGAAATGATATGATACACAAATTTTAACATCTCGAAGTGATGGAAAGATAAACAAAATTCAAAATGTTGAAACTAACCTGATTTTAAAACACTTACCAGGCAAGTCCAACAGTTTTTTTGAACCTCATGCATTTGAACTTGGTATCATGAAATATCTGTTTGTGTATAGGTGATCTGATTTGTGAATTTGACTTTGAGACATAGTCAGTTAATTTTCTAATCCGATTTTCATGATAATTTTATCTTCCATGCTTCTGTATTTATCAGTGAGATTGTAATATGACATTTTTTATTCAGGATAATGATATTTAAGGTAGGTACAGTAACTCTGGAATTTTTCAGAAGAGGCCTTGAAAACTCCTTGAGTTTTATTTTTGGTAAATTTTAGGAACCCTGGAATTTTCTGTACCTCAGCATCATTCCATACTGGGTCAGTAACAAATCATGCAACATATTTTTTACCTCACCGATTATCTACCTATCATAAACAAACAACAATTATTTGTTGGCATTTAACATTGAATATCTTCTTATTGTTTGAAGCCAACATCATATTGTCCATTTACATTGTATGTGTACTGGGTGATGACATTATTGACTCAAGGGTTGACTCAAGGGAAACAACTCATTCATCTGACATAGTATTTTTACCTTGAGGCTGATATGAGAAATCACCTGTTCACGATGTGACAGTTGAAGGACACTCATTAATTAACTCTATCCACACTGATGTGAAAATATTGAAATTTGAAGCAGCAAATTTTTCACCATGATGGAACTAGCAATTTAACCAATTAATCTTGTTTGACAGAGTTCAGTGAACTATGTTAAACGATACTGAATTGGTCAAATTTCTTTTGGCATTATGGGAAAAATTTTCAGGTTGAAATTTTGATATATCGACATCAGTATTGGTTGAGAAATATGGCAGAGATGAGATAATGAGACCGAATATGATGGTGGAGTACAGGGGACTGGAATCAACGGCCAGAGTTGGAGTTTTTCCTGTATTTCACGAGTGCCGAAGGCAAGACAGAACAAAACAAGGGTGGAGTATGGGGGACTGGAATCAGCGACCTGAGTTGGGAGTCTTTCCTGTATTTCACAACTGCCTAAGGTGTGTGTAAAATGCATAAATAACTCCCAACCATGATTGTTGATTCCAGTCCCTGTACTGCACTCGAATTGTGTTCTATATTTATACCATGATTTAACCCTTTACCCAACGCAGACGATATCAAAATTTATTATTTTAAATATCATTTTTTCACATTTTTCAAAAAATTTCAACAAAATCATATCATGTGACTCCTCGTTGGAACGAGCTCGAGGAGCTCGTTCCAATGAGGGGTCACATGATATGGTTTTGTTGAATTTTTTTGAAAAACAATATTGTTTCAACTGCTGAATTTGCATATTACGTGGGCGGATACGGTCGATTCGTTGGGTAAAGGGTTAACATGAACTAAGTGAGTGAAGCTGATATATTTAAAGAAAAAATTCACCTTCAATGGTTTGGTAACTTTCTTGCTTGACACTATTTGTGTCAAAACATTTCATTCACATCATGACGTCACTTAGATGTATAACGTGCAATAAGATGTGTTCTCACATAACGTTCCTACATGCAATTGAGATTCCATGCATGGTGTATCCAGCATATTTTGCACTGTCTGTATTGTATCTCATGACATTGAAAACACACCAATCGTGGTATAAATAGTTTTTATTTGTCCGTCCAAAGATCAAATGGTGTTACTTCTATTTTCTGAACTCTCCCACAGTTCAGAGCTAACAAATTAACTGGTTGAGTGCTGGAAGCCACTATCATGGCTCTCCTGAAAAGTGCTTTTACACTGTTTGCATTGGCTTGTTGTTATCTTAGAAGGAGAATATAAATGTATATATAAAATTTTTCTGTTACAATTTATTGGAGAGTGCCAACTGACACTCTCCAATAAGTTGTAACAAAAGAGTTGTTCTTGAACAAAATTTTGCTTAACTAAGGCTTCTCTTGCTGGCTGCATGGCATCTTTGCTTTGAAAACAAATACTCGCGTTTCAAATCACCTTTGAAAAATAATTTAGCACTCAACCAGTTAAACACACAAATATATTATGAAAGATTTTCAAAAGAATGTTTGTAATGGTTTGTACTGAGTATAGACAAGTTTACACTCATTGTTACATTTAATTTTCTCTCCAACAAATTATTTTATTTCATGCCTGTTATTTTGTTGGATGGCCAGTATGTCACTTTGTTATCCATCCATTTGTTGGCTAGTTTATTGGTCCATCTGTCCGTTAATGCATCCAATCTTCTGCTGCTGTGAAGATTACCTGACAAACATGCGATGCTTTTGAAATGGTTAAATAATATGAGGGCTGCTGTGAAGCAGCCATGAGTGGACTTTATAGAGGAAGTTCAAGCAAACAGTGACCAACTGTTTGTCAGTAAAATGTTTCAGTCAAATAATGTTTTTTTCCTCTTTGTCATGAAATTGACAAAGATATCTTCTGTCCATTTATTCTTAACTCTTATTCCCCTGTACTTATATTTTCTTAGAACTGAAGAAACATTATTTGGCTGAAACATAATTTAACCCTTTTCCTAACGAATTGGCCACATCCGCCCGCATAATTTACCAATTAAGTAGTTAAAAAATATGTATTTAAAAACATTTCAACGAAACCATATCATGTGACCCCTCATTGGAAAGAGCTCAATGAGGGGTCACATGATATGGTTTCGTTGAAATTTTTTGAAAAATTTGAAAAAACAAATATTAAAATAATAAATTTTGATATCGTCTGCGTTGAGTAAAGGGTTAAACCCCTAGACCCTGATGTCGAAATATATTGACTTCATGTTGCAAAGTTTTCCCATAATGCAGCTAGAAATGTATCCAATTCACCCTTATTATACATCTCTCAGTGCTCTGTTGAACAAAACTGAATTATTTAAATTCCTAGTTGCATTATTGGAAATATGGCTATCTAAAATTTCAGTATTCTGACATCAGTGTGCTTTGGGTTAATTTGGTCATTCATTGATTTTTAAATTTATTTATTCTTTTTTTTTGTGTTTAAAATTTTTTGTAATATTTTATTTTTAATTAAGTTACTATGACTTGATTTGAAAAATATAAGAGAAAATTATTCCAGGAATGAAATTAGAATTGTTAACTTAAGATGTGTTTAAGAAACGATTTCCTCCAAACTTGGATCAATTCTTGTGTGCTTGATATTTTTGCTTCATTTACTTTTGAAGTTTTCATAATATCAAGTTATGGCTGCTAAACAACAGCTGTGATGTAATTTTATGAACAGCTTGAGAAGTACTAGGCTGTCAAAAGTTTGAAAACCACCTTTGTTGTTGCTTGGAGAAGTAGAAAGTTTGTCTTCAGCCAACACTGAAGTTTTATTTAAAGGTGTACTATCAGTGTTGTTAGAAGTAAGTATTTCTAAGTTTTAAAATATCCCTGTGGTAACCATGGAAAGAGAAACAATGCTTGTCTACAGTGGTAAACAAGCTCTGTTTTATTTGTAAAATAGGACCGAGAAACCAATGCTTGGGGTGGGAGTCCTCTAAAATTGGCAACATGGGTATAAACGATTGACTAAACTTGACTTTATGTCCATGTTGTGGTCATGATTAGCCATTGTGCAGAAATATGCGACTTTAAAACCCAATAAATAAATGAAAAAAATGAAGTTTTGAAATTGTTAAATTCCTAATTTGGTTAAATGTTTACTGATGACTTTCTTGTGATTTAGCAGACCAGTTCTGCTTTACTCATAAAATAGGACTCAGTAATCAATGCCTGGGATGGAAGTCCACTAACATGGGCAGCATAGGTATAAACAATAGGCTAAACTTGACTTCATAACTATGTTGCAGCCATGATATAGCCATAGATGCTGAAAGTGACCTTAAATACCAATAAATAAAGGCAATATTCAACCAGCATTAATCACAAATATCTCAATTCCTTTGTTTGAATTCCTTTGTTTTTTTTTTAAATTTGGTTCCCAAAACATAGCTTATGACACTTGAGGGGTTATAACCTATGTTTTAAAGCAAAAAAATGAAATTTTTTGGGGGTCATTTAGGAGACCAATTTTCACTCTAAAATCAGTTGGGTTAAAAATCAACCCAAATCAACGGGGTTGAATGAATATGAACGCAATTAGGTTCATATTCACTCAACCCAGTTATTTGAGTTGCATTAAACACCCATTAATAGCCCAATTGGGTTCATATTCACTCAGCCCAGTTATTAGGGTTGAATTTTAACGCAACTGATTTTAAAGTGTGCAAGCGTCATCTACTTGTGTTGCTAAAGTGTTGAAGTACACATGTGTTATTATTGTCTTCCAATTATTTGAAAAACATTTCAGTCTTATTTATCAATTATGGTCTGGTATATCTAAATATATTTGTTACCTGGTCACTATTTTCACCGACTGATTTTACATTGGTTATAGAGTGGTGATTTTGCTAGGCCTACTGTTGACAAAGCGTCGCCTGAGTGCTAGAATGTTCTATGTCCCCTCTGGGACATAGAACATTCTAGCACTCAGGCGACGAAAAGTTGACAGGAGAGGACATTTTTGTTGTATGTGCTCCAATTTTACTTATTTCTGTGGCAAGAGATTTCCTGTCCTCTGCAGGAATATCCGCTGCGACAAGTAACATCTCACTGCTAAATGGCTCAGTGTCACTCACTGCATGCTGCCAGGTTGTTCAATCCATGAATGCCCCCAGCTTGTTTGGAAACTGCAGTACGGTAACGGCGGACTGGTCGTAATCCACGCGTGAGCAGTGTTGTCCGTGCGTGCGTGTACCAGGTGATAAAAAATCATCAGCAAAATTTTAATTAATGAAGTACTGGGTAATACCCGGTGCTTCATTAATTAAATTTTTGATGCTTATTCCTATTAGTGTTTGCAGTATAATATTATTGCATCCGTGGAAATACTGTCCACCCCGTGGAAAGTGACCAGTCCACAGCGACCATACTGTATTACATGAATGGTCCCTGTATGAACCATGTTAGGTTGCACACAACTTGATTGGTAAACAAGTTGACCAATCGAGAAGTCTTTGGTGGGTACCATTGGAATAGACGATTGACTATTTTACTGCAGTCGTGATATAGCCCTAGATGTGTGAAGTGGCATTCAACACACATGGTAAATAAAGTGGGAAGTTGATTGGTAATGTTTTAAACCTAGGTTCCATTGGGGCTTTAGGTTTAAAGTATTGGAAATCCTCCAAACAAATTGCCTCGTTCGTGACGATTTTATGCATTTGAAGAGTTAACAATACTTGTGTAGTGAGATATGCATTTTGACAGCAAGCTCTCAAGCCACCAGTTTTGTAAGGAATTTGACACTGTTATGGCCTGGAATCAGTCTAGCCCTTTAAATCCCTTTAAATCACCCATTGCCTTTGCTTTAGATTCAACCAGGTTGACTATTCAAGATGTTTGGAGCTAAAAGCACCATAAACATTCTTTTTCAATGAATCAAGGCAAGAAATCCCCCGTAGTAACCACGGAAAGTAAAACATTGTTTTTACTATGGTAAACAAAATATGTTTTACTGGTAAAATAGGACACAGTCACCCATGCTTGGAGTGGAAGTCCTCTAAAATGGACAACATGGGTATAAACGATTGACTGAACTTGACTTTATCTTTTTGTTGTGGTCACGATTAGCCATTGTGCGGAAGTATGTGACTTTAAAACCCAATAAATAAATGGGGAAAAAATGAAGTTTTAAAATTGTTGAATTCCTAATTTTGTTATATATTTACTGATGACAAGCAGACCAGTTGTGCTTTACTCGTAAAATAGGACTCAGTAATCAATGCCTGGGACATCTTAAACACCAATAAATAAATAACGCAAGAAATGTTTCTCAATCGAGAAATGATTTGATCAAATGTTTGATGACATTACAGTACTGTTAGACATGTTTGTAAACGGCTGTAGTTTTATGATTATCCTGCGTAGTTCCACCAATTATGTTAATATCTTGATGTTTTCAAGGCGAAATATATATTTATTGATTGGAATACCTACAGTACAGTCGCCGTGGACTGGTTGTAATCCACACGCGGACAATGATGGCCACGCATGTGTTTACCAGGTAATAAAAGTCATCAGCAAAAATTTAATTAATGAAGCACTGGGTTGTACCCAGTGCTTCATTAATTAACTTTTTGATGATTATTCCTGTAATCAGTGTTGGATATCTAATATGATTACATCCTTGGAAATATTACCTGCCCGTGGAAAGTGACCAGTCCACGGCGGCCGTACTGGATAACTGGGGCATAAAATATATGTATATCTCTGTGAATGAATGGGTATCACATTGAAATAACGATAGTCTGCCGTGCAAACTCAAACAATAGGTAAATAAACATCCCATAACAACGTCAGAGTGGGGAACGTGATGGCTCAGTGATTATGGCATTGGACTTCAAACCGAAAGGTCCACGGTTCGATCCTCGCCAGGGGTAACTGCATTGTATCCAGGGGCACGGTGCCTAATGCCGGATGCCCACACGAGGGCACTGTAGCACTGTGTGATAAGGTGTGCTGCACGTCGATGGTGCACTCGTCTTCAACCAGTGCTAACCTCGTCTTCAACCAGTTAGTACGTTGGGGAGTCTGACAGTAATACGCCATTGCTCAGTGGTTTTCTCCGGGTACTCCGGCTTCCCCCACCCGTAAAACTGTCCTACACGAGGTGACCCTCACTGTCGAATGTGTCATTAAACCCCCAAAAACAAACAGCGTCGGACTGTTGGCTTGAAAGCTTGTTTTGAAAGAGGAAAGATTTATTCTTCGCTGGTATTAGGTTAACAGTACTGCAGGGGAATTATTGAATTATGCTAATTTATGTGTGTATGCAATTTTGCATAAACAATCAGTTGCTAACATCTGTAATGATTTAATGCGATACTGTTGTGAGATATTAGAGAACTGCTGTCTTTGTTTCAACTCTCAACCAAAAGAGAAGCTTTATTGTGTATCAGATTTCTGAACAGAACTTCCAGTATGTCATAACTTATTTTTTATGACAAGATAAGTTTTGAATCTCCCTGAAAGTACCTCATTGAGCTTGCCCCTACCCATGGGTATGGGAACCCCTGAAAGCGAAGCGATGCTTGTTTACTGTAGTCATTAAGCTCTGTTTACTGGTAAAATATAGCCCTGTCACCAATGCCTGAGGTTGAAGTTCTTTAAAATTAGCACCACTGGTATAAATTATTGGCTGGACTTGACTTTATCTCCATGTTGCGGTCACGGTTAGCCATTGTGCATGAGTATGTGACCTTAAAACACCACTAAAATAAATAAATATTGAGCTTTTCCTAAAATATTGTACATGCCATGTAATCTTAACCCTTTACCTAACCTGAAAAGCAGACGACACTTGCAAAAGTAATTCTTGAATAACTAATTTTTTTCATTTTTTGTCTCAAAAACATAGGTTATGACCCCTCGTTGGAACGAGCTCGACGAGCTCGTTCCAACGAGGGGTCATAACCTATGTTTTTGAGACAAAAAATGAAAAAAAATAATGAAAATTAATTGGCGATTTTTCAGAATAGAGCTGGCCGGTTTTGGCCGTTACGTTAGGTAAAGGGTTAATGCAGTTTGACTAAAGTCTTTGTGCGAATATCGAGTATCTTAATCAGGGGTGTGATTTTTCAGGGTTTTTTAAAATCTGATTTCACTTCATTTCGTATCAAACTGCTCATTTTTATTTCTCAACCGGTTGAGTGCTTGAAGCCACTGCCGGGTCTCTACTGATAAGTGCTGAAAGCCAAGTTAGTGACTTTATACTGAATGCATCAGCTTGTTTTTGCAACAGTAGAAGAAAATATTTGTAAGTATTTTGTTACAATTTATTGGAGAGTGCCAGTTGGCAAAAATAGTTTATTTATTTTCAAAGTCATGCTATACTAAGCTACCCTTGGTGGTAGCACGGTATCTTAAAGAATGACTCATGGTTCAAATTGCCTTTGAAAAATTTTTAGCCTAATTGTAACCTTCTTGTTGGATTAAGTTGAATAATAACTGCACTAACTTCTCTAGTGTTCTGCGTAGCTCCAGACTTAAAACCTTTCCACGGCCTTTATAAAGTTCCTGGATTAAATAGGTATTTTTACTGCGAAAGCCTGGGACACACTTTTATACCACGATTACCTATTCTGCTATACATAAAAAGGCTATGACATAAATTTTAGCTTAACACACCAACCGCGGTGAATACGCCAGCAATGGGATTTCAGTAAAATTTACACCTCTAGTGGAACTACATCCAAGTTGACCTTTGGTGACCTCGACTTGAATTCAAACTTGTCTAAATTTATCACTCGTTGCCTCGCGAAGAGTGAAATGAAACCCACAATTATTTAGTACTTTTAAAAGAGTTTACCTCATAAGATGCCAAAAATTAACTAACATGCGTTGCCTCGTGTTAATAAAGCATCCATAACTAAAAATAGTATGTTATTCTTAAAATGAAAAAGAACCCGTGATTTGCGTGTTTCTTTTTCCATTTCGTTTCGGCGATAAAATTGACAGCGGAAGTACCACCCACCGGTGCTCATATGAACAAAAACAGATTCCCACGTGTGAATATTGTATTATTTAACATTTAAACTCTTAGTAATTTGACGACCATGGTATAAATAAAATATACCCAAAGTAACTTGGTGTACCAAATGTTCACCACTCATGGTGAACATTTGGTACACCAAGCTGCTTTGGGTATATTCTATATTTAAATGCTTGGTTGCATATGAAGGATGCAGAAGGGAGTAAATACCGAACAACATTGACTAATTGGTTGAATGTGCCATACTCTCAATTTGATTTAGTATACCAATCATGGTTCTTCTCCCTCGTTAGTCTAACGAAGAAACCTCGCGTGATGTTCTGCTGATGACGCACCCATACGAGGCTGTCATGTTTGTCCCGGTCGTCATATAAACTGGCCGATTCGTATAAGGTCATATTATCAACTTGCCATAAATAGAAAATACTTATGGTTACATTCTCTTTAAAGCATTCTGTAGGTAAGAGTTGAAACGGAGAGCAACATCTAATAATATCCAACGAGATTATATTATGAAATAAAAGAGAAGAAATTAGAATGTTTTGTGTTGTTATTTTCTGTTATGGTGTTACTGGTTTACGGTACTATTTCACGAGATGAAAAGTAAAGGATGCCCCCACATCACATGCGAGGCGTCAATTCAGATAGTGCGACTTTATAAGTTATGGGACGTTTAGTTGGCGGATTCTGTGTTACATGAGGCGAAATAAGAATAGTATTATGCGAGGCTTTAACCGAGCCTAATATGGTTTTCGCTGAGACTCATGTGATACTTTATCCGCTAATTAAACGCCCTGTTACTTATTTGTTATGCTAGTCCTTTTTCTCGGAAATTTCATCAGTTTTTTGCAAACCGTTTCATGTTTTCGTTAAATTTTCGTATTGGCATTCATTTGATTACAAAAGTAGCCAAGTATTGACGCAATGCGAGGGGTGTAATCTAACATCTCATTGATCGCCAATTTTTTTTTTATTTTTGCTTTCAACATATTCGGGCACATTTACAATTCTGCCTGCATTCCGACGCATAGAACTGAAAACAAACTTTCTGAAGAGCCAATTAGCCGAATTTTGATTGCGACACTTGCGATAAAAAGAAAATAGCGGACAATGACACGTGATATACCAGTGTCGATATTGAATTATTATGGGGTCACTGTTGACCATTGTTGTTTGTGTATTACCTGATCCTCGGTCACTAGTTATATATGTTCATTGGTTATTCTATCGGGTTGGCCTAATAATATCCCTTACACGGTATTTAGCGACCTAATGTGGTATGCATGGTGTCAGTAAATCATGCATATCAGGCGAACGGGTGCTGTACAAGTTTGTTCAAATTAAGTCCCTGGAGTCATTTTTAGGACCGTCATGGCGAGCTGCATTTTAATCCTGTGGATAATGGAAGATACGTTAAATATGATTCCCATGCCCCCCCCCCCCCCCCCCCCCCCCCGAAAACTCCTTGAGCTTAAAAAAAAATAAATTACAGATTGGTTTGCAGTTAACTCATGAGAGAGACTATAGTGGTATTTCACAGGAACAACACTGGGGAATCGTAAGTTTAGTCTTTCACCTGTGGAATGCTGTTATAATACGACAGAGTTAAAGGCAAATCACAAGCTTAAACGAATCGGACGCTCTTATGACCTGGAACTAGTAATAATCATAATAAGACTTTGGTCGGTCGCTGATTTGTCGCAGTTCTCGGGCGAGAAGGCCTTGATTACCCTGTGCTCTCAAATGCCTCCCTTTCTCCACACCTATTCTCTCCTCCCAACACTCCGAGACGATTTGCTTGAGGGCATCCCGTATCCAATTCGGCAAAATCTCTCCGATAAGCATAGTAACCCTCTCCTTTGTGTCACCCACTAACCACATGTCCTTCATTCTCCCAGCCCACTTCCCCATTATACTCCCAGTGCATCTTATTCCATTAGACTGGTATTTTGGAAATTCTTATAGAAAGTGTAAAAGGGTTTCCACTACGTCTAAATCACACGTTTGGCACTCCTTTTCACTGTCTTTCCCAGTTTGCCCTCTAAGCGCCAGCGACCGCGACCTACACTTGAACAAGTGATCCATCAAAACCTGCCTTCCATTTATTACAAAGGCCACCCAAAAACCTCTTTGACTTGCCCTCACCCTCCCCCAACTCCCACTCGTCAATTAAGGTTACAATCCCCCATGACTCTTTCTCTGACGATTTTGTAACCCTGGGTAGTCTCTACTTCTAAGTCAGAGAGATCCCCATTGAGTAGTTCTCCGTAAACTGCCTCACTTGGACCATCCACCCGTCTTCGTGTTTGAATTCCAAATATTCTGGAAATTAGTTTACACCATCGGCTGCCGAGAAGTTTTACCAAGTTGGTAACATAGTTTCATTAAGTCTATCTTGTCTTCAGCGTCATCCACCCAAGCTCACCCCCGATTGCTTCTAGCGCTGCAGCATTACTCGACGCCGTTCTCCACCGGTCTGTATCGTTCTGTAGGGTTTCCAAGCTCTTTATAAAGTTGTTTGGTTTTGAGGTATCACTTCCATACCATACATTATACTTTGTACACCCACCATTTCCCAAATGGTTTTCCCCTCGAAAACCTTTGTTAAAGCTGTTTCATTTGATTAAGGATTCACCCCCACCCTCAAAGTTTATTCGTGTGGTTTCGGTAAATGCCTCTTACCGTAATGTTTATATTTACCTCAAAATACTCGAAGTTTGATGTTACTTTCCGGAACACAGAACTCCTCCATTTTCCACCTTCGAGTAGGTTCCACTTGACGCCCCACGGGTACAACTTTGCTTTTGCTACCATTTCTTTCGAGTCTACATTTGTCCCAGTAACTCCCAACAATTGGCAGCATTTTCGTTAGCCCCCTCCACCTTTCGCTTTGTGACAATATTACCATATCGTCTGCGAAAAATAGCCCTGGGATCTTCAGGTCTCCAACTCCTACTCCGTCGTCGCTATGCAGGAGTTCATTTCCGAAATATTTAACTGGTAGAGTGCTGGAAGCCCATATTTGGGCTTTAATTACAAGTCCAGGTACCGTAACTTAAAGGCTTCATGTTCAGCAGATATGATTCATATTATCTTTGAATTGTTAGAATTTATGGGGGAGTGCCCATTGGCACTCTCCCATAAATTGTAACAAGGCAAAGACATGTGAACAAATTATCATTACCAAAAATAATTTAGCACTCTACCAGTTAATGTACAATACAAGAAGAGTAGGCGAAAGGATACACCTCTGTTTTAGATCTATCTCTATAGACACACGTTTTGTTGTTACTCAAGCTTAGTACCCTTTGTACATCTTTATATAACGCTTTCAGAATTCCAACAAACTCGACACACCCCATTCTGACACACCCCACTACTGTCTGTTGGCTGACCATCACCCTACTTCATAACACACTGCTAGCAAGCTTCTGCCTCCTCCGCCTGCACCCATCTATCAACCATACAAGCCTCTAACTCCTCCATCTGCACACCCCTTGCACCCCTCTACTAACCATACTCACCTCCGTCTGAACACCAGTTGAACATTTACCAACCATATTTACAAATCCAATAACCAATGACCCAAAACCAAAAACAACAACCCACACTTGCGAAAAGGGCAACTTAAATTAAATCAATAAAAATTCTCTGAAACCTATGGCCTTATCCAACTTGCTTCACCCTGTATACTCCCCAAAACATCAAAAAAACTAAAAATATGTAATTATCCCTTCTGAATATAACTAAGTAATTAAAAAAAAATACTTCTAAACAGCTCAGCCAGAAATTATGTCTTGTCTACCTGAGTACCATTCATCAGTTTTGCTTTCCCGACCAACTGAAATATTTTATCCGATTGAATTTATAATTACCATAATCATACATTTTCTTGGAATCAACGCAAGAAATGTTTCTCAATCGAGCATTGATTTGACCGAATTTTTGATGACGTTATCATTATTAATGACCATTCACCACAGATTTAGATTTATGATTACGCTTCGTAGATCCACTAATTGTGTTAATATCTTGATGGTTTCAAGGTGAATTAAATACTTATTGATTGGAATATGTATATCTGGATCTCGAAAAAATACGCGTGTGTCTGTGAGTAAAGGGACATCACATTATATCAACGGTGGTTTCTGTGCAAACTCCACGAGAAGTAGGCAAGCAAACCATCCACAACCCCGTGGGATTCCTTAGAGAACCTGACAGGTGACCGAGAGCTTAAGCAAATCGGTGAACAATCGACTAAAGCAACATTTGGTGATATTTCATGGGTCGCAACCCAAGTCTCCTCAATTCTTTTTACAACACACCTTCAACTCTCATTGAATTTCATATTGGCAGCCATGGTGGAATTCTTCACAAAGAACACTGGTCCAAATGCTTTTGTCGATAACATAACGTCCGGGAGAAGATTTATACGGTGTTCAGATCAAGTTCCTGGTGATGTAGTTAAGGGTATTTCGAAGTCCGGTAATTCAATACAGCAGTTGTTGAATGGAACATATTAAAAGAATAATTCCACAAACAACTAGTTCATTTGATTTCGTATTTGACTGTCATTTGACTGGTTGAGTATTGGAAGACCAAATTTGGGCTTTGCTCTGAAGTGTGGGCACCACAAATAAAAAGCTTCATATTCTGTCTGTTGATGTACATAAACAGATCATTTTTGAAGTGAAATTATTAGTCTGCGAGGATTTGCTTTGTTGCAATTTATGGGAGAATGCCCATAAGCACTCTCTCAAATTGTAACAAGGCAAAGACGTGAACAAATTTTGTTGACCAAAAATAATTTAGCACTGTACCACTTAATGTCTTTGTAACGACGGTTTAAATCAAGCTCCTACAATCACATTTATGGGTGTTGCTGTAAAACTGTGGGTTATCGGGTGACACAAAGAAAATCACTCAACCGACCCGTCTAAATGATTGCACGTTGGACATTTTACATCTCTGCAGAGAAAAATTAACAAGATTGTTCAAATCACACTCATGGGATAATATTTAAGGTTGTCATTGGGCCTCCACATTTTAATAATCAGTAACGGGCAAACATTTACATTATCTAACAATTTTCTGGGTCAATTATTTCGAATTTAACGTTTTGCATTTTTGTAATGGATATTTACAAGTTTGTTGAAATTATATTCCTGGGATCATATTTAGAGAGTATATGGGATCAAAATTGTAATACCGTGCGTCCAAGAACATGGCTAGAGTCTTCCGATTGGGGGGGGGGGGGGGGTGTATGGTAGTGAATTTCTAACTGGGGGGGGCGGGAGGGGGGTCCCCCGGTCTCTCCCCCCCCCCCCCAATTGGAAATTCACTACCGAGAAAAATTTAGAAAATGAAGCCATGAAAGGGGCCATAAAATTGATTCTAGTAACTGAAATGCCAACACATTTATGATAAGAGTTATCAGGTTATTATTATTTGGTATTATTCTGGGAATTGAATATGTGCTACACAAATGCTCAAGCTTAAAACTTGGAGCAATTCACACTGTTCTAACTTTAAATGAGATCTCATGCAGGAATGATCAGTTGTCGATGTTTCATCATTTTGTAACTGTGAATGATGGAATTAACTCAATATAACGATTTTACATGATGTGATTTTCTTGAAGTGCATTTCGAGGATTTTTTTTATTAAGTAAACGTACTATAGAAATCTCGTACCGACTGACATCATGCATACTTATGAAGCTCCATATTGAGTACACTGTAGTTGTAAATAGTAACAGTTGGAATTTTTGTCGATTTGTAACCGAGTTGGAGTTTTGGGAAGTTAAGGAGATATTACCAAAGAAGCTCTAAAATCCAGATAAATTAAATTCCCAACTACTCATGACTTGCCCTCCGAATTTCCAACTATAGGAAATTTGGGCCAGGATTGGGGGGGGGGGGGGGTGACCACGTCCCTGTGTGCGTCATAGGGACACACTAAAAAATACCACCAACCACTGGTCTAAATACTTTGATGCTCGACATACAATATCTTGTTTCAAATAATGTTGAATTGGTTAAATTCCTAGTTGCATTATGGGGAAAATTTGCAATTGTTGAAGTTTTCATATTTTGACATCCGTGTGTAAATAGTCTAAATTGGATCTTCTTCTGGCTACATGGTTCATAACCATGAGTAGCTAATGACAGGACGCTTTCTTGTTTTTGCTTGAGTAAATCTCGACTATACTTGTATTTCTTATCTCTAGGTTATTGAAAACCCATCCAGATATACTGCGAAGGGCGTGAAAACTCCTTGAATTGTAAGCTCTTTCAAGTGCAGAAACCCCGTATGCATTCAGTTCAAACAGTATTTATTTTAGGTAATAATATCAAAGAACAACACTAAAGGTCAGCAAGACAATATATACTATTTAAAAAGAGTAGGGGATATATGATAAAAGTGAGATATATTAAGAAATATATTTATATTTTCATCAAAAAGACAGCTGAGGCATTGCACTGTGACGCGTCCTTGGATGACATGTAATGCTGTTCTGCTTGTCATGGTTATGCCTCAGAAATGAGATGGCAGTAAATGTAAGGGTCTGCGTAGAAGTAATGAATCGCGAAAACAATAGAATCAACAGATACGTGACATCTGTGACATCTGGTGAATGATTTCAGAGATAGTTGGGTGTCTGACAAGCACACTCTCCACACACTGTGCTGTAGAAGACATGGGCAGCCAGTCAGTCAGAGAATTTACCACATTCGGTCCAAGACCTCAATACCTTGTAAATCCTCCTCGGTTCGCGAGACAAGCGCGGATCCAACGTGGCATACTCCTCACCAAACATCCACTATCAGCTTGACTGATGTTATTCCATTCTTCCTGCAGTGCTGCGGCGAGTTCCTTGACATTGGTAGGTGGCTGTTGGCGTTGTCGTAGGCGCCTGCCAAGATATCCCTGACGTGCTCGATTGGTGAAAGGTCTGGACTTAGTGCTGGCCAGGACAGTGTAGTGATGTTCTGCTCCTGGAGGAACTCGGTAGCGACACGGGCCCTGTGTGCTCTTGCATTGTCATCGTGGAAAATGAATCGACGGCCGTGGCGTCGTGCAAATGGCACCACATGGGCTGCTAACATGTCACGGTAGTACTGCCCTGTGACGCGTCCTTGGATGACATGTAATGCTGTTCTGCTTGTCATGGTTATGCCTCCCCACACCCTAACCGATCCACCACCAAAACGATCGTGCTGCCTAACGGTTACGTCATGGTATCGTTCGTTCCGCCACCGCCACACTCTGTTTCGCCTGTCGTGGAAGTCGAGAGTGAACCTCGATTCATCGGAAAACATGACTTTGCTCCACCGACGATTGTCCCAGCGCTGTGGTCCTTCACACCAATTACGCCTTGCATCGATGTGACGTTCAGTCAAACGTGGAATTATTCGAGGTCGTCGAGCGTACAGATTCCAGCTGTTTAGGCGATTTCGGATAGTCTGACCACTGGCTCGCACGTCTGTCGCTCGGTGCAGCTGCTGTCAAATTTCTGAGGCACTTTGACAGCGGTTACGTAATGCTGTGGTTCGGATGAAACGATCCTGGTTAGCAATTGTCGCCCTTGGACGACCTGACCGACGTCTGTCATCAACATTGCCTGTCTGACGGTAGCGTGACCACAACCTGCTAATCACCGATTGAATAACGTTGAGAATTTGAGCCACTGCAGTCTGTCTGTTGCCAGCTTCCAACATGCCAACGACACGTAAACGTTCGTCACGTGTCAGTCTTCACCTACCTCAAAAGTTACTTTTCGATCAGAAACTATTGATGAACGAGTTTATACCGAGAAAAGAACGATGAGACCTCCGAAAAAGTCCGTCCAGTACAAATGGAAATTTCAAAACGTACCCCACAGACATTAACGCGGTGATCGTGCGAAAAACCTGCACGAAGTTTTCGTGGGCCGGTGACATTCATGGTCCACACTGAATATGGTAACATGTTGATGTGTCCAATCACGCATATCCAATACCATTTTCCAAAAAAATATCAGCATCAGTTTGGATATCCCCTACTTTTTTTGAATAGTATATTAACTGAAGTGGATTCCGCAGTAAGATTGGGACATACACAAGGCTGTCTCCGTGCATATTCATGTGTGTTAATAATTGAAACGTTCTTGACATAGTATTTGTAGCCAACAGACGAAATAATCCATGGGACGTAATCCGAATTTTCTATGTGTCCAGGTTAAAAAACGCCAACTTTCACAAAAAGTTATGGACCATTCTTCACAATTCAACATTTGGCATGCTCGCATTTCTCTGAGACTGATGTTGTAGGAAACCCCGGGAAGTGAAGCCATGCTTGTTTACTATGGTAAACAAGCGCTGTTTTACTGGAGAAATAGGACCTAGTCACTAGTGTTGGGGTGGAAATCCTCTAAAATGGGCAAGATATATAAGATTGACGAAACTTGACTTTATCGCCATGTTGCGATCACGATTAGGCCTTGTGCAAAAATATGTGACCTTAAACGCCATTAAATCAATCAATCAATGAATGTTATCGAAGCGACCTTTTCACCAACAAAACTTCTATATTTATACAAAATAATGTGTATCTCCAAGACAATTCAATAATGATACCCTCATATCTCTGAGACTAATGTTGTCGAAGCAATCTTTCACCCGACACAAAGTCTAATTTTATACAATATGATATTCAATAGTTTAATGCATTACACCATAATGGCAGTTGCAGAATACAAACATAACAAATAAGAAGATATAATAAACATGATGTATAATATAAAGTACTTTTAAATGACTTTTTTCTTTAACAAGGTGATCTCGTTTACAAAAAAATGATATGTACATATCATTATTTCCATTTTGGTTAATTTTTTTTTCGCTTTTTCTAAGAATTAATAATGCACCCGTCCTTAGCCATCAGTTAGAATATCTGTTACATTCTAGCAGTATGACATTTAGAAAATCGACCCATAAATTTTAATAGCGTTCTGACCATCCAGACATGAGACCATAACCCTTTATCCAACGTAACAGCCAAAACCGACCAGCGCTATTCACAAAAATTGCCATAAAATTTTCATTTTTTTCATTTTTTGCATGAGAAACATAGCTCATGACCCCTCATTGGGACGAGTTCGTTCCAATGAGGGGTCGTAAGCTGTTTTTGACGCAAAAAAAATGAAAATAAATAGTTATTCAATAATTTTGTTTGCAAGTGTCGTCTGCTTTTCATGTTAGGTAAAGGGTTAAACGAATCTGACGTTGTTATGCCCCAAGACCACCCTAGCCCTTAAATTGTCCATCGCCTATTTTAGATAGCCGGGTGGAATATTTCAGTTGTTCGAATAAGCGAACCTGAACGGTTCGCTTTTCCGACCAACAGAATTATTCCACCCGGTTGAACTTAAAAGTACCACATGCATTGATTTTCTTTGTATCTACGCAATATTCTCATTAAATTCTTCATTTGGCCGAATAACAGTTTGTTCATTAAATATTATGAATGAAACCCCACCTCAGCTGTAGTTTTATGATTACACTATCTGCTTATATCTTGATGTTTTCAATGTGAATTAAATACTTTTTATTGGAATATCTATAACTAAAGGTCGAAAGAATATCTATATTTTGTGACCAAAGGGACATCACACCACTTCAACGGAGGAAGTCTGCGCGCAAACTCCAAGAAGAATGGCAAACATAACCGCATCCGACTCATTACAGAATTTGGCTGCCGACACGAGAGCTTACTACCTACACACTTATTTGGTGCTCATGAAGAAATATGAGGACCCAACAAGCAAATCTAGACTTCTTGAAAATTTATTATAAATAAAATATAGAATATGCAATTGTCAAGACGCAACTTCTTATTTAATTAACGCGTAATGTATCGGTACTCTAAATTGGTGATGCTGGCCCCCTTTCAGCACGAGTCGGGTACTATACAGACCTATATTTATATGACCGACTGTGTGTGAAAAATATCAAAGTATCAAATCTAGCCTGTTAGCCCTTTACCCAACGTAACCAGTAACCCGGCCATCGTTATTTAAAAAAATCACCATTCAATTTTTATTATTTTTTTCATTTTTGTCTCAAAAACATAGCTTATGACTCCTCATTGGAACGAGCTCGATGAGCTCGTTCCAATGAGGGGGTCATAAGTTATGTTTTTGATACAAAACATGAAAATATTCAGTTATTCAATAATTTTGTTTGTAGGCTTAAGTGTCGTCTGCCTTTCGTGTTGGGTAATGGGTTAAAAAAGAACACGATTACTAGAAAGAGAGAATCGATATCTTAAGATTCCAATCCCGACGAAAATGTTTCGGCTGTAAAAATTATTGTGTGGGGGGTGGGGGGGGACACCCCGCTAAATCCCCCTTAGCGACGCCCTGAGTGTATCTACCGGTAAATAGTCACATCCTTCAAAAACGCTAGAGGTTCATTTCAACTGCTCAGAATCATAGAGAGATAAGAACAATCCTGGAAAATACAATTAAGGTTTGAGGATAGGCCTCTGTAAGGTTCAACATGAATGTACGAGGATCAAATGAGAAAATATGGAATTGTGGCAACAACTATAAGATCCTACTAAAAAGTGAAAGATTATGAGAACTGCAGTGCACTGCTCAGAACTGTGCGATGGTGGAACCAACTTCAAAATTCTGCAGTGGTAAGAGATGGTCAAAGAAACTGTAGGGCGATGTGGGAGATAGTAGAAACAACATTAAGACTCTACAAACAAGTGATATAGAAGGTCGAAATTTTTTGTCACATAATCACCACCAAATAGCTCATTACGCAAAATAGCGTTCATAACACGTCTAAAACGGGAATGACGTCAGGAGTCAACGTGAGTGAGTTAGTTTCGGAAGTAGAATTGAATTAAACTATTCTTATATTTCATTAACTGTATACCTAATACAAATGGCGGACGACATCTGCAGAATTTTCTAAATAACTAAATCTTTTCATTTTTTATCTCGAAAACATACTTTATGACCTCTCATTGGAACGAGTTCAATGGGTTCGTTCCAGTGAGAGGTCATAAGCCGTGTTTGGGGTGAAAAATTGAAAAAAGATGTAAGATTAGGATGGCGATTTTTGTGAATAGCGCTGGCCAGCTTTAGTCTTTACGTTAGCTAAATAGAGAGTAATCGCTTGACTGGACTGGTTACGTGAAATAATCCACGAGAGGTGAGGGACGTTGTACAAACACGAGTGCGCGAATGCGCACGAGTGTTTTACAATATAGTCCCTCGCCTCGAATGAATTTTTTCTCGTAACCAGTCCAGTCAAGCGATTACTCTGTTTATTACTTTTCATTATTAACGATAATTATATTATTTAAAAAAACAAAAAACAATGAAGTCCCCATTACACCCACGGCAAAGCGTCTTCGTTTGCGCGCACGGATACATGACCCAATTGTTGAATGCATAATTCACTTGTGAAATTATCGTTAATCAAACCGAGAAATCCCAGTAAATCACACTTTGGAAAGTAATAAAAGGTTAAATTACACACTATGTTATATTATTATAATTATTATTATTTATTGGTGTTTAAGGTCACATATTTCTGCACAATGGCTAATCATGACCATGACAGTTTTACGGGTGGAGGAAGGCATAGTACCCGAAGAGAACCACCGAGCAACGACGAGCAACTGCCAGCTTCCCAACATACTAACTCCACACAAACAGGGTCTGCATTGGCTGAAGACAGGTGCACCAACGACGTGCAGTACGCCTTGGCACACAATGTCACCGTGCCCCCACGTGGGAAATGGGGGTGAAGTGTCTTGCCCAAGGACACAACGCGGTTGCCGCAGGTGGGATTCGAGCCGAGGGCCTCTCGTCTTGCAGCCTGCACCTCTACCTACTGAGCCACCGCGCCACATACTCTGTTATAAAAAGAATCTGAAACCTGTTACGATTTGACATGAAACTTCTGAATCCCGTTCACTAAAATCGATCTGAGCCGAGGTTCACCTCGGCTCAGATCGACTTTAGAGAACTCGGTGCAGATTGCATATCAAATCGCGACTCATTTGAGATCCTCTATACAAAAGCTATGCAGCGAAATTGCTGATGGTGGAAACTGTAAGGTCCTACAAAGAAGTGAAATATTATACCAACTGCAAGGTGCTGCATAGAACCGAAGAACCATGGGATGGTTGAAAGAACTGTAAGGTTCTACAGAGAAGTGAGAGATAGTCAAAGTAACTGCAAGGCTCTACAAAGTTGTGAGAAATGGCGCAAACAAGTGGAAAGCTTTACAGAAAAAGTGGTAGATGGCCGAGATACTTGTAAGGCTATTCTCGGAAGTAGAAGACTCTGGAAACAACTGTAATACTCTACAGAAAAGTGAGTGCTGGTCGAAACACTTGTAATGAAATTCGGGGAAGTGGTATATGATGGAAACAACTGTAATACTATATGGAAATGTTAGCGTGTTAACACTTACAATGCTTTACAGAGAAGTGAGGTTATGTGGTGACACCTGTCAGGGTCTATAGAGAAGTGAGAGTGGGCTGAAAAACTCAATAGTTCCACACACAAGAGAGGAATTGTAATAAAAACTGTGAGGATCTGCACGGAAGAGGTGGATAACAAGAGAAAGGCTCTGCACAGAAAGGTTGGTGGAAACATTTGCAAGGCTCTGCATATAACGGGTAAATAACAGGAGAAACTTAATGCTCTTCGGGGAAATGGGAGGTTGTGGTTACAAGTGAGGAAGTGAGGAAAAGTTAGAAATGTTGGACTCCGCGTAGAAGTGAGAGTGTCTATTGACAATTATAGGGCTCTGGTGAATGGCGGAAACAAATGAAAGGCTTTACACGGAAGGGAGATGTTATGGTAACGACGGTTAGGCTCAGCGTATAAATGAGGGATAGTAGAAACACCTACCTGTAAGGATATACAGGGAGGCGGCAGATGGTGGGAATAATTTTAAAAGCTCCACTAGGAAGTGGGCGGTGGAAACATCTGTAAGACCCTGCTGAGAAGTAGGAGATGGTACAATACGTTTAAGACACCACAAGTAAGGGATGGATGGAAACGCATGCGACGCTCTACAGAGAAGAGAGATATGTTAAGACGTCAGGGAACTGAGGGATGGTGGTATCAATATAAGGCTTCAGAGATAAGTGAGAGACTGTGTGTATAATACTGTACAGAAATGTGAGATAATGGTAGTAGACGTCAGGTTCCACAGTTTCGAGAAAGTGAGAGCGGTTGTAACAAATGCACTACACTGGGCTGCGTGAATATGAACTCAATTGGTTCATATTCACTCAACCCAGTAAATTTGGTTTGATTTTTAACTCAACTGATTTTTGGTGGAGTGTACCTTGCATAGCAATGAAGAATGGTGGTGAGAATTGTAGAGATGTGAGAGAGGGTAGAAGTAACTGAAGGTTGTCTGTAGAGAATATATATTGTTACCAGCTACAAGGCTTTTTTCGGCGAAGTTATAGATGGAATTAACAACTGGTGGGGTGACGGTGAGTATGGTGAAAACAACCGTGAAGCTCCACAGCGGCGTGAGTAGTGGAAGAAATCACTGATTGGTTGACTGAGATGTGAGCGGAGAGGAATCAACGGCGAAACTCTAGAGAAGTAGTAAACTATAGTAAAAAACTATAAGGTTCTTCAGATAAGAGAGTATTGGCCAAACAACCTCAAGTCTCTCCAGAGATATGAGAAAATAAAGGTAACAAATGTTTGACACGATGTAAAAATTGAAGATCGTGTAAGGCCATACGACAGGGGGAGCTTTCTGAACTTGGTAGTGGGGGTGAGAGTACGACCACACTAGGTCAAATATGGATCCAAAAACGTGCATTTGTCTCGACTTTAAACTCCGTCAAAGAGACAAATCAAACGAGGGGATCTTTAGAAATATCTTAAGAGTAAAGAGTCTGTGCACCCCTTCCTGCTAATTCCAAATAAGATTGCAGTCATGGGTTGGAAAAGATATTATTGGCCTAAACACTCCCTCTCTCTATCCCCCCCCCCCCCTCTGTCTCTCTCTAAACGATCCCCGGAAAGGGTTGGGCGTACCCTCAGTGTCTACGTCCCTGTCCCACATGAACAACAACCATAAGGCTCTGCAGGGAAGTACTTATAGTGGTAATCAGGGCCGTAACCATTGACAGATACTCGAAGAGTGTGGTCCATGTTTGCCCTGCCATCACATGAAAGTGCCCAACGGTTCTTACATACACAGAATTCAGACATTCGTAAAACTGAATTATCCTAATTTTGGAATACTCTTTGTCCGAATTCTGTGATAGTTAGACCTTGGTGGCGAATTTCCTTCCTGAGCATCTCGTTTTGAGACTCTGGGTTAGCCCCCCATTTTACACTCATTTTTAAACCTTAACCCTTTGGACCCTAGCGGCCGTTTTTCCGGCCAGCAACATGATACGTCATAACGTCATTAAATAGGATGGCTGTTCAGTAAATGTGTGGGGTAGACCAATCAATATTTTCAATGTGCAGCCCCGAGGCTGCACGTTGAAAATATTGATTGGCCTACCCCAAATAATGAATATGGACACTTCTGATTGCTGCCATTGAACTGGCATGGAAGATACCACTAGTGTTCAAAGGGTTAAAGTCACAGATTAATTTTTATGATAATTATTACATTGCATATATGTACACAGTTGTAGATGACTTAACAATGTTTCTAAATCATTGTTGGCTGTCTTTACAGGCAGTCAATAATTATGTAAAAACATTATGAAAATATATGGAGCCTACCGGTTGAGACATCAAGGAAGAATACACTTGGGGCAACTTTGTCAGCGGAATACAAAAGTGGCAGTTTGTAGTTGTGTGGGAATTTCGGGGTTAAGCGATGAAAGTTAATTTTTTAGCCATCCGATTTGCGTTTACTCCTTTCAACTGGTTTACGGGGATGACGAGCCTGTATAAGATCCCGCACAAAAGTGACGAGAACGGTAGTCATGACTACCAGGCCAAACTCAAAAGTGACGAATTGTAGTATTAACTGTAGGGCCTTGTAGAAAAGTGATGAGTGGTAATAATTTAACAGTTGATCACACCGTTCTACATAAGAACTCTGTTAATTGAATAGTAATTTTTCCAGGGGAAAAAATTCATTTAACAGAAGAATTCACATCCCTGACAAATGTCGTCATTAAAATCTCCGATAGAGTTATCTCCCTTGAAATTATTTGATGCGCGAGGAAGGTTCAGTTAAGACGCAAGTAATTGTTGAGAGAACACATATGTCCTATCACATCAGATAGAATATAAAGATCCCAGAGCTGTCTGTTGTTTTCGTTTATTAAAAGTGACAAAAGGAAACTTTGGTTTTCGTGGAAACCCTATTAAAAACAACTAGTTCACATATAATTCATCATTAAGAATATCTGTCAGTATCACACCTACCAACAATAAGCGTCCACTTTTGTTATTTGTTTAGCCAATATGTTTTTACAATAATTTGTAATAATTTGCAAGTTTTTATTCTTCCCAGGAAAACAAAATTAACAAATCTCACCTAATCGACTTTAGCCCTTTGAACCTGAGCGGCCGCTTTTCCTGTCCAGGAACATGATACGCCATAAGTTGATAAAGTAGGATGGTTGCAGAAAGAATGTGTGGGGGGCACGTGGCGTCGTACGGCGGCGCTTTGAAAATATTAATTGATCTATCCTCAAATAATGAATATGGACTCTTCTAATTTCTGCTATTGAACTGACATGGAATATACCACCAGGGGTTCAGAGGGTTAATAATAATGGAAAGGACCGTTGATGTATTGAATATCGCGAAGCGCACGCTGTTGATATAATGAACAGAAAAAAGTTCCAGGACATCAAAAGGTGGTGAAATCGCAGTTTTCTTATTTTTGAAAAGCAGGGCTTGACAATTGGAGCAACCTATAGGACGGGTTGCCTATAGGTTACGCAAAAAGATTTTTGGGAGACCTTTTTATTGGTTAACTAAAAAATAGTTTCATAATTGGAGATTTGATTGGAAGGTAATGACATAAGAAGACATGTAACAATGATAAAAGATAAATTATTATAAATCATAATGACTTTTATTTTTCAACAAAATTCACATCCCCAAATCTGCCAATTATAATGGTTAACCAAGAGGTTAAGCCTTTACCTTACAAAATGGCTAAAATGCCCGGAAAATTAGCCTAAGTGTGGCTTACACAACCTCACACGTCATGGCAATTTCTCTATAAATCCATACCAACATGGATATCATTGGAACCAGCTGAATCAGCTGGTTCCAATGATATCCATATTTGTATGCTTCTATTGGAAATTTGAGAGCACAAGATCCAAAGGTTAATGAACATGTGATGGGGCAACCTTCAAATGGGTCCATCACAATTCTGAATTGTCAAGCCCTGAAAAGGGTTCCAACGGTGAATAATAGTCAAATGTTCAAACTGATTGGCAAAACATTGTTAACCCATTACCCAACGCAGACGACATCAAACTCTATTATTTTAAATATCATTTTTTGAAATTTTTCAAAAAATTGCAACAAAACCATATCATGTGACCCCTCGTTGGAACGAGCTCGACGAGCTCGTTCCAACGAGGGGTCACATGATATGGTTTTGTTGAAATTTTTTGAAAAATAATATTTTTTCAACTGCTAAATTTGCAGATTACGCGGGCGGATGCGGCCGATTCGTTGGGTAAAGTGTTAAAAGGAAACTTCTGTATTTGTTTTTTATACTGCTCCACTGGAAAATGCCTGAAGTTTGTACACAAATTCGCTAACATTTCGAAATTTCAATTTACTAACAGCTTGAAAATTAAGGGGATCTAACTCTCCCGTTAATATCTTCCAATGACAAAAATTGTCAGCTGTGAATTAACAGGAATTTGATCATTTTCCTATATTCCAGTGATAAATGAGCATCTATTTTATCATATCTTGTTTGACAGAGCTTATAGAGCTCTGGCAAACAAGAAATGACAGATTAAATGGTAACATTGGATAAAATGAGACTGAAAAGGACTGGGAAAATGGGTGAGTCAGTTCTTATCAGAGAAATTTTTTGATTTATTTATTTATTTATTTATTTTTATTTATTTATTTGTGTTTAAGGTCACGTTTCGGCACAATAGCTAATCTTGACCAGTTCAAGGATAGGGTCAGGTTTAGTCAATCGTTTATACCCATGTTGAGCATTTTAGAGACCTTCCACCACAAGCTTTGGTGAATGGGTCCTATTTTATCAGTAAAGCGAAGCTTGTTTGCCACAGTAAACAAGCACTGCTTTACTTCCCGGGGTTCCCACAGTGGAATTCCTTGGTAGACCAAAAGATATTCGATTATGTGGGACACTCCATATTAGGCCGCATGACCAAATATTTCTTCATTTTCAGCAGTTCTGTTTTATCAGAAAAGACAACTTGCAGAATACAGTAACAAAATATATTTATAATCAAAACATATTTTAAACGTTTCATTTTTATTATTTATTGCAACAAGCCCGGGGAGCTCGTTTCATTAAGAGGTCGTCATTTATTTTTATACTAATGTTTTGACTAGAAAAGAAATAATAATTGAAATTTTTAAGAATGATACTTTTGTTGAGTTGGAGTAAAAGTGAGTTAGATTAAAGACTGAATTTGCTTGTCGACTGAAATATTTCCTGTTAAGTTAATTCCAACTATGCTTGACTGAAAACGAGTGAAACATATCTGTGCAGTTTTAGAGTAGCGTTTGGTGAAAGCTTTTATTGATAAGGGTCGTGACCAACACATTCCCGATAAGAATTAGCAGAACAAAGCCTAATCGCGTGCCAAATGTGGAACGTGACGATGCTTTACATTACATTATGTGGAGAATGTTATAGACTTGATCGTTACCCTCACTGGCCCACTCTCACCCAATACCAACAGGGAGTATGTCCATTTCAATTTTAAAATTGATGCTTAACCCTCTACACAAAGATAATATGAAGCACATTCACAGAATATGAAGCCTTTTATTTTCAGTTGCAACCCTTCAATGTAAAGCCCAAATATGGGCTTCCAGTGCTCTACCGGTTACGTTCCCAGAGAGTGGAAGTATAATCATAGCAAACTGATTCAAGATATATCAGGGTGAAGTACATGAACCAGTTTTAGGAATTGCAGGCATGAGTAAGTACAAGTTAACCCTTTACCTAACATGAAAAGCAGACGACACTTGCAAAAAAAATTCTTGAATAACTTATTTTTTTCATTTTTTGTCTCAAAAACATAGGTTATGACCCCTCATTGGAACGAGCTCGACGAGCTCGTTCCAATGAGGGGTCATAACCTATGTTTTTGAGACAAAAAATGAAAAAAATAATGAAAATTAATTGGCGATTTTTGAGAATAGCGCTGGCCGGTTTTGGCCGTTACGTTGGGTAAAGGGTTAATAGAGGAGCATCCCCATAACATTTGGGCTTCGAGTAAGTGAATCAATTCAAAATGTCAAGTACATGAACCAGTTTTAGGAAATTGCAGGCATGAGTTAGTACAAGATTGACATTTACCAGAGGGTTCTTCCTGGAACTCTCCAGTAAATTACAACAAAACAAAGTGAACAAATTTTCAAATATGTTATTCTTGTTCGGGAACGGAGATTAATTAGGTTGTAAACTTGTCCTCCAATCCTTTTGCAATCTTGTGGCAAATAAAATATGTTTAAACGAGCAAATTGTTACCATCGAAATTAATCTAGTACTACACTATCAGTCAATAGAGGAGTATCCCCATAACATTTGGGCTTCGAGCAAGCATTCATCACACCCCACAAGTGTCAAACTATAGTGGCATGCTTGGGTGCTTTTTATGTGCAATGACGATGTATTCGGTGGAATTGATTCACTTTGGGGAGGCGCAGTGGCGTCGCGGTAACCGGTTCTCGTCAGATCACTGAAGTTAAGCAACATCGAGCGCGGTTAGTAGTTGGATGGGTGACCATTTCACCGACTGATTCGTGCACCTGCGTTGTTCCTTGGGCAAGGCACTTTACCCCGATTGCCGACATGGGGCACGATGACGCTGTGTACTAAGGCGTACTGCACGTCGATGGTGCGCATGTCTTCAACCAATCTAACCCTGCCTGTGCCGCGGTGCAGAGTTCAGAGTTACGATGTTGGAAAGCTGACAGCTGCTCGTCGTTGCTCGGTGGTTCTCTCTGGGTACTCCGGCTTTCTCCACCCGTAAAACTGTCACCGACATGATATATCCCTGGCTGTTAATGTGTCGTTAAAGCCTAATAAAAAAAGAAGAAGTCATTTTGGGTTTAGCTGTGTTTTCCTGGAACTTACGCATCACACCTCAATACATGCAACAACAGTCATCCCAAAACAGAATAACATAAAAATAAAACCTAGCCATTAAATTTCCTCAGGTCACTTTGTCTTTGCGAGCTCGCTTAGCAGATAACTAAACAATCTTTAATAAAGGAAAGCCAATTCTAAGAAATGTTCTGTTCGTTTGTTGTTGGTCTGGCATGGACCTAAAATCCATTTTAGCAGGGTGTATCGATTTGTGTTTTCAGCCTGCAAAAACGAGGTTGGTGGCTGAGAATATTGACTAACCAGACATTGAAATTCTCTCTCGGTGTATTTATTTATTTATTTATTGGTGTTTAAGGTCACTTATTTCTGCACAATGGCTAATCAGGACCACAGCAGTTTTACGGGTGGAGGAAGCCAGAGTACCCGGAGAGAACCGCCGAGCAACTGTCAGCTCACCAACATACTAACTCCACACAAGCAGGGTAAGCATTGGTTGAAGACAAGTGCATCCTCGACGTGCAGCATGCCTTAGTACACAACGCCACCGTGTCCCCACGTGGGCAATGGGGGTGAAGTGTCTTGCCCAAGGACACAACGCGGTTGCCGCAGGTGAGATTTGAACGGAGGACCCCTCGGCTTGCATCCTGCTCCTCAACCCACTCGGTGTATACATGTACCCTCATTACGATTTGGTTTCTGAGAATATGTGTAAAACTTGTGTAAAACATGACCACCGTCCAGTTTAATCTGCAAGAGGTACGAGTTTCTACTCTGTCAGATTAAATACCCGAATCTACAAGCTACCCGGGCGTCGCTAAGAGGATGGGGTAGGGGTGTAACCCCTCCCCCCCCCCCCCCCCATAATTTTCCAGTCGAGACATTTTCGTAAGGATTGGAGTCTAAGATGACAGTTTTGTCTTGCTGGAATCATGCTTTTTCTTAAAATAAAACACTAGATTTTATACTAGCACAAATGTCACACATATCGTCGATCATACAAATAGAGGCCTGTAGTACATGTTTCGGACTATTTCGGGCGCAGCATGACTAATTTGGAGCACCGATACCTTATGTGTTAATACAATACAAGGTTGACTACTACAGTGGGCTCGGTGGCGTTGCGGTAACCTGTTCTCGTCAGATCACCGAACTTAAGCAACGTCGAGCCCGGTTAATCATTGGATGGGTGACCGTCTGAGCGATCAATTCGGACACCCGTGTTGTCCACATGGGGGCACGATGACGCCGTGTACTAAGTCGTACTGCACGTCGATGGTACGCATGTCTTCAACCAATCTAACCTTGCCTGTGCTGCAGTGCGGAGTTACGATGTTTGGAAGCTGGCAGCTGCTCGTCATTGCTCGGTGGTTCTCACCGGATACTCCGGCTTCCTCCACCCGTAAAACTGTCACGGTCATGATTAGCCATTGTGCATAAGTATATGACCTTAAACACCAATAAATAATAAATAAGTAACCATGACTACTAAATGCATATTTTATTTATTCACAGATACATTTCCAAGAAGTCTTAAGCTTTTTAACTATAGTCCCGAGTGACTAATATTCCAGCTACATCATCAAGGCATGCCTTCAACGAAGGCATGCCTTGATGAAGTTGGAATATCAATCAGTCGGGATCGAACCAAGACAATCGGGACAAATTTGACATACACCCCACCCCCAATTGATCACCTTTACGATGCCACTGCAAGGTTCATCGTGTTTGCCTTGCTCGTTTTCCTGTGTGTTTTCTTGAATACATATATATTACTTCAGAAAAATATTTATATTCTGTAAAATTGAGATAAGTTGTCTTTGATACTTTTTACAGGTTTTTTGTGTCCAGGAAAAAAGAAATTTCTGGACACTGAAATCCAGTTCTACGTGTATTCACTAACATGGCGGCTGATTAGAAAATTTGTGTTTGTTTCTTCACGTTTGGGCGATAGCGGTGGTGTTTTCGATCACTAAGATTAGGAGGAATAAAATCAATCGATAAATGAAATATCAATCGTTTATTATGAAAAAGATAGGGAAGTACAATGAAGAACATATTTGAAAGGACTCATTCAAAAGAAGATGATGACAGTTTTTCATAATGAACTACTGCATTGAATCAGCTTGAAGATCAGCAAAACTTCGTTGATTGTGCAAAATGTTCATTGAGAATAATACATTAGTGTCCCTGCTACATGACTGGATAAACATTTCAAACATCAACAGCTGTCAACACTATCTAATTTGGGATTATTTCGGAGTAAGAAGCACAACTACGGAAATACACATTAAAATTGACAACTCAACAGCACACGTTGTTGGTGTCTTCGTAGACGTCCGTGTCCTAGTTATATAGCAAACACAGTGTTTCTCGACACAGAATGCGTATTCAATATTTTCACAAGGGAAACAATAGGATATTTTCTGTTTTCGGTGTCGTGTTTTTACTTCGAAATGGCCGGTTCAGATGATGCCAAGACGAACGCTAAAACTTCCAAAAAGAAGGCATCGAAGCCTAAAAAGCCAATGAGCCATCCAAAATACAGTGAAATGATTAAATCTGCCATAAATCAATTAAAGGAGAGGGGAGGTTCTTCAAGACAGGCTATTTATAAGTTTATCATTGCAAATTATAACGTTGGAAAAGATTCTAGAATAGTTGGTTCACATCTGAAAATGGCTTTGAGAGCTGGAGTGAGAAGCGGAACACTTAAACAATGTAAAGGAACAGGTGCGTCGGGATCTTTCAAATTGGCGGTTTCAAAAACTGAGCCCGTGAAGACGAAAAAAACTGTGGTAAAAAAAACAAAGACAGCAAAGAGTCCAAAGGCTAGCAAACCGAAGCCCACGAAAAAGGCAGCGGAAAAGAAAACTAAAAAACCCACAAAGAAAACGGTAAAGCCCAAAAATTTGAAGAAAGCAAAAGCTGCGAAACCAAAAGCAGCTAAGGGCAAAGCAAAGAAGTCTTCGAAAAAGTCATCGACGAAAAAGAAATAGAGAAACGAAATATTACTTTCGATTCGCTGTGACGCCTGTTTTACAACTGTGATTGAAGAATGTGGTTATTTAAACTGGAATAGTTATTCAGACTTGAGAATCTAAGTCATAAACTGCTCTGTGTTACTTCGGCACATGACGAGGACATCACTGTTCTGGGAAATCTTATTGCAGGGGAGGGAATTGCTGTTGTCGTATTGTGAAGTCCCCTGAAATATTTGTCACGCTAATGACAATCGTCTTTGTTTTCCTTGAGATCCAGTCAAATTTGACTACTAGGCTACAGGAAAACAGCAAGAAGATTATTTCGTTTCCTCTCCATGCTATTACAGTACTGTTATTACAAAGGCGGACAGAGGACTTCGATCGGATCGCGACTGGGTCGCGATCCGATCGAAATTGTCTGGTCGCCCTCCTCTCCACAACACTGTACAATCTCACTTGTCGAAGAAGAAATCCGAGAACAAAGAATTCCTGATGCTGTTTTCGTTTGCTATTTTCGCGATTCGGTCTTGATTCCGCAATATTTACAACCAAACTCGCGAAGAGATTGGGGGTTTGTATACTGGTTTACATGCCCGTCCGACCGCCCTAATCCATCTCTGCAGTGAGTGGATGGATTTCAACAAATTCGGTATGTGTTATCCTTGGGATGACTCGCTTCCGCCACATGTTGAACTGAGTTGCTCACACCTTTTTCACTCGAGTTACAGCCCTTACTTTGTTAGATTGTCAGTGATTTTTGATTGCGTCCATCCAGACAGAGCCCCAGTCCTCAACGTGACACATGAGGGGGCTATGTCAGCACCTCTGATGCAACCTCTTGTTTATTTATGAATCTCTGCCCATGGACCAAAGCAAGTTGCAGCAAGCAAGCCGTGAAAACAACACTCCACTTTGGTCATCTGCCCTCACACGAATTTCCCGAGGGAAGTGGATCAGTGCTTGTTTACTGTGATAAACGTTTAAGTTTCTATTCTACAGGTAAAATAGGGCCTATTATATGTCGACTATTTATTTATTGGTGTTTAAGGTCATATACAGTACGTGGAGAGTGAATTGTAAATAAATCACCCGCGGAGTGGAGTTATCACCCAAGCAATAACTTTCAAATTTTGTACATATCGACAAAAAATACAAGCAATGTTTCAGTCAATGGACCTCCGGGTTTAACCCGGAGGTCCATTGGCTGAAACTTTGCTTGTGCTGGTTATGCTTTGCAACAAATTTGCAATTATTACTTGGGTGGAATCTCCACTCTGCGGGTGATTTAGTGATAATACACTCTCCATGTACTGTACTTATGCACAATAGCTGACCGTGATAATACACTCTCCACGTACTGTACTTATGCACAATAGTTTTACGGGTGGATGAAGCCAGAGTACCCGGAGAGAATCGACGAGCAACTGTCAGCTCCTCAACATTCTAACTCTGTTCAAGCTCCACTCAAGCAGGGTTACAGCGGTTGAAGACATGTGCACCATCGGCGTGCAGTACGCCTTAGTACGCGGCGTCATCGTGCCCCCATGTTGGCAACCGGGATAAAGTGCCAAGGACACAACGCGGGTCGTCCCGGACGGGGATCGAACTCTGAACCTCTAGCATAGAAGTCCAACAGTCTACCACTAAGCCACCGTGCCTGTATGTGTAGAGTACATGATGACTAGATTTTCACGTGTGTGAATCCCGAGAGGTGAAGCCATGCTTTAACCCTTTACCCAACGTAACGACCAAAACTGGCCAGTGCGTTTCACAAGTCAATTAATTTTCATTATTTTTTCATTTTTTGTTTGAAAAACAGGTTATGTCCCTCTTTGGAACGAGCTCGTTCCAATGAGGGGTCATAACCTATGTTTTTGAGATAAATGAGTTATTCAAGAATTTTGTTTGAAAGAGTCGTCTTCTTTTCATGTTAGATAAAGGGTTAATATTTACTTTGATCAATAAGTTCTGCTTTACTGGTGAAATAGAATTCGATAACCAATGCCTTAGCTCTAGTCCTCTAACCTGGGGCAACATAGGTATAAACGATTGTCGAAACTTCAGGCGAAGGGCAGAAATGCTTGTCTATTGTGGTAAACAAACTTTACTAGTATTATGGGTGTATAATAGGACCCAGTAACCAATGCCTGCGGTATGGGTCTGTTAAAGCACATGATTAAACGATTGACCAAACTCGATTTTATACTTGTTTTGTTGTCATGATATAACCACAGTTGCAGAAAGTAACATTAAACACCAATAAATGATGATGGTAAATATAATAACAATCACCAGCAGAGTGGATTTTTCCCAAATAATGACAAGTAAGAAAGCACTAGCACCACAATAAAGTTTGAACAACACAAATACAGATCACTTCAAGAAAGCTCTGAAAACCCATCTCTTTCAAGAAGCCTTCGACCGCTGATTATACCATTGTTACCGTCACCTATGTTTTCAGCGCTTTTGAGCAGCGTTTCGCTGGGAAAAGCGCTATATAAATAAATTATTATTATTATTATTAATCGTTGGCCCAATGATCGAAATTTTACTTTTACTTTTTATGCCTTCTTTGAAAACTTCTACTGAGTAAAAACACCACTCTGTGGAGGATTTGTAACAACCATACTCCATATTTTGTCATTGTTACTCAACTGGTAGAATGCTAGATTAATTTCATGGGTAAAAATTTATTCATAGAAAAGAACTGTTACAATTTATTGGAGAGTGCCTTAGGCACTCTATAATAAATGGTACCAAAACAGTTTGATATCAACAAAATATTTTTCTTCGGACTGAATATGACGCACATCAACAGAATATCAAGTCGTTACTTACCCTGCTGGTACTTTCAGTGGTGCACAAATTTGGACTTCCGGCACTCGAGTTAAGTAAAATGTGGCAGTAGCGAGTAATAGGCAAAATGAACTGCAGTCAGTTGATAGCATCGACAATAATTTAATTCCAACAGGGGTGTGGGATTAAATTAATGCTAATTCTGTGAAATCTTACCAACAAACACAGAAAGAACTCGAGCGTTTGCGAAAGATAATGCGGTATCAGGTGATTCCATTTGGGAAGGCATTGCTGAAGGTGTCAACAACATGCCTTGGTAAATGGAGGAGGGAATCGATAAGAAATGAGAAGTATTTTTCAACCTCCTTGTGGGTAATGACTGCAAGACATGTACACACTGAAGCGATGGAATAGTAATTTGGGATTTTTCTTGTCATTCTGCACGTTCTGAGCAGTCTGATGCCTTTCATTTTAGCCTTGCTGTAAAAACAAAGATAACTATAGCTTGCACTTGTATACCGATTTAGAAACTATTACAGAAAAGCTTATAAAGGTATAATTCTAGCGCAATCGCCCGTGGAAACCCCGGAGATTGCAGTCGTTCGGAGAGTGCAGCGGTGCTTGTTTACTGTCGTAAACAAGCTCTGTTTTACTGGTAAAATAGGACCCAGTCACCACTACTTGAGGTAGAAGTCCTCTAAAATGGGAAATATGGGAATAAACAACTGACTAAACTTGACTTTATCACAATGTTTCGGTCACGATTAGCCATTGTGCAGAAATATGTGACCTTACACACCAATAAATAAATAAATGAATAAATTCTAACTAGAGGATTCATTGCGTCAGAACTGTATTTAGCGAATGAATGTTTCATATAGGTCAGTGGACCCCCTCGCCCTGTTTATTGCAGTACTGTGTTCAAAAAGAGAACAGCCAATTTGGACTGGATTGTGTCTTGACCGCGATCCGATCGAAATTATCTTTTCACTTTTCGATAGCGAATGGAGACAACACTGCTTAGAGTTTGAGCCTTCAGATGAGTTGTCTGTTAACCCTTTACCAAACATGAAAAGCAGACGACACTTGCAAAAACATTCTTGAATAACTTTTTTTTTCATTTTTGTCACAAAAACATAGGTTGTAATCCCTCGTTGGAACGAGCTCGTTCCAACGAGGGGTCATAACCTATGTTTTTGAGACAAAATAATGAAAATTAATTGGCGATTTTTGAGAATAGCGCTGGCCGGTTTTGGACGTTACGTTGGGTAAAGGGTTAAATAGTCTGTAGATTTTATCGAATCGGCCCCGATATTCACATTTTAACATTTCTAGAGTCATGGGTATTTCTTACGATACGAAACTTAGTGTTCTTTGACTCGTTGATGGATTACTTTGGTGTAGCGGTGTTGGGAGAAGCCACCAGGGAGCTTCCAACAGTTCGTCGCACCAAAGCAATCAGTTTATTTATTTATTTATTTATTTATTTATTTATTTATTATTATTTATTTATTTATTTATTATTTATTATTTATTTATTTATGTTTGAGTAACATACAATAAAATTCCAGGATATTCACATCATTTTGGGTACTAAAACACATATTACGCCATTTGAGGATACATTTTATTATGACAAAATCTTGCAAGCTTATTGATGTTACATTCTCTTGCATTAAAATTTTTTATCCTAAATTTCATATGCAGGTTCGAGGTCATATCTAGGTGAGACCGTCCCATTTTGGTCGCGGTCGGTCAACCATGACGACTGTGCGGGTCGGAAACCCCAAAACCTTTAGCACAGTCTACAGGTCGTATTGATGAAGGGATTTCATTGTAACTTGGTAGAATGACTCCATATAATGTCTAGACGAGAACGTCCTATGTTGGTCGCGTTCCGTCTACCGTGACAGCCACAGGAGCACGTGACCTAAATTCCTTTAACACAGTCTACGGGTTGCATTTATGAAGGGATTTCATTGTAAATTGGTAGGATGACTCGGTATAACGTCTTGACGAGAACATCATATTTTGGCCGTGACACGTGACCGAGATTTGTTTAGCACAGTCTATAGTTCATATTTATGAAGCGATTTCTTTGTAACTTTGTAGGATGACTCGGTATGATGTCTAGATGAGACTATCCTATTTTGGTCACGATCGGTCAGCCGTTATCTCCGCTTCGGCACGTGATCTAGATTCCTTTAGCACTGTCTACATGTCGTATTTATGAAGGGATCTCATTGTTACTTGGTAGAAGGACTCGGTATGATATCTAGATGAGACTGTCCTATTTTGGTAGCGATCGGTCAACAGTGACGGGGGACGTGACCTAGTTGATTTCATCCTGTAGCCCTGTTTTGGTTGAGATCGGTCAACCATGAGGGCCGCACGAGTACGAGTCTAAACTCCCTTATCACAGTCTACGCCTCTTATTATTCTTGTTGAATGCATAAAGTATAAGGTACAGAACTTAACGTATCAATTGTCAATTCTTGTCTAGTTTCATAATCCTTTCATAAACATGGAACATCCTTTCTTTTTGTATGATGTCAAAATGAGAACATCCTAGATTGGTCATGATCTGTCAATTGTGCTTTATTTACGACAGTCTACAGGTTGCATGAAGCAATTTTATTGTAACTCGGTGGTATGACTTAGTCTGATGACTAAATGAAAACATCCTACATGTATTCTGGTCTGAATTGGTCATATTGGTCAATGATGAGGGCCTCACGAGCCCATGTTCTTAAAATCTTCGACACAGCCTACAGGCCGTATTTATGAGATGATTTCGTTGCAACTTGGCTAAGTGACTCGGTATTGTGTTGTCCAGATGGATTTCTGAATGAATGTCCGGATGAATTTCCCATTTTGGTTCAGATCGATCAACCATGAGAGCCGTACGGGGCCTCAGACCTAATTCTTCTACCACACTCCACGTGTTTTTTTTTTTGTTTTTTTTTTGGAATGGGTTTACTGTAACTTGGTAGCTTTGGCTGACATACGTTAACTGTGAGGGCCACATCGACACAGGCATCAATTCTTTAGTCCAGTCTACACCTCAAATTATTCTTGTCGAAAGCATAGCATGTAGGGTACGGTACAGAACTTGACATTCTCAATTATCACAATTCTTGTCTCATTTCATAATCCTTTCATAAACATTTAAACATTATCCTTTTCATCAAACACTAGGCACAATCAAGTTAAGCTATAGTATCAATGACGCTTTCATTTAATATGTTTTCAGAGCGCTGGCCGGGTATGATTGTTGTGTTAGGCAAAAGGTTCAAAAGATCCTTTGGAATTGAGCTGACTGGGAGCGCGGTGGCTCAGTTGGTAGAGGTGCAGGCTGCAAGCCGAGAGGTCCTCGGTTCGAATCCCACCTGCGGCAACCACGTTGTGTCCTTGGGCAAGACACTTCATCTCCATTGCCTGCGTGGGGGCACGATGACGCCGTGTACTAAAGCGTACTGCACGTCGATGGTCCACATGTCTTCAACCAATCTAACCCTACCTGTGCTGCAGTGCGGAGTTACGATGTTGGGGAGCTGGCAGCTGCTTGTCGTTGCTTGGTGGTTCTCTCCGGGTACTCCGGCTTCCTCCACCCGTAAAACTGTCGCGGTCATGATTAGCCATTGTGCATAAATATGTGACCTTAAACATCAATAAATAATAATAATAATAATAATTGAGCTGACTGAAAAGTGTCAACTTGATATTTTTCATTTTTTTCTATATCTCTTCTGTTCAGGGTCGTTGGGAGCATTTTGAACTTGGAGTTGGGCCACCGTCACTGCGGGTACCAACACACTGCCTAAAATATCACGGAAGTTTCTCAGTAAAACTATATAAATATGGATATCATTAGAACCAGCTCGTCGAGCTGGTTCTGATGATATCCATATTTATATAGCTTTCTTAAAAAATTATGAAATTTGTTTTAAAAAAATGTGTGAAATTTAATTTTTTTTATATTACTGTGTTTGGCACAGGGTTAAATAGGACCTGCTAAAGTGGTCTGTAATTTTTTTTTTATTGGGGTTTAACGACACTTTCCACAGTCAGGGACATCTCGTGTCAGTCCATTTTATGGGTGGAGGAAACAAGAAAACCCGGAGAGAACCACTCCGCAGAAGTAGGGTTAGCATTGGTTTAAGACCGGTACTCCATGGGCATACAGTACGCCTCAGTACACAGCGCCACCGTGCCCCCACGTAGGCAATCGGGATTAAGTGCTATGGACACGACATAGTTATCCCCTGGCGGGGACCGAATTGTTTGTAAGTGACCTGTACTCAATCCAATGGGGAAATCGTATTGCCAGTCCTGGGTGCGGACTCCCCGAATCCCACTGCTCACCATTCTGACTGCCACATCTTTTCATCGGTCCAGCTACATGTTTTATGTAATCCCCTCTTGGCGAATTAATTGTAAAAATTCTTCAAAGTCTTAACATTTCAGGCAAATCGAGCTGAAATAAGTTGTAGGATAATAACAAGAAATTGTCTTACACTTTATTCTATTTGATCTCAGGGTTATCGCATTGACACTCAAGGCAGATGTACATGTATGGTCAAAAAGGGCAACTAATGACTTCCATGACTTAATGATAATAGAACAAGATGTAGGCCAGTGTGGGTTGATAAAGCTGAGCGAGTCGGAGCTCGTGTCATCTGGATAACCGACAATTATTCTTATCACATCCACAGTGTTCATCCATGCATGCCAAGCACGGGTGTTTACCTTGTTTGTGAACTGGGAAATTGGGGTGGGGGGGGGGGGGGGTGGGGGCGGTCGCATGCCACTTTAGCCTTGATCGGTAGGCCTATTCTAACCAATTACCTTCAGCAAACAGGCTCATTTTGTATTTGGATTTAACGACACTTTCGACAGTCAGGTCACCTAGTGTCGGAAAACACTCTCATAGAAACTTGATATCACACAATGACAAAAATATTGGACATCAACCATTTACTTTACAAGGAAAGAGGATAACACTTGTGTACCATATGTAACAGATCGAGAGAGAAGTGCTGGAGCCGAGGCTCGAACCGTCGACCTCTAGCCCACAAAGCGACCGATTTACCACGAGACTAAGAGATCCGGACCAACCAGGCTGGTTGGTAAATGACCTTTATATCGCGACCGCTACACTACTCTCACGTTCTTTGAGATTCACCCACGGTGAATCTCACTCCAGATTCCACCTCAGAGCGGTAGAAACAACCACCTTGCTTCACCACAGCGTCCACAACGCCACCAACTGCTGAGGATCCCGTACGAGCGGCGCCCCCAAATGTAACAGATCGAGAGAGAAGTGCGGTTGGTAAATGGTCTTTATACCTCGACCGCTACACTTGTAAGCAATTCCTGGATATGTAAAAACTTAATTTTTGCCTCAAAACACAGCTTATAATCCCTAATTAGAACGAGCTCGTTGAGATCGTTCTAATAAGGGATCATAAGCTATATTTTAAGGCAATACTTGATGAAAACTAATAACATTAGTATGTCGATCTTTGTGTATAGCGCTGGATGGTTGTATCCGTTACTGTAGACAGAGGGCTAAATTAAGACCCTTTTTCAAAGAAAAGTGAAACTCATAAAAATGAAAAAAAAACAACATGAATTTCATTCGAGAATGAAGGGTATGTATGATTGCCTCTTGTGGCAATCATTACACACCCGTAACTATAACACTATATTTTTAAATCTTTAACTAACGTAACGGCCATGTCCGGAGTGTTCTATTCACAAAAATCGCATTGACGTCCATTGTATAGTTTATGGCCTTCGTTGGAACAAGCTTGTCCCAATGAGGGACCATAAATATAAAATGAAAATTTGTAAGTAAAATATTTTGCAGGTGTCATCATCTGGCCGAGTTGGTCACTGTTGGTTAAAGTGTTAGAGTCACTTCTACCTGAAAATCCAGAATGTGTACCATGGTCGATGCCCTCATCTGCATTTCTATAGTCCATCCCTGATCTTTATCGTCATGAAAATCGACGTTATCCACTTGAAATTATTATACGAGTGGGAACAGGCCAAATAAGAAGCAAGTAATTATTGATAAAAAACCTGTGTCATCAGTAGTGAAAAAACAAAGTTTCCTTCTGTTACTTTTAATAAACGAACACAACAGAGAGTTCTTCTTTTAATTTAAAAGTTACAAAAGAAAACCTGGCCCTCCATGGCAAACCAATTAGAAGCAACTACTTCACGGATAATCTGTCATTAAGAATACCAGTACATTGCATTACACCTACCAACCCTAAGTAAGCGTCCACTTTGGCTCTTTGTTTAGCAAATGCGTTTTTTACCGCTATTTTAAGTTTTTATTCTTCCCAGGAAAAAATCAGCAAAACTCACCTCCAAGGTTTTATATTAATGGAAATGATATTGTAGGTGTTTTATGTCACGATGCACTCACTGTTGATATAATGAACAGAAAAAAAGTTTCAGAAGATCAAAAGATGGTGAAAACGCCATTGTCTTATTATGGGTTTCAACAGAGAATAACAGGCGAACGTTCAAATTGGTTGGAAAAGGCTTAACCCTTTACCTAACATGAAAAACAGACGACACTTACAAACAAAATTCTAATAACTATTTTTTTTCATTTTATGTCTCAAAAACATAGGTTATGATCCCTCATTGGAACGAACTCGACGAGCTCGTTCCAAAGAGGGGTCATAACCTATGTTTTTGAGACAAAAAATGACAAAATAATGAAAATTAATTGTCGATTTCTGAGAATAGCGCTGGCCGGTTTTTGCCATTTCGTTGGATAAAGTCTTGAGAATTGTAAAAACCCAGTTTCTGTATATTTATATTACTCTGCAGGAAAAAAAACACGAAGTGCGTCTTCCAATGACGACAATTGTCACCCACACATGACGACGAGGAACAGACTATTGGATAACAATGGCCTCAGTTAGTTGTACTTCGGCAGATACTATTCTCACTCGCTCGTTCAACAATATACTCTGATTGTTCAACATTCGGTATGAAAAGATTTATCATCGGCCACCAACAGGCACGTAGCCTGCAGTGGAAATGCCACTCCATGAGAGGTGTTTTAGTGATCACATACTATGTGCTAATCTCTCGGGCACAAATCTAATTCCCTGTTCTGAATTCGACGCTGCAGTTGGCTGTTGTTCACTCGGCGGTATTAGGCCCTAATATCGTTATGATTAGGGTCTGATGACAGAAATACTGACGATTACTGTAAAAACAGATGCATAGACGCAGTGAATCTGGAAGGTGCACATGAGATGCGTCACCGCCCACCAACCTGAAATGGCAGACAGAGTGAGAGAGAGATTGGGCCAGCAGTACCTTTACTAAACATACACCTGGAACTTAATTAAACACCCATTGTTTTTTTCACAGTGGTGTTAATAGAAACTGTCATTACTTTCATGCTATCCTTCAGATGGCCAAAAGTGATTGTTTGCGGAAAGAATGGTCTATTGACAGATGAATGACAACATAATGATGAAAATATGCAATATTTTAATGGCACTAATTACACATATCTGTCACTAATGTTTTTGATGGAAAAATGTTCTCTCGACAAGTATCGTGCTGGAACGGTCCATGACGAAACAATGCCGGTAATTACCGACAAAAATATAACTTATGATCTGAACACAATAGCAGCGTCTAGCGTCAGCAGTGAGTGTAGCCACCAGGTGCCCGGATGGCAGCCTGCACCATGCTCCTAACGCTACCAGTGAGCCTTCTGATACGGTCCAGGGGCAACTGCTGCCACTCTTCATGCAATACAGTTTCCAAATCGGCCAACTTCTGTACTGGCGGATCCCTTGCTTGCACATGACGTCCAAGAAAGTCCCAGATGCGTTCTAAGGGATTCAAATCGGGGCTCATTGCAGGCCAAGGTAGTGTTGTAATAGCGTTGTTCTGAAGGAATGCTCTCGCAACATGGGAACGATATGGCCTTGCATTGTAATCCAAGAAAACGGCGAGTAGCCAACGGGTGGTTTTCAAATTGAAGCACGACTGCCGGATTGAGAATGTCCCGGATGTACTGATGACCATTGAGATTCCCACCTGCAGTATCATATCATGTTTACAAACATGAGAGTCATCCCCAGATCATTACTGATCCTCCACCATAAGGAACAGTACTTAGATCTGATGTTCCTGGGCACGTAAGCTGTATTTCTATGCCTCCACACTCTCATGCGACCACCTGTGACGTGAAGCAGGAACCTACTCTCGTCTGACCAATGGACTCTCCTCCATGTCCTGAGATTCCAATGTTGTCGTGCCATACACCACTCCAAACGTCGTCTTTGATACTCAGTGCTTTGAGACGGTTTCGGACAGTTATGTTGCACTAATGCCTGTTGGGACCCAAAGCGTTTCAAAACCCCACTTGAAGCAAAGGGTTCACGCCAAACAAGGCTCGCCAGACTCCGATCATCCCGAGGAAAAGTCTTTCGGGGTTGTCCAGGCCTTGGTCAGTCCTTAACATCGTTGGTTTGTTGATTTTTTTCGGACAAGTCTGCTGATGACAGAATGACTATAGCCAAGTTGCCTTCCAATAGCTTTGAATGACATGCCTGTTACATGCATGACAACGATTTGCCATCTTAGTTCCTCTGACAGCCTCCTCCTTGTCATGTTAACATTTACTGATAAAAGAAGTAACAAAGTTTCTTATTTTATACCCAGATATTGCATGTGGATTATAGTGTTTTTGTGACATTCGTGGGTAGCATGCTTCACGTGGACGAGGGGATGTGTTTGGAGTACGCTATCAACCAAAAACACCATGTTTCACGAGATGAAATGTACTGCAAGACATAGCAATCATTAAAACAATAATCAGTAACAGCAACTTCACTGTCATGAAACATTTCATAGGGTGCTCAGTTAAGACCCAGGTGTGTAGTTTTGGTGTAAGGTAAACGCATGCACGGCGTTTGGTGAGGTGACAGTTTTCACGTCATCAAACGTCATGGATTGGGCTGAGTTATTACGTTGATTGACTTGACGCCATATAAGGATGGGGGTGGCAGTTTGAGAGGCGACGTTTGTCTCTGAAGTTCCGGCAATCCTGTTGTAGAGACATCAGTCGTGTAATTCCAGTCATTTCCCTTGTAAACTCAGGAAATGGCGACATTTACACCAAATTCGGAAAATTCCCCGTAACGTGTCCAACATAACGCCGGTTACACGGACCTTCCTTCACCCCCTCCCATACTCTCTGGATCGTCGTGTCGAGACTCGGACCATATGTTCGACAATATGAGCTAGAGACGAATCAAAGGGGCCGTGCACCAAAATAGTATTCACCCCAGAGACCGAAATTCCTCTCATCGAACCCACAAAACACCCAAGTGGTGGAACTTCCAGTCCAACAATAACTCAAATTTTGCGACAGACTAAGACTGAAGCGTTGGTTATTTATGGTGAAAATAAGAAAACCATATAAACCACTGATTTATAATAGCAGCAGCATCACAGTGAAGATTAATTATTCGGATGTCTTGTATTATTAAAGCAATATTACTGAATAACAACAAAAGGAGTTTGTCCGCCAGTGAGTGTATCAAGGAAGATAATGTCTTCCAATTGCACATTTATCCAACGGATGCATGTGAGCATAATTGAGAACGACCTCCCGTGCTACAACAAATTTCAGCTTATGGACTTGAAGGTCCACTGGCTGAAATTTTGTGTGTGGCTTTATGCTTTCTCAGGGAATATGAATTAGTTGCATGAGAGGAATTTCCCCCAAGGCAGTTTTAGTTGTAAGCTACTCTCAATGCACTGAAATGAGATGAAAAAAAAAAAATGCACTCCCGAGAAACCAACGTTCAACTGACAGGGGCCTTAATCCTAATTACAGAAGAAGAAAAAATAATCGCCTTCACCTATTTGGAAATCTGGCGGATTTGAGAAACTTTGTGTTGTTATTAGTCTGTGTGAACACACAGACTATTGTTTTTGTACGGTTTCTTTTTCTTTTTTTCTCTTCTTCTTCTATTTTTCTTCTTCTTCTTCTTCCTTTTCTTCTTCTTATTCTCCTGTCTTCTGTCTTCTCTGCACTTCCTTGTCCTCACGATAACTCGAAAACGAATTGCCCTATCTCGCTGATTTTTGGCATACTGGTAGACATTCACAACTTCTCGGCCACCTATGTTTTTCAGGTCGCTAGGGCCATTGAGTATGGGCCAGTAGGCCACAGGGTTTTCACAGCCTCCAATTTCCTGATACAGTAAATTCTCCCCAAGCAATACGATGTTGTTTTCACACTGGAGACTATGTAAACACCAGTGGAGTAAGCTGTCAAAATGAAATCTGACCTTGTCATCATAATGGGATGTTAGTTCCTGAAACTAAGTTGAGAGAAACCCTTTACCTTGCAAGGAAATAAATTGTAAATTATTATTATTCAGTTCACTGCTTTTAACCCTCTCCAGACTTCTATGTGGATTGCACATATTTTATTTCAGGCAGAATAAAGTTAACCCTTTCCATAAAACTGCACTGAATAATTGTTGAAACCTATCTTATTCAGTTCAATGCTTTTAACCCTCTCAAGACTTCAATGTGGATTGCACATATTTTATTTCAGGCAGAATAAAGTTAACCCTTTCCATAAAACTGGGGGGGGGGGGGCGGTGGCTCAGTTGGTAGAGGTGCAGGCTGCAAGCCGAGAGGTCCTCGGTTCGAATCCCACCTGCGGCAACCGCGTTGTGTCCTTGGGCAAGACACTTCACCCCCATTGCCCACGTGGGGGCACGATGACGTTGTGTACTGAGGCGTACTGCACGTCGATGGTGCATCTGTCTTCAACCAATGCTAACCCTGCTTGTGTGGAGTTGGTGTGTTGGGGAGCTGACAGTTGCTCGGTGGGTCTCTCCGGGTACTCCGGCTTCCTCCACCCGTAAAACTGTCACGGTCATGGTTAGCCATTGTGCAGAAATATGTGACCTTAAACACCAATAAATAAATAAATAAATAAATAAATATTCCATAAAACTGCACTGAATAATTGTTGAAACCTATCACAAAACTGTCAGGGTGCCGGCAACAATGCAATACTGACATGAAATAGTCATGGAATATTTTATTTCAGGCAGAATAAAGTTAACCCTTTCCATAAAACTGCGCTGAATAATTGTTGAAACCTATCAATACTGACATGGTCGACTGTGTTAGTGCTATGACTGTTTAAAACTCATTTGTTAGAGGATTTCTATAGTCTTTCACTGCGCTCGACTCGGTCTCACCGAGAGTGCAGAAACCCTTGGTGCCAAAGTGCCATTAAGAGAATGTCTCTGATTTGTGCCGTTCCATCCCTCCGGAGTGCAAAAAGAGGTATTCTCAGCTGAGAAACATAATGTTTTTCGCTTTATTTTCTTAACATTTAATTCTATGTGGAATGGGACACCCTTTCAGTGTGCCTTCCAAAGTAAGGGATTCTTAACCCTTTAGCCAACATAATGGCGAAAACTGGTCAACATTATTCACAGAAACGTCTATTCAGTTTTAATTACCTTTTCATTTTTGCTTGAAAAAAACATAGCTTATGACCCTTTATTGGATTGAGCTCATTTTTAAAGGATTAATTATTTATTGGTGTTTAATGTCACACATTTCTGCACAGTGGCTAATCATGACCACGACAGTTTTTCAGGTGGAGGAAGTCGGAGTACCCGGGAAGAACCACCGGGCAACAACGAGCAACTGTCAGATCCCCCACATACTAAATCCACACAAGCAAGCTTAGCATTGGTTGAAGATGGGGGCACCATCGATGTGCAGTACGCTTTAGTACACAGCGCCACCATGCATCCACGTGGGCAATGGGGTGAAGTGTCTTGCCCAAGGACAGAGTGAGGACCTCACGCCTTGCAACCTGCACCTCTGCCAACTGAGCCACTGCGCCCCATTTAAAGGATTAAAATGGAGTATTTAAAGGGAATATGTTAACTCTCTGAAGATCTTAATATGGGGGCATTATTCAGAAAGACTGGGAAATGCATTTTATTACACCTTAATGCATTTCTAAAGTTTATGAACGTATTTCATCACTCAAATTAGTGGGCAGAGCCAAAAATGTCCATTTCTGATTCGTGCATCAAACCCTTTGAATGATGGTTACATATATGCCATTTCTGGTCTTCTTATAAAAATCTTCTGATTCCTGTATGAATATCTGTAAATACTGCTAACGAAAATCCATTTCTGGTTCGTTCAAAAATATTTTACTCCTGAAAAATAAGCCTCCATGAATTCTCTTTCTTTATAGTTTATTCCTGATACTTTAACCCTTTTCACACAGGCTTGAATTTACTGGTGACAGTAAATTCTGTTTCTCTAGTTCTACCACGTCTTTATCGACCGTGATCGCCGATATCTTGTTCTCTTGTCCAAATATATTAACCGTCTTATTACTTAAATGTTCAGGGTGAGACAACCGTTACTTATTCCCACTTTCTTATTCGACATTCGTTATCAACCGATAAAATCGGTTGATAACGAATTCCAATCAAGGAATTGGGAATAAGGAAAAGTCATGTCCGTATTATTATTATTATTTATTGGTGTTTAAGGTCACATATTTCTGCGCAATGGCTAATCGTGACCGTGACAGTTTTACGGGTGGAGGAAACAGGAGTACACGGAGAGAACCACCGAGCATCGACGAGCAACTGTCAGCTCCTCAACATTCCAAGTCTGTTCAAGCTCCGCTCAAGCAGGGTTACAGCGGTTGGAGACATGTGCACCATCGTCGTGCAATACGCCTTATTGCACGGCGTCATCGTGCCCCCATGTGGGCAACCGGGATAAAATGCCTTGCCCAAGGACACAACGCGGGTCGACCCGGACGGGGATCGAGCTCGGGACCTCTAGCATAAAAGCCCAACAGCCTAACACTGAGCCACCGCGCTCCCTGTTATGTCCGTAATATGCAGTACTAATGTTAACAATAATTCTCACCTCAGACGTGCAGGACTGTTACCTCTAATTAAATTTAGAATGTTTATGTTGACTTTATTGACTATGATTTTAACGATGCATAATATGTGACCGAAATCTTCCGGGTTGCGTCACCTGACTTTACCTGCCAATGGCTTTCGGAATTGCACAAACATAATATCAGCAGCATGTTGTTTTGTTCAGCGTGGAAACCGAATGCAGTCAAGATCACGGACTTGGCGACAGGGGTGTTTGGGAGTATGTCACACCCCTAATCCTGGCCAAAATTTCCTGTGGTTGGACATTCGAAGGGCAAGTCGTGGATAGTTGGAAATTCCATCTATCTGGATTTTAGAGCTTCTTTGGCGATGCTGATGTCTCCTTTACTTCCCAAAATTCCAACTCGGTTTCAAATCGACATAAATTCCAACTGTTACTATTTACAACTACAGTGTACGCAACATCGAGCTTCATAAGTATGCATGATATCAATCGTTACGAGATTTCTTTAATACGTTTAATTATCGTAATAAAAAAAATCCTCGAATGCACTTCAAGAAAATCGCATCATGTAAAATCGTTATCCTGAGTTAAGTCCATCATTCACAGTTACCAAATGATGAAACATCGAAAACTGATCATTCCTGCATAAGATCTTATTTAATGTTGTGAGAGTGTGAATTGCTCAAAGTTCTCAGCTTGAGCATTTGTTTAGCACCTATTCAATTCCCAGAATAATACCAAATAATAATAACAACCTGATAATTCTATCATAAATGTGTTGGCATCTCAGTTACTAGAATCAATTTTATGCCCCCCTGACTGAGATTTCCAAAGGGGAATTCACATCAGGAAAATACATCAAAAAAAGTCCTACTTGTATCACCCTACCACCGTACCACAAAAGCTCTGCCAAAGAGCTCAACATTGGCATTATTTTGCCAACACAAATCATATCTACAGTAATTTTGTTACTTGTTCTAAACATACCTACCTGAACCTTTGAGGTGCTGAAAAATGAGGGAAATTTGTTTACTTTGAAATTTCCACCTCTGATATTCCATAAATTCAAATAAAAGTTTCACAAATGATACATCAAAATGAAGGTTATGATGTATAGAACACGAAAAATATATGCAGCCAACTCACAGGGTTATAAAAATTGAATGGCGATGTTTGTGAATAGCACTGGCCGCTTTGACATTTACGTGACATGAAGGAGAAAACTTTTGGAAAATACAGTTGAGTTACCTACCTTAGACCGTAACGAAACGATCGGACAAATCCAGCGGGTAAAATAGCATTTAACATTTTAGCGGAAAGTTCAAGTGGAGCCAGTATTTATTTATTTATTGGAGTTTAACGACTCTTTCGACAGCCATGGTTACCTCGTGTCGGACAGTTTTACGGGTGGAGGAAGTCGTAGTACCCGTGCAATACGCCTAGGAACACAGCGTCACCGTGCCCCTACGTGAGCAACCAGAATTACCAAAAGGACACAACGTAATTACCCCAGGTGGGGATCGAAACAGCGACATTTTGTTGGAAGTCCAATGCTGTAACCATTGACCCACCGCGCGTCCGGATCCAATATAATTTGAAAATATTAACGAAAATGACGACCATCCTTCTCTATATCATTAACAATTTAACATAACGAATCGGCGGCATCCGAGCTCGAAATATACATTTGCGCGTAGTCTTGGCAAATTGTGTCGTTGAAGAAAAAAATCAACGAGGGGTCACATAATATGGTTTTGTTGGAACTGTGTGAAAAATGTGGAAAAAGGTATAAAAAAAATTGATATCGTGTGCTTTCAGTAAAGGGATAATCAGTGTTAACCCTTTACCTAATGTAGCGGTCACATCCGACAAACGCTATTCACAAAAATCGCCCCCCCCCCCCCCATAGATTATGACCCCTCATTGGAGCGAGCTTGTCGAGGGGGTCATCAACTATGTTTTGGAGACAGAAAATGAAAACTATTAGGTTTTCAAGAAATATTTTCAGAAGTGTCTTGAAGTTTTGCTTGGTAAAAGTGCATTATGGTAATTCTTTAAGCTTCTTGAAATTCCGACAGCGAGTTTGGTAATTAACTTACATCCTGTTCTTCGTTCAATCATCAAAACGCACAGACTCCGGTATTCTGAGTGAACCAGAGTATTCAAGTGACGTCACCTGAAAGCCTCGTTAATTGTTTTATCGGGTATTTCAAGTTGCTTGCACGCCTCCGAGGCTCGAAAAGACAGGGTGCAATGTAACAATTTGACTTTTCATGTCCACTGCGAATAACCGCGTAACTTCCATTAAGACGTTTGATTTACTTCGCTTCAGAGTGCTCGGAGAGCGGATTATATATAATCACACTTAAAGTGCACCGTGGATGTGGATAACTCGAATCGGGTGAATGAAAAACAGGAGTTTTGGCAAATGGAAACCGCATAGAAGTTCGAAAAACACTACTCTCAGCTGACAGACAGATTTTCCAAGCCAGAATTATAATGCGAACAAACATAATTAGGAGACCGCATGGTAAGTACGATAACTCAGAAACTTCGAGTGTTGGCAATTTAATGACACCTATCAGTAATGAGCAGATAACTGGATTAGTGATTGATTGATTTGAATTATTGGGGTTTAACGACACTTTCGACAGTCAGGGTCACCTCGTGTCGGATAGTTTTACGGGTAAAGGGAGCCGGAGTGCCCGGAGAGAACCACCGAGCAACAGCGAACCAACAGTTACTGTTGGGCTCCCCAACATGCTAACCCTACACCAGCAGGGTTAGCATTGGTTGAAGACAAGTGCACCATCGACGTGCAGTACGCCTTAGTACACAACGCTACCGTACCCCCTCGTTGGCAATGGGGTGAAATGTCTTGCCCAAGGACACAACGCGGTTGCAGCAGGTGGGGTTTGAACCGAGGACCTCTCGGCTTGCAGCCTGCATCTCTACCTACTGAGCCACCCCCAACCCCACCCCGACTGGATTAGTGAATAAACAACAAATCAGTCATACAATGCAATAAGTATTAAGGGGTCATCCAACAAAACTTTTGACATTTTTTTTGGTAAAATTTCAACAATGCCCTAAATACGAATTAAAGTGTTAAATGGCGACATATTATACACCAAAATAATGACAAAAGTACACAAAACTTGAATCTATCCACTTTTTCCATTAAAAAAGGAGATTTTTTTTTTCTTTTGATGACAAAGAAATTGCCAACCGCATCAGTAATCGACAAGAACAACAAAGAATAGATCGGCAATTCTAATGTCTGAGTTGAAAATAAAAGACTCCACAGTCCATACTAGGAGAAAGCATATTCATCATTTCACCACCGACCTGTTGAAAACTCCCAGACGAAAATGAACGACCACGAAATGTAGATTGTGTTGGGAAGACATGCTTGTTTTGATTACGCGATTCTTGGGCCAAGTTGGAAAACGATTTAATTTCCAAAGATCTGAAATCTGCACACATTTAGTTGCTGTTTTCGAATCTGCGAGCCGTTTCAATATAGAACACACGATGCATTCAAAGGAAAATTCTCAACAAACGATGTAATAATTGCGAGATACACTTTTTAGTTGCCATGTGAATCCGGAAACTGTGGAAAGTTACGCGAGTTTCAGCAAGGGATTATCACGCCACCGATTCGAATTATTATTATTTGGTTGTTGTCGATGAAGAAAACATAAAACTGCAAAATTATGTTTGAAAACACAGATGTATTCACACCAACATACATTGCAGTCTTCACAATTGTATATTTACGAAAAAATAATTTGCTTGTAACCGAAATATATTTGTGACGTAAAGAAGGCATGGTGAAGTCTGCTAATCGAATAAGGTGACCAAAGTTTCAGAAAGTTACTTTTCTGTTTACCAACTATTCTGAAATTCCGTACCATCGTGAATTTAAAATTCTCCCTAGCACAGCCGCATTGTGTTTGAGATGGATCCACGCCAATTTTTGATCGCTATCGGCACCAAAAGGTTGCAAAAATCTACGTGTATGGTAAAATCTGTTGACAGAAATAGCATGAAGCCACCTGGTGGACAAAAACACAGGAATCACCTGGTGGACAAAATCACAGGAATTACCGAAATGAGACCACAACCTCTCGTAAGTTTTTAGAGAAATGAATTTAATAACCAACAACATAATTGCGATATTGTTCAGGCCTGTAATTCTCTGCCAACAAAAATTTGTATTGGCAAGCAAATCAGTTATTAATATTCTTAAATCTCACGAGTAGGCAACAGTCAAACCTCCCACAAATAGCAACTACAGAAGAAAGATAGTTTCAAAACAAATGAAGCATACCAAACCATGTACACAAATGAATTAGAATTCATGCTTCTAACTTAAGCTGCTATATAGGTAAGGGAAATTTATTTACTTTGAAATTCCCACCTCTGATAATACGGGCATTCCATGAATTCAAATTGAATGTACACAAATTATACATAAAAATGAAGGTTATGATGTACAGAACACGGAAAAAATATGCAATCAACTCAGAGTTGACAGCAGGCACCAATGATTCCTGGCAGTTTGCTGCCGTATTCGTACAAGAACTGATAATAAAATAATAGTTCAAGCAAACAACACGTGGCCAAATGTGCTTCATATATCCAAGAACAAAGCTAGGACATCAAATTTCTTCGAGCTGCGTGAGGGTAAATTCCAAAACTCTCGGCTTTGTTAACGTTGTCTGTTTATTTAGATTTTCGGTCAAGTTATCGCACCGAAACCGCATTGATATGCAATGCCATCTAAAATCAAATAACGAGAAAGATCGCCTCAAAACTACATGTACATACTATTATTATATGGAGATTGCACAGTTGCAGTCCTCTCTCCATATCCTAAAGTCTTTTGAATCCTAGCTTTGTTCTTGGATATATGAAGCACATTTGTCCAGGAGTTGTTCTCTGGAAATATTATTTTATTCTTAGTTCTGGTTCGAATATGGTAGCAGACTTCCAGGAACCATTGGTGCCTGTCGTCAACTCTGTGAGTTGTTTTAATATTTTGTTCGTGTTCTACACAACTCAACCTTCATTTCGATGTATAATTTGTGTATATTTAATTTGAATTTATGGAATAACAGCGATGAGAATTTCAAAGTAAACAAATACCTTTATTTATATAGCACCTTAAGGTGCTATATAAGTAATGATATACATAGCTTGAGAATAGGTTACTTTTGATGTCATCAAAAATCTAAAAAAATGTTAAAATTTTGAACTTTGTTGTTCAAAAGTGCGACGAATTGTACATTAATACAAAAAAGTTACAAATTATGATATTCCTTAGAGTTTTGGTGGAATTGAAAATAACCTGTCACCTATTTTCAAGCTAACTGTCCATTACTTAAATAGCACCTTAACGAAGCCGATTGATGTAAGTATTCTGCATGCAAGGTAGGTCATTTATGTTGTTTTGGCCATACTTGCGCATTCACATGGCACTCTTGTCATCGCTCATGCAACACCAGAGGGGGGGGGGGGGGGGGTGATCACTGCAGACTGACAAAAGTCACATTGTGCATTATTCATTTTACATTGATACACTCTCTCGTGACTCCATACTTGTTTTGTGAACTATGTGGATTTGATCCTTGGTGAACTTCATGGAAGGTAAACACACCCAAGAAGAATGGCAGCCCTTCCAGAATATAACTATTTAGTAAATTTAAGGTATTGCATTGTACAAAATCCGGTCTCTTACTTCTACAATACCATAGCAGACTTTCAGGCAGTGCTTTCAACCACATGATAACAATTCCATGGCAAATATTAGCTTCCACGTGATCTATGTTTCATTCCCACCTTTTCGGACCTTTTGGGAACTGTGGAGGAAATTACCTGAAATTTTGACCAAAGTTAGGTTGGAAGTCCCCTTAAGGTGCAATATAAGAAATAGAATTTTTGTTTATTTTGAAATTCCCACCTCTGATATTCCTAATATTCAAATTAAATATACACAAATTATACAGCAAAATGAAGGTTGTGATGTTTAGAACACGAAAAATATATGCAATCAACTCACAGAGTTGACAGCAGGCGCCAATATTTCCTGGAGGTCTGCTACCGTATTCGTACCAGAATTGATAATAAAATATTTCGGAGAACAAGTCGTGGTCAAATGTGCTTCAGATATCCAACAACAAGGTAAGCTGTCAAAAGACGTTACAGTGTAGCGACAGGACTGCATTTGGCAAAGGCCAACACTGTCTGCATTTTTATTGGAGAAGAGTTCCATGGCCGACGGACATGCATATATCGCTTGATACCACGCATTTTCCTCAAAAAACAATTGCGGGATTTCAAGAAATTTAAACAGATGCCATGATGCCTTGTAAGCAACATGGCAACTATGCAGTCTACACATAATAATAGTGAGTTGTTTGAAGGCGATCCTCCTCATTATGGCCCAGTCTCCAAACCCCGATTTTTTGCAAATGCTGTTTTTCGCGTATAAAGTGCTCTTTGGTTCTTATTATTACCACTTTGCAGGGCGTTTCCTACAGCATTAATGTCGATTTAACGAGCAATCATATCCTCTATTGCTCGGTAGTCACGTGATAGGAGGGACGCTAATGGAAAACAAAATTCATTATCGGCCCGCTTGTCACGTGACGTCTTTTAGAATTGAAAATTTAGAAATGAGGCGAGAACTCGCAAGGAAAAGTTGATGCTTTCGCCATGTTGCGGTCTTGTTGATCGACAGCAACAGAAACAAATGACACGTGGTCATGTTGTCAGTTGTAGCCATTTTCCATGGCAACTGATTCGTCATCTTTATTGCGTGCATTACCTCCCTCGCTGGAAGTGGAAGACGGAATTTTGATTGCTGGGATATCATTTTGGAAATGTGTAAAATTACAAATTACGTAGTGGTAATAATAGTAATAACATGATTGTTGTCGGGCATAATGGTTCGTGAGCGGCCCTGCATCGATGTTGAACAGCCCTTGGGTTTATTAACGGCCCGAGACGAAGTCGAGGGCCGTTAATAAACCCTCGGGCTGTTCAACATCGATGCAGGGCCGCTCACGAACCATAATGCCCTCCAAAATCATGTTATTGTTTAATTAGTAGAGACCTTCTCGTTCGATATTTCACCTGCTGCCGAGCGGGCAGCCTTGGGGATTTTTTACAGCGCCCAAAGGGGGACAGGCACCCTCGTGAAAATAGAGAAATTTACAGATTAGTGTTTAGACGCGATAAATTGAGACAGCAAACAAATTGGTCATCGGACATCAGGGCACCATGAAAACATTATTTCCTCATTCTCGTACTTATATAAGGAGCGGGGAGGGTGGGGGGGGGGGGGGGCGGAAAAAATTGCAGTACACGATGCCGAGTTTTTTGTATTCGACCTTCTCGGACACCCAGCCACCCCTAAATCGCAAGATTTTTTCTTATATTCTGCATATTTTTTTCTGCACTGTTCTGCCTTGTCGATACGTGATAATATAATACATAAATTGTGATGTATTAAGCTGGTAATATCCTGTATTATTAGGCATTATTCCTGATTTTCCAGTAAACTAACCACACGCTAGGTCTTTTGCTCCGGCGTTAAGTCATGGTATAGTCAAGTTGATGAAGTGACATAAAGCAAAGCCTGTTTACCACATAAATAAGATAAAACAGTTTTTTGAATTGGACCAAAAAACTATTTGAGGCTTATATATATTCGTGTGGTAAATTTTGCGTTGTCGAGGACCATTTTCTAGCCTTTCTGGCTTTTCTGATGTGATCCCGAGATTTTTCAGAGGTATTTTGACACAGGGAATGTCATGTGATTGGTTTTATAGAAACCCATCTTTTGACACATGAACCTGTGTAGGCCCTTCAAGTGGTGACTATTTTATCCAAATGGGACGAGGGAGCTTTGTTTCAATTTTTTGTTAATTTAATTTTGTAATTTTAACACCGGTTGGTGCAATTGTTTTACGAACCATTTGTTTTACTGTTAGTTGTATCTTGATTCTTGATGTATGTTAAAAATAATTTACTTATACTTCAAGTCTTCATTTCTTAAGAGCCACGAGGAACCTAAAAGGCCCTTGATTATGATTATCCGTGATTATAAGAAATGTTTAAATACACAAATAGGATATGCAATTATAGAAATCGAGACACTCAAGGCCGAATAGACTGCTGGTTCAAAACACCATGGGCCCAGTATTCAACATACCCTTCAATAGCTCAACGTATCCATCAATACAACCCACTAATAGGGCTATAAGGTGTGTATATTAGTCTAAATCATTTTAAAGTGATTAGTTTGGCATAAAGTGGCACCATGAAAAAATTTGCAAGGGGTTGGAAAAATGGTTTTTTTTAGCCGTTTGACCACCCACCCACCCCCGGTATAGCGTACTGCAATTTTTTTCCGCTAGTCAATTATTCAATTACAACTGGATCTCTACCGAGTTCCGCGCACACTGCATGATTTGACGGCCTTCTATTTATTTTACACCTAATGCATACTTACAAAATTTAAGGTGTACCGTTTTACAAGGCACGCTATCAAATTCTGTTTAAGTTCATCGACAAATAATCAAAACATTCTATCCACGTTTCAATCGATGATATGTAATGTTAGATTTTACCAAGGAAATAATGCTTTCATGCCTTTACAGGCCATTTCCATTTGGGCTTTCTTGAACGACCCATTCGTGGAAAGCTTCATACCAAGTACGGATATTCATTGACGACTCCAACATCAGTACCGCCTGTTGTGAATGGTGGTGTTGCTTTGGGAATCCTTTGAGGAAAACCATGCATTTAGTTTTATCTGTATTTATAGCCAGTTTATTTTTCTGTGAATACGTGTGTAACGCATCTGAGCAGTTTTGTAAACCTTCTTTTGTTTGAGATACCATGACCAAATCATCTGCAAACAGAAGATGATTTACCAGTGTATTATCAACGGATACCGGTACGCGGTTTCGATCGAATTCTTCTTTTATATCATCAATAAAAATTTGGAATAGCGTAGGTGATATCACACAGCCTTGTCTGGCGGCAATGTTTGATACGGATGGGGGCCCAATTCCCTCCTTCGTTTGTGTAGCATAAGAGCTATTTTCATACAATGATTGAATTATTTTCAAAATAGACCCACTTACCCCTACTTTTCAACCCAATTTTCAGCCTCAGCCTTTTGAAATTTAAGGGAACATAACCTCCGCAAAAAACATATTTACAAATGTGGTGCCGTCCTATGAAATTCTCTATCATTAGAGCCGCACTCTGAGGTGACGCCATGAAGGATAAAAAATTTAAATGCGTCGGATTTTTTTTTTTTAATTCTTACATTTAACGTCATTTTTACGTCACTTGAAAGTTTGATCATTCATTGCATAGTTATTAAAAACGCTATGCCTTTTAAGGGTGAAAAAAACGTTTTCGGGAGCTCAAAATGCTGTTACCGTGTTCCGCAGATTAACTTCAGATCACACTGAAATTCTTTTACAAGCTTCTTTCAGTTGATTGACCACAGTTTATTTTGACCAGAAGGTGCTTTTTTTCTGGCCCGACATACGCTCGGCTTTCAAGCAACAGAACGCGACGTGAGTAGTATATCACGTACCCGACCGACCCATTGGGGGATCTATTATGTGACGTCATAGTCACGTAACCTAGTGACGTCATGTTGTGTTGTCATGGTAGCCGGCGTAAGCGACCATCTTGTGGCGTCATTCCCATAGTGATGTGTGGTGTTAGTACGCAAGCGCAGCGCGTGTTGTTAGGGTGATACGCATTTCCGTCGGCCATTTTGTATATTGGAGGCCGTCATCTTGGTTTCTATGGTAGCACGTGGCTGCTATGTGACCTAAAACCTTCTTATAGGGCAGGGGTATGTTCGGAGAGTATGATCCTTTGTACAGGAGTATTTTCCCGATTCGTAGAATTACCCAAATAAACCCGACAATCCCTTCAAATCACCAAAAAACGACTTTATTTACTACGGATTTCCCATTATTATCAACCTACATTACAATTGTTTACTACAGGCTTGCACTACAGTGGAAGACCCTAACTCGGAAAATATACTCTCTATTTTAATCTTTCCCGAGTGATTTGGGAAAGAAAAGTGGCGCAAAAGCACCAAGAAAAAATAAGTCAAAACTGGGTCGAGCGCCATTGGCGCACACCCAGTAGAGGACGCTATTCTCTTAGAACAAATCCACGACTTCCGGAACCAGTGCGCAGACACTAACTAATGAATCATTCTTTTTTCGTCCGCCCATGTGGCAGGACGTTCATTTTGCATTGAGAAACAGTGATACTTCATCTCCTTGATAATGGTTACCTGTGACGAGAATTATGGATCTGAGGATCGTATAATAACAGGACTGTGTTTTATATATTCTCGTTATTATTTTCAACCACATTTCCTTTGTATTTTATATATTTTCCGTGTTCGCGCGCGACTTTCGCGTACCGTGTGGGTTAGATATAAAAAATTTCGGTTGATAAATTTTATTATTATTATTAGTGTTAGGTGTCAAGGGGGGGGGGGGGGGTGGGGGCTGTATGGACAGGGTTTCTCGTCACTGTTGAGGGCAGAATTTCTGTTTCCTGGGTCCCAGTCGGCCGTCTGGGTTCAGTTGTGTTCCCGCCGGTCCTTTTCTGCCACCATTCTCTCGTAGTTGGGGGTGTTCCTCTACTTTCTACATCTGTTGAGGTCACCTTTTTCTTCTACTGCTCTCACTGCTGTTATGTCCAGTACTGTTTCTTTAGGGCAATGCCTTTTGCCCAAGCTTGTGGTGCATTCTGGTGACCGTTTTGCCGCACCCGCGGGGGGGGGGATGCTGTCGTTTTGGGCCTCCCGACACGACCACGTCTGGTGAGAGTTATACCACCTCCGTGGGTGAGGTGCAGTTTTTAACCGTGGTGGATACTGCGGGAGTTGTTGAGTTGTCTGGTGAAGAGATGCCTGGTTCCGGGGCTATGGCCCCTCTCCAGTCGACATCTGAGGCTCTCACTAGGGTTGTGACTTCTCCTTTGGAGGCCGAGCTCGGTTGCTCTCTCCCCTTTTCCACCAGTTTCAACAGCTCCCGTCGTATCTGCTGCTACTGCTGTTCCGTCTGCAGCGTCATCGGTCACCGTTTCAGACGGCCTATCCTTGCAGGGGTCTGAAGCGATGTCTGGTAGTGTGGATGTGGGGTATCGGCCTCAGCCTTCCCTGACTTCAACTCGGCGAAGTTGGAAGGGGCTGCCGACCGAACCCTCCACTGTGGTCTCTCCGCCGTCGAGCACTGCAGTTTTTTCATTGGATTCGGATGTTCATGGTGGGGCCACTATGAACTCCGTGGCGTTTCCGTCCACGCACTCTGGTCACATGGCCAGTTTTGCGGGACCAACGCCTTTTGTGCAGCCTGGACCTTCTGTCCCTCAGAGGTCCGCGGCGACTCTCCTGAGTTCCCGCTCTGTAGATCCTCAGGGTATGCCATACCCCTATACACATCTGCCTTCAGATGTTTCGGCAGCAGCCCACGCCCCGCGTCGGATGTAATTGAGGATCGTGACCTTTCGCTGGTTAAAAGGGTCAGGAGTGAAGCCACTTTGCCAGTTCGTTCCCACGTCGAACCGGCCGACACGGGCAGTGAGCTTGGGGGGGGGGCTCTCCTTTCTCACTCAGGTTCTGTTCAAGAGCCTTCCCGTTGCTTCCAGCGAGGCTACTAGTGGTTTCCAGGCGCCGCCTCCCGGGATTGGAAGCAGGCCGCTTTCTGATTCTCAGGTGTGTCTACACCATGGGAGGCGTCGCCTGGTTTGCCCATGATGGGCTATGTGTCTTCCAACTCAGAGGATGAGTCCGCCATACCTGACGTAGAGAGCCAACAGTCTTCTGACTTTTGGGCATCTCTTGACTTGTGTTTGGTTCCTTCCAGATCTCAAACCGTCAAACCAGCCAAACACAAGTCAAGAAATGCCCCCAAGTCAGAAGACTGTTGGCTCTCTACGTGAGGTATGGCGGACTTTGGCGGTCTTGAATCAGGACTCCAACACCTTCGGGCTTTCCAAGCCCAAGTCGGCCATTATCCCTATAGCGACTCTGGAGTCCGTGTTGGGCTTATCGAGAGAGATGCTGGGGATTCGGATGTTCATGTTGGGGCCACTATGAACTCCGTGGCGTTTCCGCCCACGCACTCTGGCCTGGACCTTCTGTCCCTCAGAGGTCCGCGACGACTCTCCTGAGTTCCCGCTCTGTAGATCCTCAGGGTATGCCATACCCCTATACACATCTGCCTTCAGATGTTTCGGCAGCAGCCCACGCCCCGCGTCGGATGTATTTGAGGATCGTGACCTTTCGCTGGTTAAAAGGGTCAGGAGTGAAGCCACTTTGCCAGTTCGTTCCCACGTCGAACCGGCCGACACGGGCAGTGAGCTTGGGGGGGAGGGGGGGGGGGGTCTCCTTTCTCACTCAGATTCTGTTCAAGAGCCTTCCCGTTGCTTCCAGCGAGGCTACTAGTGGTTTCCAGGCGCCCCCTGCGGCGCCGCCTCCCGGGATTGGAAGCAGGCCGCTTTCTGATTCCTCAGGTGTGCCTACACCATGGGAGGCGTCGCCTGGTTTGCCCATGATGGGCTATGTGTCTTCCGACTCAGAGGATGAGTCCGCCATACCTCACGTAGAGAGCCAACAGTCTTCTGACTTGGGGGCATCTCTTGACTTGTGTTTGGGTTCCTTCCAGATCTCAAACCGTCAAACCAGCCGACAGTGTCAGCCAGACCACGATCATCAGTCGCGCGCCTACAGCCCGTGGAGCAAGCTGCTTCAGGGCGCCTTCGACCGTGCCTGTCGGTACAGGTGGTTGAAGCGTTTACATTTTTAGACTCTAAGCTTTTTGCCTCCGGTGCGTTATCGTTCCTACGATTCCGCCAATTCGTCAGTCTGCTAGACTTTGGCGGTCTTGAATCAGGACTCCAACACCTTCGGACTTTCCAAGCCCAAGTCGGCCATTATCCCTATAGCGACTCTGGAGTCCGTGTTGGGCTTATCGAGAGAGATGATGGGGATGCTTTCTCTCTCAGATCACGTCGTCTCGGCTTTAGCTGCTTATCTGCCTCCAGATAAGTTTGACGACGTACAGACTCCTTTGCGTGTGCTGTCCAAGGCGCTCATGCATCTGACTCACACGCATGCCTGTAACACGGCTAATTTGGAATTAGTTCGCAAGGACTCTGTGCTGGACACAAGCCGTTCCCTTCCTGAGGGGCAGTGCGCTGCTCTTCGATCTGCTACTTTGGCGGGTCCGCAACTGTTCCATGGTTCCATGGCGACGGTCCGAGATGACGTCCTACGTCATTCCGAGATCAGCTGCTGCTTCGTCAGCTTGATCAGCCTTCTGTTGGAGGCAGGAGCCGTCCAAAGCCTAACAAGCACCCTTTGCTTCCGCTACGAAGAAAAGGGCTGATTCTCCTGCCGCCGCTTCTACTTCTTACTCACGGGGTACGGGTAAGCGTCGGCAGACTAGAGGGAAGACCCGGAATTCTTCATATAGTAGAGGAGGTGGTTTCTCCTCTCGCGGGCCTCGCCGGGGCTCGAAATGAAGGTCCTCACCTCGATTCGTCCCATGTTGGAGGAAGGATATCAGAATTCGCAGACCATTGGGCCACCATCACATCCGATCCCTGGGTGTTAGATGTTGTTCGGTCCGGGCTGCGAATATCCTTCCGTAGGCACCCCACTCTGTCGAGAGTGCCTCTTCCAACTCCAGTTCCTTCAGATGTTTCACGTCGGGAGCTTTTGACCACGGAGACAATCTCCTGGCAGGGGGGAGGGGGGATCGAAGTCGTCAAGAACATTCAGTCAGTGGGATTTTATTCCCGCCTGTTCTTGGTGCCGAAGAAGGACGGCCGACTCCGACCGGTTATCGATTTGAGTATCCTGAACCAGTCTATCATTGCTCCCAAGTTCAGCATGGAGACTTTCAGGTAGGTTCGCCGTTCCATTCACCAGGGTGATTTCGCTTCCAGCATCGACCTGCGAGACGCTTACTTTCTCGTTCCGATTCATCGAACATCGCGAATGTATCTCAGGTTCGCTTTTTCTGGGGCGAGTTTACCAGTTCAAGGCCATGCCTTTCGACCTCAATCTGGCTCCTTGGGCCTTCACCCGACTGATGTCGCGTGTGATAGCCTTCCATCGCACACAGTCCAGGGTGACTATTTAGGCATATCTCGACGATATCCTCCAGGGACATTCCAGTCAGATGTCGATGCACTGTTGAGCGTGCTCACGTCAATAGGGTTCAGAGTCAACGAAAAGAAGTCGGACCTGGTCCCTTCTCAGTAGTTTTGTCATCTGGGGATGGACTTCCGTACTCAATTCAATACGGTGGCGGTTTCCAGGGCAAGGGCTGTGATTCTCTCAGCTTTTGTCCTGACTGTCCCAGTCCACGTCCGCGACAGCGCGGAGTATTCTCCGGCTGCTCGGTCTCTGCGGTTCGGTGACGGGTCTCATTCCTCTAAGTCGGCTGCATGTCAGACCTCTCCAACACTTTCTGCTCAGTTGTTGGAGGCCGATTGTCGATCCCCTGGACCTGGTGCTTCAGTTACCAGAGTCTCTTCATCGTCACCTTCTCCCCTGGACGGATGTTCAGTGGATTGCGCAGGGGGTTCTGTTGGGCTTGCCCCAATCCGATCGTGTTCTGACGGCAGATGCCAGCGATCTCGGATGGAGTGCGACGTTGGGCCCTCTAGGTCTTTCCCTTTACGGGGCATAGGACCAGGATCAAACAGCTCTTCACATCAATCAGAAGGAGCTTCTTGCTCTTCTTCCGAGTTTCCGGCAGTGGATCCCCGTCTTTCGAATCGCCAGGTCCTTCTGTTGTCCGACAATTCGACAGTGGTTGCTTACATTCGGAACCAGGACGGCACGCACTCGGTTCCCATGTACGAATTGTCTCGGTATCTTCTTCTGCTCGCTCAGGATATCAACTCCAGGGTGGTAGTTCGTCTCATTCCCGGTCGTCTGAACGTCCTAGCCGACTCCCTGTCCCGGCGGGGCAGGGTAATTTCCACCGAGTGGATGCTCCACGGGGCGATGTTCCAGTCGCTTTGCGATCTCTGGGGTCGTCCCCACATCGATCTCTTTGCGACTCGTTGGAACCATCAGGTGGACACTTTTGTGTCCTCGTATCCAGATCCTCTGGCATTCGCCGTGGACGCTCTGTCACTCGATTGGAATGGTCTTGTCGTCTACGCCTTCCCACCGGTTCCGATTCTGCCTCAGGTTCTAGCCAAGTTACGAACCTGCAGTTGTCCAATCATTCTGATCGCTCCCCTGTCGCCTCACCTGGTGTGGATCAATCAGTTCCGCTCTCTGTTGGCGTCTACGCCGCGACCTTCTTTGCCAAGGTTACATGAGGATGTTTCACGTCGACCCGACTTCATTACGCCTTCTCGCATTTCTTTTGTCAGATACTGTCTCCTCCGTAGAGGATTTTCGAGACGAGTAGTGGAGTGCATTTCTTCTTCGAGGAGGCACTCCTCTGGTTTAGCATATGCGGCAAAGTGGAAGGTCTTCTGTCGATGGTGTGCCGATCACTCTGTTGATTATGCCAATCCTTCGATTTCACAGATTGCGGAGTTTCTGGTATATCTGTTTGATTATCGGGGTCTCCAGTCTGTTACCATCAAAGGGTACGGGTCCATGTTTTCGGGGACCTTTTCATATGTGGGAAAGCGTCGTATCGGCACTAATCCTTACCTCTCCAAGCTTGTTCAGCACTTTTCCTTGAAAAGGCCTAGGACTTTGCAGCTTACCCCAAGGTGGAATCTTTCTTGGGTGCTGCTTTGCTTGGGGGGGGGGGGGGGGGGGGGCGTCGTTCGAACCTTTATCCCAGGTGGATATGCGTTTTCTCACATACAAGACGGCTTTTCTGGTGGCTTTTACCTCAGCAAGACGGGTTAGTGAGCTTCACGCCCTCTCAGTTGACTCGGCCTTTTTCAGGAGCTCTCCCAACAGTGTTACGTTTACCACTGATTGTTCCTTTCTGGCCAAGAATCAGATACCAGAAACAACTCCACTTCCTATCTTATCAAGGCCGTTCCTTCTGTCGAGGGTAACCGCTCTTTGCTCTGTCCGGTTCGTGCAATTCGCATTTATCTCAATCGGACGCAGTTCATGAGGAAAGGTAGGAAACGATTTTTTCTGTCTCTTATTCCCGGTTGACAGAAGATCTCTCCTCAATCCATTTCTCGATGGATTTGTCTTGCTATTCGCGCGGCTTACGCTCGTCTAGCGACTGACGATTGTTTTACCAATAGTATTTCTGCCCACGAGGTGCGTGCGTGGTCTACCTCTTGGGCTTATACTAACTCCGTCATGTTGTAGGATGTTATGCAGTAGGATGTTATGCAGGCAGCCTACTGGAGAAATGCTACTTCCTTCACCTATCTGCGTGAGCTGCAGGAGCAGTCAGAGGACCTTTGTACTATGGGCCCTCTTTCTTCTGCTCAGGTTGTTGTCTACTCTAGCCATTCGGCTTCTTGCAGGGTCAGTTCCAGCTCTGTGCTATTACTGCCCTTTCTGTCTGTGCGTCGCACAGAACCATACGCCTCATCTCTCATTGTCTTTTACTAATGTTTGTGATGCTGTGGTTTGATAGGTCTAGGGACCAATTCCCCTTTCCACGGTTCCAGTGCAGTTGGGTTATGTGGGGGTTGGTTATGTGATTCCCTCCATCCTATTGGCTATTCAGCATGTAGTAAACAATTGTAAGGTAGGTTGATAAGAAATTTAAATTTTATAGTAAATTTCCTTTCTTATACCTACCACAATTGTTTACATGGAGGCCCTCCCGTCTTCTTTTTCGGGTAAGATTCCTTCCTCCCCGCTGATCACATAACTCCAATGTTGGCGGACTCAAAAAAAAATGATTCATTAGTTACTACCTGCGCACTGGTTCCGGAAGTCGTGGATTTGTACTAAGAGAAGAACGTCCCCTAGTGGGTGTGCGCCCATGGCGCTCCACCCAGTTTTGGCTCATTTTTTCTTGGTGCTTTTGCACCACTTTTCTTTCCCAAATCACTTGGGAAAGATCAAAATAGACAGTATATTTTCCGAGTAAGGGTCTTCCACTGTAGTGCAACCCTGTAGTAAACAATTGTGGTAGGTACAATAAGAAAGGAAATTTACTATAAAATTTAAATTTTTATCGGCTTAGTACGTATTGCTATTGTACCGAGGGGGCACCGGGGGAAAGTTAGACTGAATAGGAGTAAATGTAATTACCCAAATAAACCCGACAATTCCTCCAAATCACCAAAATCCACCCCAAACTACCGACATTGACTTCATTTACTACGGATTTCCCCCAAAATCCCTTTTAGGACGGCCATACAATGGCTTATAATAGTAGCACGTAGTGCTATAGTACTGATAGGCCCCTTTGAATTATAGCTAACTGATAGACAACCTCCATGAAAGCCTATATCGTTCCTAATGCCAAGAATCTATCGAGTAGTTACTGATAAGTCATTGATCGGACGACTCGAATCCCACCGAGCAAATAAGCCAAAGAGTATTTACTCGGCCGAGTGACTCGTACATGCGACTCTTAGCCTCATTTCGGTATTTGAGGATACCCACGACCTGGCATTGCACTAGACTACTCAAAGTTTGCTAAGCACCAAGTACAAACATCTACCTGTTCTACGTTTTAGTTGAAATATTGTTATGAAAAGTGTATATACTTTTTATATAATTATATCTTTAATTATTTAAGTACAGAAATTAAGATTTTATTTGTGTTTGACATTGTTTTTTATCTTTTGAATACGATAACCATGGAAAATGGGTAGTTTTGGTAAAAGAGGAAATATTTCAATATGCCAAAAAGTTGACGAAGCGAACTGGTATGGCTTCAGTATCGAGTATGAGACCCATTACTGTTAATTACAGCTTGACGACGCCTTCTCATGCTCCCAGTCAGGTTCCTGGTGGTCCTTTCTGCGATGTTGTTCCATTCTTGGACCAGCATGGCACCAAGCTCCCGGACACTTCTTGGCTGAACTGGACGGGCTGAAATTACAAGCTGCAACTCATGTTCGATTGGATTGAGATCAGGGGATCTTACTGGCCAGTACATGCGCTCAATCCCCTCCCTCTATCGGTATTCCCCAACAGCATGGGCAACATGAGAAGGGCATTATCGTCCATCGGAATGAATCTATCACCCACTGTACCTGCATACAATCTGACGTGGACATCCAGGATCTCATCAATATACCGTTGTGCAGTCAATGTACCACGTTCAAGGACACAGAGCTCTGTACGTCCATCCCAGCTGGTGCAACCCCAGACCATGATTGTCCCTCCACCATAGCGGTCATGCTCAGCAATGTTGGCTGCATGGAATCGCTCTCCTCGTTTTCTCCATACCCTAGAACGCCTAAGGGGTGCCGAAGGCCAGACTTTTAACAGAAAGGAGTGCTGAAATTGGGGGTGACACGTGTTAAGGCTGTTAATTACCGAGAAGAGGCTAAGAGGGATAGTAAATTAGGCCTCATTGAGGGATTTTTTCATGGCCTCAAGGAAATGAGGTTAAGAGAGATAGTAAATTAGATCGCATGGAGGGATTTTCTCATGGCCCTCATGGTCTCATACGACAAAAAGGGATTCCCCAGAAAATATCCTCGATAGGTATCCTCAAATAATACAATACCAGGCCATAGGTATCCTCAAATACCGAAACAAGGCTAAGAGAGATAGTAAATTAGGCCTAATTGGGGATTTTTTTCATGGCCCTCGAGGCCTCAAACGAAATGAGGTTAAGAGAGATAATAAATTAGACCTCATTGGTGGATTTTCTAATGGGCCTCATGACCTCATACTACAAAAAAGGGATTCCCCAGAAAATATCCTCGATAGGTATCCTCAAATAATACAATATCAGGCCATAAGTATCCTCAAATACCGAAATGAGGCTAAGAGGGATAGTAAATTAGGTCTCATTGAGGGATTTTTTCATGGCTCTCATGGCCTCAAACGAAATGAGGTTAAGGGAGATAATAAATGAGACCTCATTGAGGGATTTTCTAATGGATCTCATGGCCTCATACGACAAAAAGGTGATTCTCCAGAAGGTATCCTCGATAGGTATCCTCAAATAGCACAATACCAGATCATAGGTATCCTCAAATACCGAAATGAGGCTAAAAGTAGCATGTACGAGTCACTCGGCCGAGTAAATACTCTATGGCTTATTTGCTCGGTGGGATTCGAGTCGTTCGGGCAATGACTTATCAGTAACTACTCGATAGATTCTTGGCATTAGGAATGATATAGGCTTTCATGGAGGTTGTCTATCAGTTGGCTATAATCCAAAGGAACCACTCAGTACAATAGCACTCTGTGCTACTATTATAAGCCACAGTATGGCCGTCCTAAAAAGGATTCTGGGGGAAATCGTAGTAAATAAAGTCAATGTCAATTTCGGTAGTTGGGGGGGGGGGGGGGGGGAATTGTCGGGTTTATTTGGGTAATTGCATTTACTCCTATTCAATCTAACTTATTCCCAGTGCCCCCTCGGTACAATAGCACTTCGTGCTAAGCCGATAAAATGGGGAATCCGTGGTAAATAAAGTCGTTTTTAGTGATTTGGAGGGATTGTCGGGAATATTTGGGTAATTCTATGAATCGAGAAATTACTCTTGTACAAAGGAACATACCCTCCGAACATCCCCTGTCCTATAAGAAGGTTTTAGGTCACATAGCAACCACGTGCTACCACAGAAACCAAGATGACGGCCTCCAGTATACAAAATGGCCTACGGAAATACGTATCACCCTAACAACACGCGTTGCGCATGCGCACTAACGCCACACATCACTATAGGGATAACGTCACAAGATGGCCGCTCACACGGGCTACCATGACAATACAATTTAGCGTCACTAGGTCACGTGACTATGACGTCACATATGAGACCCCCACCAATGGAGGCCGGTCGGGTACATGCTATACTACTGACGTGGAATACGTTGTCTAGCAGCTTAATACGTTACAAGGTAGCATACACTTTCAACACGTTGTTGGATCCACTCGATGGTGGGCCTGTTTCGTTGGATGACTTCTGGAAATTAGCTTGCGATTTACAAATAATCTAGTGAAATATTACTTGAAGTGTCAACCTTCATAGAACTTATGAAACTAGACCAACGTTGCTATATAACTTTTGAGGTTCAACCGAGGGTCAGTGTAAATTTTCAAATCTTGTTTTTCTACTTTCAGAAAGAGAGATTCGTTACTAGAGATGAATTCGTTATTCGATTTATTTTAGCTACATTGTTCCAATAAAGTACTGAATTTTGCCTTAAAGTCAATCTAATCTCAAAAGAGATTTGGGTTTTGTAAAGTGTGAGGCTTTTTTATGTATCGCCGCATCATACAGATACACCCATTGCGAAGAGCATGACTTGTTTTAATTGAATTAAGTTATAACTATACTTGTTTTCGAACATACTTAAAATCTACAAACATTTACTGACAATTTCGATGGCAAAATTGTTATAACTTGCCATTTTTACTTTCCAAGTTCCTGTGTGGTCGATCCCAAAATCTATATTTAGATACAAATAGTTCGGTAACTTCCGGAAGTGATCTATGATGTTTAGAAAGAGACGTAGCTGTTTGGAGTTTCGGAATTCCAAGATAACCACGTACCCTGTTCACAGAGAATAATTTCAAAATAAAATATAAATCGTGAGAACTGATGGTTCATGTATGTCCTTTCATCAACATTCGATAGTGTTCAGTGAAATCCCCCAGAACATTTGAGCCCGAAGTACGCTGACACATGATACCGTCTAAACCCAAATTCTGCCTCATTTGTAACCAGAGATTTTCCCAAGAAATGATGGCAATATTTGGAATTATAAGCAAAGGAAAAATGAACAGAAATTGTCTTTTGGTCACCTGGCACTTTAGCTCAACAACACGAGGAGTTTCTGAAGTGTTTCACGAAATTAAGACAAATGGTTACCCAGAATAGCGTTGTTGCTGCGCTCTATTTCAGCAAAAAAAAAAAAAAAAAAAAAAAAAGAAAAAAACACCAAAGAGTAGTGTGTGCAATTACTTACCACAAGCATGCGGTTCTTCAGTTTCCCTAATGACGTCACTGATCACAAAACTGACGACACCAGTGCTCAGGCAATCGATCCATGGCAACGATCTTGAACTATGGTTGTGACATTATTGCATGCTCTTCCTTTTCTATGATACACTGCGACATGGCGTCTCAAATGCATCCGGTATAATAGAACAACACAAGAAATTTGCCAAGCACCTAACTCGCAACACACCACGTTTGTCACCCGTATCTAACAAGCGAATAGTCTTCGGCATCCCTTATAATCGTATATGCCTATGTGCTACATGTGTTATTTGTGCCTTGTGTACTGGCACATAAGCACTTCGCGATACACCCAGCCTGTACCCAAGGTCTATGTGCACATTGTGCACCATCACACATACATTTTGGCACGTACGACATGTGCCCATTCGCTGCATATGTTGTGCGAACATTGTGCACAAGTACATCTCGGCACATCCGGTGTGTGCCCATGTACTGCATGTGTTGTTCACATATAGTACGCTAGCACTTCCCATAGATGTCTCGCCCCACCTGGTCCAGGAACTTTATTAACTGACATGTGGTACGGTAAATGGGGCAGTCTGGCTGAATTTTGGCCAAGGAGCTTTGAATGCCAAGGGATGAGTTAGACGCTAGGAGCTAAATAAGTATAGGTGCCACAGAAGACTGTCTTGACGAAATGAAACACGAACGCCCGGGAGCCTGCAAATCAGGCCTAATTCCAGCCTTGATACATTACTGGTTACTTCCCTCACCCATTCACTTCTCTTTTCCTCATATCATGTCGCTCCTAAACATTGGCATACCCGAGGTTTGTCTTTTGCGCAAGCGTAATAATACATTCATCACCACAACAATGATGTCACAACTTTCCCGTTCACTCGAGCTTAGTACTATGACAACATACGAAACACCCACAGTACACTGCGAAATGACGTCACATGAGATTCCCCTAATGGGATTCCCCAAATGAGGCATATTTTCAACATGGTATACCACTGTCGTTGCTCGATGGTTTTCTCCGGGAACGCCAGCTCCCTCCACCCGCAACAATGCCTGGCACGATATGACCCTAGCTGTTGAAAGTGTCATTAAACCCCAAACAAACAAACAAACAAACAAACAACCGATTCTAGTAAAATCAAATCCATAAATGTTCATGCTGTTCTAGTTCCGTCCCACTTCTAAGGGTGTTGCATACTGTCTGCTTGTGGCACGTGATTACAGAAATAGGAGGCTTTATTTGGACATAATAGATATTTCACATAGCTGTTACATTATCAGCTTTCAAATTAAAAGTAAATTTATGCGCCCAAAAATTATTTCCAATGCGATTTTTTTTACAAAAAAAAAAAATCATTATTCGTTTCATGTTCGTTAAGGAAGGCGTGATGGTGGGTGGCATAATAAAACTCAATACTTATGAGGTTATTACTTGGTTATTTTCATATCGGCCGAGTCATCAGCCCGATGTAACTTCATATCAGCCAGCGAACAAAGGTCAAATGCTGATTTGAAGTTACCGAAAGCTGATATCTCGGCCAGTATAAACCTTAGCAAGTAATAACCTCTCTTTATTTATTAAACCAAAATAAATAATCAGTGGCGTAGATAGCTTTTCGTTGGCGGAGGGGCAAGCCCAAAATTTTCCGACATACCGAAAATTTTCCGACAGAGTAACAACAACAAAAACCCAAACAAACAGAAAGAATCTGTTATTTACTGCAAATGTACTGAAAATTGGTCTTTTTTTACCCAAAAGTTACCCACAATGGCGTGTTTTTATCCCCAAAGCCAGCATTTTAATGTTATTAGTCATAAATTCGCCTAAAAATGGTCCCAAAAAATTTCCGACAAAACTTCTGGTGGGGGGGGGGGGGCTTCCCCCCCCCCCGGTCCCCCCTTTATCTACGCCACTGTAAATAATTACAAAAGGTTCATCTTTTAATCTTTTCACAAAGTCCGAAGTTTACTCTTCTCCTGGTTCAGCTATTCGAATATCTCGGCTTCCCCCGGTGGGGAAGCCGAGACATTCGGATAGCCGAATTATCTCTTTTCCCACTTCGACGAATAATGGTGGACGATTTCGCTTTAAACGAAATAGTTGCGCCTAGTAAAACATCAAGGGGAACAACCCTAGCTTGGTTCACGTCGCAGGGATGGGCGTCATATCAGCCGAGTTTGAAATCATGTCAGGCGAGTTTGATAATGGGCAATTGTGGGAAAGAAAATCATATCTGATAAATAACCCTTTTGTGCGTTGTACCATCCCGACATGGATCGGAGATATTTTGCTGCCAAGTTTCTATAAGTTGTCGCAAAAAATCCGTCCTATTGATATTATTTACGTGACCCTGTGTTCACTCCCGTGTATCCTATTCATGAATTGTTTCATATTTTCTCTTTCTTTCATTAAAAGTAATAAGTAAGACGCATTTTGGAGCTACTTGACGTAAAGCACCTTATTTGATAAGCACTAACTGATTTTATAATTTCAGGCAGAGACCATCACTAAGTTCATTGTTGTTTGTTAGTTTTTGTTTTTGTTTAACGTTTACCCAACGTAACGGCAAAAATCTGCCAGCTCTATTCACAAATATCACTGTTCAATTTTTATTATTTTTTTGGTCACAAAACATAGCTTATGACCCCTCATTGGAACGAGCTCGTTGAGCTCGTTCCATTGAGGGGTCATAAGCTAAGTTTTTGACGCAAAATATGAAAAAAATAGTTATTTAAGAATTTTATTTGCAAATGTCAGCTTTTCGTGTTAGGTAAAGGGTTAAGAATGAAAATTTGTATGATTTATCTGCTTCCAGTAGGAGTAATAGCGTGATGTCGTTGGGCAAGGCACTTCATCCCGATTGCCCACATGGGGGCACGGTGGCGCTGTGTACTGCGTACTGCACGTCGATGGTGCACTTCTCTTCAACCAATGCTAACCCAGCATCTGCGTGGACTTAATACGCTGAGGAGCCGTTACTCGGTGGTTCTCTCCTGGTACTCCGACTTCCTCAACCCGTAAAACTGTCCGACATGAGGTGACTCTGGCTGTCGAAAGTGTCGTTAAACCCCAATAAATAAATAAATACATAAATAAATAAATAATCTACTCCCTGTGTGGCTCAATATTATAGATACACGTGTCTGAGTTCCCGCGCACACCGACATCAGTAAGTAAAACTGTTTAAAATACTGACTAATCCTTGAGTTGACAGCTGCAGTTAACAGAAATGAGTACGTCCACAAATTGTTGCCACGTGTTGTGAAAATAAATTCATATAAAAATCAAGTGTAAGTTTTTTGTGGTCATGAATTCACGACTATTGGACACCAGCAGTGGAGTACGTATAAGGTAGGGCAGGTATGGCACGTACCCTGCGTGCCACTTGAAGGGGACGGGGGCGCCACTAAGCAGTTTCTATTAAAGTCAGACAAGCCACCCTCGAATGTGAAAAAAGAATTTCCTTCAGATATATGATGTGTCTATGATTATCATGGGTGAGAAGCTCCAAAGTGGTCAGATTGTTAAACCACATGTATACATTATTAGGTAAAAATATAGTGCTGGGGCCCGCTTGACAACATACCTCATAGTACCACTGTTCGGGAGCGCGGTGGCTCAGTAGGTAGAGGTGCAGACTGCAAGCCGAGAGGTCCTCGGTTCGAATCCCACCTGCGGCAACCGCGTTGTGTCCTTGGGCAAGAAATTTCATCTCCATTGCCCGCGTGGGGGCACAGTGGCGTTGTGTACTAAGGCGTACTGGACGTCGATGGTGCACTTGTCTTCAACCAATGCAGCCCTGCTTGTGTGGAGTTGGTATGTTGGGGAGCTGACAGTTGCTCGCCGTTGCTCGGTGGTTCTCTCCGGGTATTCCGGCTTCCTCCACTCGGCTTCCTCCACCGGTAAAACTGTCACGGTCATGATTAACCATTGTGCATAAATATGTGACCTTAAACACCAATAAATAAATAAATAGTACCGCTGTTCAGCTTCAGCGCCGGCTGGCAGTAAAAATATTCCCCTGCGCAAACTTGAGAGGTTTTGTTGCTTTTCTGCCTTCTCTGTTTTTACTACACCAGTCATGTTTTTTAACGTCTCAGCAGAATTTACGCCTATATAAATATCAACAACTAAAGCACGATCTCGCTTCGGCGAGATCGATCGTTAGCTGTAGCAATTTATTTTAGTGAAAATTCTTTTAAGATGGAAATAGCATGCCGTTCTATTCATATGTGTATCCCACGGGAGCTTTTTTCCATAGATAACGCCGCTGGACACCAGATGTGATATTGTACCATCTGTTAACCCCTTCTGTTCTTTTGAAAACTGTAAACGGCTGTAAACAAATTTTCAGACAATATGAACCAGTTTCCCATTACCTAATAAATTGTCTGTTTATCAAAGCCACAGAAGGAATAATACAAGTATTTTGAAACATTCTTGGAAATAAACATCTCTGCTGTATTTAACTGGTATTCTGAGGTTTGTAATACTCTTCATTATGTTTTTTTTTTATCAGGGATCTAAAACTGGGTGGTGTGAACAAAAAGTGCTCGTGAAAAGTCGTCCAGTTTTCGTCCACCCATCAACTTGGGCAAAAATCTGCAGCTATACACACTGGGACAATTGTTCATGAAACTACTCTCAAATGACAGCGTATCACTATTCTTAATCCCCGATTATAACATGTTTGTTTCAGTCATGTTGAAGGCCTGTGTATAACACGTTAGCCTAAACCATATTGGATGTTTAGTTGAAAGTGTTAAAAAAGTATAATATTTTCTGACACAGTTTAAGGTGCTCGAGTTGTTTTCACGTACTTATACTGAATTATCTCCCTTGATGTGACATTCAAATTGGGACTTCAATGTATAAACTTGACCTGGAAAGAAATTTAATGTTTCAAAGTAATATTTATTTGTATATTTATTTATTGGAGTTTATCGGCACTTTCGACAGCCAGGGTCACTTAGTGTCGGACAGTTTTACGGGTGGAGGAAGCCGGAGTACAGGGAGAGAATAACCTAGCAACGGCGGTGCAACTGTCCGACCCCCAAACGAACAAACTCCACACAAGCAGGGGTAACATTGGTTGAAGACAAGAGCACTATTGACGCGCAGTACGCTTTAGTACACAGCGCCACCGCGCTCCCCAAGTGGGCAATCGGGATTAAGAATGAATCCATTGAAAAAGCTAACAACACGTCAACTGATGATGAAACTATTACAGCTTTTAATGATAACCGAATTGCTAATAGAATTTGACTGGTGGCATGAGAACCTCAATTCGACGCTGTAATTGGTTGTTTGTTTACCCACTTTTCGTGGCGTTTGCGCGCAGACGACCGTTGATACAATCTCACGTCTCTTTACTCACAAAGACATCCAGATATTCTTTCGGTCTCCGTTATAGATATTCGAAGCAAAAAGTATTTAATTGACCTTGAAAACATCAAAATATTAACTCAATTTGTTAAACTGCTCAGCATTATCATAAAACTACAGCTGTGATAAGAAACGGTAACAAATGTCATCAAAGATTCGGTTAAATCAAGAATGGATTGAGAAACCTTTCTTGCGCTGATAACTGATTCAAAGAAAATGGATGTTTATTGAATTTTTTCACTTTCAATCGGGTGGAATATTTCATTTGGTCGGAAAAATGAACCGTGCAACTGAATGAATCTGAACATAGGCAATAGATTATTTCAGGGCTAGACTGGTTCCAGGCTGTAACGGCGTCGATTTACTTACAGAATAAGACAGGTGGCTTGAGAACGTGGGAATAGGATAATAGTGAAAAAAGTTTTAAAATGTGAGTAGTTGTTTCTATTTTATTCGTGTGCCGTCTGCCTGAACAGGCCCCACTTTCACCCTACAATGATTTTATCAAATTTAAATTTCTCTTAAATATTTTACTTTTGGGATGCACCAGTCACGTTAAAAACATTTGTCAGCCAATGAGTTTACGCATTTTAGGCATCATTTCCTCAATGTTTCCTTATTAACTCTTTACCCAACACAGACGATATCAAAATTTATTACTTTAAAATTTTTTTTTTTTTTTAAATTAAAAAAATTTCAAGAAAAGCCTATTATGTGACCCCTCATTGGAACGAACACGACGAGCTCGTCCCAGTGAGGGGTGGGGCACATGATATGGTTTTTCTGCGGTCTCCTGGTGATAGACGACATCAAGGGGAGACACCTGGAAAAGGATTTAGAGAATATCTCGATGATTCGAAAATTTCCAAATCGCCGCGATTCGAGTCGAATCGAATTGTCGGGAATATTTCGAATATAGTCGAAGTTACAGGAGACCTGATAATAGAAGAAGACTTCAAGGAGCTTTCTCTTCTTTGATTCCCTTCTGGAAAATTCCGATTTTCGATTGACACGCACAAACAAACAAGTTGACATTGACTACAATACATCAGTGGGAGATTCGATTCGATATCTTCTGTCTCACGATTCGAGGTTCGATTCGACTCGAAATTTGAGGTTCGCGGGGCCCTATGAAAACTTCCAAGCAAAGAAATGTGTCGTAACAGTATATCAGCCAATGTAAGAGAGCCCGCGTACTAGCCTTTCGTGCATACTGCGATCTTTGATCCTGCATGCTGCGATCTGGTAATTGTCTGGTCTCATCTCTCTCTTCTCCTTCAGCTCTCTTCCAGCCCGAAGGCTAACCGACGGAAGGGGAAATTCATTCGTCAAATCCAATAAAATGTACTTGTATCTAGTGGGCGGGGATAGGAGTGGGGGGTAAAAAAATAGCAGGAACGGATGCCTGGGTGGGTGGGTGGGTGGGTGTCAGCGAAGGTCGAATACAATTGTGTTACACCCTCTTGTAAATGTTTTACTTATGCCCCCAAATGCATTATGAAGACTGAATCTAGCATATTTAGTTGTTTAAAATACATTATAAGTCAGTATAGACCATTATCAGACAGTGGATAACTATATCAGTACCTCTGATCGTTCATAACGTTATCTTCTGTCTAAATAGAAGAAAATCGGGTCCTGTTCAAAGTAGAACTATAAGGTGGTTTGGCAGAGGCGGCGGAAGCTCCAGAGATGAGTGTGCTAACACCTTTCTGGGTACCGCAAAGGTGTAGGATGGAAAATAATTTTTCTTCGGAAGGGGGGGGGGGCGGTTAATGATAGTTGGGCGGTGTATTCATGCAAAATATATGCAAAATATATAAATTTATATACGCTACCCCTCACCCTTGGCCCCACCCTATTAAAGACACTATCCTAAGCGACCTAAATCCCAACCTCAACCTTACCTCAATTTTATTGTCATTATTTTGCGATATTGGATATTGACCGGTCAATATTGAATCGTGTGGCATCGGCTGTCTTCGGGTGTTTCCACAGATTAGCCCCCCCGGTTGATTTATTTTTAGAAGCTTTCACAGCTTTAAACAAATAACAATAACAACCTGTAACAACCCCAAAAAATGAAAGCCTTTCTAACTTGTAATTGATAAATATGACAACAATTAAAGGCCACCCAATATAGCACATTTGAATTTGATTCTCAGTGTCCGAGCAACAACTTATACCACCACATTCATTTCTCCTTTATACAAGATGTATCCACCATTAGTTGATCTAAGGGCGGTATATTGTTTCACCAGATTGTGACAAGGCTATTTGAAATGTTGAGCCAATAAGTTCCACACACGACCTCTGGTTGTTTGCCGAACTCATCGCTTAAACCCCTTCAAAAGAGAAATCATTCAAGACCGCTTCCGTCAAGAATGTGTTTGAATATTTTCTCTCAAGATGCCCTGGAAGACAGAAGAGTTGAAGACCAAAGACTTTGTACAGAGACATATATTACATCACAACATTCTTTCCTCTATATTGCCTATAAAGACAGGACTAACCCTTTCAACACTGGCGTCCTGGGAGGTATCAGTTCTCCCAGCGGGAACCCCGGGAAGTGAAGCAGTGTCTGTTCATTGCGGTAATCTGGCTCTGTTTTACTGGTAAAATAGGACCCAGTCACCAATGCTTGGGAGGTGCAAACCCTCTCTAAAATGGGCAACATTGCCTATTAACGCTCACCCCCTGGTCTTGAGTTGATACTCATGTTGTGGCCATGGTTAGCCGTTGTGCAAAAATATGTGACCTTAAACACCAATAAATAAATAGAATAGGTATCAATCCACTCAATACTGTCAACAGCGAAATGGTCGAAACCATCTTGGTTTGTTGGGAGGTTCGGAAATAATCGAGCTGTTGGATTAAATTATAAACGAGCCTCGCTCCAGATGTCTTTCTTTTTATGTCGCCTGCTCGTCCACTAACAATTTTTTCTTCACGCAAAACATTAACGTGGACATGATTGAATACTCTGTTCAGTTTAGTTTACTACAGTGAATAGCCACGTCTGTGAGGCATAGAAAAACATTTTCTGAGTGCGGTCTCGTAAAGTATCTGCTGGGCTAAAAAGCACCAATAATATTGTCAAGATAATTTGAGAGAGGTAACTCTAGATTAATTTTGGCCCTGAATAAAATAAAACACTGTATATAGCAGTCATTTTAAGCATAATAAGGAATTTGTTAAATATGAATTTCACTCCCAAATCATCACTCAATTATATTCCTCGTGGGGGGCGCGGTGGCTCAGTTGGTAGAGGTGCAGGCTGCAAGCCGAGAGGTCCTCGATTCGAATCCCACCTGCAGCAACCGCGTTGTGTCCTTGGGCAAGACACTTCACCCCATTGCCCACGTGGAGGCACGGTGACGCTGTGTACTAAGGCGTACTGCACGTCGATGGTGCACCTGTCTTCAACCAATGCTAACCCTGCTTGTGGTAATTGTTGCTCGGTGGTTCTCTCCGGGTACTCCGGCTTCCTCCACCCGTAAAACTGTCACGGTCATGGTTAGCCATTGTGCAGAAATATGTGACCTTAAAAACACCAATAAATAAATAAATTATATTCCTCAAAATATTGACAAAAAACTTAGTAAGGTGGTCATCTAGAGGGTGATAATTATACGACTTACTGGGAGCGCGGTGGCTCAGTAGGTGCAGGCTGCAAGCCGAGAGGTCCTCGGTTCGAATCCCACCTGCGGCAACCGCGTTGTGTCCTTGGGCAAGACACTTCATCTCCATTGCCCGTGTGGGGGCACGATGGCGCCGTGTACTAAGGCGTACTGCACGTCGATGGTGCGCATGTCTTCAACCAATCTAACCCTGCCTGTGCTGCAGTGCGGAGTTACGATGTTGGGGAGCTGGCAGCTGCTCGTCGTTGCTCGGTGGTTCTCTCCGGGTACTCCGACTTCCTCCACCCGTAAAACTGTCACGGTCATGATTAGCCATTGTGCATAAATATGTGACCTTAAACATCAATAAATAAATAAATAATACAATTTACTCACCACAGTAAATCGACTACATCAGACATGCGTTGTTTACATTAGTTTTGTCAGATTAAATAATGCAGACAGTTCTGTTCTGTAAGAAACTAGCCAGGGTATGGATGCAAATAATAAGGAAACCAATTATGGTCTATTTTAGAAGCTTGCTTCAAATGTGATATTGTTAGGGGTGATGATATGTGAGTAGTATGTCTCGCACGTTTGGGGCAACATTGGTCTGACCTTGGTGCCGGACCTCGGAAGTGACGTCATGTCACGTGATCTAGTGGCGCCATGTTGGATTGTCATGGTAACCTGCGTGAGCGGCCATCTTGTGACGTCATCCCCATAGTGATACATGTGTTAGTGCGCATGCGCAGCATGTTGTTAGGGTGATACATGTTTCCGTCGTCCATTTTGTATACTGGAGGCCGCCATCTTGGTTTCTATGGTAGCACGTGATTGCTATGTTACCTAAACCCTTCTTATAGGACAGGGGTATGTTCGGAGTGTATGTTCGATTGAATCGGATTTAATCAAATTACCACAAACAACCCGACAATCCCTCCAAATCACCAAAATCCACCCCAAATAACCGAAATTGACTTTATTTACTACTGGCGCCACTAGATCACACGAACATGACATGACGTCACTTCCGAGGTCCGGCACCGAGGTCCGGCCAATGTTGCCCCAAACGTGCGAGACATACTACTTATGTGGTACTTTTATGTTATAATCAATATAGGAAAAGTAGAAAATTCATGATTTAATGTATTGATATTGACCGCAGGACTACTCATTCTTCATAAGCTTTTGGGGTTGCATTTCCTCTCAAGAGAAATATTTTACAGTGAATGAGGGGGGGGGGGTACAGAAAAGGGGGTGGTGGATCCTGAAAATGGCCACATGCAAATTTTCAACATGCCTTCCTGCACATTTCCAAAACCCTCCTTGTTATATCTGCAAATAATAGCACATCACAGGATATTAACACATTTGTACCCACATTTGCACCCACTCAGATATTGCAGCTTAATATGTAATCATGTATAGCGTGCCTGTAGAAAAAATGAGGCGGTATTACCCCTGTGCGCTCTCCAGTCCCGCAGCATCTGAATGTAGCCACCTTGGATGGAATTAACACGTTCATGACTATTCCCTTGGAAGGCTCGCCAAAATACTACTACTACTACTACTACTACTATACTACTACTACTACTACTACTACTACTACTACTAATAATAATAATAATAATAAGTTCTTGATAATAATAATAATAATAAGTTCTTGATATACCATAACTGTTTCTCATTCACGTAGTATATGAGAAAGATTCAGTGGCGCTCTACAGTCTCAATCAGTATGATATTAGACTATGTTGAAGGCTCTCTTGAAAAGATGGATTTTAACCCGTTAACACTGGTGGAATCTTCCATGCCAGTTCAATGGCAGCAATTAGAAGAGTCCATATTCATTATCTGGGGTAGACCAATCAATATTTTCAACGTGCAGCCTCGGGGCTGCACGTTGAAAATATTGATTGGTCTACCCCACACATTTATTGAACAGCCATACTATATATATTTATAATGGCATTATGACGTATAATGTTCCTGGCCGGAAAAGCGGCCGCTCGGGTTCAAAGGATTAAGTTTAATTTGGAATTGTTGAAGTGTCTCGCAAGATTATACTATACATCTTCTGGCAAACAATTCCAGATAGAAGGCCCAGAATAGCCAAATGATGTATCAGCAAATGTAACATGTCTGTGAAAAGGTACTTTGAGTAGCCTTTGTTACTAGACCTCGTGGCATAAGAGCTTGGTGTTTAGACCAGTTCTTCTAAGTAAGGGGTGCAAGGTGATTCAAAAATTTGTAGACCAGTGACAATATCTTAAATTCAATTCTTTCTGATATGGGAAGAAAGTGTAGTTCATGAAGGGTGTCTGATGTGCTGGAGAATTTGCTTCTGCCCCAAATTATCTTGGCGGTAAAATTCTGAATTCTTTGGAACGGCTGAAGTCGACGTTTTGGTAAATTTATTTAAAAAAATAGACTATTTCCATAGTCTATATGACAAAAATCCAGTGCACTGGCCAATTTTTTGCATGTGTTCCGGTAGAGATAAGGTCTGAGTTTCTTAAGTGTGAACATAGCGCACGACGCTGCCCTATAGCTTTGAGGGAGAGACATGATGCCGAAAAGTCAGATTGGCATTAACGTGCATACCAAGGAGCTTAAGTTTCTCTGATCTTTCAATCTGAACCCCGCAAACATCGATTGATTCAGTGACACATTTCGAGGATAGAAAATAATATCTACTTAGAATGCAAGCAGGTCTAGCGAGACGAATTGCACCCCCCCCCCCCCCACCCCCACCCGTTTCAGGGTGAATTCTGTCACGTTCAATTGCAGTGCACATAGAGGACATTTCCATTGCATTTTTGTATCATCTTCATCGACCATTTGACAAAAATGGTTCTACCGGAGGGGGTACCCATCGGAAAGACCATAACTCAGTGCCAATGGCAGTCCACATTGAGAACATTTCGATATACCGGCAGTCTATGCAATCAGATCTATTTCGTCTTTTGGTCATTTACACGAAATTTCACGTACCAACAGGTGTTGGGCTGCATCAATTTTCGGGAACCCCAGGGTAACCCAATAGGTGCTCCACCGGGAATTTTCCTGGTGGACCGTGCGGCCATTCCGCCCCTGGTAACCCGGGACATGACGAACATCCGCGACTTTTACAGTGCAAATGTGGAAAAATGTCACATTATGGGACTGACTCCCGACTCTGAACACCAGCCCGGGCCCCTAGGTTACTACCCCGGCTACGTCTGGCCCTAAAAAGGGGAGCCTACTTTGTATTTGTAAGTGTATGTGGGAGGGGGGGGGGGAGGGGGCAGTAATATATATTGATTACTGATCGTCCTTCACCTTTTGTAGTTTATTCTCTGTATTTTATACTTTATTCGCTGATGGCCTACCGACATACAAGTATACAGGCCCTTCTGAGCATCCCCATTTCTACAGGCCCAGCAAATGAACGAGTACTAGAATCCAATATTTGGGCACTATTGAAGGCTGGTGAAAAGGTTTAATGTTCCGTGGGTGTGTATCTTAATCTAACAGAATCAGTAATTTTCTTTTTTATGTAGGTGTGCCTTGTTACAATTCATTGAGATCGTCAAGTGGCGCTCTCCAATAAAATGTAACAACACAATGCATGCGACCTAATTCTGACAACCAAAATTAATCTAGCAAGTTATCAGTAAACAGGTGTGCCTTCATATTGTACCTGGCCGTCTCTAATCTTGTTGAGTAAATATGAGTCAAACGCTATAATCTTGAGCTGTCGTTTCGGTCCTGACCCCAAGCAATGTTTTGACCAACTAACCTCTGGTTCAGCTCGAAGGTTAACTCGCTGACTTATGAGGAGGCTTTGAGGTAATAGTTTACCTAAGAGTAGGTCTATTAACGTGGTATGCTGCAGGCAAATTGGGAAGTGTAAAACATTAGTTTAGGAAGAGAATATCATATATTCGTGAGGGTCTGTGTCTCCCATGGGGACCAGGGACGTAGGTAGAGGGGTGGAGAGGTGTGCACCCCCCACCCCAAAAAAGTTGGAAATCCAAAAGCTGAAAATTCAATAATATCAATTTAATTTGCTCGTCATTTTTTCAGTCAGTGCCAACGTGATTTTCCATGCAATTTTCCATCAAATTCTCCAATCAGCCGACAACATTTTCCGAAATTCCGATTTGCATCCGTGACCGGTGCGGTTTTTCGAATTCATCGTTCCGTCTCTTTTCTGACTCAGATGGAAGGTGTGTTGGCTGAATGGCTAGCTGTCCGGCTATAGTCCTTGTGTAGTCTGGTCAGCGTAAGGGAAATTTCATGGACCTACCTGGGAAATGCATTTGTCTTGTGGACAAAATGACTATATTTAATTCAAGCCATGCAAATAGAGGCCTCCGAACAGGGCTGGGCGCATTTAACGTTAACGTTAACGTGTTAAATTATTTTAACAACGTTGAAAAAATTTAACCATGTTAATAGCGTTTAACTTTGAAGATTATAATTGTATAATATGTAGCAGTGTGTCGTAATGTGTTTACCCAAACCGGATCGCGCGTACCGATGATGTCGAATTTTGTGCCATTTGACGAAATTGAAGAACACGAATAATTTAGATGTCCGTCAATTATAGACGACCCATTAATTTGGTGGAGAGACCATGAAGCCCTCCTACCAACGTTGGCGTAGTTGGCCCGCCGACATTTAGCGATACAGCAATATCAGCTTCATCCGATCGCCTTTTCTAAGGATATGGCCGCAGCGATCGTATTCTTAAATGAAAATATCGCAAAATGTTAGAATTTACGATAACCCGAGAGAACTACACTGCAAAAAATAAAGGTTCTCTTTAGAACCAAAACTGGTTCTAATTTTGTCCCTGAGATGGAACCAGTTCTGTTTAAATAGTATTTGTTTCAAATGAAATAAATTTACCAAGATTAGCATTCAATTTTAACAGAATATTGCAAGAACTGAAGTAGATTCAGCAGTAAAATTGGAGATTATTCAACGCAGTCGCCAAACATTTTGAAACAAAGGAGATATGAACAGTTGGCATATCGAACCAGTTTTGGTTCTGTATAGAACCAAAACTGGTTCGATATGCCAACTGTTCATCTCCTTTGCTTAATAATGATTTGAGACAACCTCGTATAAGCTCTAAACTTACGGCTGAAACCCCCTCAATTTATGTTTAATTCAGTTAATATTTAATGTTAATCTTTATAAATTTATTTGATTTGAAATAAATACTGTTTAAACAGAACTGGTTCCATCTCAGGGACAAGATTAGAACCAGCTTTGGTTCTAAAGAGAACCTATATTTTTTGCAGTGTATATTAACTACTCACTCATCCCCGGAGTTCAAATGTGTTCTATGTGCCAGTAGGCACACAGAACACATTGGAACTCAAAAGACGAACTGTACATCAATCATATTCAAATTCAAATCAATAAAAATGGCCGAAATTATTAAAATTTTGTTCATTTTAACATTTGACGTCATTTTACTCGTTAACGCAGAATTATTTAACACGTCAACGTGTTAAGGACAATTTTAACTCCTCCCAGCCCTACCTCCGAATCAATCTCGGGGATTCAAAAATTAAAACTTTTCTCCGGGGTGCCCCCCCCCCCCCCCGGATCTCCACCATTGAGAGGGGCATACTCCCTATCTAACTTTCCTCCAACTCGGGTCTGAGACCCTCGGGACATGCCAACGTTCAGTTAGAAATCTAACCAATCACACACCCCCATAGAAGATCCTCTAGCTACGTCCCTTATTGGGACATTTTGTAAATAGGAGGGTAACTATGGAGGGGTGTCACGCACCCCCTACCACCCCCCCACCCCATTCCCACCAATAATTTAAGAATTTTCTTCTGGATCCGTGTCTTAAATATTGATTCGCTCTTTTCTGTAATCACATATATATCTTACTTTCTTACGAAAAGTATAGTCGATTTGCTCCTTGGAGTTTTGTCACACACGCAGTCGGTTTCGCGCAAAAGGTGGTTTGTGGCTGATTCGGTCCCAACATGGCCAATTTTAAATCTGGTATGTGCTAATTATAAATAAACCCCCATTTCTGCTGGTACTGTATGCGACTGGACAAATTCTCGTCTCTTAACTCTTTTGTGTTAGTTACACTAGCCACCAGCGACCGAGACCAAGTATAGATAAACGGTTGTTGGACAGTCCGATTCCAATGTTGCTCGATATAATCCCCGGGAGACGACAGGTAGACAACCAATCTGGCTATGTCGTCTCCCTGCGGTATACAGGTCTATTGATTATTTTTGTTCTATAATTATGTATGTATATTCTTGTTCTATAATGATGCATGTATAATTTTTTGTTTTCTGTTTTTTGTTGTATTCTGCTAAATAAAGATTCATTCATTCATTCATTCATTCATTCATTCATTCATTCATTCATTCATTCATTCATTCATTCATTCATTCATTCGAAGAAGAAGAAGAAGAAGAAGAAGAAGAAGAAGAAGAAGAAGAAGAAGAAGAAGTTGAGAAGTCTATGCGTCGCAAATACTAAATGTATTTAGCCACAAACAAATTTCCTGAATTGTTCAACCACAGTGCCCATTGACAAATATTTCAACTGCCTCAAGGCATACTTTCGCAGAAGGCATGCGTTCGAAGGCACGCCTTGATGGTGTAGTTGGACTATATCTTCAGTCGGGACTTGAGTCATAACAATCGGGGCAACTATGGTTTACCCCCCCCCCCCCCCCCACACACACACACCACCACCACCACCAAATCGATCATCGTCGCCACACCCCTGCTCATTAGTATTTTCACTTGTTGAAGAAGTATGAACTGTACCTGTGTGGTGACTGCCAAATATTCCAATTACATCATCCAGGCATGCCTTCAAAGAAGGCATGCCTTGATGATGTAGTTGAAATATTTTAGAAGTCTGGACTTGAGTCATGACACAGTCATGATGACACCCGGAACCACCCAATCGGTTTAAGTCCGCAGTACCCCTGTTTATCCCCCGCGGGAACCCCGGGAAGTGAAGCAGTGCTTGTTAACTGTGGGAAACAAGCTCTGTTTCGTTGGTAAAATAGGACCCAGTCACTATAATGCTTGGGGTGTGAGTCCTCTAAAATAGGCAACATCGGGTATAATCGATTTACTGACCTTGACTTTATCTGCATGTTGTGGTCATGATTAGCCATTGTGCAGAAGTATGTGACCTTAAACACCAATAAATAAATATATATCCCTGTTTATAATATAACATCGGGTATGAATATAGTGCTCTCAACAGCTATCTAGACCATCTATTTGTCTTGCTATGCACGTCAGAAGTTTCTTGTCTCGTCAAACTTCTATACCAGTTCTACACCAGTTGGAAAATGCTGTTGGAAAATCCCCACCTATACATCGTGGCCATCGGGAGGCGGGTCTCGTCCCTTCCACTTTTCCTGATAATGTCAATCTAAAAACATTCATGCCCGAAAGCCATCTGATTCATGTACTCTTATCCTGATATTTCTTGTGTCATTTTGCTGTATATTCTAAAATCACTTGGGTTAAAAATCAACCCAAATCAACTGGGTTGACTGGATATGAACCCAGTTAGGTTCATATTCACTAAACCCAGTTGATTTGGGTTAACTTTTAACCCAACTAATTTTAGAGCGTAGTTATTCCTTCACTTTCTGTGTAGAAAGTACTCAGTGAGCACCAACTGGCATGAAAGATTAATTATTTTGTCCGGGGAAGACTCCTATACTTTAACTTATGGTTGGAAACACACCCTTAAATGAGGTAAACGATGTGTGTGTGTGTGGGGGGGGGGGGGGATGTAGGGGGGATATTATAGCATAGAAATATTTTGTTGCCCACTTCATTGAGCCTGGCTATTGGCTACTCCACTGATAACCACAGGCAAGTTTCCATGCTTTTTGTTTTTGATAATCTCAAGCCTTGACATTCTTGGAGAGCTTCCCAAAAGATGATGTCGAGCTTTGAAATTGTTAAACCTTTACCCAACGTAACGGCCAAAGCCGGTCGGCGCTATTCACAAAAATCGCCGTTTAATTTTCATTATTTTTTCATTTTTTGCCTCAGAACATAACTTATGACTCCTCATTGCAACGAGCTCGTTCCAATGAAGGGTCATAAGTTATGCTTTTAACGCAAAAATTAAAAAAATAGTTATTCAATAATTTTATTTGCAAGTGTCATCTGCTTTTCGTGTAAGGTAAAGGGTTACCTGAGGAAAATGGGATGATTTACGCTCGGTAGCAATTGTTTACACAGACGTAGAAGAAGAATGGTTTCGGCGCGGCGCGGCGAAGGCGCGCAGGGACGCTGTGGGGTGTTTCAACCTCTTTCGGCCCTGATGGCTATATTCTGTTGGATTGTCTGACGAAATGTGATGTTTGGTACCAATAACTTCATGCAAGTATAGCCTGCCACTATAGTCTGCTTCAGACTCTATCTTTCCTTTATTGTGGAGGTGTTGATTTTGGTTTTCAGTTAAGTATAATTTGCCTCTTGCCTTTAAGTGTAGATGCCATTATAAGCTAATAGAGTCTGCTTCTTGTCTTCTGTGTCGCGTTTGAAGTGAAGACAGCCTAGCCGGCCCAAGAGGTGTTATTTTTGATTTGTAGACGCACCATGATGATGATGATGATAAAGGCAACCTACCCATGCCCAAGAGGTGTGTTCTGAATTTGTAGACGCAGCGAGGTGTGGATTGCGATAATGATGCTGAAGATGATGATGATGGGATAAGTAGATATTCGGGCAAGTATGGCCTGCCGCTTACGGTAGTGTCGTTGGTTCTGATAGACAGAATGGGGGTGGGGGCTCATCGGCAAGTATAGTCTGCGGCGAGCCAATTTTATCAATGTGGCAGTGTTGCGTACACTCTAAAACCAGCTGAGTTAAAAATCAACCCAAATCAACTGGGTTGAGTATTTTCAACCCAACTGATTTTAGAGTGCAGCGCCGATCGTCAGGCTTAGTTTATGTTGTAGTTGTTGTGTTGGGCCTTCATTAGCAAGTATAGTCTGATTCTGGCCATCGGTTGATATCAACGTGGGTTGTTCGACAAAATGCAGCCATTGTTGATATTTGTTGAAGGCAGAAAGGTGCAGCTATTAGTGTTAACCAGAAACAAGCAAAACGGCCTCTTGCGGCCAATTCATCCGAACTTTACTGGTCCGTTAACAGCCTTGCGCATATTTCATGGCGGTTAATTGGCCGGAACTTTAAATATTAATAGAGAATGTTTGAAATAACAGAGGGCGCAGGACCAACGCTCACCTCCGCAAGGATAGTCTACTGACATGTTTGCGGTGGGCTCGTTTATAAAAGCACGAGTCGCCACTCTGGGCCCCCTTAATAACTTCTGGCCTGTAGGCACTCCATTCATTACGAACACTACTGTATTTGCCTCGACTTTGTCAGGTTTCTGTCATGCTGGCTATGTGGTGTAGATTTTGAAGATATCAACCTGTAGGGTGTTATTTGGGGTTGAGGCATTGTTGAGTAACACCTCAACCCCACTCTCAAGTTCTCAACACGGCCGACACTCATGTGCTGAGATGATTACAGACAGCTGTTTACCAGATCAATGGCATTTCAACTTCATACAAATCTCTTAATTTTGAAATTCCCGAATACGTCAATGTTTTCAATTATCAATTATATATTTATCTAAGTTTTATTGTATTGAAAAAGTGGTATAACTAGTAAAACTGAAGAATTTAAATGCTGATATACTAGTCCCCACCATCTCTAGAATCTGTTGTGTTGTCGTCTAAAACCGAATACAGAAACGTCAGGATCTCAGATTTGAACAAACAGTTTTACATGTAATATGTTATTTAATAAATGCATTTCCAACAAAAATGCTTTCTAGAAGACAAAAATGAATCATTTAATTCATATTTCACAGGCAAACTTGTTTAACAAAGTTGTTTTTGAAAAATATTTTACAGTGCGAGAAATATAGATATTTGGAAAGCAAAATGGCGGAAAGTTGAAAATTTGTGTTTGTTGTATTAAGTTTGAACGGCTCGCACATGGTTAACTTGTTCGCAGACACTGCGAGGACGATCAAAGGCGGTAGAGGGAACCTTGATCTGTTGCTGAGTAAAATTTTCCTGCATGCGACTGTTTATTTTATGTAAACTAACAGTTTGAAGTGATGTAACCTACCTTTTCGGTTCAGATTTTCCTCAACAAATCGGCTGTAAAAATAATTAATCAAAACTGATTATCGCATTTCTTTATCTGAGTAGAAAGCTAAAAGCATAGGGAAAATGACACTAACAATATATTTATCCTATCATATTCCTAAATTTATTTATTTTGTATGTTTCTATGGGTAAGAAGCACAAAAGAGAAAATGTCGACTTGAAAACACAACAAAATATCTCGCGCTATTGGTGTCTTCTGAGACGTCCGCGTCTACGTGATATATCGGTCAATTCGCGCGTTCGCGTGTATTCAAACAATTGGAACGGAAAATAGTGTGTTGAATTTCTACTTTCATTTTTTGAACATTACCGACATTTATAATGGCTGACGCAGAAGCGGCACCGGCTCCAGCAAAATCCCCTGCCAAGAAGAAGGCAGCGAAACCAAAGTCCAAGAAACCATCGAACCATCCAAAATATAGTGAAATGATCAGGGCGGCGATTGAAAAATTGAAGGAGAAGGGAGGTTCGTCAAGACAGCGCATTCTCAAATATATTCTGGCAAACTACAATGTTGGAAAAGACGGAAAAATTTGTGGACAGCATTTAAAAATGGCTCTAAGAGCAGGGGTGAAAAATGGAACCTTGAAACAATCGAAAGGGACTGGCGCTTCGGGATCATTCAAGATTGGCGAGAAAAAGACAAAGTCAAAAAAGAAGCCAACAAAGAAACCTAAGTCTCCAAAGAAGGTTAAGAAGCCAAAGGCAAAGAAGCCAGCAGGAGAAAAGAAAAAGAAGGCCACTAAGACGAAGAAAACAAAAAAGGCACCAAAGGCAGCCGCTAAACCTAAGGCAACCAAGGCAAAGCCTAAATCCAAGGCCAAAAAGACACCAAAGAAGAAAGCATCGCCAAAGAAGAAGTGAGGAAATTGGAAGTGAACATAAAATTCAAACATTGTGAATATCGACTCGTAAATCGCTCGTTATATTGCCACGGAATACATTGTACAGTTGAAGTCGGAAACTATTAAGTAAATGAGCGTGAGCTTTAGGATTTTTTTCTCTTACGCTGGATCGTTTTATCAGTTATTCGAAAGCTCCCCGAGCTTTCCGAATAAATGGTAAAACGGCCCAGCGCAGTGGAAAAGACCTCTCGCCATTGGAGTCTCCGGAATCGAAACCCTACTTTGCTATTTATTCGAAAGTCTCTTCCTATTACGTTGGGCCGTTTTACCGTTTATTAGAATACTCCCAGAGATTTCTAATGAATGGTAAAGCAATCCACCACAGTTGGACAAAATCTCCTGCTATTTGTGCCTTCGCGATCAATAACCTGCTGTTATTTATTCGAAAGCTCTCTGAGCTTTCGAATAAATAAAAAGGCAGGATATCGTTCGACACTGGAATTGAATTAATCTGGAGACATTGTGAATGAGCTGGATATAATAGCAATTCATTTTCACTGCCGATATATCGTAATCCTGCATCATTTCCAGGTAAGCTCTCCGGAATATGATTCAGCACTCACCAGTCTCTCGCGCGAGGTACGATCAATATTCATCAAGGCCGGGCGTGATGGAACAGGGAAATGCGCAGTCCACGGAAGCTACAAGGGGGAGATTTTTTTAACCCAACTCAAATCGTGAAGAATAGTTAATAGTTTCAGACTGACCCTCCGGGATTAACTCAGAGGTCCGTTGGCTGAAACTTTTCTGGGGGTAATTTTTTACAGGATTATGAATTAATGTGCGAGTGAATACTTCAGTGTTCCATTTCAGATTCATATGCTGTGCAATTTTGGGCCCGTTCTCGTTTATAAAAAAAATGCTTCTCGCTTCCACTGAACAAAATGTTCCATGGCAGTTGAATTATCATCCGCATCATCTTGTAAAATATTATCATAACATATATAGTGCTCATTGCGGACTTCATTGTTCAAACTCATTGACGCGAAGGACATTTCATGCATCTGTATATATTCATGGATATCTAGTGAGGAGAGAGACGTTCTTGATACTTGGACACTGAGGGGATGACAGATTATTCCTGTTGAACTTTTTTTTCTGTAGCTTGCATAATGTAAATGCGGTAAGTTCACAGAAGGGAGACAACTCTATTGATTTTCTTATTGTGCTAATCATTTACCAAACACGAATAAGGAACTAGGCTTGTGAAAAAATCCGAGACAACTATTTAAATTTATATTTTGTTGCCTCAAAACAAAACTTGTGCCGCCTCGTTGGAACGGGCTCAACGAGCTCGTTCCAGTGAAGGGTCTCGAGTCATGTTTCCAGGAGTAAAACTGCAAAAAGGACATCCGTATTGCGATTATTCACAAAAGCGTCGACCGGGTATGACAAAATTTATAAGGGCCAAACTTTGATCCTACAGTACAAGTAAAAAAAATAAGTTGTAGCATAACCACAATAAACTTAAGTATACTGCTGCTTCTGCATTGGTAAGATAAGAATCTGATATCATTTTCTGGAAAGCTCTCAGAGCTTTCCAGAAAATGATGTTAGATTCTGATCTTGTCAGTGTAGGAAGAGAAAAATACATAGTTTATAGTGGCTATCCTACAACTTATTTTGACTTGTACTGTAAGGCAGTAATATAATTTTTCGTGTTTCCGATATCGATGCAGAAGTATACATCGTTCGACCACAGTCTCCGATAATGCTGTATTGTTCAGATACGTCAAGGTTAGCGTTAAAAATTGAAAAAACGAACACATTTTTCTATACTAACTTGATGTGAAGGGTCTTGAAAGCCCCCAAGGCGAACATCAACAAGTTATATTTTGGGCTTGGAATACAAGATTGAGTCCTCCCTCGTCCTGTTTTACAGTAATTGGGTAGTGGGCCATCTCTTAAAAGTGATGTTTCCGCCCAAGCACTTTATTCTTATAAGGGGCATTTAGTTCAGCTATCCGAACGTCGTGGCTACTCTGTATACACGACGTCGGGATAGCCGATCTAAAGGGACATTTGCTGTGCAAGCAGCTTCCACCAACGGGTCTACCTTACTAACTTGAGGTCTATTGGCTGAAAAGTTACTTGTGCTTGCCTTTTCAGAATTTTATATTTGTCTCGTGGAAAATTCACGCCGCGGGTGTTTGGGTGATTATTCACATACGGGAAATTGTTCGCCCTAGCCCACGTAAATTTGCGAAATACTGATGAAAATAAATTTTAGAATAACTGAAAAGGTGAATTTCATGTCTCTTCACCGACGAGAGCAATATTTGCTCCTGCACTGTACCATTGATTCTTAGAAAGCTTCCCCTGAATCAATGTCGGTGTCTTGAATTATCAATGAAGGAAAACTTGCCAAATCCCATGGCGATGATTATTTTTATTTTCATCAACCGACTGGGTTGTGTTTTAATTAAGTCATTCTTCTTCAAAACACGATTTTACTTTTTAGAAACGATTTTAGATGTTTATGCGTATTTGATTTTATCCCTTCCGCATCTGGAAGCTCGACTAGACTAATTTGATTAGATCCATATAATGAAATCAGTGAATGCTTTTAAATGGGATCGCTTTAAATATTTCATCGACATGCAACATCAGTTTGAACAGGTGTAATCTGAAAACCGTTTCCGCCGACAGATGTTAAATGTCAAGTCGATTTGGAGACTCTTGATTGGTTGATATCCAGTCCTACCTTCTTTTCTTGGCCAGTAAAAGAAAAGTGGGAGGAACCCAGAAAATAGATTGTGATTAACCGAAGGTTTGTACGGGTTGTTGAAGGTGCTTGAAAGCTTTTTACTAACTTACCAAAAAGTCATAGAAAGCCCTTGAAAAATTGCTTCATTAATTGCTTGGCCCATTGCGTCTAAATATGTAATTATGAGCCTTGGCAGTTATGTGTTTTTTTTGCTTAAATGTCATTATTTTTATCCAAGGAAATAACACCCGTACCCATAACTGATCCTTGGAAGTTCTTAGAGAGAACTTCCAAAGATTAGGATTGAGTGCAGGAATTATCGTTTGGTAATGTGAGTACAAGTTATTAGTTCATGGGCAACGGAGCGAATTGCATGCGGTGTTGGTCTATGAGCTGAAATACTGCTGGTGCTTTTTGGGTAGAGTTAATATATGGAAATGTAATCTCTGCAGTGTTCTGCTGATGATTCGCTTCCGACGTTTTGTATTAAAGAGTAGTCTACTAAATCAACCAATGGGTGGATTTTTCACTCGAACAAAACCGGAAGGGCACCTACATGTACAAATTTACACTTTCGTCAGTGAACCTCAAAGTACAACACAGATGTCTGAAGTCTTAATGTGAAGACTGTGGACCTCTGGGTTGTACCTTGAGGTTCAATGACTAAGAGATCTGCTCGTGCTACTCGACTTTTTACAATGAATTTGAGACTTTCTGAGCTGAAAATAGACTCTGGCAGTGTTTAGTGGAAATCCGCTTTGGATGTACTGTGCCTCTTTTGTTTGAGGATGTTGAGCGAAATCGTAAAGGCATTTACACACTCATTGCGACACGAGGGTAATGATAAGGTAACAGATATCCAATTTTTGTCCCATTTTGCAATCTCTAACTAGTGTAATGTGTGAGCCTTGCTGTAAAACAAAGACAAACACTTGTTACAATGAGACCAATGTGTGGACTGAAATATAAAATCACTGAATATAATTTTGACGCAACGAATCGTTGCGTTAAAATCGAATTCATTGAATGTATATTCCATATCTGACATTACAAGTTCCGGTGCTTATTGTCCTGTTTCAATAGGAAATGTGAACCCTGGGAAGTGGAGCAATGCTGGTTTACTGTGGTAAACAAGTTACGCTTTACTGGTAAAATAAGACCCGGAGCCAGCTCATGAAAGTTTAACCCTTTACCCAACGCAGACGATATCAAAATTTATTATTTTAAATAGTATTTTTTCAAATTTTTTAAAAATTTGAACAAAACCATATCACGTGACCCCTCGTTCCAACAAGGGGTCACATGATATGGTTTTATTCAAATTTTTTGAAAAATATTTTTTTCAACTGTTGAATATTACGCGGGCGGATGCGGCCGATTCGTTGGGTAAAGGGGTGGGCAACTTGGGTATAAACGATCGGCTAAACTTTACTTCATACTTACGTTGCGGTCATAATGAAACCATTGACGTTGAAAGTGACATTAAACACCAACGAATAAATCAAATAAATAAGAAATGGAAGACGAGAGCTAAAGAAAGCATTATGTTAAAATTGCAAAATAATAATTTATAACTTCTTCACAACACTCGCATCGCATCAAGTGTTCACTGACCTTTTATGTTGAAGGTCCGAACATTCGTCATTTGCTAAGAAAACTCAAATCACAACATTCTTTTTGTCGGGATAATCTTGCTAAGATTTCTTCAGTTTGGTGTTCAGATTCTTTTATTTCTTTTGGACTTGAATATCATATGGTGAAAAAGTCGACTTGGTCAAAACTCTCATTGTAATACTGTCAATCAACAACAACAAAGGAATTTTGGGATATTGTTCAGTTACTGAACAAAATATGGTACCATGAGGCAGCAGTGTACAGTATTCATTGTAAATATATCATTATTTAAATCTATTTGTTATCAAGAGAGAAATCGTTATCGTAATCATCAACACATTGATAACCGAATAAAATGATGAAAAAAGTTTTATCTATTGACTTTCATTTCAGAACCTCCTGAAACAGATAATGGGACACACTACTCCTTACCCAGAAGGGACAACTTCTCCTTACCCAGGCAAAATCTGATTTGTACCAGAGGCGGCGGAACCAGGGGACACATGCCCCTCCATTTTTTTTTCACAGACGTGTTTGCTTGGTTACACAATGAGTTAAAATGGGCGCATGCAAACGTGCAAATATACAGGCATTCCTGTAATATATTGTTTGCAAATCCGCACAACATTTGGCCAATGAATCCCACCTACGGTCGCTTCGATCCCTTTCTTCTACTTCGACCATCTTCCAACCCGAAGGCTAGCCTTCGGATTGGAAGATAATTGAAGTCGAAGAAGTGGACAGGACTAAACTAGACACCAGAGTGTCAATGTACCGATGTACGATTGTAACCTTCTCTCCCATTGGGCTGAACCGTGGGGGCCTTGAAAATTTGTGCCCCTCCTTTTTTATCGAGCTTCCGCCACCTCTGACTTTGATGACCAAAGTCTCCAATGATAAAATATTTCAGCCACATCATGAAGGCAAGTCTCCGTCGAGGGCATGCCTTGGTGATGTAGTTGGAATATTGTCAGTCGGGAGATTATAGTTTAAAAAAAGAAACACCTGGTTCTTTATTTGTGAATAAATGCTCGTAGTAGCTGAAAACGAGTGGACTTCCAACTTGTTTAAATTAACTGATTCAGTGCGAGAAGCCGCTATCAGGGCTTTAAAAAATGAGGGTACCAGAGCAAAAGCCAATATTTTACTCGTTCGTGTTTCATATTCAGTCCAGTATAAATAATATTTTATTCATATAACTTTGTTTTATTGCAAATTATTGGAGAGTGCCCACAGGCACTCTCCAATAATTTGTAATAAAACAAATTTTGAATAACGAATTCAGACCACCAAAAATGATCTAGCCCTCCACCAGTTAAGACGTACCGTAGGCCTTCTCCCATAGCCCGACTCGAGTGTCACAGGACGCCATTTGTATGGGTAAGCGTGATCAAAGTCCCATGTGTGAAAAATCCAGTCGCGTAAAAAAGTAATACTAGCAAGTGAAAGTCTCTATTAGACTCCTGTCCAGATGAAAATATCCCGACTGAAAAAAATATTGGGGGGGGGGGGAGTGTCCCTTTGCGACGTCCCTGCCTTCTCCCGGGAGTCCTGTCAAAAATCAGCCGGAGAGATGTCATTTCTGTTGCCTTTTAGAGATATCCCTCTGTTTTTTTTAATTCCAATTTGAGGTAAAAGGGTGTATCACGCGGTGGGTTTACTTGGCATTTGTCAACTGTGACGTCACGCAGGGACGTAGGAAGTATTTTGAACTTGTGTGTGTATTGGGGGGGGGGGGGGGGGGGCTCGCTAATACAAATGAACACTCACACTGGCATATGGGCTCCTTGTGCCTTAATGACATAGCTGGAGTACAGTTCACAAAGCATTGTTTTGCACCTCTCCGTTGAGTAAATGCACATTTTGGGCTCCATATTCAAATTTTCATAAAGAGCTGAAATATTGTTTCGGCACTGGTATGGAGAAAATACTTGGAGCAAAAAATGTGCATTTGATAATTATCAACTTGAGAGGCCATGGTCTTCGGCCACATCTTCTAGAGGGAAGTCTGTGAACCCGTTTCCTCTCAATTTCCAATAAGATTGCAATGGCGGGTTGTTACCCCCTCGCCCCTCTATCTCTCTGGAAACAGTTGTCTCTGCCATGCATTTCTCGTGTCTCTTTCCTGTTATTCATTTCTGGAGACAGCTCTCTCTCTCTCTCTCTCTCTCTCTCTCTCTCTCTCTCTCTCTCTCTCTCTCTCTCTCTCTCTCTTATTTCTGAAAACAATTGGGGGCACGTAGTCCCATCCCCTCATCTGCTCATACTTCCCCGCCAAAGTATATCTTCAATTTCGCGTCATTTAGTGAAGAACATCCTTTGGCATCAGGCAGAACAAAAACAGGCTGCTGTCGATAGAAGTCGAGGCAATAAGAAGAGAAGACTAAACGTTTTGTACGCAATATTCCCCCAACTTGATTGTCAATCAGAAATCTGAGGAACCAACAAGAAAATTTGATGTTCATGGATCACCGTGTGGAGCATCCAAGAACAGCAATTTGTTCGTTGAATCCTCAAGTTGTATAGTGTATATCCCAGCCCGATAGTGGGGGGCACTATTCAATTATGGGTCTCGACGCGAAGCATCATACGATAAGCGTAGCGGCAAGCTGGTAGTGGGGAAAGGGGTGGTATCTTGCTCTCATTGGCTGGGTTAGTGTCAATCCCCAAAGAAAATTGAAAGTGGAAAATGAGCGTTGCCTCTCCCTCCCCCCCCCCCAATGCCTTGCACATGACCACACTGTTTTTCTGGTAAACTGTTCTCGTAGTGTAAAAGGGTGTCGTTCCTATTTTGAAAAAGGGAAGCTAATTTATAACCACTCACGTTGGACCCGAGCAGGCCCTAAAGCTGTATGCATGGAGTATGGAATCCGCGATAACACATGGACACTCGTAACATCAGGTAGTGCATGTCCATGTGTTATCGCTGATAATACTATATCCCCTGGACCCGGTGGTAATGAAAAAATTCGACAGGTCGGGGTTGAGAAGCGCTGGGTGCGCCCACGGGATCCCCCCATGGATTTTTTTATTAATTTGATATCCTCAGACACAAACGTGCTGTTTTTTCTCTGACAGTGCCCACGGAGCGACTTCGAACGTGTGGGGTGGTGGGGGGGGGGGGGGGGGGGGTAAGCAGGGCTCCTTTGACCCACTCCTAGATCTTGTCATGTAAGAATTGTGACTAGAGAGGAGATCTTTGCGATTTTAGGGCTTTACTTGTCTACCGCTACCGGGTAGTCTCATTCACCCCCACCCCCAAATAGCCCAGCCCAGTTCGCACGATTGGTGTAATATGACACGCAATTGGGGGATGGGGAGAATTCCGACTTGGATAACTGTAGACTGGAAAACAACTAAAAGTGTAAAAACATCAGCTATTTGATAATCATGTGACCCTTTTTGAAACTCGTTCGCTGACTATTCCCCCTTCCGCTGCTCTCTGCAGCCCCTGGTCTCTTCCCTTACTTAGGGCTTCCCCACCAAGTACCCAAAGAGGAGGTCCAGGCGTTCGTTGAACTTTTTTTCAGTACGGGCGCACATTAGGCTCCCTAGGTAGGTTGGAAGAGAATCACAAAAAAAATTCTATTCCATTTTCCTTATTTGAAAATTAGTATCATTGTTATCCCGCTTTTCGAAAATTTCTCAAGGGGCATCTCGAAGAATGTTATCAAGTGTTGAAATTCATGAAGGTCGGGGTAAGGATGTTCATGTGTTTATTTATTTATCGGCCTTTCCCGTGAGGACCCCTGGAAGTGAAGCAGTGCTTGTTTACTGAAGTAAACAAGCTGTATTTTACAGGTACCCCCCCCCCCCCTCCGTGAGATTCTCGGGAATTCAAGCAGTGCTTGCTTACTGTGGCAAACAATCTCTGTTTTTTAATGGTAAGGTAGAACCCAGTCACTAATGCCTGGGGTGGAATTGGCCAGTGTGCAGAAATGTGACCATAACCCTTTGCCCAACCAATCGACACATCCGCCCGCGTAATATACAATTTCAGCAGCTGAAAAAAAAATTATTTTTCAAACATTTTCAACCAAACCATATCATGTGACCCCTGACTCGTTCCAATGAGGGGTCACATGATATGGTTTGGTTGAAAATATTTGAAAATTTAAAAAAAAAAATGGTATTTAAAAATAATACATTTTGATATAGTCTACGTTGGTTAATGGGTTAAAGACCAAAAGAATACAGGTCAAATAGGACCCGATAACCAATGCCTGAAGTAGGATACCTCTTAAATGGGCAGCATGGGTATAAACGATTGGCTGGACCTTTTTCTCCATGTTGCGGTCATGATTAGCCATTTGCAGAAATATGTGACCTTAAACACCAAAAAATGAACAAATAAACTAATTGGGGTTTAACAACACTTTTGACAGCGGAGAGTCACCTCTTGTAGGACAGTTTTATGGGTGGAGGAAGCCGGAGCAAACCACCGGGCAGAGGCGAGTAACTGTCAGACTGTCCAACGTACTAACTGCACACACGCAGGGTTAAAATTGGTTGAAGGCAAGTGCGCCATCGACTTACAGCAGTACAAACCACCGGGCAGAGGCGAGTAACTGTCAGACTCTCCAACGTACTAACTTCGCACACGCAGGGTTAGAATTGATTGAAGGCAAGTGCACCATCGACTTACAGCATTGCATTTTCTTACACCACGCTCCCGCGTGGACAATCGGGATTAAGAGCCTTGTTCAATGACCCAACACATTTACCACTGGTCAGGATCGAACCACGGAAGATTGTGCTTGAAGTTCGATACTCTGAGCCACCGCGATCCCTGTTCCTATCCATATTTATCCTACAACATGTCACAAAATGGCGGTAGAACCCGGGGCTTGAAATGTCTTGATCTTGAATATTCAACATACTGTGCTGCAAGCAAGATGAAAGAGTACTAACACAGCGAGCACTCTTCCATTTTCCTAGCTGCACATCGATCACTCCTTCGTATTGCTGACTACATTAAACCAAATTTGGTTATCTGTAAGCTATTTGCTTTCAAAATTATAAAATGGTACGTAATATAAAACAGTCGAATGTGAATACACAGAATGACGTCACATAAATTGCGCGTTTATTTATTTATTATTTTACCCAGTTTTACGGGTGGAGGAAGCCGGGGTACCCGGAGAGAACCACCGAGCAACGGCGAGCAACTGTCAGCTCCACAACATACTAACTCCACACAAGCAGGGTTAGCATGGGTTGAAGACAGGTCCACCATCGACATGCAGTACGCCTTAGTACACAACGTCACAGTGCCCCCACGTGGGCAATGGGGGTGAAGTGTCTTGCCCAAGGACACAACGCGGTTGCCTCAGGTGGGATTCGAACCGAGGACCTCTCGGCTTGCAGCCTGCACCTTTACCAACTGAGCCACCGCGCCCCCAGTTGTGCGTTTATTTTGGTTTGTAACTTAATTAAGGCTCACCCGAGCATTTCTAAGTTGTTCTCAATAAAACTGAGGGACGGGGAGGAGTGAAACATCCTAATCATCAGGCGATCAGACTAATGAAATTCGCTGCAGGAAATCCACGAGAATGTGGGTTTTCAGGAAGAAATTTCCATTTTTTCCGCACCCCTAAATCCAGAGGGGGGTGGGGGGGGGGTATACCCAGTGGCGTAGATAGATTTTCGCTGGCGGAGGGGCAAGCCCAAAATTTTTCAACAGACCGAAAATTTTCCGACAGTGTAACAACAACAAAAACCCAAACAAACAGAAAGAATCTGTTGTTTACTGCAAATGTACTGAAAATTGGTTTTACCCAAAATTTACCCAAAATGGCATGTTTTTATCCCCAAAGCCAGCATTTTAATGTTATTAGGCATAAATTCGCCTAAAAATGGTCCCAAAAAATTTCCGACAAAACTTCTGGTGGGGGGTCCACCGCCTCCCCCCCCCCCCCCTTATCTACGCCACTGGGTATACCCTCTCGTGCTCTCCCCAACAACGCATATCGTTTATCATTAGTGCAATGATAAGCCCCCGTTTTCCCACTTCTAAATTTCGGAAAACGTCCCTGTGCTTACCGACAAGCTTCGTGAGGACACATCGTGTTATACAGTTTGAGAGTATACAAATGAGTTGACTGCGTACAGGGCTACCCTTGTAGCATACTATATAATCTACAAATGTAAACAGGTTTGTTACCCCTATGGGAATCCCAGGAAGTAGAGCAGTATTTTTCTGCTGCTTTTCTACTGCGCTATACAAATTCTGCTTTTCTGGTAAAATAGCACCTGGAGCCAACGCAAGAGGTGGCAGTCCTCTAAAGTGGGCAGCATAGGTATAAACGATTGGCTAAATTTGACTTCATACCTATGTTACGGCCATGCCATAGCTAACGAGGCTGAAAATAGCCATAAACACTAATTAACTAGTTCAGTTGCATTTGGCCAATAAATTTAACCTTCGGCCGGTTTGGTCTATTTCATCTACCTAATGCAGCCTCCAAAATAGGGGCGTTGCTAAAGCGACTCGGAGGGTGTGTTCACATCTAGATTTTCAATTGCATCCCGACAGGGAGAATTTCGACTAACACTACATAATTTTCAAGTGTGGTAAATTTCATTAGAACAATTTTCAAGTGTGGTAAAATTCATTAGCACCTCCACCCCAGAGTAAAAATTTTCCAGTAACAGGTTTTATCCCTTTATCTAACACACGATATAAAATTTTGTTATTTTAATTTTTTTTTTCAAAAACTTTCAGCAAAACCATATCATGTAACCCCTTATTGGAACGAGCTCAACGAGCTCGTTCTAATGGGAGGGGGGGGGAGGGGTCACATAACATGGTTTTCTGAAACTTTTTTCCAACTGCTAAATTTGTAAGTACCGCGAGCGGATGTGCTCGATTCGTTAGGTAAGGAGTTAAGATGCATAATTCCATTTGTACACCGCCTTGGCTGTAAATTATCCAACCGAGGCTTTTGGAAGTAAAAAATTCCACAATTTTTTTACTATTTTTCAATCAATATTTGGAGGACATTCACTAGATTTCAGTCCAAAAACTCCATTATTATTTTGGCCAAATTCTAGACATGTTTAGAAAAAATTCATTAGCGCCCTGTCTGAAATTTCCGCCTTTTTCCAGTTTAGGATGTCGAATTTCCAACTATCGCAAATTTGACTTATGATGGTGAGAGGGACAACCCACACCCCTTACCCATGGCAACGTTCCTTTTCCAAACCGAAAGAAAACCTCCGAGTTGGAAGATGGCCAAATATAAGAAATAGACCGAACTGTGACCGGGGCCAATACTATAAAACTTTTACAATTATATTTTCTAGAATTGTATTTTCCAGTTATGACTTTAAATGGGTTGAAATGAACCATTAGCATTTTCAAAGATCTGCATATCTTTTAAAATGCTAATGACTCATTTAATCAGTTATATTGATAGGTCGAAAATACGATTCAAGAAAATACGATTGTAAAAGTTTTATAGTATTGTCTACAGGCCGTGTCTTGGAAACTGTACTAAAGGAGGAAAGACGAGTGGGTGTTCGAACATTTCCTCGCATTTGATGATAATACATGGTGTGACATTAAAGGAGATCGTCAGCTGTTTCAATTCGACAGTACTGGATGTTTATCGGTGCCCACTCCCATCACCACACACATCTACACACACACACACACTTTCCGTCGCACTCTTCAAGACCCAAGTATAAAAAATGCCTTTTTTGCAGGTAACTTTTTAAAAATTCCATGCGGGGCCGAACCTGAACACTTGCACCTCCCTCCCCGTGGGGGGGGGGGGGGGGGGGCTTATTTACTGATGTAACAAGTCCAACTTTACTGGCAAAATAGCAGTGCTTGTTCACTGGGGTAAACGAGTTCCGCTTTACTAGTAAAATTAGACCAGGTTATCAATGCCTGTGGTGGAAGGCCTCTAACGCGGGAAGCATAGGTATAAACGCTTGGCTAAACTTAATTTCACACCTATGTTGCGGTCACTGATATAGCCGAAGATGCTTGAAGTGACCTTAAACACAAATAAATAAAAAAATCCCCGGGGAAGGGGAGCATGGCTTGTTTTACTATGGTAAACGAGTTGTGCTTTTCTGATAAAATTGGTCCCGAGAATCAACGCCTCAAGTGGAAGCTCTAAAAGTCGGCAGCATAGTTATCAACAGTTTTTGACTTCATGCCTAAGTTGCAGTCAGGATTTAGCCAAATATGCTAAAAGTGACCATAAACACCAATAAACAAATGCTTTGAGAAGTGGAGCAGTGCTTGTTTACGGTGTTCGGCGAGTTCTGCATTACTGGTAAAACAGGACCAGAAACCAACGCCTCGGGTGGAGGTCCTTTAAACTGGGCAACATAGGTATAAACGGTTGGCGAAATTTGACTTCATACCCAAGTTGCGATCGTGATATAGCCATAGATGCCACAAGTGACCTTAAACACCAATAAATAAATACTCCCCCTCCCCTTCGGGAAGTGGAGCATTGCATGTTTACTGTGGTAGACGATTTCTGCTTTACTGGTAAAATAGGACCCGGTAATCTCCGCCTAGGGTGGTAGTACTCTAAAGTGGGCAGCATAGGTTTAAACGACTGGCTGAATTTGACTTTATACCAGTGTTGCGGTCGTGATGTAGCCATAGATGTTTAAAATGACCATAAACTCCAATAAATATCTATGCGGCGGTCATGATTTGACCATAAATGCAAAATGATTTAAAACTCCACGTGGGTATGGGTATTTATGTAATACCCCCCCCCCCCCCCCCCCCCACACACACACACATCACACATACCATTATTTTCATATTTTCATTTAGTTTTCACTGCCTGTGGCGTCAGAAGTTTGTTTGAAAGGTAATTTCGTTTTCAGAATTCTGCTTTTTTACGGGCAGTCTAAAAGAAGCATTGATTTACTGAAAGAGAAAAAAAAAAACCTGTCGGTGTTTTGGTTTATTTTAAGTCTCTCCCCACCATCCAGGGACGTATGGACGGAGAGGGGGCACAGGGGCACGTTGCCCCAAGGTTTTCCAAAAAATATTTGCAGGAAATTGTGAAAGTGGGCAATATTATCTTGACCAATATACTTTTACACCATACTATCACCACCACAGAATCGAGGAGTGTGTGTGTGTGGGGGGGGGGGGGGGGGGGGGGGGGGGGGGGGGGGGGATCCATCACTACTCAAATGCAGTCACCTGGAACTTGTATTTTCTTTTCGGATTCCAGTCATTTCAGTCTTGTGGGAATTAGCTACAAAGGGGTGCAAAGACTATTTACTCAAAAGATGTACCTGAAGATTCCTTTGCATGATTTATCTCTTCTACAGCCTTTAACCCTTTGAACACTGATGGTATCTTCCATGTCAGTTCAATGACAGCAATTGGAAGAGTCCATATCGATTATTTGAGGGTAAACCAATAAATATTTTCAACGTGCAGCCTTGGCTGCACTTTGAAAATATTGATTGGTCTACCCCGCACATTCACTTAGCAGTCATCTTACTTAGTGAAATTATGACGTATCATGTGCCTGGGCCGGAAAAAATGGCCTCTCGCGTTAAAGGGTTAAAGTCTTGACGGAGAATGTGCAAAAACTTTTGGTTCCATACTTTACAATTTTCCCCATCAACTAGGAGTCAATACTATAAAACTTTTACAATTACATTGTCTAGAATTGTATTTTTCACCTATTAATATAACTGACTAAATGGATCATTAGCATTTGAAAAGATATGGTAATTTGCCAACTGGCAAATTGCCATATCTTTGAAAATACTAATGGTTCATTTCAACTCATTTAAAGTCATAACTAGAAATTACAATTCTAGAAAATACAGTTGTAAAAGTTTTATAGTATTGGCCTCCAGGTGGGGAAATTTGTTAAATATGGAGCAAAAAATTGACATTTTTCACAATTGCGTTAGTGTCAAATATAGCTTTGTGTGTTGTATTCCGACATTCCAGTCTATTACCGTACCCACCACCCCCCCCCCCCCCCCCCCTCCAGTTCGAAATGCTTCTTGCGCCCCTGCCATCGTAATAATACCTCTTCAGATTTGCTTTGTTTTCCTGTCTTCAAAATGTATAAAGTATTCTATGGAAGAAATAGGTGAAAAAATAGGCCATTCAAAAGTTAAAATTTTAACTTTTAAAGTTAAAGTTTTGTGTTAAAAATTAAAAGTTTGACCTTGAACGTTAAAATCTTGACTTGGAAATGTCCAAGTTAAAATTTTGACTTAGAAAGTTAAAATCTTGACTTGGAAAGCTCAAAAGTTAAAATTTCGACTTTGAAAGTTAAAATTTTCACTTACATTTTGACTTTGAATCTTAAATTTTAACTTGGAAAGTTAATATTTTGATTTTGAAAGTTAAAATTTTGATTTGGAAAGTTAAATTTTTTTAAAAATTAAAAGTTTAACTTTAAAAGTTAAAACTTTCACTTTTGAAGGGTCCATTTATACACCCATTTCCCCAATACGTTTCCGGAAGTATGACACTTTACTGGAATGGCTTTTAAAACAAGGAATCATGAGATATGCTTTTGAAAAAAAGAATATTTTATTTATACAAAAGAGAAAAAAACAAACTACAAACATCTTCTATTCATGTTCGGTAAAGCCTTTCATTGCGTGTTCCCCTCGGCGAGAGACTCAAATTTTGTGGATCCAGAGGTCATCTCCAAAGTCTGCATTAGCTGGAGCTTTTCTAGTGGGCCTTGTATTTTTGTTTAAGAAAATTAAAATTATTTGCCCATTTCGTGGGTATCCATGATAACAGGATTTGCACAGGACCCCAAGAGTATTTAAATTGTAAAACTGAAATTTCAGGACCTTGAAAATGCTTGAAAATGAGACACACTTGGAGAAAATCTTGAAAACTCCTTGAAAATTGGGATTTTTTGGTAGCTCACTTTGATCAAAATGTATTTTTTCTGAACCCGAGTTGGACTGGCCGTATGATCCACCGGGAAAATTCCGGTGTCCCCCCTATTGAGTTCCCCATGGGATCCTAAAATTGATGCAGCTCACACCTGTTGGTGCATGAAATTTCGTGGAAAAATGACCAAAAGGCGAAATGAATCTGACTGCATAATATGCCGGTATAGCAAAGTGTTCTCTCTGTGGACTGTCATTGACAGTGGCAACAGCGTTCTTTCAACTTCAAAAATCAAAATATTCTTCGATTGGGTTGATTTATGGTCTTCCCGATGGGTTCCCATTTCATAGAACCATTTTTCCGAATGATCGATGAAGATGATATAAAAATGCCCTCGAAATGCTCTCAAAATCGCCTGCCATTGATCAGATGCAAGGAAGCCGCATTCATTTAGTTCGAAAAATCAAAATTTTCTCTGGGTAACTTTTCTTGGCCCAGTACGCCCCTGTTCTGAACTATGGTGTTGTGCGTGGTTGCTCATTGGTTAAAAGATTGGACTTCCAATTGAAAGGTCGTAGGTTCGATCATCGCCCGCATGTTGTCCTTGGACAGGGCACTTAACCATAATGTTCCAAGTTGGATCGCGATGGTACAGTGTGCTAAAACGTACAGCACGCCAATGCTGCACGTGCCTTCAACCTTCGCTAAATCTGCTTAGGCTGGATTAACTCTGCGCCGAGTAATTTCAAGATAATTTTCATCAAATCTACTCATGACTAGATCTGATGAAAAATTCAACCAATTTAAACTCAAGAAATCATTTGTGAAAGAATTTATTCAATTTACAGGGGGAATATATTTGATTAAATGTGCCCACGTTATACTTATTTCGGTGGAAAGAGAAATCCTGTCCTGGGTAGGAATATCTGCCAGCAGCATGCAAGGAGTTAACAAGTTGGAGAGTCCGACTGTTACTCGTCTCTGCTCGGTGGTCTCCGGAGTTCTCCGACTTCCGCCGCCCATCAAACTGTTGGACACGATATGGCCCTGTCTGTCGATAGTGTCGTTAATTTTGGTTGCGTAAATTGCGGGTTTTTTATTCCAATGAAAAATACCAGTATTAACCCTTTACCCAACGTAACTTCCAAAAAATATTCTCAAAATTCGCCAATTAATTTTCATTATTTTTTTCATTTTTTGTCTCAAAAACATAGGTTATGAACCCTCATTGGAACGAGCTCGTCGATAACCTATGTTTTTTTATTCAAGAATTTTGTTTGCAAGTGTCGTCTGCTTTTCATGTTAGGTAAAGGGTTAAACGTGAAACGGATTCTCCAAAAGCTCCCAGGGAGAGATTCCCAATTATTAGTACCAGGTTCAGGCATTATTGATTTGAATTAAATTGTAAAAATTCTTAAATGGTATGTGGGAACATTAGAGATAAGTTAATCGTTTATTTATTTCTTTTTGTTTACTGGGGTTTAATGATACTTTCAACAGCCAGGGTCATATCGTATCTGGAAGTTTTAAGGGTTGGGGTAAGTGACAATCGCGCAACAGAGGGTAACTGCCTGACTCTCTAGCTTAATAACCTGGGACGATCAGGGTTTGCCTCAGTATACACCGCCACCGTGCTTCCATATAGGCAGGCTGGATGAAGTGTCTTGCTGAAGGACACAGTCATGATTCTTCTGCCCTCTTTGGGAAAGTGTCCTGTGTCATGCAAGTGGGAAAATCCGCATCATGAAGGCTCCAATTAGGGATTTATTTGGAAGAAGAAACACACAAAGAATAAGAAATGTTACCTTCATATTGGGCTGAGAACATCAATACAGAAACTACAGTAGTATGTCTCGGGCTTTTCACCTCTCATTTTGGATGATCTCATGTGACGTTATAGTCACGTGACCCAGAGGCGCCATGTTGTGTTGTCATGGTAACCCGCGTGAGCGGCCATCTTGTGACGTCATCTCCATGGTGATACGTGGTGTTAGTGGGCATGCTCAGCACGTGTTGTTAGGGTGATACGTGTTTCCGTCGTTCATTTTGTATACTGGAGGCCACCATCTTGGTTTCTATAGTAGCACGTGGTTGCTATGTTACCCAATTTTCTGCAATGGGACGGGGGTATGTTCGGAGGGTGTGTTCGATTGAATCGGAGTAAATCTAATTACCACAAACAACCCGACAAGTTTTACTATTTCGAATTCTTTCAGAATTCTCTGCTTCTATCTGTATATGCAATAGTTTTTGTCTATCTGACCATGTTCCTTTGCCCTGGAGTATACTCCAGTAGAGTAGAAGAGCCTATTAAATGGAACAGCTTTACTTATTATTGCTACATTTAGCAATTTCTGGTCTATTCTTGTTAGTTCTAACCCAATTCCAAGAACTCTTGTTGTTTTATTTATCTAGATCATTTATATAAATTATAACTACCCAATCAGATTGCTTGATTTCCCATAATCTGTATGCAGAATTAGTTATCTCCTTTGTGTATAACAAAAGCATTCCCAAAGCCAATAAGCTATCGAGCTGTTACTGACAAGTAATTGCTCGAACGATTCGAAGCACATCGAGCAAATGAGCTTTAGAGTAATTGCTCGTTCGAGTGACTCGCACATATTGCTCGTCGACTCATTTCTGTATTTGAAGATACCTATTGCCCGGTATTGTATTATTTGAGGATACCTATCGAGGATACCTTTTATAAGATACTTATATGAGGATACTATTACCTGTACCACAAGACATACCTATCTCTAATATCCCTTATAAGCCAAAGAGCCAAGAGAGTAATTGCTCTAAGGCTCAATTGCTCGAACAACTCGAAGCTCATCGAGGAAATGAGCCTTAGAGCAATTGCTCGATCGAGTGACTCGACATACTGCTCGAACGACTCGAAGTCCATCGAGCTAATGAGCTTTAGAGTAATTGCTCGTTCGAGTGACTCCTTGAACGACTCTTCGACTCATGTCAGAAAAAGGAATTCTAGGGCCTAAAAGGGATTCCGTAAGTAGGGCTTTTTCCCAAATAAGCCAAAGAGCCAAGAGAGTAATTGCTCCATGAGCAATGAGCTAACGAGCAATTGCTCGTTCGAGTGACTTGGCATACGACTCCTAGACTCATTTCAGAAAAAGGGATTCCACAGCTACAGGCGTTTTCAAAAAAGGGATTCTACAAATGGGATTCCAAAAAGGGATCCCATAAGTGGGATTCCGTCTTTAGTCGAGTGACTGGCACGTATTGCTCGAACGTCTCGAATCCCATCGAGCAAATGAGCTAACGAGCAATTGCTCGTTCGAGTGACTCGACTTACGACTCTTAGCCTCATTTCAGAAAAAGGGGTGCCTAAGGCCATATGTTTTCCAAAAAGGGATTCTTCAGAAAGCAACCCAATTTACCACCCTGTTCCCCAGAGATCAGTTAATAACTGCAGACGCAGATCACGCGAAATGCCTGAAAAAACCCCAGAAATGTCCTTGAAATTCCGAGATTTTCTTCCTCTGAAGTGTGAACGAAGATTGTTACACATACCGAACGCCATGATATCGAGCGCTGTCGTGAAGACTTGGTACTAACTAATATGCACAAATCTCGTAAAGCAAATATTGGCAGTCCGTGAGAAGACAACAGAGTAAAGCAAATTCCGAGCAATGAGACTTTAATCCTAAACTAAATTATTACCAGACCTCATCACAAATGCCCCCTCCACCTCACTCGGTTCCTGTGGAAACTGTAGTAAACAAACTCTTTCCTGTAAAGGTCAGGACCCGGCAACTAACGCCTGGATGGACGTCCTCTAAAATGGGCAGCATAGGAATAAATGATTGGCTAATCTTGACTTCATATTTATGTTGCGGTCATGATATAGCCATAGATGCTGAATGTAACCTTAACGCATTACCCAACGTAACGGCCAAAACCGGCCAGCGCTTTTCACAAAAATCACCAATTAATTTTCATTATATTTTCCATTTTTGGCCTCAAAAACATAGGTTATGACCCCTCTTTGGAACGAGCTCGTTGAGCTCGTTCCAAAGAGGGGTCATAACCTATGTTTTTGAGACCAAAAATGAAAAAAAAAAAGTTATTCAAGAATTTTGTTTTAGTGTCGTCTGCTTTTCATGTTAGGTAAAGGGTTAAACGCCATTAAATAAGTAACACAGACTGGTCCATTTCGTTGTATACAGTGGTGCAGAAGACAATCCCATTCAGACGTCAGGGTTAAACTGGTCAAACTACGATTTTTCTTCTCAGTGTGGACGTTGGACAAAAGGTGATGCCACAAATATGAGCCTTGCTGTCAAACAAAGACAACATATAATTGAACTGTGCCGCCGCCCCCACCCCCCCCCCCCCCACACACACCCACACAAACACACACACTTTCCAATCATTGAATATAATTCTGACGCAACGATTCACGGCGTCAAAAATTACATAGTTTATGGTTTTATTCTATTTTAAACTTGCACATTGGTCTCATTGTTGTCATATTGGTGTTTTGTGTTTGATTTACAGTAGGGATAAAATTTGAAGTGTTACAATATTGAAAATATCAAACTGAGTTGAGAGATTTAAATTGTCACTTTATCGCATTGCTCGCCTCTAGTGCAGTATGTAAAACCTCGTAGTAGCGTGGACAGTAGGCATGGCCGCCCTCCCACTGAACGTTTTGTCCCAAACTCGGGTCTGATGACTCTTTTCTCCCGTGATTGTTTGTTCAAACATTTTAAGTTGAAAGGGAGATCCCATTAAGTTTGGCGGATATGGTTTAGAGTGGGCTAAGACCGCGAAATGTCCTGCGTAAATTAGCAGTGCTCTTTTCTTTCAGTGGCACTTCGAGATGCATTGACTCGTTAAGTTTTGTTGGAAATTTTATCGCGAGCTCCTAGAAGAAAAAAGCTAACAGCCACTTAGAAATCCTAATAATAAATTATAAAAAATTCCTAGTTGTCAGATATGTCGAATATTCCACATCTCGCGAGGTCTCTATACTCAAGCTTAACCATCCATACACAGCCGGGATACACTTATTTTATAACAGGTGATGCTTGGCCCAGCTCGAATGGAACACAGGCGGAAAGCCAAGTGATACTGGTCAGCAGGCCTGTACTAACTTTCACCTCAACCTCGGCCCCCTTTCCACAGAATACAGAAAATCGCCATCCGGACCGAGCAATGATGTGAATAACATCGTGCCCTCTAATCATCATCATAAGGCTCCGCAAACCTCACATTTCGGGTCGCATCGAATCAGGCAGAGGCTTTCGCATCTAACCAAATCTCACGACTCTTAACCCTTTAACCCTAGCGGCCGCTTTTCCGGCCAGGAACATGATACGCCATAACGTCATTAAATAGGATGGCTGCTCAGTAAATGTATGGGGTAGACCAATCAATATTTTCAACGTGCAGCCCCGAGGCTGCACGTTGAAAATATTGATTGGTTAACCCCAAATAATGAATATGGACTCTTCCAAGTGCTTCCATTGAACTGGCATGGACGATACCACTAGTGTTCAAAGCGTTAAAGTTGCAGAAATTGTACATTCTTACAACTGTAAATATCGAAATATTGCCAGTCTTCATTAAATAATAGAGTGTACAACACAGATCCCTGACCATTTCAACCTGGCGTTTGTTTGAATGTAGGTTTCAAGACTTTAAGGCATTTAACCCTTTACCTAACGAATCGGCAGCATCCGTCCGCGTAATTTACAAATTAAGTAGTTTAAAAAAATATATATTTCCAAAAAGTTTCAACAATACCATATCATGTGTCCCCTCATTGGAACGACCTCGTCGAGCTCATTCCAATGAGGGGTCACATGATATGGTTTCGTTGAAATTTTTTGAAAAATTTGAAAAAACAAATATTAAAATCATAAATTTTGATATCGTCTGCGTTGGGTGAAGGGTTAAAGAAGCTAAAAATGACTGTGTTTCCAAGTTGAGACGGCAAAATGTTTTAGAGTCATATTCCAAGATGGCCGCCAGTTTTTCAAAGAAAAATAGATTGCTAACTGTAATAACTGTTTTAAACCATCTACATCGGCGTGGTTTGGTATTATTCTATGCGGAATTCACCAATAATTAGTATTATATGAAATGAGTAAAAAAAAAGATCATCAGCTCCCCGCAGATCTCAGTAAAACCTACATGTTTGTCCCCAGTTTATGACAATGTGCCAAATTTTAATCCTCAGAAAGATTGGAAATGTATTTTCCATGTAGATACTCATCGATTGTACAATTAATTATATCCCCAATAAACATAGTACATTGATGAAAGAATTAGTTTAGATGGGTTAATTGCACGTCAAGCAATCCCTTTGAAATACCTGACTACTAGGGATTTTTATAATTTATTAGGATTTCAACAGTGGCTATAACTGTTTAGCTCACCTGACTGAAAGTCATGCATGGTGAGCTATAGTGATCACTGGCCGCCCGCCATCCGTCGTCTGTCGTCCGTGAACCGATTTCAGTTAAATTTGAGGTGATTATTGTTCTGACATCGCATTTTGTCTTTGTTCAAATCAACTTGCCTGGCCAGTCCCATTGGGAGGGGATAGGGAAAATACTCTCAAATTAAAAAAAAACATCTTCTCATGAATTAGTGGGAACAATGACTTGCTATTTGGTACTGAGCTTCCATTTGAGGTGTAGAATCAAGTTTGTTCAAACGAAGTTCGCGGAGCAATATTAGCCTTTGTAATAGGTGGGCAAGATTTTGGGCCCCGCCGAAATTTCTGTTTTCTGAACCGTTGAGCCAATTTGAACCAAATTTGGGACGTGGTATCATTGAGTCATAAGCACTTGATTCATGCACAAATTTTTTTGTCGGTATCCCCGGGGAACCAAAAGAGCTAAAATAGAAACTTTTTCAAACGCCCATATTTCCCAAACCTCACAGAACAAAGATCTGTTATTTAGTATGAAGTATCCTTAGGACGAGTAGAATGGAATGGTAAAAATGCCATCAGTTCTGTCATAGTGTACTGAAGAAGGAATCGAAGAAATGCTGAGTCAGCATATTTACAAAAATTAAAAAATCTTCTCCAGAACCATTGATCAGAATATGTTGATGTTTGGTATACAGAATACATAAAGGGTCAGATACCAGTTTGTTAAAATTAAGACCCTCGGTTTACATTTGGGCTCAATACAGGAGCCCGAATTTTCTCTTGGTGAAATATGAGACTAACTCTTTAAAGAATCTTCTTTTATAGACCCGCTAGTTAGAATATTTTAATATCTGATGTACAACATTATTACAGGAGGTCGGGTTCACGTTTGTTCAAATCAAGTCCCTCATTTAATATTTGGCCTCCCAATGGGGGCCCGAATTTTAACTTAGTGCAACATGAGGAATAATCTTACAGGGATCAGATTCAAATTTGTTTATATCAAGCTCATCGGTTAATAATTGGGATCTATATCTGCGAGCCCGAATTTCAACTTAGTGCAATATGGAGACTAATCTTTAAAAAATCTTCTTCTTCAGATCCACCAGTCAGAATATTTTGATTTTTGGTATACATCATCCTTAAGGAGGTCAGATCAAAGTTTGTTCAAAACAAGTCACTGTGTTAATAATTGGGCTCCCTATTGGAAGCCGAATTTTAATTTAGTCCAGTATGAGAAATAATTTTTAAAACTCTTTTTCTCCAGAACCACTGGTCAGAATCCTTTGATATATGGTATACAGAATCCTTACAGGGATTGGATTCACGTTTGTTTATATCAAACCCATCTTTTAATAATTGGGCTCTCTGTACAAGCCCGAATTTTAACTCAGTGCAGTATGGAGAATACTCTTTAAAAAATCTTCAGCAGATCCACTTGTCGGAATCGATTTTTAATATACAGTATCCTTGAGGAGGTCAGTTCGATATTCTCTGCCCACGTTTCTGAACACAGTGCCGTTTGTTCAAACCAAGTCACTGTGTTAATAGTTGGGCTCCTATTGGAGCCCGCATTGTAACTTAGTCCAATATGAGGAATAATCTTTAAAACTCTTTTTCTCTCCAGAGCCACTGCTCAGAATCTTTTGATATATGGTATACAGAATCCTTACGGTGGGTGGATTCAAGTTGGTTAATATCAAGTCCATCGGTTAATAATTAGGCTCCCAATGCAAGCTCGAATTTTAACTTAGTGAAATATAGAAAATTATCTTTAAAAAAATCTTCTTCAGATCCACTTGTCAGAATCTTTTGATTTTTAGCTTAACTTCACGAAGTCAAGCTGAGTTATTGCCGCCACTTGCCGTCCGTCGGTGTACGTACGTACGTCCACAATTTCTTTTGGCATACCGCACAGGTCGTATTGGTGATCGGATCGCTTTGAAACCTGGTCTTCTTATTTGGGGGTGACCCTAAGATGGAAGCTCTCGATTTTCTTCCATTTCCTTCAAAAAACGTTGCCGTTGGCAACAACCTTTAAACTTAGTTTAGTTATGCATCAATTTCCATTAGGCATGCCCTACAGGGCACATTTATGCTCGGATCACTTTGAAACTTGGTATGCTTCAGAGATGAGATTTTTCAGTCTTTTATCGGATTTCAGTCTTTTTCGATTTTTTAATTTTTTTTATTTCTTTGCATTTACATGAAAATGGTCTTTCAGACCATTTTCATGTGAATTCAAAGAAATAAAAGGTCCCATCACGGCTTTACAAACTGGTTATCATATAATTTGGGGCATAATGGGTAATTTTGATACATTTCCCTTCATGAAAGCACAATTTCAGTTCGTTTTCAGTTTTTTTATTAGACTAAAGTCTCATGCTTATATGCTTGTTTGGGGTGACCTCTAGATGGGTGCTATCGATTTTCGTCCATTTTCGTCATAGAACGTTGCCGTTGGCTTCGACCTTTGAACTTAGTTTAGTTATGCATCAGTATATTACTTTGGCACGCCCTCTGGGGCACATTTATGATCGGATCGTTTTGAAACTCGGTATGCTTGTTTGGGGTGGCATCTAGATGGGAGCTATTGATTTTCTTCTATTTACGTCAAAAATGTTGCCGTTGGGCTCAACCTTCGAGCTTAGTGCAGTTATATATTCATCAATATTTCCCTTCTGGCACACACTACACGTCATATTTATGATTGGATCGCTTTAAAAGTTGGTATGCTTGCTTGGGATGACCTCTAGATGGGAGCTATAGCTTTTCTTCCATTTCCGCCAAAAAACGTTGCCGTTGGCAACGACCTTTGAACTTAGTTTAGTTGTGCATCTATATATTCCTTTGGTACCTCCTACAGGGCACATTTATGATCGGATCACTTTTAAACTCGGTATGCTTGTTTGCGATGACCTCTAAATGGGTGCCGTCCAGTTTCATCTATTTCCGTGAAAAAACGTTGCCGTTAGCAACGATCTTTGAACTTAGTATATTTGTGCATCAATATATTTCTTTGGCACGCCCTGCTGAGTGCATTCATGAATGGATCGCTTTGAAACTTAGTATGCTTGTTTGAGCTGCCCTCTAGATGGGAGCTTTTGATTTTATTCCTTTTCCGTCAAGAAACGTTGCCGTTAGCAACAACATTCATCTGTTTGGATGTCGATAATTTCCTTTGCACACTGCACAGGTCGCATTTCTCATCGAATCGCTTTGAAATTTGATATCCTTATTCGGAGTGACCTGTAGATGGGAGCTATCAATTTTCTTCCATTTTCGACAAAACAGTTGCCATTAGCAACGGCCTTCAAATTTTGTGTATTTGTGCTCCAGCATTTTCCTTTGGCACGCCTTACAAGGTACATTCATGAATGAATCGCATTGAAACTTGATCTGTTCTTTGGGTTGACTTCCAAATGGGAACTTCTTTCATTCTCGTCAAAAAAGTTGTTGTTAGCAACGACTTTCAACTTTGCCCTTTTGTGCATTGGCAATTTCCTTTGGCGCACCACACAGGTCACATTTATGATCCGATTGTTTTGAAACTAGGTGTGGTAGTTTGGAGCAACCTTTTGATTTTCTTTCATTTCCGTCAAGAAATGTTGTTGTTAGCAATGATCTTTGAACTTCGCCGTTTTTGCATCAACGTTTTTCTATGTGCATTTATGAATGGATTGGTTTGAAACTTGGTATGCTTGTTTTGGGTGACTTTTAGATGAGAGTTATAGATTGTCTTCCATTTCAAACATGATGTGCTTGTTTGGAGCGATCTCTAGATAGGTGCTTTTGATTTTCTTTCATTTCTCCCAAAAAACGTTGCCGAATGTGACTTTTGAACTCATTGCATTTGTGCATCAACAGTTTCCTTTGGCAAGCCTTGAAGGGTGATTTTATGAATGGGGCAGTTTGAAACTTGGTATGCATGTTTGGGGGTAATCTCTAGATGTGAGCTGTCAATTTTATTCCATTTCCGTCAAAAACTCTTGCCGTCAGCAATGACGTTTAATATTAGAGCATTGGTGCAGAAATACATTCCTTTGGCATGTCCTACAGAGCACATTTATGAATGGATTGCTTTGAAACTTAGTTCAAGTTCGTCAAAAACCGTTGTCGTATTTCGGGAAAGAACTAAACATTTTTTCTTATGACTGAATTGGCAGCGGAAACACAAACGATTATTAACAAAGACATTCAGCTTCCAAAAGTGTTTTCACAAAGAAAAGTAGAGCATTGCACAACATCCATATAATGTATAGTTTTCATAATACATTTATTTATTTATTTATTTATTTATTTTTATTTATTTATTTATTTATTTATTTATTTATTTATTTATTTATTGGTGTTTTAAGGTCACATACTTATGCACAATGGCTAATCATGACCGTGACAGTTTTACGGGTGGAGGAAGCCGGAGTACCCGGAGAGAACCATCGAGCAACGACGAGCAGCTGCCAGCTCCCCAACATCGTAACACCGCACTGCAGCACAGGCAGGGTTAGATTGGTTAAAGACATGCGCACCATCGACGTGCAGTACATCTTAGTACACGGCGTCATCGTGCCCCCATGTGGACAATCGGGATTAAGTGCCTTGTCCAAGGACACAACGCGGGAGTCCGAATCGATCGCTCAGACGATCACCCATCCGAGGACTAACCGGGCTCGACGTTGCTTAAGTTCGGTGATCTGACTAGAACCGGTCACCGCAACGCCACCGCGCCCCCTCATAATACATTGAAGGACTGCTAAGAATTCCCTGAATCTTTGACCATCTCTTGGAAAGGGGATGGATGTCCGAAAATGTTGCGGAAAAAATTATTAAATCAAACAAATTAGGAGTTGTGGGTGAAGCAATTTGCCCAAATCAATAAAATCACATACGATCCTCTAACTTGTAAAGGAACCCCCGTGGAAGGACATCGAGTTCAAGGACCAAAACAACTATTCCGTGCAGCAAATTGACAATGAAATAGTATTTTCTTTCTGCAACAGCGGTGTTGTATCCAGACTTGAAAAACAACCCTTCAGTGTTTAATATGTAAAGGTCAACCAGTATATTTTTTCATTTAAGGAGACAGGATGTCTTGTGGTGAATGAACATTTATGGGGATTTTTCCCCGTTTTTGAGTGCGTTTTTTTCTCAATTTTTAAAACGCCTTATCCAACATGAAAGGAAGACGACAATTTAACAACTAAAAACATTTTCATTTTTTTGTTTCCAAAACATATCTTATGACCCCTCATTGTAACGAGCTCAGCGAGCTCGTTACAATGGAGGATCATAACCTAAAAATAAGAAAACATCTTTAACCTTTTGAACCCGAGCGGCCGTTTTTCCGGTCAGGAACATATTACGTCATAACGTCATTAAATAGGATGGCTGTTCAGTAAATGTGTGGTGTAGGCCAATCAATATTTCCAACGTGTAGCCCTTAGGCTGCACGGTGAAAATATTGATTGATCTACCCCAAATAATGAATATGGACTCTTCTAGCTGCTGTCATTGAACTGGAATGGAAGATACTACATGAGTTCAAAGGGTTAAACTGATGATTTTTGTGAGTAGTGCTGTCCGTTTGTGGACGATAGGTTGGGTAATGTGTGAATGTTGTTAGTTAGACACTGGGCGCGAAGCAGCGATATACCTACAACTAATAAATATCAATATTTACTTAGTTTAACCCTTTACCTAACATGAAAAGCAGAGGACACTCGCAAAAAAAAAACATCTTGAATAACTACTTTTTTTCATTTTTTGTCTCAAAAACATAGGTTATGACCCCTCGCTGGAACGAGCTCGACGAGCTCGTTCCAACGAGGGGTCATAACCTATGTTTTTGAAACAAAAAATGAAAAAATATTGAAAATTAATTGGCGACTTTTGAGAATAGCGCTGGCCGGTTTTGACCGTTACGTTGGGTAAAGGGTTGAAGTTCTGATACAATGTTCATATGCCAAATAAAGATAGCACCGATACTATTCTGTAAACTTAGACACATGTGTATTTAGTGGAGGTCAAATGGGGGTGGTCAGAAGTATGTTAATATAGCAATGAAATCCATATTTTCACATCCATTCAACTTTAAACCCTTGCATTTAATCAAACACACATCGCGTTCTGTCTATGTATATATGCCAGCCACCAAAAAATACTTAGCACTGCATGGAGATAGCTCAGTACCTCAAGTTAGCCCCTAGCGATATTCCGAGGCTGTGCTTGTCCGCCAATGCTCCAAAACATGCACAAGCTCCGAGCTGTCTTGCTGATGAATGCGTGCGCAAAAAAAAAACGTCTGCAAAGATACGGAATGTCATTTTTTGTCCTGAGTGAACTGCAACATTTTACACCACATATTCGAATATAGGCAACATAACGGGCGTAGATACTGGATAATCCGGAGGGCGCTCGATCCTCGATAACTTTTCAAGTTCGGTAATTCAAGTCTGACGGCGATCTATTGTCACCCAAAATTAGTAAAGCTGTCAATCATAGAAAATTTCGCCCTTTTAACATCAAATTACAGAAATTTGATAAGTTTTGAAGAGGACCTCCTTCCAATTACGATGGAGAGATAGGGAAATAAAAATAGTTTCGACAAAAATGAGCGATTAACCCTTTACCCAACGCAGACGAAATCAAAATTTATTATTCTAAATATCATTTTTTTTAAATTTCTCAAAAAATTTCAACCAAACCATATCATGTGACCCCTCATTGGAACTGACTCGACGAGATCGTTCCAAAGAGGGGTCACATGATATGGTTTTGTTGAAATTTTTAGAAAAATAATATTTTTTCAGATGCTGAATTTGCATATCACGCGGGCGGATGTGGCCGATTCGTTGGGTAGAGGGTTAAGGGGTCGTCCAACCTAACTTTGGTCAATTTTTTGACATTTTTCCCAATGCCTCAGAAACAGATAAGAGAAGTAAGGAAAGGCAAATTATATATCAAAATAATGAGTAAAGTGCATAGAAAAGGTACATATATTTTTTTTCAGGAAAAAAAGTGAATTTTATGATTTTGAAGAAGATTAATTTGCAAATGGCATAAGTAACGAACCGGTAAAACCACAAAATAATCGGTAATTCGAAAGCCTTGTCCTCAATATAATGATAACATACTACAGACTCGGAGAAAGCATTTTTTTGACACACACTCTGGTGGGTTTTGACGTTTGAATGTAATAACATCAACACAAATTTTTGATGTTCCGGATGTGGCCATGTTTCAACGATGTTTTTCCGGTCATGTGATTACGATGTGGTTCTTGCAGAAATACTCAATTTGGGCAATCGTAAGAATGCAAGGACGTGATCACGCCCTTTATTTGTTCGAGACAATGTATGAGCGTATTTGCAAACAGGTGACAGCAAGTACTTGAGCTGTTAATGTCATAACTGCAAAATATGGTTCGAAATTCCCTCTCGTGTTTACAGGCCGTCTGAACTTTTTTGTTGACAAAAAATCTGAATTATTGCGCACTAGAAAGACAACATGAACCACTTGTAAAAAAAATAACCGAGTGTATAAAATCGGGACGATACACATGAAATAAGGCAATATTCATAACAAAGTAAGCAGAATGCTTCAGAAATCACTTTTTCACGAAGTATATTCCAAGTGACCTGGAACTATATTGAGTGTGTTAATTTCCCCTTGTCGCTGCGAAGTTATTTACGTCCTAGTAACCATGGAATTTGAAGACGGGTATGTTTGATGTCTGCAAAGGACCGATTGAAGATGGGTTGAAAATGATGCATTCGTGCTTTTAAATAAGGTGCGCTTGGACGATGCTGAGAATTTAGTTTTTTCTTCCAACCAACCATAGTAATACAAGCGTCGATCAGTGGTTTTTTTTATCGTTTTACACTGACAAATGTGACAAATCTCCTTCACCGGAAACCATCCCCCAATTTGCATATCACAATAAACATAACCGCTGTCACGGAGTGTCAGCGTGGCCGTGTGGTCAAAACCGAAACGAATTATCGAATGCACGGTCAATATTAGCTGCAATTGGCTTTTAAATAAATGAAATATTCGCAATTTCTTCATTATTCATGCCGAGTTACTTTTTAATCAAACCACATGCGTTCAGTTTCGTTTGTCGGCATCAAACTGATATTGTTTGTGGTAATTAAATAGTACGAGAAGGCGAAGGAAGCCAAATATTTTTACATCATCTATTATTTAATTCAAATTGATAATTTCTTTTATTTAACTGAAATTATGAACTGATAAGTTGGGTGTGTTGCGATTATTATGCCCCAGACCTGGAACTTAGTGGAAGTTGGAAAATCAAAGGTGCATCTAGGGCCGTGCAGTGGTGACCCCCTGTCCTCTTAATCTTAGTCTTACCCATTCATCATTGCATGTACCAACATTCCCCCTTGTATCTCAACCATTGCTACTCCAATTTGAAGGATATTTGGTTTTGTGATCGAGCATCATGGAGAAACAATGCCTGTGTAGCTGCTGTACTAGCCTGTAGCATGTGTTTCTTCCCACATTTTTTCAGAGTTGTGGTACTTTTTCACTCTTTTGAGTTAGAAAATTTTGTTTATAACTAGTTGATTTGTTACAATTTGTTGCAGAGTGCCTGCTAATATCCTCAATTGTATTGCTGCAGAATTTTCTTGTGAAGATTTTGTTCCTATTACTTATCAAGCAACAACCTAATGAATATTCTGTATAAAGCCACCAATCTGATGTTTGACACTTTTATTGGAGCTGTTTTGAAGGCTTATGGAACTCAAAATGTTGATTATGGCAGGACTTTTCTATTCACCCATGAATCGATAAATTAAGTGTTATAGTTGGAAGTAAGAAGCATGAAAGGTCCAGAACTAAAACTCTAAAAAGAATGTTTTGCAATGTAACATGATTTTTGCAGATACACTTATTTGGAGGTTTGCCTGTCTGATAGTGTTTGGAACATGTGTGGCCAGGATCTTCAAAAAGAAAAAAAAGAGTTAAACTTTGAGAAAAAAGGCATATGCCTTGAGTGCCGGAGGTAGAGTCATACAAGGAAGAGAGCCCCCCCCCCCCCCCCCCAAAAAAAAAAATTCTGTGTCAAATGGAGCTCACTTGTCATCTTTTGGGGATTGCTTTGTGTACTGCGTTCTTGAAAAAAATATGTGAGACCCTCTGGATGTGCCCTTCTGATCTCAATATGTCAGTAAGCCTCCTTGGGGAAAGTACATGCAATAATGGTTATGTAAGGTTGATTTGATGTGTTTTGAATAACAATGTACTTTTAAGTACATTAGATGGTTTATTGCAGTGACAGGTTACAGTTACCCTTATTTCTTCTCCAACAGATATCATGAGTGTATTGGTGTCCAAGAGTTAAACAAAGCTAATGTACTTATTGATAAACCAGACAAATTTAACAATTTAATCACTATCAAATTGATGCAGGGGATAAAAGGGGTTACAGTGCAAGGGGTTTGTAAATATATTTATTCAACTACAATGTATGACTTTGCAGTGCATTCTACATAGGAGAATATCATATTTTCTTTTCAAACCATTACAGTAACACATACATCTTGATATTGGGAGACACTCTTTTGTCCTTCCATACTTCTTCTGCTGGACTCCTTCAAGTTGACCTTTGTTGAACTCCCCAAATCAAAACATAAACAAAAGAAAATGTCTGCCTTCAATCAGTGAGCACTCCACTTATAACATTCGGTCTCAATCTTTATTACTTTCATGAATTAGGAAAAGATTTCTTCGAGTATGTACTTAAATGTTTATAGAATACAGCTGTTATTTTATTTTGAGGTATTTTATTGTAAAAATTTTGTTCTCTTACTTATGCCATAGCAGACTTTCAGGTGGTGCTATTTACACATGGCAGCAGTTCCATGGCAAATTTCAGTTTCCACATGTTCTATGTTTCATTCCAAGCATTTTGGTATATAATTTATTGGGGTTATTCATTTTGGGCCTTTTTTAGACTTGAAAGAAAATTACATGAAATTTGACCAAAGTTAGGTTGGACGTCCCCTTAAAAGCGTTCAAGCATGTTCCTACATAATGGCAATAATTATTGTCAACATTTTGCCTCGCTAATATCTGTCAGTAATGTTATTGTAACGACCAATGTATCATTAATGTCTGCCAGCATCTTTGTGGATTTGCATTGTCATCGTCTTGGAACAATATTTTTCAAAGCTGCTTTAAAGGTTTTTTGTTTCAACACTAAGATTTCAGTCAAACCACCACACACACACAGCGAAATTTGGGTGTCTCGAGGAACCAAAACTGGTTCTTCAGTTTGTCCTGGTAGGAGAAGGAAATCTGGCTACACGGAACCAGACATACACGTTTTGGTTAATCCATTTGTCACATTAACTGGACTTTCAAGTCCCCCGGACATTGTATGAATTGTAAAATATAAAGCCGTGCCAAGTTGGCATTTTAAAGTGGCGACGACGCAACGTCAGAAACACTTTAATCCCTTGTCCAACACACTCGATATCAAAATTTATTATTTTATTTATTGTTTTTTAAAATTAGAAAAAAAAGTTCAACAAAACCAAATCATTGGAACGAGCTCGGCAAGGGATCACACGATATGGTTTTGTTTGTAGAAATGTTTTGAAAAATATCTATTTTTCAGCTGCTTAATTCAGGGCCGGATTAAGATTATGTAGGCCTCCGGGCTACAGATACATGAGGCCCCAGTGATAATTAACAAAAAATCCTATAAAAAGGGAGGTAGGCCTTTACAGCTATATAGAGGCTTCACAGATTGACACAATGACACACTACCAGGCCTGACAATAAGCAGTCTGACATTTGCAGAATGAGGTCCCCAGAGGGTGAATTTGATGATGCTATCCCATACAGTGGGCCAATTTATCCTCTGGGTACCTCTTTCTGTTTAGTTTTGAGACCTTGATGCAGATTGAGGTTCACAGAGAGTAAATGTAGTGATGCTGCCCTGCTGTGCAGGGTAGCATCACTAAATTCACCCTCTGGGGACCTCATTTTGCAGATGACAGTCTGCTTATTTTCTGGCTTGCACACTACTATAAGACTTTGACTTGGTATGAAGATAACAAAGTGCAGTATTCCACAAAATTTACAGGATAACGTAAATTCAAATTACATCACAGAACAATGCTAATCTACCCTCTATCAGCATTTTTGTCTTTGGTGCAAGCACAACCGCAAAGCAATGACGAACGTAGAAGAAAGAAAGTTTCGATGGAATGAGCGATTTCTTGTACAGGCCCTAAGCGAGTATGAGATCGTCTCATTGTAATCAGGATTGCCAGTGCCAACGAGTTGGAATAATGGGCAAGAAAAAAATTCCAGTATATTATACAGTATCTAAATTGAGCCCTTTTTAATTTAAAGAGATAATTCAGCCTACTTTTTCTTTCATTCTGCATTTACAAATGAAGTAACTTTTCACAGTAATTAATTTCACTTATTCTTTGGAGGGCCTCAGCTGGTGGAGGCCCCTGGGATGAAGCCCATAAAGCCCATGCCTTAATCCGGCACTGGCTTAACTGGTAAATTGTTAAGCAACAATGGCAATTTTTATATAACCCTTTACACAACGGCCAGCGTTGTTTACAAAAATCAACATTCAATTTTCAATATTTTTCCATTTTTTTTTGTCTCAGAAACATAGCTTGTGACCTCTCATTGGAACGAGCTCCTTGAGCTCGTTCCAATCAGGGGGCATAACCTATGTTTTTGATGCGAAAAATAAAAAAAAAATAGTTTTTCAAGAATTTTGTTTGCAAGTGTCTGTCTTTCCTGTTAGGTATTTTAAATGGATAAACACGACAGGCAACTCTATATGAAATTGTCCAGTTCTAGATGACATGGAGACCGATTTGTTTTGGTTCTTCGGTTGGTTTTGGTTCTTCGGTTGGTTTTGGTTCTACTTGGAACCAGATCTGGCGCGGTTTCTCTGAGTGCAGTAGTCTTGAGACGCCGGGTGAGGTTATTTTCTGATATAGCTTTCCGTCTTACCATGGGGCATGGTAGGTAATAGCAAGCACAAGAAGAATAATGCCCTTGTTACGTTCTTTGGCCACTGAAAACAAATCTCTGTTCGGTTTGGTGGTATGCAACTATACTGGGGTTTAACGCCCCTTTCAAAAATCAAGACCATGTTATTGCTGAGCATTTGACGAACGGTAGAAGCTGGAAAGGGCCGTCAAAGCAGCAAATCACGCAAGAAGTTGGTCGTCGGAGGAGCATATGGAACCTCGTCCCCCGAAAAATTGTCTCTTGAAAGGAAATGTGCTTTACATACAGAGAATTTCGCCCATACAGTGTCAGTCGAAATGAGATGTTGGAATACCACGAGCTAAATTTCATCCCATTTTCCTTTGTTAATAATTCCAAGCTTTGATCTTACTTTTGGGGAAGCTCTCTTTGACAGTTTCCCAAAAATGGTAGGGGGCGCGGTGGCGTTGTGGTAACCGGTTCTCGTCAGATCACCGAAGTTAAGCAACGTCGAGCCCGGTTAATCCTCGGATGGGTGACCGTCTGTGCGATCGACTCGGACTCCCGCGTTGTGTCCTTGGGCAAGGCACTTAACCTCGATTGACCACATGGGGGCATGATGACGTCGTGTACTGAGGCGTACTGCACGTCGATGGTGCGCATGTCTTCAACCAATCTAACCCTGCCTGTGCTGCAGTGCGGAGTTACGATGTTGGGGAGCTGGTAGCTGCTCGTCGTTGCTCAGTGGTTCTCTCCGGGTACTCCGGCTTCCTCCACCCGTAAAACTGTCACGGTCATGATTAGCCATTGTGCATTAGCATGTGACCTTAAAACACCAATAAAATAAATCCCCAAAATGGTGTCAAATCTTGTAATTATTAACGAAGAAAAAATGTTAGAGAAGTTCTCCAACAACTTGTTTCAACTGGCACTGTAGCGCGGCGACACAACAGCCTTCATAAGAACATTCCAAATTACGACAATTAAGAGCATGGAATAGCTCCAAAGAGCACTGGTCTAGCTATTAGCTATGCCCAGTCTCTATACAAATCGTCCCCTGATTTCCAATGTGTTCTATGTGCCTACCAGTGGTGGCGCCAAGGGGGGGGGGGGGGACGTCGGAGAGGTCCAGCTCCCCCCCCCCCCCCGCCCCCGTCGGAGATTTTTAGTCAGCCCGTCGGAGAGTCTCGTAAACCCGACTTCACGAGAAATTTCCGCCAATCGAATGTAGATATCTCGTCTTGTCTGTCTCGAACCCGTGCAGCACTGGAACTTTGATAGAGAATAGTGAGTCTCACGAAATTCCTTAATGTCGTTCGTCAAACTGGCTTTATAGATGAAATATTTCCCGACCTTATTATAATATGTTTACTTTAACCCTTTACCTAAGGTAACGGCCAAAACCGGCCAGCGCTATTCTCAAAAATCGCCAATTAATTTTCATTATTTTTTCATTTTTTGTCTCAAAAACATAGGTTATGACCCCTCGTTGGAACGAGCTCGTCGAGCTCGTTTCATCGAGGGGTCATAACCTATGTTTTTGAGACAAAAAATGAAAAAAAATTAGTTATTCAAGAATTATTGTTGCAAGTGTCGTCTGCTTTTCAGGTTACATGTAGGTAAAGGGTTAAATAATCAACAAACATACTCAATTTGCTTCTATTTTGGTTCTCCAATTTACCAATTTTCTCTCATTTTCCTTCGTTTGGGAGGTCAAATGTTATAGCCCCCCTGTCGGAGAGGTCAGCCCCCCTGTCGAGAAATCCCTGGCGCCACCCCTGGTGCCTACTGGCACATAGAACATATTGGAACCCCCTTCGGACGAAATGTCAACAGTGTATATCACCTGACAACCACCAGTGCATGTTCCTAGCCTATAATAATTTACATTCGCGGTATATGTCTTCGGTATGCATGGCTGGTACTTCTATTTGTAACGTTCACCTCCCCGACCCCTCAAGTTGGGTTTCCAATCTTCTGCCATGCAACAAATAATTGGTATTCATTTCATCTCATTGGGTCAACTGAAGGCATCTCTAGGTTATTTTTCCATTCGTAGTGGCGGATTCTGTGCTTGTCTGAACAATGTTTTGCAGGAATGTTTATAGGTCAGCTGGGTTTTTTTTCACGTAATAGTCAATTTGCTCCATTGAGGGACAAATAAAATGTCCCAGGGGCTCGAATCAGGACAATTACGCCTTTAGGACACCCACCTCATGTATTTTCTTAAATTCGTTTTATACATTCCTCTGCTTTGAATGGCTACTTCTTGTCGGAAAGTTTTTGGTCTTTTCCCATCAACAAAAAGGGTGTCTTCACAAAAGCTTGAATGCACCCCAGCACACCGCCCCACCTTGCACCGCAGTTAAGGATCATACTCAATGATACCTATAGCAAGGGTCTCTCACTTGATTCGAACGTGAGCTCCTCTCGATCAGATGTCCTATGTATTAATTTTACATAAGGCCTAAAAAAGTTAAAAATCTGTTTCTTAGGCCTTCCCGCATGGTTCTTTTGGCTGGGATGCCGCGTGCTGTCTTTTTATAACCAATGGGGACTTAAAACGAAAATTAAATGGTTTATGTCTGATATTTTACCCAAGTTAATTAATCTGATGAATTTGCCCCTTGAGTGTAACAAGGTTTTGCAATGCTTTAGCATTGCAAAGCCTTCTTGCAATCAAGGGACGAAATACACCACCATCCATGCTATTCTGTAGATTATGAGGCCTAAAACATAAAACAAACCAAGAACATGAATTTTTGATGGCAAAGAAATAATTATAATAATAGAAAATAAAATAGAAAACCGCCCGCCCACATGCAGTTTTACCCCAAAAATGGCCTGAGAAACAGAGGATCTACTTTGTGGGGCCTAACGTAACGACCATACCCGCCCAACGCAATTCACGAAAATCACGTTCCAGATTTTTTTGCCATTTTTTTCACTCCAAATCATATAGCTTATGGTCCCTCATTGAAACGAGCTGATCGAGCTCGTTCCATTGGGCGACCATAAACTAGGTTTTTTGTGGGGGTGGGGGCAAGAAATAAAAATCTTTAGTTATTCAATAATATTTTGGCAGCTGTCATCTGCTTAGTCGCGTCAAATATGGTGATAAATAATGAGCCACGGTGCTGCCCAGCTCACACAGAACTTCGTAAATCTAATACCTTGCGTCACTGAATACCATGCTTCATTATCGGGAAGACGTGACTGGACTCCAAAACCGAGGCACGATCTACTGCCGCCATGAATCGACGCCGCCGACTACAAAGCTTCTGAGCCATCGACAGCCGTATATTTTATTCAACAAGCTCGCTCTACAACAAATTTTCTGAGCTGCAAAAACACGTGTATTTTGAAAAAAATAAAGTGGATCTTTTTCGTCCATCACTTTTTTCTCAAGAGAAAAAAAACTGTAAGCAATGAAATTTACAGGCATTCAAACATACATCAGGATGAGATTGACTTGGTACAGGTCGCCAATCTACGCCTTCATACTATCCTGGTGGCTAAAAGACTCGTTACATACTCCCGGAACGTAGTTAAGCACCCCTGGTTTTTTTTCGCAGTGATATAAATAGAAACTGTCATTACTTTCATGCTATCTTTAAGATGGCCAAAAGTGACTGTTTGCGGAAAGAATGGTCTATTGACAAATGAAAGACAACACAATGATGAAAATATGCAGTATTTTAATGGCGCTAATTACTCATGTCTGTCACTGATGTTTTTGATGGAAAATTGTTTTCTCGACAAGTATGGTGCTGGAACGGTTCATGATGAAACAATGCCGGTAATTACTGACAACTAATGTAACTTGTAATCTCCTGAACACAATAGCAGTGTCTGACGTCAGTGGTGAGTGTATCCACCACGTGCCCGGATGACAGTCTGAAGCCTCTTCTCAATCCTACCAGTGAGCCTTCTCATACGGTCCAGAGGCAACTGCTGCCACTCCTCATGCAATGCAGCTTCCAGATCGGCCAAATTCTGTCTGTACAGGTGGATCCCATGCTTGCACAAGATGTCCAAGAAAGTCCCAGATGTGTTCTAAGGGATTCAAATCGGAGCTCATTGCAGGCCAAAGTATTGTTGTAAGAGCGTTCTTCTGGCGGAATGCTCTCACAGTATGGGAACGGTGTGGACTTGCATTGTCGTCCATGAATACAGAGCGAGTTGCCAACAGGTGGTTGTCAAAATGAGGCACGACAATCGGATTGAGAATATCCCGTACACCACTCCAAACATCGTCTTTGATGCTGATCGGACAGAGCTGGACGCTTGATGATCCTTCTGGACCTCATATGCAGTACTTTGAGACGGTTTCGGACAGTGCTGTTGCACAAACTGTTGGGGAGCCAAAGGCGTTTCAAAACCCCACTTGAAGCAAAGGGTTCACGCCTAACGAGGCGTGCCAGACTCCGATCCTCCCGAGGAAAGGTGTTTCGGGGTTGTCCAGGCCTTGGTCGGTCCTTAACATCGTTGGTTTGTTGATTTTATTCCGACAAGTCTGCTGATGATAGAACGGCTATAGCCAAGTTGCCTTTCAATAGCTTTGAATAACATGCCTGTTGCATGCATGCCAACGATTTGCCATCTTAGTGCCTCTGACAGTCTTCTTGCCATCTCAACATTTACTGATAAAAAAGTGTCATTTTTTTTTGTTTTATACCCAGATATTACATGTGGATGATTTGTGACTTTTGTGGGTAGCATGCTTCACGTGGACGAGGTGATGTTTTGGGGGTACGCTATCAACCAGAAACATCATGTTTCACGAGATGAAATGTACTTCAAGACATAGCAATCATTAAAACATAATAATCAGTAACAGAGCAACTTCACTGTCATGAAGCTTAATTATGTTCCAGGTGTATATGATGAAAAATAGAAAAACCTGCATGTCACAAAATTTCCGACCTTCAGGAGAAAAGTCATCCCACTATCACATTTTTCACAAAGTTTCGATTGTTTCAGACTGTTTTGCAAGGTCACTCACTGGCTATGGTGAGTTCAAACCTACGAGGGACTGTCCCTACTCTTTCCATAGAATACACTTGGTTTGACTTGGATGAATAAGAAAGTGTAATTGGTAGCCTGTTCCAATCAATAAAAAGTATGACTAAAAGCATAGCGTCTGCTCAGTGAAGTTAATCTTCAAATATCTCGGAATATTACCCGCTGAACAGGTGAATATATTTCTTGTTAATCCCCACTGTTACGACTTGCTACACCACCCGTTCACGGGAGTGGAAAATGGGAATGGGATTAAAAGCTCTTCCCTTTTAATCTCATTCCACCCATTGTCCATTCCCATATGGACACCCCCAACCTTGCACTCTCAGGGCTGTGCTGAGTAAACAAGTTGTGTTTGGTGGTAATCGTATAGGCGGTCCAGTAGGGCCCAGGGAACAAACATATAAAGAAACGTTTCACAAATTATAGTGTGATGAGGTCTCGGTCTGTTTACTAGGCAAACAAAAATCACACTGCGTTAAAATTGGAAGTCTAAAATAATTATTGATCGCACTTTCATCGCTGCAGTAGCATTGTTCGTGTTGTAGGCGGCGTGTATGGACTTTTGTATGTATTGTCTATATCATCATTCAAGTCCAATTTATGGTTGTCTCTTAATTAAGAGTACGATGTACTCTTATATACTGAGTATTTAGAAAGTCGTTGCTTGCTATTTTAAACATCTTTCTCATCTTGTTGGTTGCTCTTCCTGGCGTCGGAATACAGTGGTGGAAAAATCTCTCAGGTCATTTCCATTACAGTCAGTGGCGGGGCCAGAGGTTATTGTTTGGGGGTGCTCACTCAAATCTGGAGGTGCATATCATTCAATGAAAAAAATTACAGCGAGAAGAGGATCTTTGTACCTGTACATATATGGGATCTGAAACGAGCACTATAAAAATCTCGGCTAATACATTTTGGAAGTTCCGACACGGTCCAAACAAACATGAGTGGTTGTTGCCGACTGTTTTAACCCTTTAACCAACGTAACGACCAAAACCGGCCAGCGCTATTCTCAAAAATCGCCAATTAAGTTTCATTATTTTTTTCATTTTTTGTCTCAAAAACATAGGTTATGACCCCTCGTTGGAACGAGCTCGAAGAGCTCGTTCCAACGAGGGGTCATAACAGTAGGTATAAAAGGCCGATTCTGGCGCACATGTACAAGATTTCGTACATGTACACGTACGTCGATGTACACGTCCATAGGATTTAGTGTTAAAATCGTGTACAGGTACACGATTTGTCGTTTTTTATGCTGCTACAGAATCGGCTTTGCCGATTCTACAGCACTGGCTTCTATATGCACATCGCTCAAGAGTGAAAAAATGTATGCAATTTTAAGAAAAATGAGGTGAATTGTCTGCTACAGAATCGGCAAATGAGTTTCCCCATAGGATTCAGTGTTAAAATCGCGAGCAAAAAACGTGTTGCTGGTTCTGTACCAGCGTCGAAAAGTGGTTTGCCGATTCTGTAGCATCCGTGTCTGTACACGATTTTAACACTGAATCCCTATGGAGGCGTACACGAAATCCATTTGCGGATTTTACGTCAGAAATCGACTCGTGTACGGTACATGGAAAAGAGGTGCTACTGAACCGGCAAACCCACAACCACGATGAGAGTAAAAACTGACACTCAAGTTTTTGTTGTGATTGAATGAAGGTTTTCGTTCAAAAGAGTCGACTATAAATATGAGTGTCAGTTTTTTTTGTTTCTGGCGTGAATGAAAGGTTTTTGTTCAAAAGAGTCGACTATAAAATATGATCTGTAAAAATAGACATTCATGTTTTGTTTCAATGCAACGAAAAAAATTGAGTTTAGAAAAAATAGAAAAAAAAATCAGAGGTAAAAATCGTTTGTTCACGATTTGTCACTGTTAATTTTGTGAAGTAATCTTAATAAACACTTTCTGGAATGTTTGATGAAATTGACACTCATGTTTTTGTTGTGGTGTGAATGAAGGTTTTCGTTTTTAATGAATCCTTTTAATAATGGATAATAAAACGCATTTTTTCCACTCAATTAGGTTTGAGTGGTAAATTTTTAATATATTCATGATAATGATCGGAGATGTGAATGAAATCCTTTTAATGTTAAATTAGAAAACCGGTTTCTTTTATGTGCTAAAATTTTTTTAACTGTCTTCAAAGGTTCTCTCTTAATTCGACATTGAGTGAATGGTTTTGATATATGAATGGAAATTCCTTTTAACAAACGTAAATTACTCTCAAATGCGTTAAATCAGAAACCGGTTTGTCATGTGCTTAAACTTTTTCAAACTTTTCAAGTTTTCCCAATTCAATCAATACTGAGTTGAAATATGAATTTTTTAGTTATTATATTAAGGGTAGAAGATATTTATTAACTTAAAACATAAAAAAATAATTATACATTTAATTTTGAAAATAATAAAATAACTCACATTAGCATACTCAAAGGAACATTAACAATTAAAAAACGAAAAATGTTTTTACAGATGGATTCTAGACGCCGAGATCAAATTTTAGGCGAATATGAACGTGCTAAGAAGGGCATTCAATCGGCTGACAGAAGCAGACGTCTCGGAGAGATGGATCTCAGACGCGAGACCACAAAAATATTTAAACCCGTGATGGAGGGTCAAGAGCGAAGCAAGAAGGAGATAGTGCGAAGAATTGAGACCTATAAAAGAGAGTTCTTTGAGAATGGGTTCGTTGCCCAGTAGTTTTGGAAATTGATATTCCTTTCAATCTACACCGGATTACGTTCCCATGGGAATTCAAACAGACGTGAGCGACGATGCAACTTCAGTTATCACCACTGATAGCATCACGTCGTCTGAGGATGGCAGTAAGAGAGATCTGTTGTATGGATTTTATAAGGATTCGGACGGTAGAACTTTTGTTGGCGACACAGAAGTGGAAATAGATAATGATGAATTAACCGTCGGCTCGAATAGGTACGAATTAACTTCCGGACTGCGCAAATTGCTCCTTTACGACAAGCCCAGTGATTACACGGAACAGGATTTCGACAATTACGGCAACATTCTGGTTCAGACCCACGCCATGAAGAGAAATAACGATGCCAGAGAGACGAGACCCAAAGCCAACAGAGGTTACAAGTGGACGAAAATAGTGAAACCCATATGGTATATGAATAAGAAGTTTGTCAAATCGGTGAATGGTAAAGGGGTGAAAACCACTTTTCTTCCCAGCGATTCTGACGCTCTGTCTCAGAGATTGAGATTGTTGATGGCTAGTAGACGTGCTGGTAACACAGGGTTAGATAATGAAATAGTTACTATATCTGACGAATTGTTAAGACAGAAGGTTTTGAATAAAAACCATTATAAAAGGCTGATGAACGAATTGAAGGATTGATGTATATATAATAAATAGAGAGAAACAAACAAACAAAAATATATAAAATAAAAACAGTAATTTTTTACACTAGAATAATAAAAGTATTTAAACAACAAAACGATTTACCAGTGAAAAAACAAAATATATTATAAAAATAAAAACTATGTTGGTGATAAAGAACAGGGGATACATCAGAACTTACGTTCAAGGCAGTTCTGGCATCGTTGATTCTATAATGCGAGTGTTCACAAGCGATGCGGGTAGAAAACTCGCATCGACCGTGTTTGAGGTCGGTAAGAAGATGGCTTTGGATGCTGGTAAGAAAGCCGCTTCCGAAGCTAGTGGTAGGATAGCTTCTGTGGCTGGCAAGAGGGCAGCCGATGCATTGATCGACAAGTTGATCAGTCCGCCGGCGAAGCGAGCTGCGTTAGAGCGAACGCCGAAAAGTTGGAAAGATTTTAAGGATGCTGTGGTACCCATACAAGATTTAGCCAAAATGACGAGTGGATCCGGATTGAAGAGAACTCTCGACGGTGTAATATAAATAAATAATAATATTAAAAACTGAGTTTGAAAAACATAAAAAATTGTGTTTGAAAAAATCTAAAATAACAAACAGAAAAATAAAACAAAGATGAACATTAAAGATATGTCTTGGAACGACGCCGCGACCAAGAGGTCGAATAACGAGTTCTTTCCCAAAAGCATAAGAGGCTTGATAGTGGGAAAATCGAATTGTGGAAAGACCAATCTGTTGAGAATCTGTTGTCCCGACCCGACTGGTTGGATTACGACAGATTGTTCGTGTTTGGCAAGAGCTTGTTTCAACCCGAATACAGATTGCTTCGAGAGTGCATGGATCGTAGATTGCCCAAGGACGTCATAGCCAGAATCTTTGACAGTAGGGAGGAATTCGACAAAAGTGAAGCTCATCTTTCGACCATTTTGGACGGTGTGGCGATGGAACTGATGAAGAGAAATGCATCTTCGAACGTCGAGTGTCGATTTTATGAGAACGCTAGCGATGTTCCGGATCCTAGAGAATTGAAATCGGAAGATAAGAAACTCATGATTTTCGACGATCTGCTTTAGGAGAGACAGAACCGATGTGAATCGTATTACGTTAGGGGTCGACACAGCAACGTGGACTGTTTCTACCTGTCGCAGAATTATTTTCGATTGCCCAGACAGACGATAAGGGAGAACGCTAATTTTCTATGTCTCTTTTGCCAAGATCTCAAGAATCTCAATCACATCTATGGCGATCACGTCACAAATGACATGAGCGTGGCGGAATTCAGGAGATTCTGCAAGAGGGTTTGGGATGGAGGACTTTACAATTTCATCGTGATTGATTTGACTAGCGAATTTAATCGTAGAAAATATCGGTGTGGATTCGACAAGTTTTATGTTTCTGATGATAATAAGATAGAGCGTGAAAATAAAAAAAAAATTTTAGAAAATAATAAATCTTCAAATAATTAGTTTTGAAAAAATAAAAAAATAAAATTAAAATATAATGTTCGAACAAGGAGAATTGTTAGAATGGATAGCCGAGAATACGGCTGCAAAACAATCCATTCAAATTGTGGTGAGTGGCGATTTGACTCAATTCGCTACGAAATTCGAACCTTCCATCGAATTGAATAGAGCGAAATGATACAAGATGGCATTGGTGAATCTGGAGACTTATTATTTCTTTCCCAACGTCACCGAAAAGAATAACTCGTTCAAGTATTCTGACGGAGTGGATTGGTTGGAAATTCGAATTCCCAAAGGAAGTTACGACATAGACGATTTGAACAATTACATTCAGACGCGAATGAAGACGAATGGAAAGGGAAGCAACAAGATCAGACTCGCTTCCAATCCTAATACCTTAGAGACGATGTTGGATTTGGAAGATAATTTTCGAGTGGATTTCAACACGGATGATTCTATAGGCAAGATGTTGGGATTTGATCGAAAGATGTATCGAGACCACGCGGCATCTGAAAATACGGTTGACATTCTCGCAGTCAATAGCATTCTGATGAATGTGGATGTGATTGCTGGAAGCTACGTGAATGGTAGCGCTGAACCGACGATCTATTCCTTCTTTCCAAACGTGTCGCCGGGTTATAAGATCGTGGAGCAACCTCGAAATTTAGTTTATCTACCAGTGATTTTAGACACGTTGTATAGTCTCAAAACCACGTTGATGGATCAAAATGGTGAACTGTTAGATCTTCGCAGAGAGAGGGTGACGATACAATTTCACATAAGAGAAATATAAAAGCAAAAAAAAAAATATTGTGTATAATATATATAAATAACAAAAATAAATAAACGCAATATTAATTTTACAAAAATTATTTAATATAAATAATTATCATTAAAACAAGAAAACAATTGAAGAAAATATATTTTAAAAAAAGAATTATGACAGAATATGTGAAAAAAACGTGAACATATCCGCAGGACAGAGGAAGAAACTTGAGAGAGCGTTAAGAACTCGAGGCGAGGCGGTGAAATTCAAATTCACTCATGAAGATCTGACGAGAGGCAGTCAGGATTCGATCGCCTGGACCAAAAGTCAAATCAAAAGGATGGAGAAAGCGATTTGTGATGGAAGAGGGTTGACGGTGAGATTGAGTCCCGCTCAATTGAGATACAATTTGAGAATGAAAGGTGGTTTCATACCGCTATTGGCAGGAATCACCGCAAAAGCATTACCCTTCACCGCAAAGGCACTACCCTTTCTCGGAAAGACTCTCGGCGTGGGAGCTCTCTCGGGACTCGCAAGTTCGGCAGTTGAGAAATTAATGGGTGGCAGCAGACTGTTTTTGAAGAAGGGAGGAGCTGTGTGTCACGTCCACATAGACGACAGCGGTAAAGGATTGTATCTACAACGTGTTAGAGGTGACAACTCTTTGAGTGGAAACGGTCTCTATCTGAAGAGTGGACGGAATGTTGAGCGACTCGGCAAGGGTTTGTTGTTTGGTGAGAATTCGCCATTTAAGAATATACCCATTTTGAATAAGTTATTATAATATAAAAAATTATATAATTATATAAAATATAAATCATAGAAAGTATAAAATAATATATATAAAATGGATAAAAAGGTGGAAAAACAATTAGGCGCTAAGGAGGAATATCGCGAGATAGAGTGCGAAAAAGATGTGGAAAAACGATTAGATGCTAAGGATGAATATCGCAAGATAGTGTGGGAAAAAGATGTGGAAAAACAATTAGACGCTAATGATGGATATCTTAGGAAAGAACTGATAAAAGAGCGGGATAGATGGTTAAAATGGGAAAAAGATGTGGAAAAACAATTAGACGCAAATGATAAATATCTTAGGAAAGAAGTGATAAAAGAGTTAAATAAAGATCGGATAGGCGGTTGAAATTTGAAAGAATGAGATGTTTTCCACCGTTACCACTGAGACGTTTTCCACCGTCACCACTACCTTCTGAAGAGAATGGTAATGATGAGAGTGTTACCAAGAGATGCACAACATTCGTTCATAATTATGATTCGGATAAACAAATGTGTTGTTATAAAAACGTAGCATATTACAAAAAAAAAAGAAAAAAAGAAAAGAAGAATCAACGCTGAAATTTAAGAAAAAAGGAAACGTTATTATAATATATGAGTAATAGTGAAGAAGGAAAACAAAAAAAAAATTAATGAGATCTAAAGATGATCTCATTACTTTTTGTTTTCCTTCTTCTTCGCTAAAAATCAATCTCTCTATTGTTTATATTTCCAAGTCCGTTATTAGCATGTAGACACTCGTGTATTCTCCTTTTTCGAAAATGTGTTGAATGTTTATCTTTACTTTTTTGAGTTTTTTTACATCAGTGAATGCGCTCTCACCACCCGATTTGTCCACGAGTTCGAGTGAGATTTTTGGATATATGTATCTTCCATAGAACAACGACAAATCGTCCTTGTCGAATTCTTTATCTTTAGCGATAATGATTTTCTGCAGATCGCTTTGGTACTCGTAAAACAAATCGAGCATGGCTTCATCCAATTTCAAAGACATCTTATATTTGTTGTATTTATACTCTAAGTCCTTCATCTCAACCTCGTTCAATTCGATGGGATCGTGTTGTTGTAATCTATAGATTCTATCATCGAATTTCTTACACGTTTCGACTCGTTTCAATTTCAATTTGCATCTTTTAATTTTTTGTAAAAAGTTTTTTTCTCTTTATATATATAAATAAAAAATTAAATTTAACATCCTTTTTTCTCTCATATTAATTCAATTTTTTTTTTTTCACGTTAAGAACATAAAATTGTTTAATTTTTTTGAAGGAATTAAAACATATATAAACAATTTTAAAACTTTTTGACAAATTATCAAAAAAAAAAGTAATGAGATCTAAAGATGATCTCATTACTTTTTTTTTACCTTCTTCTTCGCTAAAAAATCAATCTCTCTATTGTTTATATATCCAAGTCCGTTATTAGCATGTTGACATTTGTCTTTTCTCCTTTTACGAAAATGTCTTGAATGTTTATCTTTACTTTTTTAAGTTTTTTTACATCGGTGAATGCGCTCTCACCACCCGATTTGTTCACGAGTTCGAGTGTGATTTTTGGAAAAATGTAACTTCCATAGAACAACGACAAATCGTCCTTGTCGAATTCTCTGTCTTCGGCGACGATGATATTCAGCAGATCGCTTTGGTACTCGTAAAACAAATCGAGCATGGCTTCATCCAATTTCAAAGACATATTATATTTGTTGTAGTAGCGCTCTAAGCCCTTCATCTCAACCTTGTTCAATTTGATGGGATCGTGTTGTTGTAATGTATAGATTTTAAAACTGAATTGCTTACACGTTTCGACTCGTTTCAATTTCAATTCGCATCTTTTAAGTGTTGTTGTCATGATCGATTATTTGGGGTTTTTTTTGTTTTATGAATTCTTGCAAATAATGTATATTTTAAATTTTGTATTTAAATAATAATTTGTTAAAAAAGTTTGGTTTTTTTTTGCTCTTTATATATAAAAAAGTTGTTTTTTTAATTTTTAATTTTCTTTAATATACTTTTTTTTTTCTCTTTATATATATAAATAAAAAGTTAAATTTTAACATCCTTTTTTTCTCGTATTAATTCAATTTTTTTTTTCACGTTAAGAACATAAAATTGATTAATTCTTTTTGAAGGAATTAAAAGATATATAAACAATTTTAAAAACTTTTTAACAAATTATCATTAAATACAAAATTCGAAAAAAAAAAAATTCTTACAAACCCAATTTTGAGGTAAAAACAATGATCAAGTCCGAACATCCGAATTATAGTTTAGAACGTGCAAGACTTCAAACGTTTAAAAATTGGCCTTCGCATCTTGCTCAAAAACCCAAAGATTTAGCTGCTGAGGGTTTCATTTATGTGGGTAAAAGTGATAGAGTTAAATGTTTTTGTTGCAACATACATTTAATGAATTGGGAACCTCACGACAGACCTTTGATAGAACACATAAATAATACCAAAGGTCGTTGCGATTATTTGAAGAAGATCCAGTCATTAGGAGTGATTAAAATTGAAAACGAAGAATGGGAAAGAAATAAAAACGAGAGTTTATTAAGGGGTATTTTACAATCCGGATACACGAAGGAACAATTGTATAATACATTGAATTACGCAAACTTTAGAAGATTTGATTCGATTCATGAAAGTAGCAGACGAGTTATCATCATCTGTTGAGAAGGAGTCGAGTGATATGAACACGTGTCTGCTTTGCGAAAACAAATCCGCAAATGTTTTGTTTCTACCGTGTGCACATTTGTGTTATTGTAAGGAATGTTATTCTAAAGATGAGAAAACGTGTTCGTTTTGCGAACAAGAAATAAAAGCGATCGTAAATTGTTTTGAATAAAAAAACATTAAAGAAAAAATTGAAATTAAAAAAAAAAAAATCTTTTTCACATTAAAGAAAAAAATTGAAATTAAAAAACTTTTTTATATATATATATAAAGAGTAAAAATAAAACTTTTTAACAAATTATTTTAATACAAAATTCGAAAAAAAAATATTCTTAGAAATGGAGCAAACAGATAAAAAAATGGAAAATTTAAATGAGAAAACCGTACCTCAGTTAAACGAGATTTGTAAACTATTAAAAATTTCACATTTCAGAAATCATAGAACTAAATCAAAAAAAATTGAAGTCATACAGAAATATTTGCGAAACGATGGAAAGGCAAACGAAATGTCGATAGCAACGACGTCAAAAAATGCATCGGTTGTGAAAAATGAGAAGAAGAAGAAAAAGATAGTAAAAGGAATTGAAATGCCGACATCGAAAAAAACCCAAAACGTTTCGATTGTGAAAAATAAGAAGACGACTAAACGAAAAGCCGTTGAAGAACTTCAAGTTTCAAAAGAAAAGAAAAGAAAAACGAAAACAAAAACGAGTGATGCACTTCAGATTCTAGACAAATGAGATATATCGAGCGAAATTAGACAAGCAATGAACGAAGGGAAAGGAGAAGAATATCTAGCACGACTCACCACAGAACTATTCCAATCAAAGCCCGTAGAACAGGAGAGTGTGATCAAAGGCATTTTAAAAATTTTCGACGTGGTTCCCTCATTGAAGAAAATCGATCCGAAATTGTTCATGGAACGGGTGAAAAAAAAAGTATTGGATTTGTTTTGCAAATACATGAATGTGGGACTAAAAATTAAGATGATACTCCATTGCATGATGAATAAAATCGACGTGAAGTCCGGTGAGAGCATCGTGAAAAATGCATATTTCAGATCTAACGTCGAACCCATATTTCGAGGTTCAGATTTATCGGACGTTTTCGAAAAGATGAAAGACAAGATGTTGACGTCTCTCGCGAATTATCAACATGAAGGTAGTAATTGGACGTTCAATGAGGTGTTGAAATTCGAAATTCACATAACTGAAAACGGTTCGTTGAAAGGGTCTTCCTATGTGAAATTACCGTATTTCCTAGCTAAAACACACTCCGTGGTCAATGTGAGAAATAAAGATGATCAGTGTTTTAAATGGCAGTCACCTCCACTTTATACCCTGTCAAAATGAGATCCGATAGAGTTTCTTGTTACGAGAAGACTTCTAAAAATCTCGATTGGACCGGAGTGACTCCAACAGAGTTAAAACACATCGAATGTTTCGAGGCTCAAAATCCCACCGTAGCAGTGAACGTCTTGGGATACGACGATGAAAAACGAATGATTTATCCTCTCAGACAGACTTCGTATCTCGAAAGAGAAAAGACGATTATTTTATTATTGATTTCGAATGGTGACAATCGTCATTATTGTTGGGTTAAAAATCCGAGCCAATTACTGTCGAGACAAAATAATAAACATGAACATAAGATATGTTTATGTTGCAACTGCATGAACGTGTTTCAGAGCGAAAAATCGTTAGTGAAACATCAGAAATATTGCAACAAAAATCAAGGTGTCGCCATCGAAATGCCCAAACCCAACACCAACGTGAAGTTTGAAAATCACAATAGAAGGTTAAAAGTACCATTCGTCATGTACGCCGATTTCAAATGTTTCACTGCGAAAATGAGTTCCTGTCAACCCAACGCTCTTCAAAGTTACGTCGGAAGATATCAAAAACACATACCTTCGGGCTATTGCATTTACGTGAAATGCGCTTTCGACTCGCAACATGACATGGGTCCCTTCACCTACATGAAACAGTGCGAAGACGATGACGCGGCCCAAAGGTTCGTGGAAGAATTAGAATCAAAAATTCAAATGTTATACGACAAATTCAAAACTCCGACGAAAATGATCATCACGCGAGAGCAGCAGGACGAAAATAACAGAGCCACCGAATGTCACATATGCAGACAATCGTTCGATGAGAACTCGGAGGAAAATAAGAAGGTCAGAGACCACGGTCATTACACAGGTCTGTATCGCGGTCCGGCTCACAGCAAGTGTAATTTAAAATATCGAGATGCCGTTTTCTATCCGGTGATATTTCACAATCTCTAGGGTTACGACAGTCATCTGTTCGTGAAAAATCTTGGCACCTCCCATGAAGAAATTTCCTTCATGAAATGGAAGCTCATGGAGAAGAAAAGAGTAATTTACAGAGATACGTTGGAAGAAAAAACGAAATTCATTCGTAGAAGCATATGTTTCATCGACAGTTTTAAATTCATGTCGACCGCTCTGGAAAAATTAGTCGATAACATGAGCAAGGATAAATTTAAAATCACGAGCGAACATTTCGGAGAACGAGTAGACGTCATGTTGAGGAAAGGAGTCTATCCTTATGATTACATGAACGATCTAAAGAGATTCGAAGACACCGCACTACCTTCGAAAGAAGATTTTTATTCGAAATTATACGAATCCGACATTTCTGACGAGAATTACGAACATGCCAAAAACGTGTGGAAATAATTCGATATGAAAACCATGAGAGATTATCACGATCTCTATCTGAAGACCGACGTTCTGCTCTTGGCAGATGTGTTTGAAAAATTTTGAGACGTCTGTCATCGAAATTACGATCTGGATCCCGCTTGGTATTTCACCGCACCCGGTCTGGCGTGGGATGCCCTGTTGAAGACCACAGAAGTCCAATTGGAATTATTATCGGACGTGAACATGTTGCTCATGTTCGAAAGGGCTGCGAGAGGTGGCGTCTCGATGATCTCCCACAGATATTCTGAAGCTAACAATCCCTACATGAAAGAAGGTTTCGATTCAAAACGATCAAATGAATACATACAGTATTGGGACGCTAATAATCTGTATGGTTGGGCTATGAGTCATCCTTTACCAATTGGAAATTTCGAATGGGTGACGGAACCAGAAGAGATGCAAAAATGGAGAGACTATCCTTGCATTTTAGAAGTCGATTTGAACTATCCGGAAGAATTACACGATCTACACGATTATCCACTGGCTCCCGAACGAATGGAACCGAACGAAGGAGACGAGGAAAAACTCATTCCCAGTTTATTTAACAAACGTAACTACGTCGTCTACAGCGAGAATTTGAAACAATACGTTGATTACGGGATGAAATTAGTCGACATACATCGCATCATTCGATTCGACGAAGAGCCTTGGATGAAAAAATACATCGATCTCAACACGAATCTCAGAATTCGAGCCGAGAACGATTTCAAAAAAGATTTCTTCAAACTCATGGACAACTGCGTGTACGGTAAATCGATGGAAAACATCAGGAAGAGAACCGACGTTCGACTCGTCACGTCTGAGAAAAAAGCTAAAAAATTAGTGGCGAAACCCAATTACAAACACCGAACCATATTCAACGAAAATCTAGTGGCCTTTCACATGCAAAAGACGCACCTGAAGTTCGACAAACCGTATTATCTCAGACCGATCATCTTAGATATCAGCAAACGATTGATGTATGAGTTTCACTATGATTACGTCAAACGAAAATTTGGTGATAAAGCCAAACTACTGTTCACCGACACGGACAGTTTAGTTTACGAGATAGAGATGAAAGACGTCTACCGAGATATATCTCCGGACGTGACCGCGTGGTTTGACACGAGCAATTATCCCGTCGATCACCTGTCCAACATTCAATCGAACAATAACAAGAAGGTGTTGGGTAAATTTAAGGATGAGAGTGGCGGTAAACAAATCGTCAAATTCGTAGGCTTGAGACCCAAACTGTATGCTTATCGTGTAGAAGATGAAGAGATCAAGAAGTGTAAAGGGATTAAAGCATGCGTGGTGAAGAAAAACATCTCTTTCCAAGAGTATAAAGATTGTCTGTTAGGAGGTGGTACGGTGTATAAGACTATGAAATCGATTCGAAGTGAAAATCACAACTTGTATACCGAAATAGTCAACAAGATTTCGCTGACGGCCGACGACGATAAGAGATTCATGTTAGATGATAAAATAAGCACTTTGGCAATCGGACATTGGACTTTGGATCTAATTAGAGACGATATGAATGTGGATGATAAGATTCCAGATATGATTGTGGATGATAAGATTCCAGATATGATTGTGGATGATAGGATTCCAGATATGAGTAAGGATGATAGGATTCCAGAAAATCAAGAGGAATTAGACGGATTTGAAATTATAGAAATCGATAGAGACATCGAGAGAGTTAGTTTAAAAAGAAAAAGAAAAAAAAACAAAAAAAACGTCATTTTAGTGAATTATAATAAAATAAATAAATAAAAACAAAATATATACGCATTTATGAATAAGAAAATAGAGATATCCGTAGAAGGTGTCGTCTTACCTAACGAACCCCTATCCAACATCGATCTGTCGTATGCGGTGAAGGATTTGAAAATTAAAGATTTTCTAGGTGTGTTTTCCAGAGATGCCTTGCCGAAGAGAAAACCTCGACAATCGGAATGCAGAATTTTAAATCTAGACGATTTATCGGGTGAAGGCACTCACTGGGTGGCATGGTTCAAGAACGGGAAGAAGAATTATTATTTCGACAGCTATGGAATCTCACCGCCGAAAGAAATAAAGAACTATTTCAACAAATCGATAGTTCGTTACAACATGGAACGAGTGCAATCACCAGATCAAGTGTTTTGCGGTCACCTGTGTCTCTTCGTTCTCAAGAGATGGTCTGGAGGAGATCGGTTTCAAGACATTCTCAATGATTTACATTAGAGAGAGATTTTTTTTTATAGTATATATAAAGATAAAAAAATTATTTTAAAAAATTTTAATCGAATAAAAACGAAAAATAAAAATAAAATAATTCATTTTTTAATAAACTGCGTTTTGAAATATATTTTTAAAAAAAAACAAAAAATCCCAAAACAACATGCCAGTCGATAAATTTGGTAGAAGTGACAACGAAAAAGTCAACCTAAGAAAGAAGAGGAAGACATTCGAAGTCAACGATGGTTACGACATTGCCAATTTGGACGAACGTTACGTTCGGAGATACGAACCTCGAGAGGAACCTTTGAACATGAACGATAAGAAGCTCTACAATCTTCCCGAGCTGATAGATCTCACAGATGCTGCGACTAAAAAATACGTCGACAGGGGGGACACCGATTTCGAACGAATCATGCTAGATAATTACGTGGATAAAACCATGGCCGATGCTCTCGATCTGAAATCCAAATGTTTGGTGAATGTCGCGAATCCCATAGATCCCACTGATGTCGCGACCAAGAAATACGCAGACGACTCTCACGTGAGATTCAGCAAACACCTGAGAAATAGATACGTTCAGAAAACGATGCACTCGGAATTGAACGCCAGTTCTAACAAGATAACGAATGTGGCCACTCCCACGAATCCCAAGGAAGTGGCGACCAAACACTACGTAGATCTGGAACAGAGACAGTCTGACAGACGAGAAATGAAATCGGATCTGAATGTGGGATTCAACAAGATATTGAATCTGTCGAAGGTTGACGACACGGATGCGGACTCAACCGCGGTCAACAAGGTCTACATAGATTCTGCCATGATACAATCACAAGAATACCTAGAATTGCAAGTGGACGATCTCTACCTGAACAAACAATCTGGCGGAACCATGGAAGGTGGTATCGACATGAACGGTGAGAATTTATTCGGACTCAGTCACAATCCCGAATTCGATTCCAGAGCAGTCAGCAGGAAGTACGTGGACGACAACTCGATCTGGAGGAAGGGCGGCATCATGGAAGGTAAACTAGACATGGGTGGACACGTGCTCACGAATCTACCGGATCCCGTGAACATGACAAATGCTTGCACCCTGATTTCGGTGGTGGAGAAAGTCAAATATGCTAGACAATTGATCACCGTGTGGGCTGAGGAGGCCGGCACCTTAGATGAGGGAAAAGCTGAGTGGTCTTTCGGAAATGGAGGTAGCGGATCGAAACATGGTCAGGTGGGATATCCCATGCCACTTAGAGGTGAAATCCTTTGAATGAGTCTGGCTTCCTCGGATTTGAATGGTGAATGGAGTAGAGAGCGATAAGAGATACAGCGTCGAAAAGACTGAGAATCAACACGCGAATGTTAGCACGTTCGGCACGCCTCTCAAAGTGAATGCTGGAGACAGGATTAATTTCGTTATGAAAACCAATAATCCGGAAGCCGCCACTCTCGTGGTGAGTCTACTGATCGAACTAGTTCCTTTGAACAAACAGTGAACACGTGGAAAATAATGAATTAAAAAAAAATAATGTGTGATTTATTAAAAACAAAAAAAAAAGTAATGAGATTTAGAAAGATGTTCAATCTTTCTAGATCACATTACTTTATTTATTTTTTTTTGTTTTTTTTTGTTTTTTTAATAATTACTCATTACTTTTTTTATTTTTATTTTTTTTCACACAAATCTCTCATCGAATGATCGACATCTTATTTCCATCCGATTCAAATTGTAATTCTCTGTCTGACAGGACCAGGGTGAAGGCTTCAGTTTTTCTCGGCATGTTCCTATCGAATTGCATCTTGATCTGAATGTCTAAGACGCTACTCTTGAATCGTTCACTGTGTTTACTGACGTCGAATACGAACATGGGATACGTCGACTTGTATTCGCCGGGAGATATGTTAGGATTGCTCACCAATTCGTCTAGACCGTGATACTTCTTTCTAAAATCAGCGGCGTCGCCGTACAATCTGCAGAAATCATTCTTGTCGAACGACGTATTGTAATCGATTGCTGGATATCTCATGGCATTCAGAAACACTTGCATGTTTCTCAAATGGCAGTGATCGAACAGCGATGCATTCTTTTCCTGAGACCCATCCCTATCGGTCTGAAATGCAACCACGATGAAACGCGATCTCTCGGAAGCGGATTTCACCGTCAATCTCCAATCGAAGTGATTCGTGGAGAGAGGAATGCTAGCTGTGTCACACTGTCTCATTCTAAATCCCACGGGTAATTTACTCTTGGATTCTATGATCTTGTAGAGACGTGCTTTTTCCACGATCGAAGGCTCCATGTGCGGAACAAACCAAGATATCTTGTGTAGAGTTATCTTACCCACATCGGTCGCAGTGAGTCTCACTATTGCATCATTGTTTCCTTCTCGAATCAACGTCAGATTGTGTTTGAATCCATACATGATCTTGTTGTAATCATCAGCAAATCCGAAGATGTGTTTCAAAGGTATCCTGAACGAAAACGTTCCTTTAGGTCTGGACGTCTTGACAACGTAGTCGAATATCAAGGTGGCACCGGCGCTAGCAGGGCCGACGGTGGCTTTCACCCACAACTGATCAAGTCCTCTGGATTTCGAAAAATCATCAGGATACGTCAAGAGTCCGAACATCGTGGTGGCCTGACCGGGATGAAACACAGATTCTATCTCTTGTCCGGGTAGCATGTATTTTATATTACTGAATAGATGCATGATGCCATTATTGGCTAGGGTAACCATGTCATCGTCAGCGTAGTCACTCCCATCTTCCTTGGTGAGACGTCCCTGCACCAGTATGTAACTCTCGCTAGGATGTATGAATAGATCTTGAGTTTCGACGTTGATTCTTATCTCTCCCACATTGTTCAAACTCGTTCCGGTTACCGGTTCGTATTCGTGAACCTCATATTCTTGAATACTTTCATCTTTCACTATACTTTGTGCTATATCTAGTATATTTGTCATTTTTAAAGGATTTTTTGTTTTTTTGTTTATTAATTAGCTTGCTTTTTTTTTATCTAAAAAATAGTTTTTAATTATTTTTTTTTTATTATTATTTTTTTCTCTCCTATATATATATATATGTGTAAACAAGAAAATGTTAAAGAGAGTAAATAAAAGAAATTTGTTTTCTTATCAAAACTTTGTCTTCTGTAATTGTTGTTCATAAAACTTTCCGATGATCTCTTCTCCATCCAAAGCTTCGATTTCATAAGTCACCGGATCAGTGTGAAATATTTTGATTATCATGAAGATTTCCGAGGTCCATCGAGGAGTATAACCCTTTTCAAAGTGCTTCTTATAAGCATAGATTCTCACTCGATCACCGACCGCAAATTTCGGTGTTCTAGACTTCTTCCTAATCTTAGATCTTTCAGGATATAGATTCGTGTAGACCCGTTTTTCATTTCGAGGATCGCTAGCTTCCACAGGAGTCATCTTGATCAATCTGTGTCGCGTGTTGTTGTAATCTTTGACCAGACCATTCAGATCGTATATGTATTTCTTGGTCGAATTCGCCGTGAAGTATCTGTGCATCCTTTCCTTCATCGTTCGATTCCAACGTTCCACCACGCTGGCTTTCTCTTCGTTTTCGATCGAGTAGAGGTCGACCAATCGATGAACGTGCTTGTTGTAGATTTCCTTTCCCTTATCCACCCACAATTTACTCGTTTTTCGAGAAGACGAGTCGAACACGCTCTTCAGAGCCTCGGCGATTTATTCTTCAAAGCTCTGATCCAACCGTATTTGGAAAACACGTCGATGACCGTCAATAGATATTTGACACCCTCGTTCCACCTCGAAAACGATCTCATGTCGACCAAGTCTGCAGACCAAATATCATTCAAACCCTTCACAAACACCCTTCTCTTTCGAAATTTACGGACGATGGGTTTGTTTAACTCCTCGGCCAATTCGCTCGTCAATAATCGTTTCTTCTTCTTTTCTGATGTGCTTTTTTTTTTTGAATGCCCCATCCGAATCGACGTTTCGCACCGATCAGATTGCTGACCAGCGAACGTTCTATCTTCTCTCTCCTGGTCGGATTCGATATGCCTCTCAATTTCCCCAACATGTTTTTATCGCAGACGTCATTGCGAGTCTTGGTGTCGGGATGTCCGGCGTAGCACAGATCGTGATCATACGCGGCCGCGTCCACCCTATTCACAGGTTTGCTCCAAAATTTAGGAGTCGGATCGGCGTTGAGTCTCTTGTTCAATTTCGTTCTGGGTCCCATGAAACTGTGACCAGGCAGATGCATTTCGAAAGGTAGATTATTGATCATTTTATTCACGATGCCTTTACCTTTGCTCGTGTTCTTTTTTTTGACGAATCGAGTCTTGATAGAACCACACACGTCGCAAATTCCGCGAAGCATCTGTCTATCGTTTTTAGTTTGTAGTTCTCGAGAATTGCTCGTCTCGGTAACTCTCTTACACTTTACGCAATACATTTTTAAGAGTTATTTAAATTAATTTCGTTTTTATTTTATATATAAATTTAATAATTAATTAATTCTGTTCTTATTATATATATATTTTTTTTCAATCGCTGCTCTTGAGTTCTATCATCTTACTGAATTCCTCCCTGGCCTCTTTCCTCCCCTTTTCCACGAGAGAATCCTTCATCTCTTCCTTGATGATCTGACAAGTCTTGATTCTCACGGCTTCTTTCATGGTTTCGTATTTCGTTTTCTCGCCCAATATCACGAAGTATTCTCCGTCCGATATCCTACCATCTTTCAACACCATCGAGATCATTTCGGATATTGTGTCGATCTTGGAGTCGGCCAAGACGCAAATCTTGTCGTGTTTCCTCGCCTTCAGATATAATTTCCTACTCAAAAAGTTTCCGAGCGTGCTAAACAATCCGGCGGCGAGAGCCACTCCTTCTATGGTTAACACGATCGGAATGCCGACCGTGGTCGACAACAATCCGATGCTGGCCGCGTGTAAACCCATGGAAATCGTGATGAGTGTCGTGTCGATCGCGTTGACAAATTTCACAAAACGCGAATACTTCTTCTTGAGAGAATGGCGAGAATCTCTCTCTCGAGTTAGATACGTTTGGATTCTACTGATTTGATCGATGCAATACCTCTCTCCTCTTTCTTTTTCTTCTAGCGATGGTACCATTGGCAAAACGCCGTTCGGCTTCTCATCCTCGTCATCATCTAACGTCGGATACAATTTATTTCTGGTTCTCATTTTTATGTTTTTTTCTTTCTTTCTAATATTAGATAAAAAATTGATGTGTGTATTTATTTTTATTTTCTATTCTCCCTTATTTTATATCAACGAGAAAAACTTAGACGTATGCTTCATTGAACAATAATTTCATGACGCATCCCTTGTCTTCTAAAGTCAGACTTTTACGTGCCAATTTCAGTTCTTCCGAAACTGTGAGCTTGCTTCGATCCTTACAGAAGAGTAATCTCTTCCAAAACGCAATCACTTCATCGATTTGAACGCGTTCGAACGCCGGTTTGAAATACTTGACGACCATATCTTCCCTTTCCATCGACAGACACGAATGATTCTCGTGATCGAAGTCTAGGTGATCCCGACATCCGACGCATCGTTCTAACAAGAGGCGACCTAGTTGTTCATTCACGCAGAATGCGTAGGCTCTCATCAGCATTTTTAAAAGAAACCTTGCTCTAATAATCTGGGAAGCAAACATGATTTACGTATTTTTTTTTTATATTATCTATTCGATTTGATATATTTATTTTTAAATAACTATTTATTTATATATTTTTTTCTCTCCTATATATATATCAATCACTTTTTTTATTTCCTCGGGAACGTGGCAGTGGGTTTGCCGGTTCAGTAGCACCTCTTTTCCGTGTATCGTACACGAGTCGATTTCTGACGTAAAATCCGCAAATGGATTTCCGTGTATGCCTCCATAGCCGATTCTGTAGCAGCATAAAAAACGACAAATCGTGTACCTGTACACGATTTTAACACTAAATCCTATGGACGTGTATATCGATGTACGTGTACATGTACGAAATCTTGTACATGTGCGCCAGAATCGGCCTTTTATACCTACTCATAACCTATGTTTTTGAGACAAAAAAATTAAAAACTTAGTTATTCAAGATTTTTTTTTGCAAGTGTCGTCTGCTTTTCATGTTAGGTAAAGGGTTAAAAAAAGTTCTCTTGTGGGGTGTGTCGAATGTATTTAGGATACATTTGCCAGTAAACGGAGAAAAACGTGTAGAATTTTGCCCAGGAGCCAATTTTAGTCATTTTTAAAACATGGCTAAACAATTTATTGTAGTACCTATGAAGAGAAGATAGTGCTGAATATTGCTGTCAATGCAAAACACGTTACAGTACAGAAAATTGTAAATCAAGTGCGTTTGATACTCTCTATTATCCCCATATTAAATATTTTGCAGGGACCAAGTTTTCATTGGACCCATCATCTCAACGATGAAAACCCTCACCGAATTAACTTCAGAACCAGTAAGTGCAGAAATGCCACCCTGGTTCCTAAACTCTCTTATTCTCCGCTGTTGAAGAAAAATACAGTGGGACGAAAACGAAAAAAAAAACGCAAATAAGGTCTGCAAACATTGGCTTTCCCACCTCGATTCAAAGGAATTACTTGGCAGGGTATCATTATCCAACCATGTAGAATTAGGTTTTGATAATAATATCGTTAATCTGATTCTCTTTCTCTCTCGCACTCCGAAAAATTTCTCTTGAGCCGGGGGGTGGGGGGGGGTGGGGGGGGGGGGGGGTTCTTTGCGAGACGTTAAGTTGAATTTTTTTCGCATCGTCATTTTTACCTGCCCACCCACCTTTTTAGCATTTTTTATCCATCAAGTTTTAGAGTCCCCCCACCCCACCAAAAAAACAAAAACAATTAATTTTATAATTTACACCATTTGATGGTACTAATTCTTTAAGACCAAATTATATTTTACTGAATTCTATGAGAGAGTTTATGGGTTAAACTTGATGTGTCAGGATACAGAGGCGGCGGAGTCAGGGGGCACAAGGGAGTATAGGGGCACGTGCCCTCTACTTTTTCCACAGGTATATTTCGCAGTTACACAGTGAGTTAAAATGGGTGCATGCAAACGTGACAATATACATGCATTCCTGTAACATTATTTGAAATCCAAACAATATTTAGCCAAAGAATCCTACTTTCGGTCGCTTCGGTCCGTTTCTTTTACTTCAACCGTCCTCCAACCCGATGGCTGGCCGTCGGGTTGGGAGGTGAATGAAGTAGAGGAAACGGATACGGCGGTGACCACATTTCTCACACTGGGTCGAACCATGGTAGCTCTGTAAATTTGGGCCTCTCCGCTTTTATCGAGCCTTTGCCGCCCCTACCAGGACATGCAGGGATATGCTGAGATATGCAGTATCATATGTGGAAAGAAAACCAAACTATGTTCAGCTTAATGATAGCCTAGTTTATTTTATCTTCAAAGGCAAGTAGTGATGAATAGTGGCAGTTTCTGAACCGTTTGGTTGTTAACTCAGTTCAATTCCCACCATATCTTGATAATCATATAATTATCAATCAGAACAGTTTATGATCCACCATTTGTATATTCATGTAAGACAAGTATTTATGTCAGGTGTGCTGCTGAGTGCCCTTTTGTTAACTATTAAAATCCACATTTGATTGCGACAGCCAGAGAGTTGATGAAGATGCAGTAAAGAACCATCCTACAGTACGTGGAGAGTGTATTATTACTAAATCACCCGCAGAGTGGAGATTCCACCCAAGCAATAATTGAAAACTTGTTGCAAAGCATAACAAGCACAAGCAAAGTTTCAGCCAATGGACCTCCGAGTTAAACCCGGAGGTCCATTGGCTGAAACATTGCTTTTGTTTTTGGTCAATATATACAAAATTTGAAAGTTATAGTTTGGGTGATAACTCCGCTCCGCGGGTGATTTAAGAATGGAACAACATCCTACAAAGGACCACCAGGAACCTGATTGGGAGCATGAGAAGGCGTTGTCAAGCTGTAATTAACAGTAATGGGTCTCATACTCGATATTGAACCCATACCTGTTCGCTCAGTCAACTTTTTGGCAAACTGAAAAAATTTCCTCTTTTACCAATAATATCGATTTTCCATGGTTATCGTATTCAAAAGCTAAAAAATAATGTCAAACACAAATAAAATCTTAGTTTCTGTACTTAAAATCATTAAAGATATAATTAAACAAAAAATATATACACTCTTCATTACAATATTTCAACTAAAACGTAAAACAGGTAGTTGGATATACTTGGTGCTTAGCAAATTTTGAGTAGTATATTTTAGTGATCACAGATCGTTTTAGACGATACGTGTAGTAGATTCCGTGTCGTAACCAGACTGTTTTTATCGCAACCAAGGCTCTATATGAGAATTTTATTGCATTTTACAGTTTTCCTAGGTAGCTTCATGGTGATCGGTATTTTACTTTGAAAGACGTGTTCTAAAAGGAACTCTCTAAGATTACTCAGACTCAGAAAGTACGCACGACACCCTATCAACCAATGGGAAACGGATCAGCAGAAAGGTTTAACTAGGGTTTCATAAAGATGATGGCAACCACGGAGGACCACAATAAGTCGGACTGGAAGCCATATGTTGCACCATAATTCTACTCGAAATGATGCAACATGATTCCCAAGAAAATATTTCCTGTTATTTGGCACCCGCGGCATTGTGCGGACGCTTTTCTTCGAACCTTTTCCCGGAAGTGATAAAACAACTAGTAAACGTAACTACGAAACCATTTGGAGCTCGCTTATTATAGAAGGGTAGCTTAACAGAAGAAACGTTACTTGGTGGATAAAAACACCAAATTTGGAATGCAGAATCTTTTCATGGTTTCATTTAATATTAGCTTAGAATCCATGTTAAACCTTTCGGTCTTTGTTTGTTTCTGTCCTCACATAATAGGGAGAGCTATAAACGTCCTCTTGGAAGTACTTTTAACCCTTTACTCAACGTAACGGCCATAAACCGGCCAGCACTATTCACAAAAATCGCCAATTAATTTTCATTATTTTTTCTTTTTTTGTCTCAAAAACACGTTATGACCCCTCTTTGGAACGAGCTCGTTGACTATTGGCAGGACCCTGGGCAGGACCCCGGAAGTGACGTCATGTCACGTGACATGGTGGCACCATGTATGGTTGCCATGGTAGCCCGCGTGAGCGGCCATCTTGTGACGTCATCTCCATAGTGATACGTGGTGTTAGTGCGCATGCGTAGCGCGTTTCCGTCACCAATTTTGTTTACTGGAGGCCGCCATCTTGGTTTCTATGGTAGCACGCGGTTGCTATGTGACCTAAAACCTTCTTATAGGACAGGAGTATGTTCGGAGGGAATGTTCCTTTGTACAAGAGTAATTTCCCGATTCGTAGAATTACCCAAATAATCTCGACAATCCCTCCTGATCACCAAAAGGACTTTATTAATCACGGATTTCCCATTTTATCGGCTTAGCACGTAGTGTTATAGTACCGAGTGACCCAGGGGTAAGTTCGATTGAACTAGAGTAGTTTTTCTGGTTCGGATTTCCCTCAGAATCCTTTTTAGGACCGCCAGACCATGGCTTATAATAGTAGCACGTGGTGCTATAGTACTGAGGGGCCCTTTGGGTTATAGCCAACTGATAGACAACCTCCATGAAAGCCTATATCATTCCTAATGCCTCAACAGAAATGAGGCTAAGAGGGATAGTAGAATAGACCTCAATGGGGGCTTTTCTCATAGCCCCCATGGCCTCATACGACTAAAGTGGTGTCGAAGGCCAGACGTTTTTTCAAAAAGGAGTACTGAAATTGGGATCCCAGGGGCTATGGCTGTTAAATACCGAGATGAGGCTAAGAGGGATAGTAAATTAGACCTCATTGAGGGATTTTTCATGGCCCTCATAGCTCAAACGAAATGAGGCTAAGAAGGATAGTAAATTAGACCTCATTGATGGCTTTTCTCATAGCCCTCATGGCCTCATACGACTAAAAAGGGGTGTCGAAGGCTAGACGTTTTTTCAAAAAAGGGTGCTGAAATTGTGGCCCCAGGGGCTATGGTTGTTAAATACCGAGATGAGGCTAAGAGGGATAGTAAATTATGCCTCATTGAGGGATTTTATCATGGCCTCAAAAGAAATGAGGTTAAGAGGGATAGTATATTAGACCTCACTGATGGATTTTCTCATGTCCTTCATGGCCTCATACGACAAAAAAGGGATTCCACAGAAGGTATTCTCGATAGGTATCCTCAAATAATACAGTCTAGGTCATAGGTATCCTCAAATACAGAAATGAGGCTAAGAGTAGTATATGCGAGTCACTCGTTCGAGTAAATTCTCTATGGTTTATTTGCTCGGTGGGATTCGAGTAGTTCGAGCAATGACTTATCAGTAACTACTCGATATATTCTTGGCATTAGAAATGATATAGGCTTCCATGGAGGTTGTCTATCAGTTGGCTATAACCCAAAGAGTCCCTCAGTACTATAGCACTACGTGCTACTATTATAAGCCATGGTATGGCGGTCCTAAAAAGGATTCTGGGGGAAATCCGAACCAGAAAAACTACTCTAGTTGAATCAAACTTACCCCTGGGGTCACTCGGTACTATAGCACTACGTGCTTAGCCGATAAAATTGAAAATCCGTAGTAAATAAAGTCGTTTTTGTGATTTGGAGGGATTGTCGGGTTTATTTGGGTAATTCTACGAATCGGGAAATTACTCTTGTAAAACGGAACATACCCCTGTCATATAAGAAGATTTCAGGTCACATGGCAACCACGTGCTACCATAGAAACCAAGATGGCGGCCTCCAGTATACAAAATGGACGACGGAAACACATATCACCCTCATAACACCACGTATCAATATGGAGATGACGTCACAAGATGGCCGCTCACGCGAGCTACCATGACAACTAAACATGGCGCCACCATGTCACGTGACATGACGTCACTTCCGGGGTCCTGCCAATAGGGGACGGTTACCTCATCTCCTACTGCTCATGTGGTCACGCTGAAAAGGTCTCGCGTCGGTAAAATGTGTACCTTTGGATTGGGGAAAAGGATGCTAGAAGTGTCGTGTGTGAAATGGGATGAGTCATCGGACGATAATATATACGCTGGGAACACTTTCGGTTCAAGTTGGAGAGCGAAGCCACACGGTGAGAACACTGGACATCGGTAGAAAAGTAGCTGCGTTTCAGTCCGTTTGGTGCGCATTCAATTGACCGCGAGACCTATTTGAGTAGATAATGTCTTTTTATTGGGGTGTACTTCATTTCAGTTACAGTGTATGGACAGGATTTCAATGACTTTAGAAAACGTTTCTCGACGGGTATTTTTTGTAAAAACAAAAAAAAATCTTTACTCGTGATAATTAATAAAAGTAATATTTTATTCAACGTTGGGAAGTAAGGGAATTCCAGGGGAGACAAATAATCTTTTGGTAATAAAATCGCTGCTAATAAATAGGTTTTACAGCTGTTTACAGCAGAAGTACTATTATCAGCTAGGCAACGCGCATGCCCACATGGCTACTCATCGTGTGTCGAAATAGGACTTACACACCAATTCCTTTGTCTTCTCCGGGTTGGTAAGAGACATGAAATACCCGATAGAACAATCGACTAGGTGTTGACACATGTACTCACTTACCATACTTGGGTCCGTGCGTTTTGTGAATTGGCGTGTAAGTAATTTCTAACCTCGCTGTCGGTAACCGTATTCATGAGTTTAAGGGGTCGTCCAACCTAACTTTGGTCAATTTGTTGACATTTTTCCCAATGCATCAGAAGAAGATAAGAGAAGTAAGGAAAGGCAAATTATGTATCAAAATAATGAGTAAAGTGCATAGAAAAGATACATATAATTTTTTTCATGAAAAAAGTGAATTTTATGATTTTGAAGAAGATTAATTTGCCAATGGCGTACGTAACGAACCTGTAAAACCACAAAATAATCAGTAATTCGAAAGCCTTGTCCTCAATATAATGATAACATACTACAGACTCGGAGAAAGCATTTTTTGACACACAATCTGGTGGGTTTTGATGTTTGAATGTAACAACACCAACATAAATTTTGGATGTTCCGGATGTGACCATGTTTCAATGATGTTTTTCCGGTCATGTGATTACGATGTGGTTCTTGCAGAAATACTCAATTTGGGCAATCGTAAGAATGCAAGGACGTGATCACGCCCTTTATTTGTTCTAGACAATGTATTAGCGGATTTGCAAACAGGTGACAGCAAATACTTGAGCTGTTAATGTCATAACTGCAAAATATGGTTCGAAATTCCCTCTCGTGTTTACAGGTCGTCTGAACTTTTTTGTTGACAAAAAATCAGAATTATTGCGTACCAGAAAGACAACATGAACCACTTGTAAAAAAATAACCGAGTGTATAAAATCGGAACAATACACCGGAACAATACACATAAAATAAGGCAATATTCATAACAAAGTAAGCAGAATGCTTCAGAAATCACTTTTTCACGAAGTATATTCCAAGTGACCTAGAACTATATTGAGCGTCTTGATTTCCCCCGATGTTGCGAAGTTATTTACTTCCTAGTAACCATGGAATTTGTCGCGGCTGTCTTTGATGTCTGCAAAGGACCGATTGAAGATGGGTTGAAAATGATGCATTTGCGCTTTTAAATAAGGTGCGCTTGGACGATGCTGAGAATTCAGTTTTTTCTTGCAACCAACCATACTAACACAAGCGTCGATCAGTGTCTTTTGTCATCGTTTTACACTGACAAATGTGACAAATCTCCTTCACCGGAAACCATCCTCCAATTTGCATATCACAATAAACATAACCGCTGTCACTGAGTGTCAGCGTGGCCGTGTGGTCAAAACCGAAACGAATTATCGAATGCACGGTCAATATTAGCTGCAATTGGCTTTTAAACAAATGAAATACACGAAATATTCGCAATTTCTTCATTATCCATGCCGAGTTACTTTTTAACCAGACCACATGCGTTCAGTTTCGTTTGTCGGCATCAAATTGATATTGTTTGTGGTAATTAAACAGTACGAGAAGGCGAAGGAAGCCAAATATTTCCCATCATCTATTAATTAATTAAAATTGATAATTTCTTTTATTTTACTGAAATTATGAATTGATAAGGTGGGTGTGATGCGATTATTATGCCCCAGACTTGGAAGTTGGAAAATCAAAGGTGCATCTAGGGCCGTGCAATGGTGACCTCTGTCCTCTTAATCTTAGTCTTACCATTCATCATTACATGTACCAACATTCTCCCTTGTATCTCAACCATTGCTACTCCAATTTGAAGGATATTTGGTTTTGTGATTGAGCATCATGGGGAAACAATGCCTGTGTAGCTGCTGTAGCATGTGTTTCTTCCCACATTTTTTCAGAGTTGTGGTACTTTTTCACTCGTTTGAGTTAGAAAATCTTGTTTATAACTAGTTGATTTGTTACAATTTGTTGCAAAGTGCCTGCTAATACCCTCAATTGTATTGCTACAGAATTTTCTGGTGAAAATTTTGTTCCTATTACTTATCAAGCAACAACCTAATGAATATTCTGTATAAAGCCAACAATCTGATGTTTGACACTTTTATCGGAGCTGTTTTGAAGGCTTATGGAACTCAAAATGTTGATTATGGCAAGACTTTTCTATTCACCCATTAATCGATAAATTAAGTGTTATAGTTGGAAGTAAGAAGCATGAAAGGTCAAGAACTAAAAGTCTAAAAAGAATGTTTTGCAATGTAACATGATTTTTGCAGATACACTTATTTGGAGGGTGGAACATGTGTGGCCAGGATCTTCAAAAAGAAAAAAAAAGAGTTAAACTTTGAGAAAAAAGGCATATGCCTTGAGTGCCGGAGGTAGAGTCATACAAGGAAGAGAGCCCCCCTTCCGGGAGATTTTTTGTATCAAATGGAGCTCACTTGTCACCTTTTGGGGATTGCTTTGTGTACTGCGTTCTTAAAAAAAATATGTGAGACCCTCTGGATGTGCCCTTCTGATCTCAATATGCCAATAAGCCTCCTTGGGGAAAGTACATGCAATAATGGTTATGTAAGGTTGATTTGATGTGTTTTGAATAACAATGTACTTTAAGTACATTAGATGGTTTATTGCAGTGACAAGTTACAGTTACCCTTATTTTTTCTCCAACAGATATCATGAGTGTATTGGTGTCCAAGAGTAAACAAAGCTATTATACTTATTGATAAACCAGGCAAATTTAACAATTTAATCACTATCAAATTGATGCATGGGATAAAAGGGGTTACAGTGCAAGGGGTTTGTAAATATATTTATTCAGCTACAATGTATGACATTGCAGTGCATTCTTCATAGGAGAATATCATAGTTTCTTTCCAAACCACCACAGTAACACATTCATCTTTATACTGGGAGACACTCTTTTGTCCTTCCATACTTCTTCTGCTGGACTCCTTCAAGTTGACCTTTGTTGAACTCCCCAAATCAAAACATAAACAAAAGAAAATGTCTGCCTTCAGTCAGTGAGCACTCCACTTATAACGTTTGGTCTTAATCTTTATTACTTTCATGAATTAGGAAAAGATTTCTTCGAGTATGTACTTCAGTGTTTATAGAATGCAGCTGTTATTTTATTTTGAGGTATTTTATTGTGAAAATTTTGTTCTCTTACTTATGCCATAGCAGACTTTCAGGTGGTGCTATTTACACATGGCAGCAGTTCCATGGCAAATTTCAGTTTCCACATGTTCTATGTTTCCTTCCAAGCATTTTGGTATATAATTTATTGGGGTTATTCATTTTGGGCCTTTTTTAGACTTGAAAGAAAATTGCCTGAAATTTGACCAAAGTTAGGTTGGACGTCCCCTTAAACAACCTGCCAACGTGCTGTAACACCTCGCCGCTTAGCGGCTCGGCGTCACATACCGCACATTGACAGGTTGTACAAATTCAAGAATACCTCCACCTCAGTTAGTAACTATTACTTATTTATTGCCTGGTAGTTGGAGACTAGCCTTTTAGATGTGGTATTCATACAAAAACGTTTCCGATATTCACAATAAAAGGTCACGCATGCCTGACCTTGGGAACAATTGTCGTAACTTATTCATTTCGGGGTAGTGGGATACTGGCCTTTCATGTGGCATTCATACCAGGCAATTTCCGATGTGTTACAATAAAACCGCCCATATTGACTCAGCGAACCGGCCACGCCCGTTCTGCGTAACGCATGACATATATGACCCACAGCTACCACTCATGGGGACTTTACAGCTGACTCAACGAACATGCACAAACTCGTTCGATGATATGTAAAATTCCGATGCGCCCGTGCCGCCATAATACACTGGCTCTGTGCCTTGCACAATAAGAAGGTCACTTGGGATGCGATGCCTACTAGACAATAGGCAAGCCCGAAGCTTAATATGGCGTGACCTTAAACGCTTGGGTACACTATGGTCATGCCTCTTAAAAATAGACAAGGCCAAGACACAATAGGTAAGCGGATGACGTGGCCTGAAATGCGTGGGGACACTACATGTCATGCGGCGTAAACAATAGACAGACAATAGGGTCCATACAGTTGGAAAACAATAGTGCCAAAAGCCCTAAATAATGGGTAGGCCAACGATGTGGCCTAACACGCGTGGGGACGCCGAGTCATTGCTCTAAACAATGGTGCCAAAGACCTAACAAATTCTAAACAACAGACATATAATAGGAGAAGAATGGGTATTGTTAACGAACAACAGAAAATGGCCGCCATGGCTCTTCTGGTTTGGGTCAAAACCGCGGTCTGTACTACTACTTTATCTTAAGAAGTGATTGGATAAGATATCTTCAAAAAGAAGGAAGTTTTTACATTTCGTGGATGCATAGGTATAAATTTCAATTATTTACCTCTGACAATATTTTCATGGTTACTGGGTGTATGAGAAAAGGGATTGGTAATTTGCCAGCCGTATCAGCTAGTTGTTTGTACGTCGGAGGTGATTCCATGATTCTTCAGCCGTGGGTGGTTTTGTATCCCTGGTAGGATTTGGTCGACCGAGTCGTTATCAATGTTTCTGTTAAATGGCATAATCCAACTGCTGAGGATGTCTCTCATGTGTATGGTACAAATAAATCATGCAGAGCCACACATGTTTGTAAGTGGAACACCATGTAAATGACCTGGTGTCCGTTGGGGTGCACGGAGGAACCCAATGGCGTAGATCCAAAGGGAATCTTTTTTAAGGCTCAAGTGAAGGTGCGAGGATAAGATTGGTAACTTGTGGTCCAGGTATGGATTGGGCGGATGGCGCAAGGAAGGTTCTGGCCATTGCGATTGATGCAGTAGAACCTAATCGACACCGGCGATGTCCCGATGGACTAGTTGTTGATAAGCCATGGCTAAGATAGCTTCACTTACAATGGCAGCCGACTTGATGTCTTGCGAATTTTCTATATGCCGGGATTCAGCAGGGAAAGGCATTTGTGACCAAGACAACTGGTCTGTGATAAAATAACTGTTATTGAGGCCTGGCAAGTCTGAGTTTACGTGGGCGTGTGCCGCGTGTATGTTCAATGTGCTTGTAGCTGGCGTGAAGAGATCTGAAGAGGTTACGGATCAAACTGTGAATAACCACCAGCATGAACAGGGGGAATCTTGTTCCCCGCACGTGCAATGGATCACTTGGTGAATTGGCAGTCAGTTGTGCTCTTGTTTATGGTGAGTTGACCAGTAAAGGTCTGCGTGGAGCCTCAACTGGTCAAGACCCATACTAGTGGGAATGATATTGGACATCCCTAATTTTACAACTATTCTTGGGAAATGGATCATATGACTTGTTCAGTAGGCCCAGGTCGGACTGCATGGTTGTTGCTTTTGAACGGAAACCTCTTTTGGCGAACATACGGCATGACACTCCGCGAGCGGATTAGTACCTCCAAGGGACTAGAAGAGTGTAAAGGAGAGGAATATGTAGTCTTGAGACCACGATCAGTTGTTCGCATATTCTTGCCATGATCTTGTTGCATTGTTTATTGGTAGTTTGTTTCTGACAAGATCAGCAGAGGAAACTTCAGTGGTATTCCTAAAAAAATCTCTTGGACGACAGGTTCTCCATTTTGTGATATTGCCATGAAAAACTCCCTCAGTGAGGTTTAATTTACTATCCCTCTGAGCCACATCTCGGCATTTAACAGCCATATCCCCTGGCACCCCCAATTTCAGCACCCCTTTTTGGAAAACGTCTGGCCTTCGGCACCCCTTTTTAGTCGTATGAGGCCATGAGGGCTATGAGAAAAGCCCTCAATGAGGTCTAATTTACTATCCCTCTTAGCCGCATTTCGGTTTTTAAGGATCGTTTGAGGCCATGAGGGCCATGAAAAAATCCCTCAACGTGGTCTAATTTACTATCCCTCTTAGCCTCATTTCGGTATTTAAGGACACTTATGACCCAGCTCCTATACAGCTCTTATACAGGTAGTCTTACCAACGTCTTCCATGTCATCTCCAAAGCGCCAAGGCCGCTACTTGTCAATGGGCTATCTGTCCTATCACTAGCTTCTACAACAGTCTTGTGCCATTGCGGCACAACACTACTTCCTAGCTATACCTTCGCTCAGGCCTTCAAAATGTTCAATAAGATTGCTTCATCCCCCCCCCCCACCCGCCACCCCCCCAAACATGTACCATTTTATACGGCATTCAATGTAAAATATCTGTAAACAGGCTATATAAGGTATTCCGTAAGTGGGATTCCTTGCCGACTCCGTAACGTTGGATTCCGTTTTTTTACATAAACACTCGAGGGTATAAATAGGGGTGAAACATCCGAATTACATTATTTCACCTCTGTCCAGCAATGGGTGAACTCCATAATTGCGACAAGTGCCAGATATCCTTTATTCAACAGAAAAGTGTGTTGCGTCATAGAATATCCATCCACGGACCTAAACCCTTCCAATGTTTCAAGTGTGCAAAGATGTTCAAAAGAAGAGACCATCTGAGAAGACATGAGATGAACCACTCAGAAAAAAAGACCAATGGATCAACAGAGAGAATTTCTTGAACCAGTCGGAAACCCTTGGACACAAATTGGTCAAAGAGAAGAATGCAAACGAATAAACTAATTGGAACCAAATGGAACTCTCAAATCCGCATAACGTGAATAACCATAACCCGACCAGAAAGCCGTGGATACCAATACCTCCAACAGAAATGCCTCGTGCAGTAATGACCGGTTCAAGGAAGAAACCTGAACCAGAGCATAGTCCAGCAAGTGAAGACAAAAAATACGTTTTGGTCGAACCCAGTTTATTGGAAAGCTTACTTCATCGACAGCATTTGGTGCACAGAGAACCAAATGAGCTTGCCGCGATGGACCTGGACAGGGAAATGAGAGAAATCATAGAATCCCAAACCATGAACGAGGACGAGAAAATTCTTCAATACAACCAGATCTTACAGTGCTATAGAGAATTCTACAATAAAGCTTCACAGCCGATAACAATCTAGATACAGAACCAGTGATGACAACGGAGAGAACAAAATGAACGAAGATGAACTGTTGGGCAGAACAAGCATCGAAGAAGACCGAAGAGAACTGAATAGACTTAAAAGACTGAAGAGAATGGAGCACAACAGAGATCGAAATGAGCAGAACGAAGATCGAACACAATGAAGATAACAGAACAAAGAAACGTTGAATTATATAACAGTGTACAGAAAAGGCAATAAAATTTTAAAATATAAGAAAAGTTCTCTTTTTCATAAGGGAAGGGGAATACTCTCGAGTGTTTATGTAAAAACGCGGAATCCAACTTTACGGAGACGGCTGGGAATCCCACTTACGGAATGCCTTATATAACCTGTTTATAAATATTTTACACTGGACGCTGTATAAAATGGTACATGTTGGGGGGAATGAAGCCATCTGATTGAACATTTTGAAGCCCTGAGCGAGGGTATAGCTAGGAAGTAGTGTAGCAAGTCAATATTAATGGATGAGACATGGGGCAGAATAACCGTAGCCAATAGTAATGGTTCAAGGCCGCAGTGGCACAAGACTGCTGTAGAAGCTAATGATAGGAGAGATAGACCATTGACAAGTAGTGACTTTGGAGCTTTGGATATAAAATGGAAGACATTGGTAAGACTACCTGTATAAGAGCTGTATAGGAGCTGGGTCATAAGTATCCTTAAATACCGAAATGAGGCTAAAAGGGATAGTAAATTAGACCACATTGAGGGATTTTTTCATGGCCCTCATGGCCTCAAACGAAATGTGGCTAAGAGGGATAGTAAATTAGACCTCATTGAGGGCTTTTCTCATAGCCCTCATACGACTAAAAAAGGGGTGCCGAAGGCCAGACGTTTTCCCAAAAGGTGCTGCAATTGAGGTGCCAGGGGGTGTGGCTGTTAAATACAGAGATGAGGCTAAGAGGGATAGTAAATTAGACCTCATTGGGGGATTTCTTCATGGCCCTCATGGACTCAAACGAAATGAGGCTAGTAAACTAGACCTCATTGAAGGATTTTCTCATGACCCTCATGGCCTCATACGACAGAAAAGGGATTCTCCAGAAGGTATCCTCGATAGATATCCTCAAATAATGCAATACCAGGTCATGGGTATCCTCAAATACCGAAACGAGGCTAAGAGTGTGCGAGTTACTCGTTCAAGTAAATACTCTACGACTTATTTGCTCGATGGGATTCGAGTCATTCGAGCAATGACTTATCAGTAACTACTCGATAGATTCTTGGCCTTAGGAATGATATAGGTTTTCATGGAGGTTGTCTATCAGTTGGCTATAATCGAAAGGGGATCCTCAGTAACACACGTAATAACCTATAGCACTACGTACTACTATTAAAATCCATGGTATAATGGTCCTAAAAAGGATTCTGTGGAAAATCCAATCCAGAAAACTACTCTAGTTCAATCAAACACCCCTGTTGTTTGAGAAAAAAGCCCAATCTGGAGTTTCATATCAAATAAAAGTTGTTTTTCATGAATATGGAGGGATTGTCGGATCGATTTAGGTAATTATACGAATCGGGAAATTACTCTTGTACAATGAAACATACTCTCCTAACATGTCCCTCCCCGCCCCATTGCAGAAAATTGGGTAATATAGCAACCACGTGCTACCATAGAAACCAAGATAGCGACCTCCAGTATACAAAATGGCCGACGGAAACACGTATCACCAGGGAGCGCGGTGGCTCAGTAGGTAGAGGTGCAGGTTGCAAGCCGAGAGGTCCTCGGTTCGAATCCCACCTGCGGCAACCGCGTTGTGTCCTTGGGCAAGACACTTCATCTCCATTGCCCGCATGGGGGCACGATGACGCCGTGTACTAACGCGTACTGCACGTCGATGGTACGCATGTCTTCAACCAATCTAACCCTGCCTGTGCCGCAGTGCGGAGTTACGATGTTGGGGAGCTGGCAGCTGCTCGTCGTTGCTCGGTGGTTCTCTCCGGGTACTCCGGCTCCCTCCACCCGTAAAACTGTCACGGTCATGATTAGCCATTGTGCATAAATATGTGACCTTAAACATCAATAAATAAATAACACGTATCACCATAACAACACGCGCTGCGCATGTGCACTAGGACCACGTATCACTATGTGGATGATGTCACAAGATGGCCGCTCACACGGGCTACCATGACAACCAAACATGACGTCACTAGGTCACGTGACTATAACGTCACGTATGAGATCCCCCAATAAGGGCCGATCCATCCCTCCCCTACTACTATCTCTTAATAATGCGATTTGGGGCACCTCAGCACTTTTGGGATTTCTCTGGTCCCCAATTTGGGAAGGTCCGGTACCCAATTTTAGTAGCAATCTTCATGAATCTATTTGTGCCACCCCACAATGCATGAATGCGATTTTGAGCAACTCAGCACTTTTGGGTCCACCTGGTCCCCCAATTTTGGGAACGTCCGGTCCCCATTGTTGGTGGCAATCTTCATGAATCTATTTGTGCCACCCCACAATGCAGTTTATTTAGCGAAAATCGCTTAATAAATGCTAGTTTGAGCAACTCAGCACTTTTGGGGTTCCCCTGGTCTCCAGTTTTGGGATGGTCCGGTCCCCAATTTTGGTCTTCATGAATCTGTCTGTGCCACAATACAGTTTATTGAGCGAAAATCAGTTGACAGCGAATGTCGGATAAGGAATCGGGAATAAGTAACGGTTGTCACCTCACTCGATAAGATGCCCAGACATCCTATAAAATTATTTTATTTTATTTTATTTGATGCTGCGCGGACTGCTTGTAATACGTTCCCCCTTGCTCGAACGACCTCGTCGAGATAGTTCCAGTGAGGGGTCACACGATATGGTTTGTTGCAGTCTTTTTAAAAATATATTTTTACAGCTGCTTAATTTGAAAATTAGGCGGGTGGATGCGGCAGATTCGTCCGATAAAAGTTTAACCCTTTACCTAATCTGAAAAGCAGACGACACAAAAATTCTTGAATAACTAATTTTTTCATTTTTTTTTGTCTCAAAAACATAGGTTATGACCCCTCATTGGAACGAGCTCGACGAGCTCGTTCCAATAAGGTATCGTAACCTATGCTTTTGAGACAAAAATGAAAAGAATAATGAAAATTAATTGGCGATTTTTGAGAATAGCGCTAGTCGGTTTTGGTCGTTACGTTGGATAAAAGGTTAAGCACACAGGTCATGTCGTGTCGCCGCGAAAAATTTTAACACTGTTCCTCGGTTTACAGAAGGAGGTGTTGGTTTTGTTTTTTTTTTGGGGGGGGGGGTCCGTTAAAATCCAGACCGATAGATTTCCAGGACACGTACGCGTCTTTTTGTTCATGCAGGGGCGTCACTAAGGGTTGGGAGTGGGGGGAGGGGAGGGAGGTTCCCCTCCATACTTTTTCCAGTCCTGAAAATTTCGTTTGGATTAGAGTGTGAGATATCAAATCGCCCTTGCTAGTAGTGATCTTGTACTTTCACAAGACTTGATTTGATCCTCGGACTTGTCACATCCACATTGGGTCATGAAATCGTTGTCTGAGGTATCCGATTGGGCAGATTGGGGCCCAACATGACCTATGCGCCAGGATGCGGAGTACTCTCTACGTGTTAATTAAATAAGAAATTGCACCATGATTATCCCTTTGCCTAACACGAAAAGCAGACGACACTTGCAAACAAAATTCTTGAATAACTAATTTTTCTCATTTTTGTCCCAAAAACATAGGTTGTGACACCTCATTGGAACGAGCTCGACATAACCTATGTTTTTGAGACAAAAAATTAAAAAATAATGAAAATTAATCGGCGTTTTTTTTGTGAATAGCGCTGGCCGGTTTTCCCCGTTACGTTAGGTAAACGGTAATACAGTACAAGTATATTTTATTTATACAAAAATAAATATTCATGCAGTTTCTGAATTATAATCCCCACTGACTTGTTTTGTTTGGACCGACGCTTGACATGTATCCAGACATATTTGTTCATGTTGAAGCTGTTTTCATTTATTGAATCATCGTACCAAAACCCAGGCAACATTTAACACCCCCACACATCTTGGAAAAAAAAGTACGTTTACCCATAATTTTTTACATCATAACTTCAACGTCGCCACAGAGTCCCCCAAACCCCGCCACTCCACCTCCACGCCCCCCCCCCCCCCCCTCCCACACACAAACACAATGCTCGAATGCATTCATCCGAAACCAATATTTCTTATCTGGAACACTGTCGCCGTAAACTAATCAAGAACAGCAAAAAGGGAAAGGGTAAGAATATTTTCGCGTGAGAGGCGAATATGACCGGAGATATAGTACCGGAGAGCATATCTCATAATGTCCGAACTATTTAGAAATGCACTCGACAGCAAGCAGAAAAAGATTAAAATTCTCAGCTCAAGTAGGAATCCGTTAAAACAACCTTGGAGAAATGTGACGCTCAATATCAAAACGAATTCCCACTTGAGCTGAGAATTTTAATCATTTTCTACTTGCAGTCGAGGGCATTTCTATATTGTTCGGACATACGAAATGCACTCCGGTCCTGTATCTCCGGCCATACGACCACAGATTTTCACCAGATCTGCTTCCTTTCTTCTGCAACCTCTATGGTTTAGAAAAATGTAGGTTTTTGGCATCAAAATTCAAACTTTTCTGCACAGGACATAGGAGTAGTTTCCCGAGCCAGCGAGCGAACCCATCACACATTTATAGGTAGGTTCAGGAACAATTAACACTTTCAATCCTGAGTTACAAGGGAAATGTCGCCATACGGCATTTGTCCTTGTTGCAAAACTTCCCTTAACGCCGGGTAGAATTATGGTCGGCCTAGGGAGAGGGATGCGAAGGTCCTGACTGTAGATATATATCAATGAGTGAGGTGCCATTCTATGACAACCGCCCCAGTACCCCCCCCCCCCCCCCCCCACCACCACCACTGTCAAGTTTGAAATGCTTTCTACGAAGAGGTGCCAACAATCCACCCACCGTCATGACGTGGCCAACAAAACAAACTGAATACTTACTCTTAGAACTATATACTTGTTAGCACTTCTTGTCCGCTTGAGAAAATAATACATCGAACGGTTTGGTTGGTGTAAACAGTAGTGTGATTACAAAAAAGCGGACGGGAAATTTCGATCGGATTGCGACTTGATCGCGATTCTGTCGAAATCCCCTGTCCGCCTTCGTCTCCACAACACTTGGATCTCACTGACGAAAAGCAATGCGAAATAAACACAATTCTAATGCTATTTTCTTCTGTTTGTTTTTTCTGTATTCAGTCTTGAGTTTGGAATATTTTATTTATGAAATCTCGACACAGTCACCCACTGATGTAAGATGTCGCGATAAGATCGCAGTCCAATCGAGAAAAAGACCATTCTTGCGATTTTGTTGATTTAGTGTTAGCTCTAAACCTACCGAGTAATTTTTAAATATTTTTCATCAAATCTAGTCACGGCTGCTGTGAAGCAGCCATGACCAGATTTGATAAAAAATTAATTAAAATTTGACTCAAAAAATCATTGGTAAAAAAATCTATACAATTCACAGAGGAAAATTATGTTGAATATCCTAATATCCTCAAATTTTACTCATTGTAATGGCAAGAGATTTCTTGTCCGGGGCAGGAATATCCTCCAGCTGCATGCAGGGACGTAAATCACGGGGATGTGCGTGTGTGTGTGTGGGGGGGGGGGGGGGGGGGGGGGGGCAAAAAAAAATATTCAGATCTTCTGTTCGCAGGGCAGCAGGTAGGGCAGGTTACCCGGCTACCATGGTCCGCGGTCCACGCAACTACTGCCCTGGAGAGGAATTATTTGCCAGAATGTTGCCCTGCCTAACAGAATAGAGCTGGACAGCTAGGGCACGCTGGGCACCTGATATATCATGGCCTTGTACAACTTCCATCTGAGTTCATATGCCCTGTTACCCACGTAAAAGGAGGACGGGTGTCCTTGTACATAAATTCAACAATTCTATTTAGAATATAGGCCTATTCAATTATCTTCCTGTGTGGAGTGCCCTATCCTACAGGGCACCTGATATCATATGATATGTACTGTTGAAAGCACTTGAAAAGGTGATATATATGCAGGGCAATAAACGCAGACAGTAGGGCAGAATGATGCCCACTCCCCCCCCCCCCCCTCCTATATTTTTCGGTAGTTAGGTCCTGACTGCATGCAAGGAGTTAAATACTCGTTGTATATGACTTGAGTTTTTTCTATATTTTTTAATCTGTCTGCGCATATCCCCTTTACGAAATGGGCCTGTTGTCCGCAAACCGTTATTCTGTCTACGGGACCCTGAACCAGGTAGCATTTATTCCATTTATTTTCACACACAGCTGTAGAGGAATGACTCTCCGTTTAATGATTTCCCCCCAACTGACACAGTAGGCCTAAGCTTAGTTTCAGGGAGTAGCTATTTTTGTTGGGTTAGTGGGGTCTGGCACAAATGCGATCCACGGCCAAAGCCCATCTCTCAACACAGCCATGAAAATGAATACTGGGAGATCACCAACAGTTTATTTTGCTCTTCTGGTGTTCTTGTAATTCAGTACAGAACTAGAATCAAATGTTTAGATATTTAATTATGTCGGGTTCTTCAGTTTCTCAATAAACTGCACCCAATTCCGAGTATCTGAATAGAAAATTACAAAAAAATTATAAAAAAAATTAAGGTATCATTCTAAAATATTCGCCAACACTGCGCTCACAATCGGTTCAGTCTGTTCCCAGACCCAACAACACTGATAGACAAAAATGGCAAATTTTAACCAATATTTTAAAGAGTACGCTGCCAAATCTAAAATGTATTTCTGCCTTAAATCTTTTTTGAAAGACATAAATTACAGGTACAAATTAAATTGCATACACTAGTTTGAATAATAAAGTCCTGTATAAAAAATATTTATCTTGCGAAAAAAGACAGATAAATGGAAAGCAAAATGGCGGATAGTTGAAAATGTGTGTTTGTTGTGTGAAGTTTGAACGGTCAGTATTTTATTAACATACTCGACCACAGTAATTAGCGACTTAAAATGGACAGAAGAAACCTTAATCCACAACTCCGTGAAATTTTGTTCGGTGCGACATCGAGTTGCATGAGATATAATTATTTGAAAGTATGCTACCTGTGTTTTTGTTTCAGTTATTCCTCGATAAATCGACTGTACAAATAATTGCACAATGCTGTTTGTTAAAGTACTTTATTTGTGTTGAAAGATAAAAGCATATAGAAAATGATAACATCAAATTATTTCTCTTGCATTAGTTCTAAATGTATTCATTTTGGATGTTTTCTATGGGTAAGAAGCACAAAACAGAAAACTTCGACTTGAAAACACAACAAAATATCTCGCGCTATTGGTGTCTTCTGAGACGTCCGTGTCGATGAGAGATATATCGGTTAATGCGCGCGCCGTCTGTTTGAGAAATATTTTCGGACGAAAATAACGTTTTGAGTTTTTACTTTCTTTATTTGAATTTTGTCAACAAGTGCAATGGCTGAAGAATCAGCAGATCCCATAACAACGAAGGCACCTGCAAAGAAGGTAAAGAAGACAACTAAGCCAAAAGTGAAGAAACCATCCAATCATCCAAAATACAGCGAGATGATAAAGACTGCGATTGAAAGTCTGAAAGAAAAAGGCGGCTCATCAAGACAGGGTATTCTTAAATATATTCTGGCTAATTTCTAATTTCAATGTTGGAAAGGATCAAAAAACTGTTGGCTTGCATTTAAAAATGGCTTTGAGGGCTGGAGTGAAGAATGGAAAGCTGAAGCAGTCGAAAGGGACAGGTGCGTCCGGATCTTTCAAGATTGGAGAGAAAAAAACTACAAAAAAGAAGGTAACGAAGAAACCAAAATCCCCAAAGAAACCTAAAGCCAAGAAACCAAAGACAAAGAAGCCAGCTGGAGAGAAGAAAAAGAAAGCAGCCAAACAGAAGAAAGCCAAGAAACCAGCGGCTGCTAAACCCAAGGCAACGAAGGCAAAGGCTAAACCCAAGGCAAAAAAGACCCCCAAGAAAAAGGCAGCATCTAAGAAGTAGACGCCATTGATATGGGGGTCTCATTCTGACCGTACAGTGACTTACGAAATACATTTTGTGCAAACATTAACACATGTTCAGGTTCGCATCAGATAAAGCGAGGAAAAACTTTCTCCACCCAGATTAAACTCGAGATGGGTTGAAGAAACAGGAGCCGGATTCAAAGCGAGTTGTAACTTGTGTGACGATTACAGGAGGTGTTCTATTATTTATTCATTGACCGTGCCAATGTTAACTCGTGAGAGGTGCAACTTTCCATGAAATTAGAACAGGTCAAAATACTGTACAGTTAATGTTTTAACAGACAAATCGTTGTGTAGTTATCTCTGGAATTCCCACCCCAATAGTCTAATTCAGTTTGAAACAAAGACAACACATGGGAAGTTTCAGCTAATGGACCTCCGAGTTGAACCAGAAGACCATTAACTGAAGTTTAACATGTGGTGTACGCGCTGAAACTAAGCTTGTGGTTTCATGAATTTTTCTCCAGAAATCACGTCGGGTGGAAATTCCTCTACTGGGTTCTTTTACAATGAATCGATTTCACTATGCAGCAGAGGAGACGGATTTGAATTTGCTGTCGCGAAGGTAGGTCAACCGAAGATGCCCATTCCTCAGTAGATAATTGGTATCACAACCCTTGTTCACAAATTGTTCTGCGTGTTAATCCTCTTCACACCGATGTTAAAATTTCAGACAGCAACTTTTCCCATAATGCAACTAAGAATTTAACCAATTTACCCTTGTTTGACAGAGCTCATTGAGCTCTGTCAAACAATGTTGAAATAGTTGAAATTCCTAGTTGCATTATGGGAGATATTTGCTGTTTAAAATTTGGGTTTTTTGACGTCAGTGTTGGGCGGGAATAATGAGTTACTTGTGAAAGCAGATTTTCCTGGAAAGCTTCCAAGCAAGTTCAGAAGATCGGGGAAAATGTTCATACATGTATACGTGTATATTTTGAGTTGGTTTTCTGTGAAGCGTCGCTTTGAATGTGGACCTGACATACAAACACGTGCCGTTTATCTTGGCGGTAACTTTCATTCATTCATTGTTTATAAATTATTCACCAATTCGTTTAGTGCTCTCTAGACTCAAATCCGTATTCATTCACATCACACTACAGTGAAATACCACTAAAAGAAACGAGCCGGACAAACTAATTGCAAAGCATAACTTGGATTAGCAACGTTTCAGACAATGGGCCTCTGGGTGAAACCGGGCCCATTGTCTGAATCTTTGCTTATCCAAGGTATGCATTATCATTGGGCTGTTCTGAGTGGAAACCCCACGTTTCGAGTGGTTCGGTTGCAGTCCTCTCTCCAGCACTGCATTGCCTGTCTGACAGATAATAGTGACGTCATTTGGGTATTTTACTTGCATTATAAGATCAACCGGTATCCGGTGGCCCGAATGTAACTTGTCTGATTGTATGAGTTCACGGGTTGGAGTGTGGGCGACATTTTAATCAATAGTCTGGTGTCTCGAGCTGGAAACCGACAGACTGGGGAAAAATTCAATCTAAGGGGAACAACTCTGCATTAATGTTCTCATCTCTCTTGCTTTGCATTTGAGATGGCAAGTCTTCACCAATTTGCAGGCCTGTCTTTTTAAGGAGGGCGACCGCTCTCCCTCTCATTGGCTCTCCTAAACTAAAATTTGCGATGATGTTTAAACTCCCCCCCCCCCCCCCCCTCCCCCCGCCACATACAAGGAAAGACATGAAAGTGAACTTTGTTCAATAGCGGTTTTCTCGGTCTTCGGGAAAGCCAACTGGTCGATAGTTTCTGTGAAACCCCTCCACCTGACCTCCGGAGGCCAGGCGTAGGGGTCTCGTAGAGACTTAACTGGTAGCCGTTTTGCTTACTTATCGGATACTGACTGAAATTGTATGACTATATACCTGTATACATATATACAGTACGTGGAGAGTGTATTATCACTAAATCACCCGCAGAGTGGAGATTCCACTCAAGCAATAACTGCCAATTTGTTGCAAAGCATAACAAGCACAGGCAAAGTTTCAACCAATGGACCTCCAGCTTAGACCCGGAGGTCCATTGGCTGAAACATTGCTTGTGTTTTTTGTCCATATGTACAAAATTTGAAAGTTATAGTTTAGGTGATAACTCCACTCTACGGGTGATTTAGTTGCAATCCACTCTCCACATACTGTATATACATACATAGTTCTGGTTGAAATCCTGATATGTTCTGCAAGAAGTCATTACATGGTTCAAACCTACATTGGAATTTAGATACAAAAGTCACCTAACATGGCTAGTGTACCTGACCGGGGTGTTTTGAGACAAGGCGATTGCGTAAGTTACGTGCCCAAGTACCATTTCATTAAAAGGCGTACTACAATACTACCGTGTTTCTTTACAGTACATGGGTAGTAGGGGTGGGGAAGCTTTTTTATATTTGCAAGGTTATTGTGGATCAGGGGGGGGGGTGGCTGGTCCTAACACTGATCCTCCGCTCGTTATCCTCCCCACTTCCTTCAGAGGAGTGGTAAGAGTAACGACCGGAGGGTCCAAATTAGGACTAGCCACCCATTCCCACCTGTACTAGAGACTACTTTAGGAGCTCTGTTATGTGACAGTTGCATTGGGCCAATGTATTTTTTTGCGACGGGGGGGGGGGGGGGGGGGGCAACGAAAAGTTTAGGGAGTGCAAGCCCCCTCCCCCAGCTACGCCACTGGGTAGTGGATTATTACTAAGATATCCTTGGGAGGGATTAACACTCGAATCTTGTATATACAAATATAAAACCCAGAGGTCTATTAACTGAAACCAGTCTTGTTTGTCGTGAGCTTTTCTTATAAAACATGGCTTGCTTTGCAAGTGGAAACTCAGCTGGTCGAGTGCACACTCGACCAGCTGAGTTTCCACTCGCACAGCAAAACATGTTTGTAAACCACTACACGCGTGCTGTGAATGGCCTAATACATGCATATATATATATACATATAGTCAGTAACTTGGCGAGATTATGAAGCACCGGTTGAAGCAAGTGCTGAGGCAGCTTACAATGCAGCGATGGTTTAAGTTCAGAGTGAACAGGTTTTTTAATACTAGTGCTCCACGTTTGTAGTGCTTGACATTGGTTGTTAATAGTTGAGTCTTGCTAGTTTTTAGGTTCACATGATCGAGTAATACTAGACCTTATGAATATATTTTTCTCACAGAATACCGGTACACGTAATTGAAATTATCGACAGCTCTGTGAGTAAACTCCAAGCAGTTGTCCCCATTCGTAACACTCCAATAGAAGTTTATCGAGCATTACGAAGTGAGACAACGGCTTGGAGTTTCCTCTTTGAGACGCTTTTTATGGCCCAGTAGTGGACCCAACGCCGTTGCTTTTTAAATAAATATCACGTGCTTTACGATCATGCGCAATAACCTATTTTCAATGTGGACTTCTTTTTTTCAGAAGTTTTCGTTCGAAGCCGAGATATATTTTCCACGGTGTGTTCAAATAATAAATAGTTGTCTCGAGTTCATCGCCATTGTGTACGAAATATATGAACCTTATCCACTTACTTCGTTTCGAGACGCGATAAAACTCGACTCGGATGGGCTTTAGTGATTTTGGTTGATAAATCTCGCACACAATCGCGCTACACTTGAGATCTCTTTTCATTGCCTTGCATAAACTTTTGTTGGACGGATTAGCAAAATAATTATAAAAGTAAAATAATATGAAATTAATGGTGGCCATTAAAGTTAAAACAAGAACATCACGAATCTCTCCCTGATTAATTCATTTTCTTGTGATGAGATTAAAATTTCAAGTTCAGAACGAGGAGAGTGGATTTCCACTGAAACATTCTGTGGAGAAGCTGAAGATGCAAAAGCAAAATTTCAGCTAATGGACCTCCGGGTTGAACCCGGAGGTCCATTAGCTAAAACATTGCTTCGTTTTCTGAATTTCTACAGGACATGAGGGATTCTTAGAGTTTGAATTCCACTATTTGTGTGTTTTATTTAGTGGTCGCCCCCTCTTTCTCTCCATCTTCCTTATATCAATTTTTATTGACTCAGGGACTAATACCATCAAGTCAACATTGTCTAGTTTTCATTGTAGATATATCATTATTTAATTATCATCATCATACACTCTCATCTTACGTTTCACAAGATTGTTAAAAGTTTTAAATAAAATGTTAAAGATTCCCGACTTTTAATTTTATACCCCATTGCAAGAACATGTTGTTTCCTTTCTAATTCTAATGCTTCGTACGCACTACGTGCGATGTTTGTTTACGCGGTCTGATTGTCAGGGCTGGGTAGAGGAAATTCTGGTCCCAGGGCTAATTCTGTGTCTGTGCCTGCCCTTTTTCGAAAGTGTCGGGATACGATGAAGATGCCGAAGGTATCTGCCGCGAGTGATGTGTGTGTGTGGGGGGGGGGGGGGGGGACGAGGGGGGGGGGGGGGGGGGCTTGAAGCGGGGGTTCTCCCCCACAAAAAGTTTGAAATCATTTATTAAATGGAGACTTCTGACGGCTTTTGGGATGAAGAATTGTTATTTTTGGCCGTCAAAATGACTTTTTTTTAGCAGCATGTCACAAATTTTCAAGTTCATTGGTGAATATCCAGTGACCCAGAGTTGTAGCTTTTGAACTGCACAATTCTTGAAGTGATAACTTTATCACTTCAAGAATCAGGCAGTTCAAAATTACAACAGTTGGTCAAGTGCGGAGCTCCATTCGCGATTCACCCCCCCCCCCTTAGAACTATTGGTTCTTGTTTGAAAAGGGTTATTAGTAAGACCCACTAGTTCTGTTGTGTAGAACTAAGATGTTGATAAGGTTACAATGTTGCTGACAAGAAGCATTCAAGTATGAGAAAGGTAATCACTGGCCAGACCTGATACAAGAATCCTGGAATACTGGGACAAGACCAGCCCCTTCAAAGTTACGGGCCCCGGGATTACTGCGCCGCCCCTGCAGATAGTATAGAGATTGGCGGTATTGGAATTTTGAGTCTGGTATCGGTTTCGGTATTTTTAGGGAGGTCACCATTAGGAAGTTGTGCTGGCAATACACAAATCGCCTGAACAGTGATTTCTAGTTAAGTCTTGGCTGCCTGTTAAGACAGCCAAGACTTGACTAGATTTCACCGTTATTGCAACTGCACACTAAAAACTAAAGTGTTAAAACAGACACTTTCAAGGTGTTAAACCCATTCTACCTCTTAGGGTTTGATTTTAACACTCAAAGTGCAATGATTTAAGCACTCAGATATTACAATCGTCAGACATCTGAAACTTGAATGGATGGCACTTCCCATGTATCTAGCATTGGTGGTTCTTCCAGAATCGTCCATAATTTAATTTGCGCTTGGTGGGTACATAATTAAAAGGACACAACGCGGATCAGGCTCGAACTCTCGAGCCTGATCCGCGTCATCTGCGTTGTTTCCTTTTAAGTGTCGCGACATTACACTTGTCAAGTGGTATTATTGTCAACACCTATCAAGATCTGGGATATCTACACTTGAGCAAAGTGCTAGTTCAGCACTTAGTAAGTGTTAAATACAGCACTTCAGGTATAGTTTTTAACACTTTAGTTTTTAGAGTGTGGACATGTGCAGGTTGTAGTCTAGTGGAAATTAGGGATAGCTTCCCAGGCCTTTGAAGGTTAACTAAACTGAAAAGAAAACCAGTTACTTCTTTCATGAAAATGAACAATTCAACTGCTGGTAAGCCCCAACAAGGCCTTCTGAACAGCAAGCGTTGGAAAATTCCGACTCTTTCGATTCCGTTTTTCAATCTATTCCCCATCTCCACTTGATTGTCACCTTCAGTATCCTTTGTAAAATCGCGACGGCAACGTTTTACAGATTGCTGCCGATTTTAGGAGAGGCCCCACCCGATTATTATCCCTTTATCAAACGCACAAGACTTCATATTTAAAAAAAAAAATTCTAAAAAATTTCATCAAAACCATGTCTTGTGACTCCCATAATCGGAACGAGCTCGTTCTATTCAGGCCTGAGGTATCACATGATATGGTTTTGTTTTGAAGAACTTGTTTTTTCATATCTTTGAAAATACTAATGGTTCATTTCAACCCATTTGAAGTAGTGACTAGGAAATACAACTCTAGAAACTCTAGAAAACACAATTGTAAAAGTTTCATATTATTTAGTTCAATAGCTGATGGAGTGTTGAACTAATTCGGTAATCTGAATTTGTTCATCACTGTAAGTTTTGTTACAATTTATTAGAGAGTGCCAACCGACATTCACCAATAAATTGTACAAAACTATCCCCGACAGCGCTGAGTTATTTTTGAAAGGCTGATTTCGGTCACCAATAACTGGCTTGTTACAGTTAACAACACTCTCCAATAAATTGTAACAAAAAAAAGAAACAAAATATTTATTGTGTAATTCTGATAGAAGCTAAGCCAGAATATTGATTTTAGCTTGGTACCAGCATATTCAACGAAGCAGTAGTTTTCATAACTAAGTTAACCTTCTACAAACCAGGCCTGTGTGTTTTCTTCCTCTTTTTATAGGATTTCCTCTTTTTGTGTGGCTTGAAAGCATTTTTGTTAATGATTAGCATACAGTTTTCCACATTAAAATTCAGAATTTAGCTAATTACACCTTCTTCAACAGAGCTCATTGAGCTCTGTTGAACAAGATGCAATTAGCTAATTTTTTAAGCTGTGCCCTGAAGACTATTGAAGGAGAATAATCTTAACCCTTTACCTAACATGGAAAGCAGACGACAATTGCAAAAAAAATTCTTGAACAATTTTTTGACTCAAAAATATAGGTTATGACCCCTCGTTGGAACGAGCTCGTTCCAACGAGGGGTCATAACCTATGTTTTTGAGACATATAATGAAAATTAATTAGCGATTTTTGAGAATAGCGCTGACCGGTTTTGACCGTTACGTTGGGTAAAGGGTTAAAGTACTAGAATTAAATGAAACGGTGATTTTATGTGATCTCAAAATAATGCACACTTATATTTTCTGTTGGAAAATTTATTAAATTTATTCAGTTCTGAGAGTCATGCCATTATGAAGGCATATTTTTGGTACACTTGTATATTCATATGAAATTTATCCCTAAAGAGTCTTTGCAAAAGAAGAATATTACATACTAGGCAGCAAAGTTTCCCACACTACAACTAGGAATTTAACCCTATCAATCTTGTTTGACAGAGTCGGATGGCTGCTGAGTGAATGTCGGGGTAGACCATTTAATATTTTCAACGTGCAGCCCCATGGCTGCACGTTGAAAATATTAATTTGTCTACCCCCAAATAATGAATGTGGCCCCATGGCTGCACGTTGACAATATTAATTTGTCTACCCCCAAATAATGAATGTGGACTCTTCCAGTTGATGCCATTGAACTGGCATGGAAGATACCACCAGGGTTCAAAGGGTTAATATTTCGACATCAGTGTGCAGAGAGTTAAAAACTTGCGAACATTCTGGCGGGTCATCGGTCAGGACATTTCAACTCCGTTTTGAAAAGTTCTTTCTATTGGCTCGGAAACATCGATGTTGACATGCCTGCTTCATCCTTATGTTTCAACGGCAATACAAAACACTCTTGTGTTCTCCACGGGAACCCCGGGACGTGAAGCAGTACTTGTTACAAAAACGGTCATTTCGTTTCGATTCCAAATCGGCTGCCCCATTTACCTTTCAAATCTTCTCGCCGGAACCTTGCTTGGCATCAGTCATCTGCGTCGTCTCTCCCCGTGGAAACTCCGGAAGTGAAGTGAACTATATGGTAAACAAACTCTCTTTTACGGGTAAAGTAGAGCCCAGTCAGCAATGCTTGGGGTGGAAGTCCTGTAAAATGGGCAACATGGATATTTACTGGTGTTTAAGGTCACATACTTATGCACAATGGCTAATCGTGGCCGGAACATGGAGATAAAGTCAAGTTCAGTCAATCGTTTATACCCATGTTGCCCGTTTTAGAGGATTTCCACCCCCAATCATTGGTGACTGGGGCCTATTTTACCAGTAAAACTGATTAACAGAGCTTGTTTACCACAGTAAAAGAAACACTTTCCGGGATTCCCACGGAGAGACAACATGGGTGTACACGAGTTGCTAAACTTTACTTAATCTCCATGTTGCGGGCACGATTAGCCATTGTGAAGAAAGATGTGGCCATAAAGGCCAATCAACAACACTATCGGAGTTCAGTTTCCCTCTTAAAAGTGATCCGAATTCTCCCAAAACCAATAACCCAAGCCTTTTAATGTGGCCTTCTTTCTTCGACGGGATTCTATTCATTTTGATTGAATGAAATGTTCACTTTGCAAGTGATTGTGGTAAGTTTCGCTTTGTTCAATAAACCCCCGGCCGTGCTGTCCCTGAAGCCACACAGTTGCTTGAATTACGCCCATTGCACATCTATTAAATATGTCGTCAGCGTGAAAGGGCGACGCGAAGATGGCAGATTCGGTGGTGGGGTGGGTTTAAAACATATTTGTTCCGACTGTAATGGCCCAAGTCCAGACTGGAGAAATATTCCAACAACATCATTAAGGCATTTATTTATTATTATTATTTATTTATTTAATTGGGTTTATCGACACTTTCGAGAAGCCAGGGTCCCCTCGTGTCAGACTGTTTTACGGGTGGAGAGCCAGAGAACCAACGAGCAACGGCGAGCAATTGTCAGGCTCCGCAACATACTCCACACAAGCAGGGTTAGCATTGGTTGAAGACAAGTGCACCATCGACATGGAGTACGCCTTCGTACACAACACCACCGTGCTCCACGTGGGCAATGGGGTGAAGTGTCTTGCCCAAGGACACAACGCGGTTGCCGATGGTGGGATTCGAACCGAGGACCTCTCGGCGTGCACCTCTACTAACTGAGCCACCGCGCTCCCCGTCGAAGGCATTACATTCCTTGATGATGCAATTGGAATATTAGCCAGTCGGGATAATACTTGAAAACGCGATATTTCTTGGAAATTGTGGATAACAGGGGCGGACTGGGCTAAGAAAAGTTACCGGGAAATGTACCAAGGGGGCTCAGACTCGGAGAAAATTGGTTACCATCGCGTTTCTACTTGGAATATTGTGATTAACACTTACACTGCCGAAAGCGACTATTGTCACATATTTTATGATGATTATCTGCACGTTCTTGTGTGCGCAAATCTCAACTACCATCTGATTAATTGTTGGAAAGGGCTCAGAGAGCCATTTCCAAAAATTACGCGGATGACAGAGTTTCAAGTATGTCATAAATCTTAATAAACTTCCTCGCATACAAGCTTACAAAGAGGTCTTCCATATATGGCTGAAGTGGGTGTGGCAGTAAAAGGGTTAAGTGACCAAGGACAACACGTAGATAATGCGGGCGAGGTTCGAACCTACGACCTTTCAAGCAGAAGTCCAATATTTTAACCAATGAGCAACCACGCACAACGCCGTGATTGCTGGGCGTACGGGGCCAAGAAAAGTTACCTGTAAATGCTCCAAGGGGGTCTCAGACCCGGAGAAAATTTTGATTTTTCGAACTGAACGAACGAGGCTTCCTTGCACCAGGGCGATCAATGGCAGTTCACATAGACGATATTTCGATGGCATTTTTATATCATCTTCATCGATCATTCGGCAAAAATGATCTCAAAATAATGCACACTTATATTTTCTGTTGGGAAATTTATTAAATTTATCCAGTTCTGAAAGTCATGCCATTATGAAGGCATATTTTTGGTACACTTGTATATTCTTATGAAATTTATCCCTAAAGAATCTTTGGAAAAGAACAAGCAGCAAAGTTTTCCCACACTACAACTAGGAATTTAACCCTATCAATCTTGTTTGACAGAGACGGATGGCTGCTGAGTGAATGTGGGGGTAGACCATTTAATATTTTCAACGTGCAGCCCCGTGGCTGCACGTTGAAAATATTAATTGGTCTACCCCCAAATAATGAATGTGGACTCTTCCAGTTGCTGCCATTAAACTGGCATTGAAGATACCACCAGGGTTCAAAGGGTTAATATTTCGACATCAGTGTGCAGAGAGTTAAAAACTTGCGAACATTCTGGCGGGTCATCGGTCAGGACATTTCCACTCAGTTTTGAAAGTTCTTTCTATTGGCTCGGAAACATCGATGCTGACATGCCTTCTTCATCCTTATGTTTCTACGGCTATACAAAACACTATATTGTTCCCCACGGGAACCCCGGGACGTGAAGCAGTGCTTGTTTACAAATACGGTCATTTCGTTTCGATTCCAAATCGGCTGCCCCATTCGTTACCTTTCAAATATTCTCGCCGGAACCTTGCTTGGCATCAGTCATCTGCTTCGTCTCTCCCCGTGGGAACTCCGGAAGTGAAGTGAACTATGGTAAACAAACTCTCTTTTACGGGTAAAGTAGGGCCCAGTCAGCAATGCTTGGGGTGGAAGTCCTGTAAAATGGGCAACATGGATATTTACTGGTGTTTAAGGTCACATACTTCTGCACAATGGCTAATCGTGGCCGGAACATGGAGATAAAGTCAAGTTCAGTCAATCGTTTATACCCATGTTGCCCGTTTTAGAGGATTTCCACCCCAATTATTGGTGACCGGGGTCTATTTTGCCAGTAAAACTGTTTAACAGAGCTTGTTTACCACAGTAAAAGAAACACTTTCCGGTGTAAAAGGAATGGAAGTCCGTAGGAACGTTAGTCCCTCTGGACTATTATTCCGCGGAATTATAGTCCTAGGTCTAACATTTCTAGGAATAGTAGTCCGGCGGACTACTATTCCTAGAAATGTTAGACCTAGGACTATAATTGCGCGGAATAATAGTCCAGAGGGACTAATTTTCCTACGGACTTCCATTCCTGTTACACCGGGATTCCCACGGAGAGACAACATGGGTGTAGACGAGTTGCTAAACTTTACTTAATCTCCATGTTTCGGGCACGATTAGCCATTGTGAAGAAAGATGTGGCCATAAAGGCCAATCAACAACACTATCGGAGTTCAGGTTCCCCCTTAAAAGTGATCCGAATTCTCCCAAAACCAATAACCCAAGCCTTTTAATGTGCCCTTCTTTCTTCCACGGGATTCTATTCATTTTGGTTGAATAAAATGTTCACTTTGCAAGTGATTGTGGTAAGTTTCGGTTTGTCCAATAAAACCCCGGCCGTGCTGTCCCTGAAGCCACACAGTTGCTTGAATTACGCCCATTGCACATCTATTAAATATGTCGTCAGCGTGAAAGGGCGACGCGAAGATGGCAGATTCGGTGGTGGGGTGGGTTTAAAACATATTTGTTCCGACTGTAATGGCCCAAGTCCAGACTGGAGAAATATTCCAACAACATCATTAAGGCATTTATTTATTATTATTATTTATTTATTTAATTGGGTTTATCGACACTTTCGAGAAGCCAGGGTCCCCTCGTGTCAGACTGTTTTACGGGTGGAGAGCCAGAGAACCAACGAGCAACGGCGAGCAATTGTCAGGCTCCGCAACATACTCCACACAAGCAGGGTTAGCATTGGTTGAAGACAAGTGCACCATCGACATGGAGTACGCCTTCGTACACAACACCACCGTGCTCCACGTGGGCAATGGGGTGAAGTGTCTTGCCCAAGGACACAACGCGGTTGCCGATGGTGGGATTCGAACCGAGGACCTCTCGGCGTGCACCTCTACTAACTGAGCCACCGCGCTCCCCGTCGAAGGCATTACATTCCTTGATGATGCAATTGGAATATTAGCCAGTCGGGATAATACTTGAAAACGCGATATTTCTTGGAAATTGTGGATAACAGGGGCGGACTGGGCTAAGAAAAGTTACCGGGAAATGTACCAAGGGGGCTCAGACTCGGAGAAAATTGGTTACCATCGCGTTTCTACTTGGAATATTGTGATTAACACTTACACTGCCGAAAGCGACTATTGTCACATATTTTATGATGATTATCTGCACGTTCTTGTGTGCGCAAATCTCAACTACCATCTGATTAATTGTTGGAAAGGGCTCAGAGAGCCATTTCCAAAAATTACGCGGATGACAGAGTTTCAAGTATGTCATAAATCTTAATAAACTTCCTCGCATACAAGCTTACAAAGAGGTCTTCCATATATGGCTGAAGTGGGTGTGGCAGTAAAAGGGTTAAGTGACCAAGGACAACACGTAGATAATGCGGGCGAGGTTCGAACCTACGACCTTTCAAGCAGAAGTCCAATATTTTAACCAATGAGCAACCACGCACAACGCCGTGATTGCTGGGCGTACGGGGCCAAGAAAAGTTACCTGTAAATGCTCCAAGGGGGTCTCAGACCCGGAGAAAATTTTGATTTTTCGAACTGAACGAACGAGGCTTCCTTGCACCAGGGCGATCAATGGCAGTTCACATAGACGATATTTCGATGGCATTTTTATATCATCTTCATCGATCATTCGGCAAAAATGATCTCAAAATAATGCACACTTATATTTTCTGTTGGGAAATTTATTAAATTTATCCAGTTCTGAAAGTCATGCCATTATGAAGGCATATTTTTGGTACACTTGTATATTCTTATGAAATTTATCCCTAAAGAATCTTTGGAAAAGAACAAGCAGCAAAGTTTTCCCACACTACAACTAGGAATTTAACCCTATCAATCTTGTTTGACAGAGACGGATGGCTGCTGAGTGAATGTGGGGGTAGACCATTTAATATTTTCAACGTGCAGCCCCGTGGCTGCACGTTGAAAATATTAATTGGTCTACCCCCAAATAATGAATGTGGACTCTTCCAGTTGCTGCCATTAAACTGGCATTGAAGATACCACCAGGGTTCAAAGGGTTAATATTTCGACATCAGTGTGCAGAGAGTTAAAAACTTGCGAACATTCTGGCGGGTCATCGGTCAGGACATTTCCACTCAGTTTTGAAAGTTCTTTCTATTGGCTCGGAAACATCGATGCTGACATGCCTTCTTCATCCTTATGTTTCTACGGCTATACAAAACACTATATTGTTCCCCACGGGAACCCCGGGACGTGAAGCAGTGCTTGTTTACAAATACGGTCATTTCGTTTCGATTCCAAATCGGCTGCCCCATTCGTTACCTTTCAAATATTCTCGCCGGAACCTTGCTTGGCATCAGTCATCTGCTTCGTCTCTCCCCGTGGGAACTCCGGAAGTGAAGTGAACTATGGTAAACAAACTCTCTTTTACGGGTAAAGTAGGGCCCAGTCAGCAATGCTTGGGGTGGAAGTCCTGTAAAATGGGCAACATGGATATTTACTGGTGTTTAAGGTCACATACTTCTGCACAATGGCTAATCGTGGCCGGAACATGGAGATAAAGTCAAGTTCAGTCAATCGTTTATACCCATGTTGCCCGTTTTAGAGGATTTCCACCCCAATTATTGGTGACCGGGGTCTATTTTGCCAGTAAAACTGTTTAACAGAGCTTGTTTACCACAGTAAAAGAAACACTTTCCGGTGTAAAAGGAATGGAAGTCCGTAGGAACGTTAGTCCCTCTGGACTATTATTCCGCGGAATTATAGTCCTAGGTCTAACATTTCTAGGAATAGTAGTCCGGCGGACTACTATTCCTAGAAATGTTAGACCTAGGACTATAATTGCGCGGAATAATAGTCCAGAGGGACTAATTTTCCTACGGACTTCCATTCCTGTTACACCGGGATTCCCACGGAGAGACAACATGGGTGTAGACGAGTTGCTAAACTTTACTTAATCTCCATGTTTCGGGCACGATTAGCCATTGTGAAGAAAGATGTGGCCATAAAGGCCAATCAACAACACTATCGGAGTTCAGGTTCCCCCTTAAAAGTGATCCGAATTCTCCCAAAACCAATAACCCAAGCCTTTTAATGTGCCCTTCTTTCTTCCACGGGATTCTATTCATTTTGGTTGAATAAAATGTTCACTTTGCAAGTGATTGTGGTAAGTTTCGGTTTGTCCAATAAAACCCCGGTCGTACTGTCCCTGAAGCCACACAGTTGCTTGAATGACGCCCATTGCATATCTATTTAATATGTCGTCAGCGAGAAAGGGCGACGCGAAGATGGCAGATTCGGTGGTGGGGTGGGTTTAAACCAGATTTGTTCCGTCTGTAATGGCCCAAGTCCAGACTGGAGAAATATTCCAACTACATCATTAAGGCATTTATTTATTATTATTATTTATTTATTTAATTGGGTTTAACGACACTTTCGAGAAGCCAGGGACACCTCGTGTCAGACAGTTTTACGGGTGGAGAGCCAGAGAACCAACGAGCAACGGCAAGCAATTGTCAGGCTCCCCAACATTCTCCACACAAGCTTGGTTGAAGACAAGTGCACCATCGACGTGCAGAACGCCTTAGTACACAACACCACCGTGCTCCACGTGGGCAATGGGGGTGAAGTGTCTTGCCCAAGGACACAACGCGGTTGCCGATGGTGGGATTCGAACCGAGGACCTCTCGGCGTGCACCTCTACCAACTGAGCCACCGCGCTCCCCGTCGAGAGCATTACATTCCTTGATGATGCAATTGGAATATTAGCCAGTCGGGATAATACTTAAAAACGCGAGATTTCTTGGAAATTTAATTGTGGATAACAGGGGCGGACTGGGCTAAGAAAAGTTACCGGGAAATGCACCAGGGGGGCTCAGACTTGGAGAAAATTGGTTACCATCGCGTTTCTACTTGGAATATTGTGATTAACACTTATACTGCCGAAAGCGACTATTGTAACATATTTTATGATGATTATCTGCACGTTCTTGTGTGCGCAAATCTAAGCTACCATCTGATTAATTGTTGGAAAGGGCTCAGAGAGCCATTTCCAACAATTACGCAGATGACAGAGTTTCAAGTATGTCATAAATCTTAATAAACTTCCTCGCATACAGGCGTACAAAGAGGTCTTCCATATATGGCTGAAGTGGGCGTGGCAGTAAAAGGGCTAAGTGCCCTGTCCAAGGACAACACGTAGATAATGCGGGCGAGGTTCGAACCTACGACCTTTCAATCAGAAGTCCAATATTTTAACCAATGAGCAACACCATGGTGTGCGTGGTTGCTGGGCGTACTGGGACAAGAAAAGTTACCTGTAAATGCACCAAGGGAGTCTCAGACCCGGAGAAAATTTTGATTTTTCGAACTGAACGAACGCGGCTTCTTTGCACCAGAGCGATCAATGGCAGTTCACATAGAGGATATCTCGATTGCATTTTTATATCAACTTCATCGATCATTCCAAAAAATTGGTTCTACCGGGGGGGGGGGGGGCACCATAGTTCGGTCGGGGGAGGGGGGGGGGGGCATCGGGAACACCAACGTTCGGCACAATGGGAAAACATATTGATTTCTGAAATTGAAGGAACGCTGTTTTCTTTCATCTGAGCGATGAACTGCAGGCTAGACGGCTGCTGGTATGTTGAATTGACAGTTTGTGCAATCAGACCCATTTCTCCTTTTGGTCATTTTCACGAAATTTTGCGCCCCAACAGGTGCTGGGTTGCATAAAATTTGGGGTCTCTTCAGAAATCCCATAAGGGGGGGGGGGGGGGGGGGGTTTCCCGATAGATGATACGGCGAGTCCGCCTCTGGTGGATAAAATAAAATAATATTATACATATAGTAATCGTCACGCAACTTCCTGCTTCTTTACTGTACTCCAAATTGGTCCTGCTTGGCTTCCAACTGCTCGAATCTGGGAACCACAACCGTCCATTTGTATGACCGACGGCGTGTGTGACAAAAGTCCAAGTATCAAATGTAGTCTCGCAAGAAAGGCACGTGATTATTAGCAAGAGCGAATCAAAATGACGATATCTAATACTCCAATGCAGACGGAATGCCCCGACTGGATTTTTTTTTGGGGGGGGGGAGGGGGAGGAGGGAGCTTAGCTATGTCCCTCACTGTATGTGAAAACCTGCTAGTCCGGTATAAGAATATGGCTGATGTTCCGAATTTGAACTGCAAAGCTCACATTTCCTTGAATCCCTTCACGGGGTGGATGGGAGTGTATGGATGATAGATGGGAGCGCGGTGGCTCAAGTGGCTACGGCAGTGGACTTCAAAAGAAAAGGTTCACGGTTCCATCCCCATAAGGGGTAACTGCGTTGTGTCTTGCCATGAGTGTGGGAGCACGGTGGCACTGTATACTAAGGTGCGTGTCGATGGTGCACGTGTTTTCAACCAATGCCAACCCTGCTTGTGTGGAGGAGTCTGACAGTTGCTCGGAGGTTCCCTCTCGATACTCAGGTTACCTCCACCCATAAAAACTTCCGACACGAGGTCACCCTGACTGTCGAAAGTGTCGTTAAACCCCAGTAAAAATGGTTAATAGATTGAGTGTATCCGTGAGGATGCAAATGAGTAGGTGCTTGCATTCCAGTTCAATGGACGACATCCCCCCCCCCCACGAACACCGTCATTATTATCTGGCTCAGCAGCTCTTTCCTTGATACTCTATGTTTCTAGGTATTTTACGCATTGTTCCATCTATTTACTTTGACACTTGTGAATTGTGGTTTCCACAAAGACGCTGACCTGCATTCTCAATATCTTTAATAAAACCCCAAAGAAATACAAGCATAATTTCAGCCAACAGACCTCCGGGCTTACCCGGAGGTCTGTTGACGGAAATTACGCTTTATATCTTGTACTTATTCAAAGACTTTGAGACATATCCTTTGAATAGACGTTCCACTCCATCGGGATTTGAGTGGTAATCCACTTCGGCACTATACGGAGTTCCCTATAATCCTCTATCAATGAATGATAATAGGTTTAGCGTCTCCATGGGGCTATTAAATTTCGTCTAAATGATTAACGCCATTTATTTCAGCTCAATGGCCTACATTAGCTCCAAAACCTTGTGGTTACTACCCCTTACTCAACGGCCCTTAAATTTGCTTGGTACTCCGTGTGTCTTGGTATTATACGTATTTTTTCACGACATGTGCATGGAGTGTGGCTCAGTGATACAATGACAAACATTCTGTTGGAAAAAAAACCAAAAAGAAATACAAGCATAATGTCAACCAATTGACCACTGGCCTAACCTGGAGGTCTGTTGGCAGAAATTATGCTCTCATTTATTCTACATATTCGCAGCATTTGGGACATATCCTTCGAGTGGAAGATCCACTCCATGGGAGTTTTGTTGATAATGAACTTTCCAAGTGCCGTACTGAAAGCATATCCATGCGCTGTACAAGAGTTTCATTACCTCCATTCCTCTAAGACTAAAAATATTCATGAATCGCAGAACTTCACAATCACTACACCCACCGCCTCTCCGTTCACGTTGGATGGCCGAGTATCAAATCGCCCTGTACTTACTGTGGACACTGTAAGGATCGCCTGGGTGGGGCTTTTGAGGTGACGGTATATCCCAATCGGAAAGGCTACATTTATTCATGCCTCACTACATTAGACTGGCTGATTGATACAGTTACTGTACTGCACCGACATATATCTTCCGGTACAGTTCGGGAATAGTGCATTCCTGACACTTCAGATGTGGAGTTTCCACCTGCATATTTACAATTTCTGCAGAAAGGCGAGATTTTGGATGCAGAAATTGTAATAAATGTTCAGCTCATAGACCACCGGATTTCTGTGATGGACTCTTTTCAAGAATTCGTCATCTCCGGGACTTGAACTTAGATACAGTGGTGGGGGTTATCAACGAACCCCACCCCAAAAACTGTGGAAACTTTTTCGGCTCGTCGAACCCCCCCCCCTCCCCCCCCCCCCCACACACATTAGGCCTTTTTATAGTAAAATTTTGCAACATGGAATGGAAATTATTCATACTGTGGCTAAAACATGTTTTGGGGCTCTCCCGCGAAAGCTATCTATGCCCCTGCTCCGGTAGGTAATTCCATAACCATACTTTGAACGAAAGCAAAATTCGCGTACTTTGAATTCCAATCTGTAGCTAATGGATAACGAAGCTTTCGCCAATTTTTGGGGTAAAAGACTCCAAGGAATAGTTTGTGCTTCTTTTTGGTATTTTACCATTTCACTGATACTGACGAACTGATGAAAAGTGTAATGGGCACTAATGGCACGATAAATCGACCGATAAATCGACCGATAAATCGAATTAAGAAATGGCTACCTGCTTGTATTTTTGCTAGTTAACTTTTCATTTTATTCAACTTTCAATGCAAAAAATTCCTTTTAATTAAGTAGCGTTATGTTTTTTTAGAATATTGCACCTATGTTCATGCGCGACGGTGATTTGACATGTTGCGCACCACCATGTACATGTATTTACCTCCCTTTTCACTGCATCTTTCGGTTCCAAGTTCTGTCGCAGCAAAAGTAAGGCCGGATTCTTGACGAGAAAACTAATAAAAATTGAAGATGGGTGAAATCATTTTTGCTTTGCCTTTAAACTGAACATAAATTTCGACCATTTAATGTGAATTCTTGGCATATTTTTCAATTATTTTATATAATTTGGCTATTAAATAATTATTCTGGTTCTAAACTGGTCAAGGTGGTTTCAGAATTGGTCAAATCACAATCTCTCGAATACATGCCACGGTTTAACGCCCAGGGAAAATTATTATACAAAACATTGATTTTCTAGGACCCCTGACTGTGGATGAAAAAATGCTAATAGCTTTTTTCGCAAAGCATCCATTTCATCAAGAAAAGATAATTTAGGGAAAAGTGGTTCGGAACCTTGAAACAACTGTACCGAGATCAGGACTACTGTATAACACGTTTTTATATATACTACACAAAAAGTGTTGATGAGCGGGCCATATTTCATGATTGTGAGTTAAGGGGGTTGGGGGGGGGGGGGTGCTCGAACGCGCGTCTGACTATTTATCTTCCTCCAAATATTATAGAGCCCTGTTAAAAATTTCAAAACAATTTCAACAAAACCATTATAATATGATCCCTTCATTAGAATGAGCTCGACGAGCTCATATGGTTTTGTTGAAATATTTTTTAAAATATACTTTTGTCAACATCTTAATTTGTAAATTACACTTGTGGATGCGGCCGTTTCGTTAGGTAAAGGGTTAACAGAATCACCAAGTAGCATCGGCGTAGAAAGGGTACGGCTAAGCGGCCTCGGCAACATCAATATCCGGAGCACCGAACACCTTTTTGATATGATATATTGACATTTTATTGTTCAATTTTGATAAGCACTGTATTGACACGTGACACACATAGGATGGTTAAATAATAAACAACGGCCATAAAACATAGGAAAGTGTAGTTTAAACGAGGCCATACACATTAACTGCCTCTTCCATACCATCTCCAATCTTAGTGCTTCGTAGTACAACCCAAGGCCTTCGGCAGGCGGTGCGCTCTGCGCGGTTACTGCTTCAGACATTCGGACGTACCAATGGCAGTTACCCTCCAACATCCCTGAATACCAAACAGAAATTATTGATTGAAACAAACAAGGGTATTCTGTTACTAAGATTATGATACTTACCAGATCCCCGATCAAAAATTAGGAATTTAATATCATATAATTTGGTGGACTTAGGTCAAAAAGCTGTGACCAACAAGATATAAGAAATTCAACTCTCATTTCTCACCAGTTTTTCGAAAAACAGAAAATCTTTTCAATTTACAGATTTTACTTCTTTAATTAACCCTTTACCCAACGCATACGATATCAAAATTTATTATTTTAAATATAATTTTTTAAAAGTTTTCAAAAAATTTAAACAAAACCATATCATGTGACCCCTCGTTGGAACGAGCTCGACGAGCTCGTTCCAACGAGGGGCCACATGATATGGTTTTGTTGAAATTTTTTGAAAAATAATATTTTTTCAACTGCTGAATTTGCACATTACGCGGGCGGATGCGGCCGATTCGTTGGGTAAAGGGTTAACCAATTTGCAGCGAAGACGATAATAAGCTGCTAATTTTATAAAAATATTGACTCTCACATTTTGCTTGTATGTGAAGGAGTGGCGTAGCCAGGGGGGGGGGGGGGGGGGCTAGGGGGCCTCCTCAAAATGGGAAAATTAAAGCATCATGTCCACCCCCACCTCAGGCCTATGACCTTCGGATATGCCTATGGCATATGGCAACCTGGCACCCCTAAATTAAATTATGCCACCCCCACAATGGGAAATCCTAGCTACGCCTCTAATGAGAAGGAGCATGTAACCACTGTATATAAAGTGTAAGGCATCAGAAGCAACGCGAAATTACATTATATATAAATCAGAAATGAAAAAGCCTTAATGCAGACAAAAAATCAGAAAACCCGAAACAACGAAGATGTAAAAGAAGTGTGGTGTCGTAAGCTCGGGTCGTGAGACAAGCGTGGGTCATCAGACTTGTCTCCGTGAAATTGTTTGAATAGGCTCCCTTGGTTTGATTATTGTCAGTTCTTGGGTCAGATCAGAAATAATAGAATTTTGAATACAATTCGTATCTTCATGCTGTATAAACACAGCCACCATACAACAGAATCCTCACCATAATACGAAGTCACCCGAAAGTTATCGAAAGGAAACAAACTCCCCGAGTCATCATTTCTGAATACACGGGGTTTCTACTTTTAACTTTCTGTTGTTCGAAAGAATGACCGACACGAAGAACAACTGGGCATTATTTTAGCAATAATTGGGCATGATTAGATTAAAAAATAAATTTGTAGCATTCAAAAAAATTGCAGTTGTGTATCCAATAAAACCCTCAGTTATCAACAACGGCGATCTGAAATAGATTTTAGTAAAGAGTGCGCCATAAATAGGCTCGCGTGAATACTGCCTTCACCCCTGTTCTTCTAAGGAAAAGCTAATTTCGACGGATATGGAAAATTATATTGTACTGAATTTTCCGCTAGTGCTCGGCTAACCAGTTCGGGTTGAAAAACTCCAGGCTGGCCATTTTTCAAATGTCCGATAATTCTTGCCTCCAAGTTTATTTATTTAATCGAATCGGCCCGGACTCTTGCATGCGGATGATATATAAAACGTAAAGGTACTTTTGTATAACCGATATTGTGGTTTTGTTAAATGGTAAACTTATTTTTTTTACAAAATCGCGGCTTATCTCTCTTTGAATGCCACCTGATTTTGTTATAAATGGATCAGGAATGCGAAGAGATCAGAATACACCAAAACACAGTGGAGGTGACTTTCCACCAATAGAAATATTTTGAGGGACTCTCCCCATGTGTGATTTGAAAATGTTAATAAAATGGGGCGATCTGATTTTACCCAGCTACCTTGTACTTTCTGTGGCTGAGCAACATAGAGTACGATGTATCGGAATAAGTTGTTTTAAAACATACATGTGTCCGTTTGCGTGTAGTTTGTGTTTAACGCATGGGCACTACTTGCTACTTTTATATAGCCTCGGTTAGGCCAAACAAAAGTAAATAATTGATTCTCAGGCATTTTTTTTTAAAAACGAATGGGAGAGGACGGTTTTTATATGTTATTCCTGATGGAATGGTCGCCGATGCCTAAAATCCAGTTGTGAGAGCTCACAATTAAATACTAGAGCTTCCATGTTGATTTCGTTGATAGTTATTTTTTGTAACAGTGATCACACAACATAAAATCAATAAAGAACAACTAAAATGGAGATCAAAAATAATAAGGAGTTTTTTAACCGTTGAATGCTAGAAGCCACAATCAGACCTTTTAAACAAATGTGGGTACCAGTGCAAAGGTAACATTTTCCTTACCCACGTTTTGTATTCAGTTAAACGTAAACAGTAGTTCTATTACAAATTATTGGAGAGTGCCCGTTGGCACTCTCCAATAATTTGTAATAGAACAATTTTTGATGAACAAATTCAGACCACCAAAAATAATCTAGTCCTCAACCCGTTAAATAAATATTTAAGAGAATTGTGTCGTATTTCGCGAAGAGAATAACAATACTGCATCAATGTATACGACATAATGCATCGAAAATCGCGATGTGATGCCTCTAAAATCACATGGTAGTTTTGTACATTTTGAATTTTGCCTCCAAAATAAAAATGACGAACGCGGGACGAAAAAACGAATACGCCGGTGCCTGAGAATCAAAAGATTAATTTTCTTTAGCCTTACAAAAAGTACCAAAATGCCTAGTCGTTTCAAAGAACTAGTTACATAATCCTGGTGTTATAGGCCCAATATGTTACACCGGAATTATCGTTGTTTACTTTCTGCCATAATCACACATTAACTGAATTATATATAGGTACCGTATAATATATCTGGAAAATATAATATGCCTGTCAACTTCATCGATTTATTTTGCATGTAGTTTTTTACATACAATAGTGCAAAAATGCTTATATTTTAGATCTTAAATTTCATATAATAATTTCCTCGATGTCACCACAGAGCTCGGGGGCGCGGTGGCTCAGTTGGTAGAGGTGCAGGCTGCAAGCCGAGAGGTCCTCGGTTCGAATCCCACCTGCGGCAACCGCGTTGTGTCCTTGGGCAAGACACTTCACCCCGATTGCCTCCATGGGGGCACGATGACGCTGTGTACTGAAGCGTACTGCACGTCGATGGTGCGCATGTCTTCAACCAATCTAACACTGCCTGTGCTGCGGTGCAGAGTTCAGAGTTACGATGTTGGAGAGCTGACAGCTGCTCGTCGTTGCTCGGTGGTTCTCTCCGGGTACTCCGGCTTCCTCCACCCGTAAAACTGCCGCGGTCACGATTAGCCATTGTGCATAAGTATGTGACCTTAAACACCAATAAATAAATAAATAACCACAGAGCTCCATTTGATACACATTTTAAAAAATTTTCTCCATTACTGAGTTGAAGGCTGCTTTTACAATAGACGGGCGTCTAAAATGTCCACCCATTGTACTTTTTGATATGCGATATTCTATTGACAAAAGATACCAACAGGTCTTCATGTCAAAGGGTTTTCATTCGAACAACGGTCTGTCGAGGTCATTCAACTCTTGATGATAAATCATACACGCACAGGCTTAGCTATTACAGTCTATTCCACGTGTACTACTATCTAATATTCTATTGTTCTATCGGGGGTTCTATCAGTAAAACAACCGGAACCGTCAGTTTCGAGCTTATACTAGATGCTATTGGAAGCCCATATGTAACACAGCAACTGAAGCACCTGGATATTGTTGTCCTCTCGTTGATTCAAGTACTCTGATTGGGGGTTCCATGCTGAAAGAGTTTGTTAGAGTTCAGGTATCCTATTTCCTTAATAATGAAAGGTGAAGGGTGGGGTGATCATACGCAAACATAATAATTACAGTTATGCAACACATTTTACGACTTGTGGTTCTTAATTGTAAATCAAAGCGCCCCCACCCCACCGCACCAGATATACTGGTCATACAACTCGTAAAGGATATCGACTACAAATGTCGCCCGAATGATGTCCCCTGACATTAACCCTTTACCAAAGTCGCGAATAGCAGACGGAACCCGCAAAAAAAAATTCTTGAATAACTAAAAAATTGTCATTTTTGCCCTTAACTCTTTACCCAACTTAACGGCCACAGCCGGCCAGCGCTATTCACAAAAATTCACTAATCAATTTTCATTATTTTTTCATTTTTTGTCTCAAAACATAGCTCATGACGCTTATTGGTACCAGCTCGTTGAGTTCGTTCCAATAAGCGGTTACAAGCTATGCTTTTGCCCCCAAAAATGGAAAAAATGAGTTATTCAAGATTTTTGTTTGCAAGTGCCGTCTGCCTTTCGTTAAAACATAGCTTATAATCCCTGTGTGAAATGAGCTCATTCCAACGAGGTATTATAAGCTATGTTTTTAAGTCAACAATTTTTAAAAAAAAATAAAATTTGAATGGCGATTTTTGTGAATAATGCTGGCCGATTTTCGCCGTTACATCAGATGAATGGTTAACTAAAAATATGTTTCATTAACCAAGTTCCTCCATAGCACGTCGCTGATTCCTTTGTGTTACACGGTAGCCGAAATTTTAACGCGTGAATGATTTTTGCCAAAATTTTATATACATATCTATATATTCTTAGTCGATTGGGTGTGTGGGGGTGTTATCATATTTTCGAAAAATGTGGAATGGTGATTTCTGATCCCCGGCCGGGAATCGAACCGTCGGCAATCCCGCCTGGCAATCAGGAGACCAGCGCTAAAAGTACTAGACCGTTACAAACCGCCAAAAACGATGGCTGGAATCTTGCCTTTTAGTTGAGGTTTCTCGTGATGGGTTGGTCTGTGTGTATGTATGATGGCTACTATGTGTTTTTGTAATGTGTGTATGTGTGTGTGTGTGTGTGTGTGTGGTGTGTGTGTGTGTGTGTTGAAGGACACAATCATGTTTTAGGAGAATTTGGAGTGTTGATTTCTGACCCCCGGCCAGGAATCGAACTGTCGGCAACCTCGCCTGGCATTCAGGAGTCCAGCACCTAAACCACTGAACCATTGCACACCGTCTAAAAACGATGGTCGGAATCCAGGTTTTTAAATGATATTCTCATGAATACTTGGTTCACTTTCCTTACGCAGCTACATGCACGTGTGAAACGCGCTAGCTACAGTCCGACGAAAGTGCTGTGGTTTGCCTCAGACGAAGACTGACACGGGCTATGTGTGTATATTGAAGGACACAGTCATGTTTTCGGAGAGTTTGTAATGTTGATTTCTGATCCCCGGCCGGTGTGACAGGAATGATAGTCCGCAGGAACTATAGTCCCTCTGGACTATTATTCCGCGGAATTATAGTCCTAGGTCTAACATTTCTAGGAATAGTAGTCAGGCGGACTACTATTCCTAGAAATGTTAGACCTAGGACTATAATTCCGCGGAATAATAGTCCAGAGGGACTAATTTTCCTACGGACTATCATTCCTGTCACACCGGGAATCGAACCGTCAGCAACCCCGCCTGGCATTTAGGAAACCAACACCTAAACCATTGGACCGTTGCACACCATCAAAACAACGAACGATGGCTAGAATCTAGCTTATAAGATGATGTTCTCATGACTACTTGTTCACTTTCTTTACGGCAGTTACATGAAAGTGTGAAATGCGCTTGCTACAGTACGACAAAAGTGCTGTGGTTGTTCTCAAACGAAAACAGGCATGGACCTGTGTTTATATTAAAGGACACAAACATGCTTTCGAAGAATTCGGAGTGTTGATTTCTGTTCCCGGTCGGGAATCGAACTGTCGGCAGCCCCGCCAGGCATTCAGAAGTCCAACACCTAAGCCTTCAGACCACTGCACACCGTCAAAAACGATGTCTGAAATCTGGTTTCTAGATGATGTTTCTCATGATTACATAGTTTACCTTTCTTTCAGAAGCTACATGAAAATGTGAAATGTGCTGGTTACAGTACGACGAAAGTGCTGTGGTTGGACTCCGGCGAAGACTGCCAAGTGTGTGTTTATCGAAGGACATAATCATGTTTTCGAAAACTTTGGAATATTGATTTCTGATACCTGGCCAAGAATCGAACCGTCGGCAATCCATCTGGCAATCAGGAGTCCAACACCTAAACTGCTAGACCATTGCACACCGTCAAAAACGATGGCTGGAATCTAGATTGTAGATGATGTTTCTTCGTGGTTACTTGGTTCACCTTCCTTACGGCAGCTATATGAATGTGTGAAACGCTCTGGCTGTGTGTCGTACGACGAAGGTGCGTGCTGTGGTTAGCCTCAGACGAAGACTGACACGGACCTGTGTATGTATATTGAAGGCCACAATAATGTTTTCGAAGAATTTGGAATGTTGATTCTGATCGCCGGCCAGGAATCATACTCTCGGCAATCCCGCCGACCATCTAAACCATGACATATGACGAAGGTGCTGTGGTTAGCCTCAGACGAAGACTGGCACGACCTGTGTCTGAATGTTGATGGCCACAATAATATTTTCGAAGAATTTGGGAGTTTGATTCTGATCGCCGGCCAAGGATCAAACTGCTGGCAATCCCGCCTGGCCATCGGGTGTCTAACACCTAAACCATGTCGTACAACGAAAGTGCCGTGGTTGTCCTCAGACGAAGACTGGCACGGGTCCGTGGTGTATACTGAAGGCCACAATCGTGTTTTCGAAGAATTTGGAATGTTGATTTCTGATCCCCGGCCGGGAATCGAACCGTCGGCAATCCCGCCTGGCAATCATGTTCCTAACACCTAAACCATGTCGTACTATGAAACTGCTGTGTTTAGCCCCAGACGAAGACTGGCACGGGCCTGTATGTGTATACTGAAGGCCACAATTTTGTTTTCGAAGAATTTGGAATGTTGATTTCTGATCCCCGGCCGGGATCGAACTGTCGGCAATTCCGCCTGGCAATCATGTGTCTAACACCTAAACCATGTCGTACGACGAAAGTGGTGTAGTTGGCCTCAGACGAAGACTAGCACGGGCCTGTGTTTGTTTATTGAAGGACACAATCATGTTTTCGAAGAATTTGGAATGTTGACTTGTAGCCGGGAGTCGAACCATCGGCAACACCGCCTGGCAATCAAGAGTCCAATACCTACACACCGTCCAAAAGATGGCTGAAATCTAACTCTTTTGATGAAGTTAGTTCCTCATCATTATTTTTTGGTTTATTTAATTACTTTCTTTACGGCTGCTACATGGAAGTGTGAATCACTCTGGATACAATACGACGAAAGTGCTATAGTTGGCCTCGGGCGGAAGACTGATACGGGCCTGTCGTCGCATGAGTGCTAGAATGTCCTATGTCCCCCATGGGACATAGGACATTCTAGAACTCAGGCGACGCTGTATGTGTATACTGAAGGACAAAATTATGTTTTCGAAGGACTTGGAATATGTTGATTTCTAATTCCCCGAGGGAAGTCAAACCATTACCAACACCACAATCAGGAGTCCAACACTTAAACTACTAAACCATTGCACACCGTCAACAACGATGGCTGGAATCTAGCTTTTGAGAAGAAGTTCTTCATGATTACTTAGTTCACTTTCCTCACAGAAGCGACACGAAATTGTAAAACGCGCTGCCTACGGTACGACGAAAGTGCTGTGGTTGGCCTTAGGCGAAGACTAGCACGGGCCTGTGTGTGTTTATTGAAGGACACAGTCATGTTTTCGAAGAATTTGGAATGTTGATTTCAGATCTTCCTTGAGTTCATCTTTGCAAACCTCAAATGTTCTTTGAGAGTTGACAAGTATTTTTGTTCAAGTACTTAAAACATTTATATAGCATACCACGAAACACACGAGTCAGTCATTAGTTTTGTCAGTAGATGATTATATTTCAAATAATTATTCGCGTGTCCTACGTTTGAGGTCATTAATGACCAGTTAGCAGTTTTTATTCGAATAAATCAAATGAAAACAACAGCTTGACAGATACTATTCGGGGATCACTGATTGGTTCTCTCTGTGCTCTTTATCATTCTTGAGACACCTCGGTCAACAACCTTAAAGGATAAACTTCAGATAATCTATTTACTTCAAACAACACACGCAAGTAAAGGAACTTTTTGCATGGCAATCGTGGAAACATTTCAAAAGTGATAAGTGTTTGATACATGATTTCTTGGATATAGAAAACTAGACATTATAAAGTGAAACTGATACATTCTAGGAAGAGGAAGGTACGCACACCCTGTCGCGAATTATATAGGCTCTACGAGCAAGGGCGGACTGGGCCAAGAAAAGTTACCTGGGAATGCACCAAGGGGGCCCTGGACCCGGACAAAATTATGATTTTGCGAACTGAACGAACGCAATCTGGGCGATCCATGGCAGTCCACATAGAGGACTTTTGGATGGCATTTTTGTTTCATCTTCATCGATCATTCGACAGAAATGGTTCTCTGGGGGGGGGGGGGGGTAGAGGGGGGGGGGGGTCGAGAAGACCATAGTTCGGCCCAATCGAAGAAAATTCTTATTTTTAAAATTGAAGAAGCGCTGTTTCGTTTCATCTCAGTCATCAATGACATTCTAGATTTCTGGTGTATCGAAATGCATTCAATGTGGATTGTGGCAGTCCACATACACTGGCAGTCCACACTAAGAACTTTTTGATATACCGACAATCTATGTAATCAGATCCATTTCACCTTTTGGTCATTTCACGAAAGTTCACGTACCAGCATTTAACCCCTTCACCCTCGTGTTCCTGAATTGCGTTTTACTACACTCTAAAATCGGTTAGGTTAAAAATCAACCGGAATCAACCGAATACATTTACCCACAGAAGCAATTTACCTACCAACGTGGGTATTCAGTTGCGTTTAAATGGGTTTGAAGGGGGTTTTGAGGCGGGTCATGTCACCAACTTATAGTGTACTCCAAATTTCCTTCAAGTCGGTCAAATGGTTTCAGAATTGTAAAATTAAGGCGGCGTCAAAAATCTTTTCCTTCCAACTACGACAGCAACTATTACCCTTCGAACTTCGCTTGAACAAATCGTATCTTGGGTGGAACAAGGTGCCATTTGGAAGCCAGGAAATAAGCAATCTGTCATTTGCAAAATGAGGTCCCCAGAGGGTGAATTTACTGATGCTATCCAATTCAGTGGGCTAATTTATCCTCTGGGTACTTCTTTCTGTTTAGACTTGAGACCTTGATTCAGATTGAGGGTAAATTTAGTGATGCTAAAGTGCTGGGAAGGGTTGCATAACCAAATTCACCCTCTAGGGACCTCATTTTGCAGATGACCGTCTGCTTATTTCCAGGCTTGGCTATTTGCAATGCTAAAGCGTTGCAGATCGCACCATTTTCCACTCAAGGGACAAAATTTTATTCTACACCACAAAAGAATTATTTATTTATTGGGGGATAAGGTCAGATATTTTGCACAATTGCTGATCACGACCGCAACATGGATATAAAGCCAATTGCAGCCAATCGTTTATAATCATGTTGCCAATTTTAGGGGGTTTCCATCCAGACATTGGTTATCGGGTCCTGTTTTATGGGTAAAACAGAGCTCGTTTACAACAGTAAACAAGCACTGCTTCACTTCCTGGAGTTCTCACGGGGAATCTCATAAGAAAACTCAATACCACTGCATCTAGCGAATCACGAGATCAAAAGTTTTTTTTACTGACGTGACAACCGATACTTATTCCCAGTTCCTTATTCGACATTCGTTATCAACCGATTTTATCGGTTGATAACGAATGTCGAATAAGGAACTGGGAATAAGTAAAGGTTGTCAAATCCCAGTTTTTAAAAAAAACAGTTGGTATCAATCATTGGCCATAGGGAAGTACATTGTTTCAATAAAATGGAAATGCTCCACACCAATAATCACATGAAATTTTATAGACATCGGGACAGCGGCTTCGGAGAAGACACAACTGCCATCTTTACGACGGACAACATCGGATGACGGCGGACGACGAGTGATCAGTAAAGCTCACCCCAACTTTCCGTCAGGTGTGCTAACAAAGTCAAGCAGTTTATTGGAATTAGTTTACAAACCATGGTCCACCACATTGCATTTAATGTGGTAACAGACCGGAAACAATCCAGCCAGACTTCGAACACGCGGTTGATTCAGAAGAATCTCTGACACTGTCACTGGATGAAACAACAACTACAACATGTTGGCACGTTTGTTTAAATGCGGACATGCGAAGAGTGACGCGTATGCACTGTCTAAAGAGACTCAGAAACGGGACTTGAAATCCAACAACAGGATACTTAGGGAAAGCGGATATCAGACTCAGGTATGTTGTTCTCTGTTTACTATTTCTAAACTTCGTAATCATTTTCTTTGTTACAGGATGAATGTAAAGTGTTAATGTTCCGACATGTTAACTAAGCAGTAGTAGTAGAAGTAGTAGTAAGATAAATCGAAGTTACTACCCCTGTAGGAGTAGTAGTCGTAATATATGGAGGAGTAAGCCAAAGAGAGAAAGAAGAAGAGAGAAAGAATAAAAAGTATAAACTGTGGCTTAGTAGTTGTAGTAGCAGCAGCAGCAGTAGTAGTAGTAGTAATAGTAGTAGTAGTAGTGGTGGTATCAGTAGGGGTAGTAACAGTAGTAAAAAATAGTAGTGGTGGTCGATGGTCGAGGGCAAAGGTTGCAGAAGGATCAAAAACAGCTGACAAGCTTGTGGTACTACTACAAGTCGGTAGTAAATGAGAAAGACTCCAAGAGAGGGTGTGGTAGGGTCAGAGGCCAGTAATACCAAGACCCGATGACGGGGCTGAAAGTAGTGAGTATGTTGGTAGCAGTGGTTTAGGGACCATGGAAGTCATGAGTTGGTCTAGAAACCAGGAGCCACTGCTCCCTCTCTCCAGTCAACAACAGGCCACATCAATCGGATCAATCAGATCACTCCATCCATCATTGCCTGAATCGGTCAATACAATATAGTTATTTGATCATGAGATGGTTTATGAACTGGTCGACAAAGGCCCACTATCTTCAATCCACATCAGTCAACATCAACACACGCTCACTACCTTCAATCCACGCCAGTAAACAAAAGCCCACCATCTTCAGTCCACGTCCGTTAACAAAGGCCCACTAGTTTTAATCCTTGTCAGTCAACAAAGGTCCACTCTTCAGTTTACAAATGTCCGTATGTGCCTATGTGCTGTATGATTGTGTTGTTTCGAACATTGTGCACAAGCGCTCCTCGATCTTTCAAGCATGTGTTTATGTGTTGTGCTTATATTGCTAACTGTAAATAAGCACATTTCGGTACGATGAAAGACAGTTTCTCAAACGTAATGAAACCCATCATACACTCGACCAAAGAAGATAGCTTTGTATAAAGTGGTAGTGGACGGATCGGTCTGATGGATCGACGATAAAGGTCGGGACCAGTGTCGGAAACCGGGCTCAGTGGCGGCGCTACAGGGGCTCACGGGGGGGGGGGGGGGGCATTTGCCCCCCCAAACGTGGGCTCTGCCCCCCACTTGCCCCCCACCCACCACACACACATCCATCCAAACACACAAACACACACACTCTCTCTCCCTCCCTAAATCCCTCCCTCCCTCTCTCTGCCCCTCCCTCTATCTATCTCTCCTCTCTCTCTCTATCCCCCTCCATCTCTCTCTCTCCCTTCTCTCTCTCTCTCTCTCTACCCCCTCCATCTCTCTCTCTCTCCCTCTTTCCCTCCCTCCCTCTCTCTATCACTCTCTCTATCTCTGCCTTCTCTCTCTCCAGACGCGGATCCAGGATTTTTTGAAAGGAGGAGCGCTAATTACCATTACATTTAGTCGAAACTTGGACTCAAAGTCCGTAATATCATTTTTTGGTTTGGTACGTCCACAGGACGTACCAAACCAAAAAATTATATTACGGACTTTGTGTCCAAGTTTCGACTACCTCATAATAAAGTAATGATATGATCCTTTACGTATTTGCCCCCCTTCATGGGGAGTCTGCCCCCTACTTGCCTCCCCCACGAAAAAATTTCTGGCGCCGCCACTGACCGGGCTTTGTCGTTGATGGGGGAAATAGATTCACGCCGCGCATTCAGCCAAAACTCCAGGAGTGTCGCCTGAATCCGTGCGTGTACGTATGTCTCACAGGGACGAACCCGTCGTTTCGTTTTTGTTGAGGTAGTTCTTATCCTGAAGGGGGTCAATGACTTTTCCTCAAAAACATAAATCAACAGGGGTTTACTGAAATTAACAATTTTAATACATGTAGAAAAATATAGCAATTTATAACTTACATAAAATCCAATGAATAAAACACAAATGTCAATCACGCCCCCATACAGTTTTTGAGTCACTTTGTGCACCCGCGTTCTTTGTTGCCACTGGTTGCTACTTCCTTGTCGCTGGTGTTTGGTCCTCTCCTGCTCAATGAAGTGTTTCTTCATACAACTGGGACTTCACTATATCACTACCATAGCATGGCTACTAACATATTGCCACTTTATGTGGATGCCTTTCCTCTAACATTTGGCGGAATGTCACTCTACCACTGCCGTTGCACGGACACTAATATATCGTCACTTGACTGGACGCTTTTCACTCAAGCAGTCGCCACATAGTGGATTAAGTGCTCCCCTTCGTTTATCTCAGAATAATGTTCATACAGGCAAAGCCTACTGTGTCTACGTATGGCTTGCTTCCTACAACGAGCAATATCGTCTACATAAATACCAAGCTCGTGAGCTCAAGGAGTTCGTACTTCTACTTCTTCTCCTACACTCGTATATAGCCACCGACTTGGCCCGCGACTGTTGCTACTCTAAATATGAGCTTTGTGGCTCCCCTACATTACAACGTGCTTTTAGTTTCGCACCGATGCGGCACCTCCTCTAACCTATAGCATGGAACATCCCCAGCTCCTCTGCTACGACCCACAGTCTTACACGCCTTCAGACTGGAATACCTTTTCGAGAAAACCCCCGACCTTTATCTGATAGTGAGGTCATTAATTTTCATTTTAATTGCTCCCCTTGAACTTGGCCGCTTAGATCTATTTTAATGTAAAAATCTCTTACGATTCTTTGAAGGTCTCATTCGGTGACATAATATGGGTGTGTGTCCAGAACATTTGCGATGTACTGTTTTTACAACAATTACCTACTAACTGGCCACAATTACATAGATAATGACTCTACGAGACTACTGGTCTCATTCCTGCCTTTAATCTATTACCAGACAGCTCACTATGGGGTTCAGCACATGTACAGTAACGACCATAAACTTTCATGCTTAATTAACATGAATTATTGCTGGTCTGTTTAAGTGACAGATCGGTTTTCGGGGTAGACACTATTTAGTTAACAGTCCTAGATCACAAACCGAGATAGTTGGTTCTAGGGGTCAATGGGGTAAAAACACGGGTTCATTTGTTTGGGCAACAACGAGTCGTTATCGGCGATTTTCGGTAATTGTCGGGTCGTCAGGTCGTTTCCGTTAATTAGACATACAATCGAACATACCCTCCGAACACACTACCACTTCCAGTTCCAGTCCTTCCAAGCTTATAAGGACCACGTGCTACCATATAAACCAAGATGGTGGGTTTGCCGGCCTTCGCTAAACAAAATTGACGATCGAACCACGCGGCACACTAACAACACGCACTACGCGTGCGCACTGAGACCACTCGCCACTATGACAATGACGTCATAACAAGGTCTCTCACATGGGATACCATGACAATCCAAATGGCATCACGACAATGACATGAGGTCCCCAGACGGGATACTTTGTCACTTACCAAGTACTTCGGTCGATTAACCCTTTACCTATCACGAAAAGCAGACGGCACTTGCAAACAAAATCCTTGAATAACTATTTTTTTCATTTTTTGTCTCAAAACATAGGTTATGTCCCCTCATTGGAACGAGCTCGACGAGCTCGTTCCAAAGAGGGGTCATAACCTATGTTTTTGAGACAAAAAAAAAATGAAAAAAATAATTAAAATTAATTGGCGACTTTTTTGAATAGCGCTGGTCGGGTGTGACCGTTGCGTTGGGTAAAGGGTTAAATAGAACGAGTTCGTGAAATATTTTGTTCCAAATACGCAGCCGATATCGTACATTATTTTTGTAACAGGCAATCCATAGCTTTTATGCTTCATTTACGTTAATTTCCTGCCACCCATGTCCGATGAAAATGTGAAATTGAAAACTCAATTAATGGCGTACTTACATGAAAAAGCCCGACACGATGTTATCTTTGCTGTTGAAAGTGTCCTTAAATCCCAACAAACAAACAAACAAACAAACAAACTTCTGGCTTACTTGATATTTCTGCTTGAAGAGTACTGTAGTACTCTCGGGAAATATGATAACAAAACTACAGGGCGTATAAAAATGCTGCCCATGAGCATGGGGGTGAGGACAGCTGTCTCCTTGTCGTGAGGCTGGGGTAAGGAGTGGGGGCAGCGCCCGTGTCCTTTTTTACCAGACGTGCACTAGTGGACAAGCCTTTACTTTCCGAGAACTGTAACTGAGAAACTCTCGAGTATTCCTTTCTTACGTATTTGCGTGCCAATACCAATCAGGTGTAATGGCGGAGTTTGTCGATAAAACTTCAACAATGATGCTGTACAATCAGCGGAGTGATATCTAAGGCTTTATATCGTCCCTTGAGTGGAACAGGGTCCCATCTTCAATGCTTTTGTATTGCAGATGGCACCTTCTATCTCTCAATGGACGATATAAATACAATGTCAATACTATTCGAGTACCCTTTTTGATACCCCTGACCCCGCGCCTTCGAGTGTTTACGGCGCTCTTGTCTGTCTGTCTTTCATTGAAAGCATCTTCTATTCCTTTTAACCCTTTACCCAACGTAACGGCCAAAACCGGCCAGCGCTATTCTCAAAATTCGCCAATTAATTTTCATTATTTTTTCATTTTTTGTCTCAAAAACATAGGTTATGACCCCTCGTTGGAACGAGCTCGTCGAGCTCGTTCCAACGAGGGGTCATAACCTATGTTTTTGAGACAAAAAATGAAAAAAACTAGTTATTCAAGAATTTTTATTGCAAGTGTCGTCTGCTTTTCATGTTAGGTAAAGGGTTAATTGGAATTTATGGGTGAACGAGATGTTCAGTCAAGTGATAATGTTTATTCGAGACCTTTTCTAACGACGGTGAATGCCCCAAAGAGTACAATCCAGTGAATGTTGGATGCATTTTTTCTCAACTACATCGTTTTAGGGCAGGGAGACATTAGCCCTGTTGACTCTCGAAACATTTACAGAGCAGCAGACCATGGTCGCCAAGTCCTGGCGGTAGCGTGGTATGAGGAGGCAACTTGCTGAACTCACCAGATAGGGTTGGCCGGTTGGGTCGCCTCTCGTAGTATGCTCGACTCAGGTTTCTCCGATGTCATTTTCTAACAGTTAGGTCTATGTCACCACCGCAAGGGCGGCGAGCCGGGGGGGGGGGGGGGGGGGGTCTCCCAGAAAAGACCATAGATTGGCCCAACAGGAAACAATTTTGCTTTTTGAAATTGATGGAACGCTGTTTCGTTTCATCTGAGAGATCGATGGCAGACTAGACTGCTGGTATATCGAAATGTCCTCTATGTGGATTGCCAGCGGCAGTCCACATAGAGAACTTATCGTTATACCGGCAGTCTACGACATCAGATCCATTTAACCTTTTGGTCATTTCATAAAATTTCACGTACCAACAGGTGTTGGGCTGCATCAATTTATTTGGCTGGGGCAGGGGGAACCCAAAAGGGGGCCCACCGGGTATTTTCCCAGTGGACCATACGGCCATTCCGCTTCTGCTTTATTCCAATCCGAAGACAGGACGTCGGGTTGAAAGATGACTGCAACAGAAACAATAGACCAAAACATGACCAGACCACATACTCACCAATCACCAAAAAGAGTGGGTAGAGTTCCCTCAGACTCCAAGCAGGGTTGTCTCACATCGTTGCGCTCGATACATCGGATACAAACCTTAATTTAGTATATCCGATGTATCGAGTGTAGCAAGGGAAGACAACACTTATTTATTTATTCATTTATTGGTATTTAAGGTCGCATATTTCTGCCCAATGGCTAATCATGACCACCCAGTTTTACGGGAGAAGGAAGCCGGAGTACCCTGAGAGAACCACCGAGCAACGGCGAGCAACTTTCAGCTCTCCAACACATATATACTAACTCTACACAAGCAGGGTTAGCATTAGTTGAAGACAAGTCCACCATCGACGTGCAGTACGCCTTAGTACACAGCGCCACCGTGCCCCCGCGTGGGAAATGGGGGTGAAGTGTCTTGCCCAAGGACATAGCACGGTTGCCCCAGGTGGGATTCGAACCGAGGACCTCTCGGGCTGCAGCCTGCACCTCTGCCTACTGAGCCCCCCCCCCCCTCCCCCCGGAGACAACACTGCTTGGAGTTTGGCACGAACTGTCTGTGTTCAGTGCATGAATTATCACCACACACACAAACACACACAGCAGTAAGGAGGGGGGCATCGGGAAGACCTTAGTCCCACCGAATCGGAGAAAATTTGTATTTTTGAAATTGAAGAAACGCTGTTTCGTTTGATCTGAGCGATCAATGGCAAACTAGACTGCAGGTATCGAAATGTCCTTTATGTGGAATGCCCAGTGGAAGCCAACATAGAGAACATTTTTATATACCGGCAGTCTGTGCAATCAAATCCATGTCACGAAATTTCACGTACCGACAGGTATTGGGCGGCATCAATTTTGGGGGCCCAGAGGGGAACCCAAAGGGGGGACCACAGGGAATTTTTCCAGTGAGCCAAACGGCCAGTCCGCCTCTGAATCATTGTCCATAAGTACAAACATCAAAACAAGGCATTGTATGAGAAATGTTGAGAAATAGATGTGGCTTATATTTGTCCTAAAATCTTTTCAAGTAATTTATTTATGCGATGAAAATCCACTTGAGCTGACATATGAAGATGTGGTTAAGATAAACATCAAAGTGTCAGAAGGTCAAATCACCGTACGATATAATCTCTTAATTCAACTCATTTTCACATGAATCTTTTGCAAGAGCCAATAGTTTCGCCCATAACATCTTGGTAAAACCTTTCGTATCCTTTAATAGTCTTATTTTTATCCACTGATCTTCGCGTCAGTTGTGTCGACGTGAATGGATGCGGACGGGAAAATTTGCATTTTAATGAAATGGTTGCAATCGGATCCCAGGTATGTTTGTAGTTATGACCACTGTTGTCGGCGTGAGGGTAACAAACTCGTGCCCGACGACTTGGTGAATTTGCCCAACAAACAACATTAGTTTTAACATTTTTTATTTTTAATAATATCAGGCAGTTATGTACAATAATATATATAGTATGTGGATAACAGACGACATAAATATTATAGCGTGCAATTCCGGTCATCAGGTTACTGTATCTTGAGGACTTCCATTTTTCTAAACACTTGGGAGAAAGGCATTGTTTTATATATGCATGGCAACACGCAGTATAAATTTGGCTCCTCGGGTTGGACAACCTTAAAAATTATATAACGTCATGTCGGGCAAAGCCTTGGAATAGTCAACATGCAGAGGCGGCGGAAGCTCGATAAAAGTGGAGGGGTCCAAATTTTCTAGGCTACCATGGTAAATGGAGGAAAAGTTATAATCGTTTATCGGTAAATGTACCGTGGCACTCTATACACGCTAAAAACTAAAGTGTTAAAAACTACTCTTGAAGTGCTGTATTTAACACTTACTAAGTGCTGAACTAGCACTTTGCTCAAGTGTAGATACCCCAGAACTTGTCAGGTGTTACAATAATACCACATGACAAGTGTAATGTCGCGACACTTAAAAGGAAACAACGCAGATGACGCGGATCAGGCTCGAACTCTCGAGCCTGATCCGCGTCATCTGCGTTGTGTCCTTTTAATTATGTACCCACCAAGCGCAAATCAAATTATGTACGATTCTGGAAGAACCACCAATGCTAGACACATGGGAAATGCCATCCATTCAAGTTTCAGATGTCTGACGATTGTAGTGTCTAAGTGCTTAAAGCATTGCACTTTGAGTGTTAAAATCAAACCCTACGAGTTAGAATGTTTTTAACACCTTGAAAGTGTCAGTTTTAACACTTTAGTTTTTAGTGTGCAGTGTTTCGTTAAAAGATGAGCATGTCGCGTTGTGGTCACTGTCCTGTCCATTTCTTCTACTTCAATCATCTTCCAACCCGAAGGCCAGCCTTCGGGTTGGAAGATGGTCGAAGTAGAAGAAATGGACCGAAGCGACCGAAGGTGGGATTCATTGACCAGATCTTGCTTGGATTTGCAAATAATATATTACAGGAATGCCTGTATAGGCCTATTGGCAGGTTTGAATGCGCCCATTTTAACTCATTGTGTAACCACGCGACATGTCTGTAGAAAAAAGTGGAGGGGCATGTGTCCCCTGTGCCCCCTGGTTCCGCCGCCTCTGTCAACATGTTACTCCATATTGATCGCATTTTGATGTCCTCTATTTACCCTGGGTCCCCCAAATGCATACCAGAGTTTTTAAAATAGGTGACCTATTTTATGCTTACTTCCGAAATCATAGATGCACTACGAGAAAGTTCCCTGACTATCGGGCATCGTAAATCAAATTCATAAAGCAGCGAGATTTACTTATTTATTAAGGTTTAACGATACTTTAACAGCCAAGGTCATATCGTGTCGGTGACAGTTTTACGGGTGGAGGAAGCCGGAGTACCCGGAGAGAACCACCGAACAACGACGAGCAGCTGCCAGCTCCTCAACATCGCAACTCCGCACTGCAACACAGACAGGGCTAGATTGGTTGAAGACATGCGCACCATCGACGTGCAGTACGCCTAAGTACACGGCGTCATCGTGACCCCGTGTGGACAATCGGGGTTAAGTGACTTGCCCAAGGACACAACGCGGGCGTCCGAATCGATCGCCCAGACAAGAACTAACCGGGCTCGACGTTGCTTAACTTCAGTGATCTGACGATAACCGGTTACCGCAACGCCACCGCGCCCCAGAGCAGTGAGATGTCTCATCGTGTATGTGCCATTTCCAAGCAGGGCGAGCGCACTTTCGGAAAAAGGACCATTGCCTGGGATGATTTGTGACGGGCAATCACACGTCACTTTCAGTTATGTCGGGCAATTGTGTCATGTTTCTTGATCTGTGATCTATCATAGTATTGTACAATGCCCAACAATTATCCGACGAGTACCTGACGAAGTCCTTGTCTGAGAAAATACTGGAGTGGTGACACACCCCTCCACACCCCCATGGATTTACGGAAATAACTGTTGTTTGAAAAGATTCCCTTACTTTCGTCGTCATGACTAGATACGCTTAACTTGATAGTTACAGCCAGGGATATGGCAACAATCCGGGCCAGCATTTTCAGTAGTTAGAAACTTTAAGCCCCCAAATCACCAACAGTTCGGAATTTCAAGCAATATGGCAGTTAGAGACTGGCGGTATTGGACTTTTGAGTTCGGTATCGGTTTCAGTATTTTTAAGGGGGTATACCTCGATATCGGTTCGGTGTTCGGTATCAGAAATGAATGAGATTTGCTGATAGTGCCAAAGGGGAAATCACATCAGGAAAATACAGAAGTCATTCTTATATCATTCTACCACAGAGCCACAAATGACACTGCCAATGAGCTCAACAGTGGCATTCTTTTACGAACACAAATCATATCTGAAGTAGTTTTGTGACTTCTTCTGAACAAACCTTAACCTTTAAAGGCCTATTTGAGGCGTTTGCAATCTCAGAGCATGTGCCCTGACCATGCCATCTTCGGGAGGTCCTATACTGGCAAAAAACAAGTCACCTGGGCAGTGATTTCTAGTCAAGTCTTGGCTACTGTTAAGGCAGCCAAGACTTCGCTAGAGATCACCGTAAAGCAGCTGAACATATACAGGTTGTAGGCCAGTGAGAATTCAAAACAATTGCCCAGGCCCCTGAGGATTAACAAAACTGAAAATAAAATCAGCCACGCCTTCCATGAAAATGAAGCCCTAAACTGATATGAAGCATCAACAAGGCCTTATAAATAGTGAATGTAGGGAAATTTGAAAATTCAGACGTTATTGGCATTCAATATTCGCACGGCCACTAATGTGTTGTCACTTTGTCGCTTTTCCTCTAATTTCCTCTAACAAGTGACAGAGGGTCACTTTACCGCTGTTGTCGCACGGCCACTAGCTTATTGTGTCTTTACTGGACGCTTTTCACTCAAGCAGTCGCCACCAACGGGGTTAAACGCCCCCCCCCCCCCCCCCACACACACGTTTATCTCAGAATAATGTTCATACATGCAAAGCCTACTCTGCCTACTTATGGCTTGCCTTCGACAACCGGTATGCCGTCTTTCTAAATACCAATAGCTCCCTGAGCTCGTACTTCCTGTTTCTGATCCTACACTCATATATGGCCACCGACTTTGCCCGCGACTGCTCCTATTCTAAATATGAGCTCTGTGCCCCCCCCCCCCCCCCCCCCCACACACACACACTACAACGTGCCTATATTTTCACACCAATGCGGCACTCCTCTAACCTATAGGATGGGACATCCCCATATCCTCGCCTGAGACCCACAGTCTTACACACCTTCAGACTGGAATGAATTTCGCGAGAAATCTCCCGATTTTTATTTTGATGGCCAGAACAATAATTCTCAGTTTAGTTGCAGTACTACACATCTGAAATGCACGTTATTTGCTGTATACACTCATTTTGTTGACTGTTGGCTGGTTGTTATTTTGAGCCTCATCTACAATTATTTACCAGGGTGGGGAGCACGGTGACTCAGTGGTTACAAGCACTTTCCAACGTCCTATTAATCGCCCCCCCCCCCTCCCTACGTAATAGGTACTCCCCTCTCTTTTCAGCGTAGTAAATACTGGATGGGTGGGGGCACACACCAAAAATGATTTGTCTCGTCAGGCAATAATTTATCAAAGTACCATTGCACACAGTCTTAACAATTACCGTTAAAATTGTGGTAGACGTACTGGCAACTAATTGCTGTTACTTCTGACGTACTTTTTACGGTAATGACTGTTTCTGCTTAAAGTTGCATCATATGAAAACTGAGAGAGGCAAGAATTCATTTGCCTTGATAGGGAAAGCGCCCGAAAACGTCCGTGGTCCATGTTCCATTAGGAAACTTTGTGTCATGGTGGGGGGGGGGGGGGGGGGGGGGGGGGGGGAGGGGGGGGCTCCAATTGGGAATTTGTTTTGAAGGGGAAGAAACATACAAAGACTAAGACATTTTTCATTCGAATTGAACAGACGACATTAAAACCAATACCTGAGCAATTGCATGTACACTGCAAGTAAATTTTATAACAAACAGTCACATGGAAACATGTTCACCGCATGCAGTCTCTATAGTCCCTATTAAATCGTTCTTATACTATACTGAGTCAAAAAAGAAAGTATAATAGAAACAAATGTGAAAAAGTAGCATAAAGGATTAAATATAATAGTTCTAATGTTGCATGTTTGTGGACAAGAAGTCTTGCAAAGAGTTTAATGACATGCTGTTGTTGTCCATCCAACCGTATACAATTTTTCTACGGATTTCAAATTAGCACGTGCTACCCGAGAATGTTAAATTGAATGGGTGACCGACGATTTTCTTTGTGTTATGTTGTGCTAGAGAGCCTGGGTTATTGAGAAAACACGCTTTTTGTCTTCCGACATTTTAAAAAAATGCCAAGGTTAACCGAAAATCAGATGTTAATTGCGTGCCATTGGAATGCATGAGGCTGGGATACCGCATCCGAAGTAGGCGCCCATACCACGGACCAATCCTTACCCAGCGTCATCGTACCGTCAGAATGGAATGGGTACGTCAGCGTGTTCGCTGGACTCAGCAGCGTTGGAGCACAGTTCTTTTTAGTGATGAATCGCGATTTTGTCTACGGCGCGCTGATTGTAGGGCAAAAGTGTATCGCCGACGAGGAGAACGGTTTTCTGATGCTTGCTTGTGGGAATGCGACCGTTTCGACTGGGGTGGTGTGACGGTTCGGGCAGGAATTTCCTTGCACCATCGAACCCAGTTGATCTTCATCGATGGTAATCTGAATGGACAGCAATATAGGGACGAAATTCTTAACGCTGTTGTTGCCCCGTTGTTCAACGCTAATGTCGGATTGCAGTTATTCCAGCAAGACAATGCCCGATGTCACGTGGCGCGTATCTGTCGTGACTATCTTGAGGAGCAGAACATCGAACTTCTTCCCTGGCCCAGATTTTCGCCAGATTTGTCGCCAATCGAGCATCTTTGGGATCAATTGGACCGTCGGGTACGACTTCATGATCTTCAGACGTTAGGTGATTTACGTAATATTCTAAGGCAGAAGTGGAACGCAATACCACAGGGTGACATCCAGAGACTTATCAGGCCCATGCGCCGCCGATGTCTTGCCATCCAAGGGGCAAACGGTGGACATACACGCTATTGACTGCATGTGCGAACTTTTCATTTCACCCCATGTCTGAATTCCGACATCCTGACGTGACGCTAGCAACAGTAAGAACATGAAATTATGAAAATTCATACAGCTGGACTCGAAATATGAATTTACAACAATTTGTTTGGGATTAAAGTCGATAATACTAAAAAAATTGTTCCTCAAAGTTTATTATACTTTTTTTTTTGACTCAGAATATTAAAGACATCTTGTCATTTGCCTTTGAATTGAGACACTTTCGATGCCTCGTTCGGTAAACAATTTAAATTTAATGCACAATTGGTGTTCTGAAATAGGTGGTCATAACTCATAAAGCCTCAGAAAACCAATGGTTTTCTGAGGCCTTATAAGTTATGACCACCTATTTCAGAACACCAATTGTGCATTAAATTTTTGTTCGAGTGGGGACTGAGATTGGAAAATTTGAGGTTGAGAATTGGGAAAAATTATACCCAAATGCCACTGGGAAAGGATCACATATTAGACTCCTACAGACATCCAAAAGAATCCCTGAGAGGAGTACATGTGTACAGCGGAACAAAGTTGTCCCCAGGACGAACGCATTCAGCTCTTTTAATTCCACAACATAACATCGTACATGAAGAAGGGTGCCTTGTTTTGAAGTGTTAATTTCGAAAGTAGACTAATTAATATACATGTGCTATTCAAAAAAAAAAAGTTGGGGATATCCAAACTGATGTTGATATTTTCGGAAAATGGTATTGGATACGCGTGATTGGACACATCAAAATGTTACCAAGTTTAGTGTGGATCATGAATGTAACCGGCCCTCGAAAACTTCGGGCAGGTTTTTCGCACGAGCGCCGCGTTAATGTCAATAGTATGTCTGCTGTATTTGAGGTAACATTTGGGGGATCTCATCGGGGGATTTCATGTGACGTCATAGTCACGTGACCCAGTGGCGCTATGTTGTGTTGCCATGGTAACCCGCGTGAGCATCCTTGTTGTGACGTCATCCCCATAGTGATACATGGTGTTAGTGCGCATGCACAGCGCGTGTTGTTAGGGCAATACGTGTTTCCGTTGTCCATCTTGTATACTGGAGGCCGCCATCTTGGTTTCTATGGTAGCACGTGGTTGCTATGTGACCCATAGGCTTCTTATAGGATAGGGGTATGTTCGGAGGGTATATTCCTTTGTACAAGAGTAATTTCCAGTTTCGCAGAATTACCAAAAAAAACCCGACAATCCCTCCAAATCACAAAAATCCACCCCAAACTACCGAAATTGACTTTATTTACTACGGATTTACTCTTTTTAGGCCCGCCATACCGTGGATTTTAATAGTAGCACTTAGTGCTATAAGGCGCGTTCCTTTATACAAGCGTACATACAATTACCCAAATAGATCCGACAATCCCTCCAAATCGCCAAAATCCACTTTTATTTGATATGAAACCCATTTTTGGGATTATAAGAATAGTACGCAATGCTATAGGACCGAGATATCTCCTGGGATATGTTCTATTTAATCGGGTTACTGTCCTGATTTTTCCCAGAATCCCATTTTTTTCGGCCTATTACAGATGCTACTCTAACCCTAGAAATTCATCTAGTCCACACTATCTCTGGTTCCCTCGTCCAAGTCTTATAATCATCAGTGCTTGATGTTCCGTAGTCTGTATGCATAGTTATTTCCCTTGTGTATAATGAAAGCCTATGATATGATAAGATAAGATAAGATTTATTAAGCAAATACACCAGAACAAAGGCAGATTGCTTTGTAGAAACAAAATCAACATAAATATGTGATTCCTAAAGCCAAGAATCTTTCGAGTAGTTACTGGATAAGTCATTGCTCGAACGACTCGAGCCCAATCGAGCAAATAAGTTATCGAGCAATTGCTCGAACGACTCGAAGCCCATCGAGCAAATGAGCTTTAGAGCAATTGCTCGATCGAGTGACTCCACATACTGCTCGAACGACTCGAAGTCTATCGAGCAAATGAGCTATCGAGTAATTGCTCGTGCGAGTGACATACGACTTTTAGATTCATTTCAGAAAAAAGGAGTGCCGAAGGCCAGACTTTTTTTCAAAAAAGGGATTCTATAGGGATTCCAAAAAGGGGATTCCATAAGTGGGATTCCGTCTTACCTCGAGTGACTCGCACATACTGCTCGAACGACTCGAAGTCTATCGAGCAAATGAGCTATTGAGTAATTGCCCGTTCGAGTGACTCGCACATACGACTCTTCGACTCAATTCAGAAAAAAGGGTGCCGAAGGCCAGACTTTTTTTAAAAAAAAAGGGATTCTGTGAGTAGGATACCTTGAAACGGGGTATTTTCCCAAATAAGCTAAAGAGCCAAGAGAGTAATTGCAACATGAGCAATTGCTCGAACGACTCGAAGCCCATCGAGCAAATGAACTTTAGATCAATTGCTCGATCGAGTGACTCCACATACTGCTCGAACGACTCGAAGTCTATCAAGCAAATAAGCTATCGAGTAATTTCAGAAAAAGGGGTGCGGAAAGGCCAGACGTTTTTTCAATAAAAGGGATTCTGAAAGAGGGATTCCGTAAGTGGGATTCTTATCCGACTCCGTGACATAAGATTCCGTGTTTTAACAGTTTTGTTGAATTTTCATCGATTGGTATTAATACAATTTCTCTGGAGCAGTCTTTCAATTTCAAACTGCAGCTTCTTGTGCACTTAGTTCCCTATTTTCCATATAAACATGTAATATAAACATTTCCATTTGCAGAGCCGAATGACGGCGCCATTATTCCAAGCCTCTAATCTAATTTCGGAAGCAAGTACATGGCTGTAAGCAAGAGCGAATCGAGATCCAGCTGAGACTCCCAGTTCAAACGAATGTCTCAATTGGAATAATTATGGGATGTGGAGGCGGGAGGGGGGGGGGGGGGGGTACGCGCCTTCTTTCCCGATTCGGTGAGAATGCACGTTTCTGAGCTTTACCGACATCCGTTTTCGTTAATTGAACTGGATAGAAAGATATATAGAAATAGGTTGGTTGATGGGAGTTGTGGCTAATACTATTCTAATACTTTTACAAATGTATTTTTTCAGAATTGTACTTTCTGGTTATGACTTTAAATGGGTTGAAATGAACCATTAGCATTTTCAAAGATATGGCAATTTACCGGTTGGCAAATTGCCATATCTTTTAAATTACTAATGATTCATTTTAGTTAGTTATATTAATAGGGTGAAGATACAATTCTAGAAAATACAATTATAAAAGTTTTATAGTATTGGCTCCTGGCCTGATCAAACACCATGCATTATTCGTCATGTCACATCTCGATTAGTATAATGCGTTGCGTAATTCGCGATAATTACTAATTCGTAAAAAACCTTCGCCGGGCGTTTTACGAGATAATAATGTGGCACAGATAACTTGGAAAAACATTTCAGACATGTCCTAAATAAGCTACCGTAGTTATGAGAGGCGATGCTGAATACCGTAATGTTTATTTTGGGGAGAGAAGTAACACATGAGTTGCTGTGTGTTTACAAACGACTAACTGGATCACGGTTAATTGGAATAGAACCGAACAAACAACTGTAATTTGAACAAGGGTGTTCAGCTGTTGTCAATGGCCACATGGCTTCAAGGTACTGTACACAGTGGTGATGGCGCGGAGACAGACGCCTATATAAAAATTATGAAAATCAAATGGTGAAAGATAGCAACTGTTGTGAAAATACGAATACTTCGTTTCGGTGAGCGGGACGATACAGGATAATTTAATGTTGAGAGATCTTACCAAGAAAATACGGTTGAGCCCGCGTGCATAAATCTCGTTTTCAGTTCATGTTGCGGTTGAGTTAATTGTATTGTTCGACGACTGTCACGGGTGACGTTGAGCAATTTCAATATTTATTTACCGATTTTTCCCCATTATTTTCTATTCTGTGCAAAGTTTCACGCCTTTATGGATCTACACGTAAACAATGGGACTAAATATGGAAAAGAAAGGCGGGCGAGGTTCTTCGAGGCGAATGGTGACTTGACAGCGCAGAGTCATTTTAATGTTGTGACATACTTTTAAATGTTTACTTCCTCATTGATATGTGCAGAATTTAAGAATTTTTGATTATTTAATAGTTTGGAAGAATTATACATAAATCGTCGAATTTTTTATAACCTTTTGATCAATGTCACGTCGGCAGTCACAAAACACAAGTGAAATGGACTTAATTGACTTCACAGAAAGTACTGAATCTACTAACAGAAGGCCAAGGAGGACTCCTCCACCACGACCACCTCCACCACCTATCCCACCAAGACCAAGAAGTTCTCAGCTGCAACAAAGGTCTCGCCGTGAGCCAGCGCAGAGGGATCGAACACGCGGCAAGTCTAATAGACTATCACCTCCAAGGAGACAGACTTCATCCAATTCTAACCGTCTTTCACCTTCAATGAGACAGTCTTCGTCCACTGGAAGATTGCCCAGAAGTTCTCCCCCAAGTGCGAGGCAAAGGGCGTATTCAGAACCACTATGGCCAAGGTCACAGGTATGTATGATGCTTTGATGATTAATCACGTGTGTCATGACTAATCGGAACGCGGGACAATGGCGAATCCAGGGATCATCGCCCCCTTATGGGTCCATGAAGAAAACAGTTGTCTATGGTTTTGCTGGTGATTTGCAGTGGCAGCACAAGATTCATCTTGGTGGGGGGGGGGGGGGGGGGGGGGGGGGGTGAAATGCTTCTGTGTCTTCTCTCGCTTTAGTACACCAGCCGACAGCGAAGTGGCAGAATGGTTAAAACATTGAACTTCAAACGGAAAGGTACAGTTAAAACTAGACGTCCTGTCATGAACTGTACGCTTATCTAGGCTTAATTGCGTGTAGCAATTGCCATATCAACTGGCATCCAAGGCGCGGCAGGTTCTCTTGGTTACTCATAGCAAACACAGGCAATGTTTCTGCCAATGGACCTCTGGGTTACCCGGAGGTCCATTGGCTGAAACATTGCTTGTGCACAGGGAATATGTACAGAATTTGATGGCCTTACTATAGTCATAACGCGTAGATCAACGCGCAGATCGACGTGCTGTTTGTGCGCATTTCATGACAGGACTTCTAGCTCTAACTTTACGCGTGATAACCGTGTTGTGTCCTTGGGCATGACATTTCATTCCGTTTGCCCACATGAGGGCTCGGTGGCGCTGTGTACCAACTACCAAGGCGTTCTACACGTCGATGGTGAACTTGCCTTCAGTCGCTACTTGTACAGAGTAGGGCTGAAACGGTTGCCTCATTTTCACAACCGACTAACCGAGAGCTATAACCGGATAATATCCGGTTAACCGTAGCCATTATTTCACCGAATCTGGGATCAAAACTATAGGAATTGGAAAGCAGTATTCTCAGAAACTATTCCATAGTGTGTATACAAACGAACGTTGTCGAGTACTCGACAACGTTCGTTTGTATACATACTACGGAGTAGTTTCTTCGGTTACTCAGAACTCACGGAAATTGACGATCATTAACGAAGTTTTGAACGCCAAAGTCGATTATTTCTCAATATATACAGCGCTGCTTCGGGGTGTAAGCTATCCCAAAGGAGAAGCGGCAGATTTACTACGTTCTAATCGTGGAATGACGATCACTATCGATATTTCGGATAACCGGTTGACGTGTTTTTAATCGGTTAGGTAGGTAACCGGTTTCAAACCGGTTATCCGGTTGACCATTTCAGTACTAGTACAGAGTCAGTACTTTGGGTAGTCTGACATTTGCTCGGTGATTCCTGTCTTAGGGTACTCCGGCTTCCCCCCAAGTACCTGTAAAAAATGCCAGACATGATGTGACTCTGGCTATTTATGCCGCAGTGGAATTTCCGTTAAAATTTACAGCAATAACTAACGCGCGATATCGCGTTTGAAAATTGGAAATTGAGGCACCCTGAAAAAGGGTTATCCTATCTTAGTTTCTTTCCTGTGGCATAATTTGTATACTAATTCAAGTGAAGATAGATCCATATTCACCCGTCTCCGAATAAATAATCATTGCCTTGCTATCGAAAAGGGGCGGCATCATCAACCTCCCATTGAACTTGAAAATAAGTGATGCTGTGTTTGTTCAATGCGAAAAATTGAAGATGAGAAACATTTCATAATGGAGTGTCCTGCATATGTCTAATTAAGAACTATAGTATTTGACACCGTGCAGAGATATCAATGCCCAAATCAAATGGTTTCGCGCGCCAAAGGCGCGCAGGGACGATTTAAAGAGCAAGCCCCTTTCGACCCTCATTAGCTGTAGAATTTTGAAGTGTTAGACCGTGGTAAAGGAGGAGAAATTGTGGGTTGTTAGCGGCGCTTGTGTCTTTTCTGCTTCTTTTTCAGGGGTGGAGGTTTGGAAGGAGAGACAGTGGTAGTTGGTGTTGTTGGTGGGCTGCCTGATGGTGGTTGGTGAGTTTTGTAAGGTCTGGACCTAGCCGAGTCTGGAGTGGTTGTGGGTGATTGCTGAGTCTTTTGTTGTTGTAGGTTTCTGGCGTCTATTAGTTTTTTGTTTTTGGCTTCTTCGACTTGTTGGAGGAATACTTGGTATATTTCCTGTCCATCTCTTGCCTGTGAAGGTCCCCTTGTATTTTGTTATCCCGTAAGATGTTCTCCAGCCTGTCGTCCGCGTCCTGGCATTCTGGTTTAGAAGGAAGAGGCGAGTGGGGATCAGGAAGAGGCGAGAGGGCAGCTTCCATTTCCACCTCAGTCTCCACAGACTCTTCCACATCGGACAATTACGGCTGGTAAGCCGGCATTTGGATGGGGCTGTCTGTGGGAGTGGGAGGGGAAGCGGTGGCCGCTTCTGGCTCTTTCTTTTCCTCACCATTCTCTTTCTTCATCTCCAAGAATGCCCCCAAGCGTCAGGAATCCCTCCGCTTGGAGGACGGGCTCTTCTTTCTTCTCTTTCTCTTTTCAGGGCCTCCTGACCTCTCGGGTGAGGACCAGTGTGAGAGGGGATCCTCTCATCAAAGGTACCACCTCTCCCCGAGTAGGGTGGTGATTTCCAGTCTTCCTCGATCTTGAACTCAAGAGACAGATGGACGCTCTTGCCTGTATCCTGGATAGTCCAGGTGATAGGGCAAGAGACGCCCAGGGATTCTATCGTTTTCTTCAGTCGCGCTGGTAGTTCCAGTGTTTCCATAATTGAGATTCTAATTAGGATGCTCGCACTCTGAATTCAGAGGTGCGAATGTCATGTAAATGAGAGATATCATACGGTCTTTGGTGAATTAAATATGGATGAACAAATGAATCTAATTAATAATTATATCAAATAATTGTCCAGAAATTGTATCGAAAGTTAGTAGCGTAATCCGACAGTTCTTTGATACCCGGCAATTGCTGTTAAGTACTTTATAATCGTTTACTCATTGAGATTTACCTGTCACGTATTTGAATTATAATTCATATATATGTATGTTCTTTTCTATATGTATATGTTCATCGTTGTTATACAATCTGTCCATATGAATGTTTTATTGCAATTAAATTTATCTTATTTTATTATTTTAACGACGGGGAGGACTGGGGCTTGCCCCCCCCCCCCAAGGTTTCGCTTGTCCTCTCCCCTAAAGAAAAACACACACAAAAAAAACATTGGCCTAATGCAAGTTTCACACAACATAGTGCCCCTAAATAGTTTCCCACATAGGGGCTACAGACGCTACAAATGCCTCAAATTCGCTCTTACAGAACTATATTTTGCAAAAGGTTCTTGGATGTGCATCTGAATGTGTGAATGATAGTCCTAATTAGAACTTTCCGGCCGTTGCCCCCTCCTCCCACTTCCCTGAAGAGAAGTTGGAGGAGGTGGGCAATGACCCAACCAGAGGGTCTTAATTAGGATAGGGGAAGCCCCCAAAAATCCACACAACGGCGTTTCCAATATCATTTTGCCCCCCCCCCCCCACCTCCCCCAACAAAAAAACCCGGATAGGGCACCCTATTTTTGAATCCTGACAACGCGCCTGTTCCATTCACTCTGAATTTAAGTGCAAATAACCTTATCTTTATGTCGATTGTCGAACTTAATCCTTTAATATCCGGATAAGTTTGCAGGGTGCATGTGCAAATGTCGGCGTGTCGTAGCACACAAAAGCATCAGGATCCAGTATATGATGTGTTATCATAAAGCTATATTTGGAGCAGTTTGTTTGATTGCCGACGGGATTTTAAGAAATTATCTGGATCACATCAATGGCTGTGTCACGACCACTCCAGGCCCGTAGCCAGGGGAGTCACGGCGGGTGTAAACGCACCTCCCCACAAAATTGTAGTTCCACTTGAGGGGCTATCTTCCATTTGTGGTTTGCAAATTATCGGGATAAATTGTTCTAAAACCTAAATGTTTCTGTGAAACTTTGACAGGGGGGGGGGGGGGGGGTTACAGAACCCCCACCCCCATCGGAGATGGGTAGTGACGCCTCCCTCGTCAGGAAGATCGGCAAAATTCGTCAAGGAGATAAATTTATGCAGACACCATAAAGAAACAGATACTACTTCCGATGACCGATAAACGTGCACAATAGGAATAGCCCGATGGGCATATAATCACTGTGGCATACCAGCTTCTCATAGCGTGGCACCAGCTGCTAGCTATGGGCAGCCATATTAACACAAACTAAAATATCTGAAGATATCTGAAGATATATGAGTTCATGTTAGCTTGACTGGCTGTAGAACTTTACTGGCTTTCTTGACATAACTTTCATTTTAATATAAATATCGCGATATTTTTGGCGTTTTGTTTTGACCCTCTTAAAGTCTCTAGAGTCACGGATATTGCGACTTTTCTCCAATTGAAACAAAAATTTCTCACACCGGGCCGAACCATGGGGGGTCCGATGGATCCGTGGACTCTTAGAGCCCTCCCCGGGGGAGGGGGAATCCGGGCGCCACTCGTGTGCTTTGATACGAAATATGGTTGTCGGCAACCGTTGCCGAGGAAAAAGTATCATAGAAACTAGTTGCATAGTCCTGGTATTACAGGCCCTGTATATTACACTGAGCTTATTGTTTAATTTCTGCCAGAATCACATATTAACAGGATTACATATACAGTAGAACCTGTCTTGAGAGACCACCCTTTGAGCCACACAAAAGTGGTCTCTCAAGACAGGTGGTCTCTCATAACAGGTTTAAGGTTTTATCAAGTCAGTGAATAACCAACCACAAAATTCAAAATGGAGAAGAATGGATTTTTGTAATTACTTTGTAGTTCTTTTTTATGACGTTTTTGTAACAAATTGAAATGGACTGTTATAAAAAATTATAAAAATAAATTAGTGTTGAAAATCTTCATTGAAGATTTTCAACACAAATTTATTTTTATAATCCTATCTGTCACATTTCAGGTATGTATGAAATTGTTTATTCGGCAATAATCCTAATCTTTTCACAGAGGTTTTATAAAAACATCTCGATCTTTAATAAGTTATGTAACTGAATAGCAATTGAAACCCAGTTAAGAGCTTTTAATGCTTTTCCAATTCCAGAACAGGTAAAAAGTTTTTGTCATGGTTTCAGTCTTCAAAGGGGCGGTCTCTCAAGACAGGTCCATTATGGCATAAAAATACAAGTTGCATGGTACCAGGTCACAGTGGTCTCTCAAGACAGGTGGTCTCCCATAGCAGGTCCATTATAGAGTAAAACCAATCGGTGCCTGGCAGATGTGGTCTCTCAAGACAGGTGGTCTCTCAAGACAGTGGTCTCTCAAGAGAGGTTTTACTGTACAATTAAAATCCCATATAGGTATATATGTGGAAAAAAATATGCCTATCAACTTCATCAATCTATTTTGTATATACTTTTTGACATGCGAAATGCTTATATTTTAGATCTAAATTTGACATAATATTTTCCCATGCAGGTGCAACACAGAGGTCCATTTGAAGTTTCAATAAGGTTTTCGTGGGGAAAACCATTTGGGAAATGGTGGGTCTGCCAAGTATAACTTACGGTACGGAAGTGGTACCCCTAAACCAGACGGCCGTAAAGAGCTTGGAAACCCTGCAGAACGATGCAGGCCGATGGATAACGGGGTCGAGTAATGCCGCAGCGCTAGAAGCAATCAGGGGTGAGCTTGGGTGGATGAGGATCAAGGACAGGATAGACCTGTTGAAACTCGGTTATCTTAATTATTTGGTAAATCTCCCCGACAGCCGATGGTGTAAAGTAATGTTCCTGAGAATGTTCAACTCAGATATCAAGACGGGGTGGATGGTCCAAGTGAGGGAGCTAGTAGAGAACTACTCATTGGATATCTCGGACCTGGACGTTGGGGCAAACCAGGTTAAAAAAATCGTAAAAGAAAGGGCCATGGAGGATTGTAACCGTAATTGGCGAGATTGGGTCAAATCAAAAGGGTCTTGGGGTGGCCTGCGTGATAAAGAGAAGCCAGTTTTTGAAGAGTACATTGATGGCACCTTTGGGGGGTCACTGTTATTCAAGCTGAGGTCGCGGTCCCAGAAGGTGAGGGGAAAATTGGGAAAAACAGTGAAAAGGAGTGCCAGATGTGTAATCTGGGCATGGCGGAGACCTTGGAACACTTTCTTCTAGAATGCCCAAAGTACCAGTCCAACAGAATAAGATTCACTGGGAGTATATTGGGGAAGTGGGATGGGAGAATGAAGGACATGTGGTTAGGGGGAGACTCAAAGGAGAGGGTTAATATGCTAATCGGAGAGATTGGGAAGAATGGGGCAAGGGACGTCATCAAGCAGTTCGTCTCCGAATGTTGGGAGGAGAGGAGAAGCGTGGGAATAGGGAGGCAGTTAGGAGTACAGGGGTAACCAAGGCCTTCTCGTCCGAGAACCGCGACAGATCAGCGGCTGGCCAAAGTGTTATTATTATTATTGAAGCTCATTTTTAGCTTAACTTGACAGTCAAGACAAACTATTGCCATCACGAGTGCGGAAGTCAGTTAGTCTGTAAGTCTGTCAGTCTGTTCACATTTTCCTTAAGCACAGGCTACAGTACAGTCGCCGTGGACCCGTCGTAATCCACGCGTGGGTAGTGATGTCCACGCATGCGTTTGACAGGTAATAAAAATCATCAGCAGAAAAATATTAATTAATGAAGCACCGGGTTGTTCCGGATGCTTCATTAATTAAATTTTTGACGATTATTTCTTTCATTAGTGAAAACAATCTAATATTATTGCGCCCGTGGAAATACTGCCCACCCGGGGGAAAGTGACCAGTCCACGGCGGCCGTACTGTACACTCCGTAGTTCTTGATACATCATCAAGAAATTTCATATGCAGATTTAAGGTCATGTCCAGATGAGAACGTCCCCTTTTGGTCGCGTCTGGTCAACCGTGATGGCTGCCCGAGTCCAAAACCCGAAAACCTTTAGCACAGTCTACAGGCCATATTTAGTATGAAGGGATTTCATTGTAACTTGGTAGGATGACTCTGTATAATATCTAGATGAGAACATCTCCTTTTGGTCATGATCTGTCAACCGTGACGGCTGCCCGAGCCCAAAACCCGAAAACCTGTAGCGCAATCTACAGGTCGTATTTATGGAGGGATTTCATTGTAACTTGGTAGGATGACTCCATGTAATATCTAGATGAGAACGTCCCTTTTTTGGTTGTGATTGGTCAACTGTGACGGCTACAGGGGCCCGGTGCCCGAAAAACGTTAGCACAGTCTACAGGTCGTATTTATGAAGGGATTTCATTGTTACTTGGTAGGATGACTCCAGATAATGACTAGGTCAGAACGTACCCTTTTGCTTGCGATCATTGAACCGTGACGGCTATCCGAGCCGAAAACCCTTAGCACAGATTACAGGTCGTATTTATGAAGGGATTTCATTGTAACTTAGTAGGATGACAGTATAATGTCTCGATGAGAACATCCCCTTTTGGTTGCGATCGGTCAGCTGTGATGGCTACACAGGCCCAAAGCCCGAAAACCATTAGCACAGTCTACAGGCCGTATTTATGAAGGGATTTCATTGTAACTTGATAGGATGACTCGTTTTGGAATCATTTCTCTGTGACTTGGTAACTTGGGTTGACATACATTAAATGTGAGGGCCACGTTAACCCATCCCTCAATTCTTCAGTACAGTCTACACCTCAAATTATTTTTATTGAAAACATAACATGCAGGGAACAGAAATTAACATATTCTCCATTATCACAATTCTTTTCTTATTTCACAATCCTTTCATAAACATTGAACATTATCCTTTCCATCAAACACAACACACAGTCAAATTAAGCTACAGTGTCATTGACACTTTCATTTAATATTTTCTACGTCGGGGCGAACCGGTGATCATAGATGGCCACTTAGTGCATCTCCCCAACATAATTCCCGCTTACGCGCCTGCACTCCACAACACGGACATTTGTGTAATTATCCAATCCCAACATTCTGTATCATGTACTCAAGGATCCCAACTCACAGCGTGAGTGCAAATTTTACGACTATCAAACGCAGAATTCAGACCTGATTCACATGGAAATAAAGAGCTTATATCGTAATTCGTTATGATGTTACGTTATCCATTTACCCAACGTAACGGCCAAAACCGGCCAGCGCTATTCTCAAAAATCGGCAATTTATTTTCATTATTTTTTCATTTTTTGTCTCAAAAACATAGGTTATGAAACCTCATTGGAACGGGCTCGTCGGGCTCGTCGAGCTCGTTCCAATGAGGGGTCATAACCTAAGTTTTTGAGACAAAAATGAAAACAATTAGTTATTCAAGAATTTTTTTTTGCAAGTGTCGTCTGCTTTTGATGTTAGGTAAAGAATTAAATAACATGATGGTGACCGAAAGAGAAAAGGACTTGTGATACTTTTCCGCATTCTTTTTTTTTTACGCCGGGCATGCTTTTATTTATTTTTCACGGGATTTTATTTACATGCGTGAGTTAGAGAGAGACAATATACCAAACCAATATCGATATCATGAGGATACCGAAAAACCAAATCAAACCCATCATTAAATACCTACATTCGCTACTTACAAGGCCTTGTTGAGGTTTAATAGCAGTTGAAGAGTTGATTTTCATGAAAGAGTGACCGATTACTGATTTTCTTTTCAGTTTTTGTTGACGCTTAAGGGACTGAGGAATTGTCGACAACAAACTATTCATGTCCATTTGCTAAGCAGTGATGTCATGTCAAATCTTGGCTGCCTTAAAAGGCAGCCAAGAGTCGTCGAGAAATCACTGCTATATTATCTATTGTCATCAGAAGCTCTTAATGTGACATGTTAATGGCACATGCACAGTTCTGAGATCGCAAAAGCCTGAAATAGTCACAGATGTTCGACGTGCAAAGATCACGAAAAATAGTGTATTAGACGGTTTTTTTTTTAGAAATTATGTATTTTCCCATGATTATGTATATATACATAATCATGGGGAAATACATCATTTTTTAAAACAACGTCCAATACACTATTTTTCATGATCTTTGCACATGTCGAACACCTGTGGAAATAGTCCGTTGAAGGTTACGGTGTGTTTGGAACAAATGTACTGTAGATATGATTTATGATGCAAAAGAATGCCAACGACTTAGTCTTTATTTTCCTGATGTGATTTCCCCTTTGGGACTATCAAAAAATCCCAGTCAAGTCAGCTACTGAATACCGAAACGATACCGCGATGTATCCCCCACCCCCTAAAAATACCGAAATTAGTACCGAACTCAAATTTTAATACCGCCCATCTCTAGTCTGAGTCAAAATGTTTGTAGGTATATTCTAAATTAGAAATTTATGCCAATTCTCAAAATCCATTTCTTAATTGCCAGGGCCTCTACATTTTGGATGAAAAATGGAGTTTCTTTTACTCTTGTCGTCACAATTTTTGAAAAAGTGCAAAATATTGTTTTCATTTCACATGTTTAATGAACAAAAGTATACACACATGGATATCACATTAAGCTAATATAAGGAGACAAATACAACGATATATAGTTACGATAGATTCAGATGTCTTCAGTAAAAGCTAGTTTCAAACAGTATTTCCTAGAAAAAGGTCCATGTCTGTTTTTTTTTTTGTTTTTTTTTACATGATCTTTAGTTATTTGTTCCAGTAAATTGAAATCACCGTTTGCTTGTAATTTCTCCGCAAAGTTATCGCAAGTGTGTACCAGTTATGTCTTTTATTACATTTATGTTAACCTTCACACCAAACCAAAGATGCAAAAAAAAAAAAAAAAATCATTTAATCGTTCCCAAGTTATTCGTACTCGTTTTTGAGAGATCTCATGTTCACACGCAATTTTTGTCAAAAATTTACATCTCGATGGTCCTTGTTTTAGCTTGCTGATAATCAACTGAGGGTGGTTCAGGGAAGAAAATTATGCTTTATTTTGATGGAAATTCTGTTAGGCTGAATACCGCATGACACTCTTTTCAAATGAGTGCAATTGCGCGACCTTTGTGTCGAGTTCATTCCAAAAGACTGTCAAGTCTGACGGCAAAACAATGAAAACATATAAAATAAGGAATTTAATAATTCACGTTGTATTATTTTTGTCGTAACCTGTATTTCGTTCACGTATATTTTATGATTGAAGTTATCACCACGTAACAGGAACGGCCGTCAGCGGGTTGGTTATTTTAGTGCCTGTTAATTTTAAGCCGCTTCATCTTCTGGGTCGAATTTTCAAAAAATTCTAGGTTATCATCCCGACGCCCCTATTTTTTTAAGGTGCGTCCCATTTTGAGCTCACCTGACTGAAATCGAGTCGGCTATTCTGATCACTGGTATCAGCAGAATTTAATATATTCAATAAAATTCATACTATAAATGTCCTGTATCCAGTGACATACCCACAGGGAGACCGGCAAAATTTTCGCTTTCCCCTCCAACAAAGAATTCTTTGGCACAATGCAACTTTTACTAGAGCTGAAACGGTTAAAGGGCTTTCTTGATCGATTAATCAGATGGATTAACCTTGGTTAACCGATTAATCACTGGCCCTAACAGGTAGCTGAATAACTGCCATACCGTTGATGATTTATATCATTACTCTTGTGTTTGGAATAAACATGCACGCATGTTTATTATTTTTTAGAGCTGTAGGTTTTTAAATTTCTTGTTCGGTTTCGGTTTTGGTTTTTCAGGTGGAGTAAAACCTCGGTTCGGTTCGGTTTTCGGTTTGTTCATGAGGCCAAGTAAAATTCAATAAAACTCATTCTTATGTCCGGAGTCATAACTGAATGGTAGTGTAATTGAGTGGAACTCAATGAATGCCCGAAGTAAGCTATAATACATGAAGAATCAGGAAGGCCAATATAATAATTACCTAAATATACAGAACTTTTATTGTTCTTGGCCATTTTTCGAGGTCTGACACCTACACGCAACTTGAGGAAAGCTGCAAACACAACTAAACTGAAATGTCGGAAATTAACAGAATGTAGCCTTCCCAGAGTAGTGAGAGTACCCATACACTGCCATTGGCAGTGTCTGGGTACTCTCTGTCGGAAATTAACAGAATGTAGCCTTCCCAGAGTAGTGAGAGTACCCATACACTGCCATTGGCAGTGTCTGGGTACTCTCACTACTCTGGAATGGCTACATTCTGTGAATTTCTGCAGCAGGAAAGTATTTAATAAAAAACGAAAAACCTTAGATTACGGGATATCGACGGTTTCGGTTTCGGTTTTTTAAAAAACCCAAAAACCTCGGTTCTGTTTCGGTTAACTTACAGCTCTGTTATTTTTCCGAACATTTTCCACCCTGCACCATGCTTATTCCAGTCTGCACTTTTATTTAATTTTCGACGAAGTGGACACACATCCGGGGGAGAAATTGGGGGCATTTTGAAAGCAGCAAATGAATTATTACATGCATTTGCTTACTTATATAATAAAATGTACAGGTATGTTTATTTTGGCCTCAAGAGTAAGGAATCAAACAGTACAATTCAAAGTAAGTTTCAGGATCACCACTTGGGCTGGCACCATATTGGTTTTGACTTCTTATGTAAATGTCCCATGCTCCGATGTGATTTCCTACCCTGCACTTATATTCAAGTCTGCACTTTTATTAATTATGACCATTTTTTCCACTCCGCACTTATATTGCTGACCGCATTTCTATTCGAAACACGAGAGTAAATCTTTACCTAACCGTAACAGACAAAACCGGCCAGCGACATATACAAAAAAAAATCTCCATTCAACTTTTATTATGTTTTCAATTTTTATATCAAAAAACATAGCTTATGACCCCTCGTTGGGACGAGCTCCTGGAGCTCGTTCCAATAAAGGGCCATAAGCTATGGTTTTGAGACAAACATTGAAAATCTTCAGTAATTCAAGAATTTCTTGTGCAAATATCGTCTGCTACCCGATTTGGTGAAGGGTTAAGAATGACCATTTCCACTACTGATATAGATGATACAGTATAATGATCATGCAAGTGAACAAGTATGTCATCATGTAACTAGCATGCTATAGGCAGTCTCATATAATTGATGTGAGCCAGTGTGACAATGCTTGCCTGTTTTGGAACAAGTTTGTTCCTTTGTTATAATACCGTAGTTCAAATGTGACGGTTAATTTACTTTTTTGATCGATCAAGACGTTGATCATTGGTTAATCGATTAATCGGTTAACCGTTTCAGCTCTACTGTGAGTCCCCTAAAATTTTCGCTGCCCCTCTAACAAAAAATACTTTGGCACAATGCAACTTCCACATAACATATAGAGCCCATAAAATGGTCTCCAATATAGGGCCACACACTCTATAAATGCCCCAGATTCTCTCTTAGAGCACGGATTTTTTGCAAAATGTTCTTGGGAGTGGGAAAACTTGTCCTAACTAGGACGCTTTGACTGTTACCCCCCTCCCGAGCCTCCTCCCACGTCTCTTCAAGGGAAGTGAGAGGAGGGGGGGGGGGTAACAACCAGAGGATCTTATTTAAGAATAGGGGAGGCCTCCAACCCCTCAGAACAGCCTTCCAAATACCTTGTTTGCCCCCCCCCCCCCCAAAAAAAAATCGCTAGGGCACCCCTTTAATAGAATCCTGGCTACGCGCATGACTGTATCAGCACTCAAAACAAAATATGACATTTCCCAAGCCGAAATTTTCAGTTAGCAGTAATATAGCGAATAATTCGCCGATCTTGCTCTATAATAAACGGCAGGATGAGAGGAGGGGGGGGGGGGGGGGGGGGGGTAACAACCAGAGGATCTTATTTAAGAATAGGGGAGGCCTCCAACCCCTCAGAACAGCCTTCCAAATACCTTGTTTGCCCCCCCCCCCCCAAAAAAAAAAAATCGCTAGGGCACCCCTTTAATAGAATCCTGGCTACGCGCATGACTGTATCAGCACTCAAAACAAAATATGACATTTCCCAAGCCGAAATTTTCAGTTAGCAGTAATATAGCGAATAATTCGCCGATCTTGCTCTATAATAAACGGCAGGATGGCGCTCAGTTCACATTGGCACTGCCGAACAGAGACGTATGGAAAAAATAGCTTTTGTCATCATAATTTATTTCCAATTTAGCCCCCTCATAGCTGAAAGGTTCTTCACTCCCGATCTCGCCATCCTATAGCGCAGTGCATGCATTCTCATCCGGTCGCAAATTGGTCGAAATTTATTTATTGTTGTTTAACCCTTTACCTGACACGAGAAGCAGACGACACAAGCAAACAAAATTCCTGATAAACTAATTTTTTTTCAGGTTTTGCGTAATAAACATACCTCATAACTCCAAATTGGAACGAGCTCAACGAGCTCGTTCCATTGAGGAGTCATAACCTTTGTTTTTGAGACAAAAAATTAAAATAATAATGAACATTGAATGGTAATTTTGGTGAATAGTGCTGGCCGTTTTTGGCCGATATGTTGGGTAAAGGGTTAAGGTCACATATTTATTCACAATGGCTAATTGTGACATCAACATTGAGATACAGTCAAGTTTAGTCAGTCGTTTATACCCATGTTGCCCATTTCAGAGGACTTCCACTCCAAGCATTGGTGACTGGGTCCTAATCGACCATTAAACAGAGTTTGTTTACCACAGTGCTTCACTTCCTGGGTTTCCCACGGGGGTGATTGATCGAAATAGTAACTGACAAAATTATTTTTATTTCCAGATGTAATTCAAAGTGAGGACAACCACGCTCTCATTTTGTTCAATGATATGCCTGTCAGGAATTTAAAATGCCGCTGAAAAAGCCGCGCTATTTTTTATGTATTGGTATTTAGGGTCACTTCCAGCATTTTTAGCTATAATCATAGAGCCCTGTGAATTACATTTTCGATTTGAATCGAACCGGGTCTATATAGTATTCGAAATCGAATCGAATCTCGAATGGAATTCTGGGCGTCTTGAAGATGACGATAAGGAGAGAGGGTCTGTAAACCTGATTGTTCTGACTGAGATGGGTTAAGTCCCGACTGATAAATTATTCCAGCTGCATCATCAAGGCATGCCTTCCTGTGCCTTGATGATGTAGTTGAAATATTACCCGGAGCGGGTGCAAGACTTACCAGCACTAAGCACTGCACATTACTACCCGCTACCTCATCGTCAACATTGTTTGGAAACTACAACTTTGCTTTCAACGGTGATAGAGACTGGTGAGACTGGAATTAGCTTGGAAGGTGGCATGAGTCAGGACCCTGAATAATCATGACCGCAACATAGGTATGAAGTGAAGATTAGCCATTTATTTATACCCATGCTTCCCACTTTAGAGGACGTCCACGAAGTGAAGATTAGTCATTTATTTATACCTATGCTTCCCACTTTAGAGGACGTCCACACCAGGCGTTGGTTCCGGGTCCTATTTTACCACTACAGCACAACTTGTTTTCCGCTGTAAACAGTCATTGCTCCACTTCCCGGGGTTCCCACAAGCAGGCACGTAGCCAGAATATCAAAGTTAGGGGGCAAGAGTACTATCTTGGGGGCTACTAGTTCAGCGATCTGAACATGGCGGCAATCCACCTACGTAGGGGGGGGGGGGGGGGAGGGGGGCGCTACGTTCAGATCGCTGAACTACTAGGGGGGCATAGAGAATAGAATGCGCAGCATCATCCGAGCCACGTAGCGGCGGGAGTACAAGAGGGGGACACGGCGAGAGGGAGCCTCCTCCGGGGGAAAATTTGAAATTTGAGACAAATAAACGCAATTTCCTTGACTCTGAGTTCGTTTATGTCCAAAATTTATAAGTCGTGAAAGGCATAAAAAATTATAGGCCACATTCTCACCTGGGGGAAGGGTGCAGGACTGAAATTTGGGTGGGGGGGGGGGGCATGTGTCCCTGTCACCCCCATCCGGCTACGCCACTGCCACGGGGTGTGATAATACATGTACTGTATCCTTTGCTATCGGTGTTTGTGAAAAAAGGAGTCACAAAAAGGGGTCCGCTCATGGCATCGGATGTCAACCGGTTACTGCATGAGACGATATTTGCAACAGGAACTCGAAACCCTATGATTGTCGATAGGCACCCGGATTTCCGGCATTCATATTGTGTGCTGTCGTTGTTTTGCATTTTCTTCATTATTGTGAGACTGAACTCTCCAGACAAAACCACCTGAAGGCCAAAAAACTCACTCCCTTTAAAATATTCTCGCTACAAAGAAAGTAGACACCTTCATTTATGTAAATTATTTTCGCCCCTGTTTGATGATAGGCTATAGTGAACTTACAGCGAATAAATACCGTCTGGATAAACAACAATTTAAAGAAGTCCTTTTCAATTTTATTTTCAGCACAGAAACTTGCGGCAGCGTGAAAGTGTCAAGTGGTGTTTAGTCAATTATTTGAATTAAGAAACTAGATTATATTGTAATCGCAAAACGAATGTCCAGAAGTCATTCAACGAAACGCGGCCTTGACCTTGTGGGCCCCTGTCAAGTTAAAAATATTTGGCTTAGTGTAATGTAACAAACGCATTTTTAACCCTTCTTGAAATGAACGGTAAGGCCAAACAACATTAAATAATTGATTCTCAGGCAATTTCTTTTAAAAAGCATGAGGGAGGGAGGTTTTTTATTTTTTATTCCTGATGGAATGGTCGCCGATGCCTAAAATCCAGTTGTGAGAACCTAAAATTAAATACTAGAGCTTCCACGTTTATTTCACTGATAGGTTTTTTGTAACAGTGCACATTCAACACTAAATCAATATAGAACAACTAAAATGGAGATAAAAAATAATGAGTTTTTTTTAACTGGTTGAGTGCTAGAAGCCAGAATCAGGCCTTTCAAAAATTGAGGGTACCTGTGCGAAAAGCCAACATTTCCGTTGCCCGTGTTTCATATTCAGTCAATATAATAGTTTGTTTATGCAAATTTGTTCTAATACAAATTATTGAATAATTTATAATATAAATTGTCCAATAATTTATAATAAAACAATTTTTGACGGTTTTTAATAACAAATTCAGACCACCAAAAATAATCTAGCCCTCAACCAGTTAAATAAATATTTCTTTTGTACATACATATGTGAATCGTGTCGCATTTCGCGAAGAGAATAACAATACGGTATCAATGTATTTGGCATACTGCATTGCAAATCGCGATGCGATACAGCTAAAATCACACCCTATAATAGTTTGGTGCATTTTGAATTTTCTCTCCGAAATAAATTTGACGAATGCGGGCCGAAAAAAACGAATGCGCCGCTGCCTAAGAATCAAAAGATTAATTTTATTTGCTCTTTCCCCGTGTAAAGAATCGAAAGGCAGCGAATCGGGCAGCTGATTTCGAATCGAATCGAATATCAACTTAAGATTCGAAGTTGAATGGAATCTCGAAGCTTCGCAGGACCACCATGACCGCCACATAGGTAAGATAAAATTATTATAATCCCTGATGGGTACGGGTGTGGGATGGGAAAATCTCACCCGAGGGCAAGATATTTGGGCCAGACACGAGGCTTGCCGAGTGTCTGAACCAAATATCTTGTACCAAGGGTGAAATTTTCCCATCCCATACCCGTACCCATCAGGGATTATTTTTCTCTCCCCACCATACGGCGGTTACGTTAGCCAGAGTTAATCGGCTGTCACGTGCTGATATAATCGACTCATTTGTATTCGTTGTTTTGAAAAACTAATGACACCATCGGAAAGAGCACGCACAAGTTATGTATATACCAAAGGTATATACCACGAAGTCGATTAGGTACGGTTGCATCTTGGGGTTTAACACTTTACCTAACCTGAAAAGCAGATGACACTTGCAAAAATAATTCTTGAATAACTAATTTTTTTTTCATTTTTTGTCTCAAAAACATAGGTTATGACCCCTCGTTGGAACGAGCTCGTCGAGCTCATTCCAACGAGGGGTCATAACCTATGTTTTTGAGACAAAAAATGAAAAAAATAATGAAAATTAATTGGCGATTTTTGAGAATAGCGCTGGTCGGTTTTTTCCGTTACGTTGGGTAAAGGGTTAAAGAGTTTTAGAGCATCAAAGTTTGACCACACGGCATTCTGATGACGTTAAAATGAATTAGTTGATAGCAAGAAACTGATACGATATGCATAACGTCATAATAACGTTATAAATGTATAACGTCACGTGGGTGGGGTGGGATACATCTGTCTCTCCCTGCTATCTCACCCTGGACAGACGTATGTTACACATGCAGTGGGGGGAGAAAAGATAATAGCGCGCGCAAAAGCAGCCCGAAGGGCTGCTTTGAAGCAAGCCTAATAGACAACGTGTACGTGAAATTGGAAAAACCAAGGAATGCTGTGCCATCCAATCTAAACCGGAAGTAAAAACATGGGGAACCCCAGCTCTCGTTTTCAGAAGCGAACAAATCGAATGACGCCCCCTAAAAAGCGAACGGTGTTATGCGAGATTTCTCCTTAGATCATTCCATGCTGACTGTGAATAATTTATTGAACATGCTTTTCAAAATTAAAGTTTTTCCAAACAAACTCAACTGTCGTTTGCTTTGCTGACTAAATGACAGAAATTGTAGAAAAGCTAAATGTTCCCATATATGCACATTGGATTTCATCGTCTGATGGCTGGCTGTTGGGATCCCGCTGTTGTTCGATTCTACGGAGTATTCTGTCACGTGATTTATCTGTTTTGCATTTGCAAGTGCAAAACGCTATTCACTTCAAAGCAACACTGCTGTTATTGGAATAAAGTTACCAAATGAAAAGCATCAACAACACGTCCGTTTGTTGTAACTTAAAAGTACGCACAGGTCGGATTGTGGCAAAGGTCGTTTTCATTCAGTTATTACGAACCTGAGATGTCGAAGTGACATACTGTCTGACAAACGTCCACGAATTACCATTTCCAAAACAGAAGTTCCGGTCCACATTGTATGCACCCCAGCGAAACAAAAATAATAAATTTTCGACAATATGTTTCGAGGCCAATTTTTATATTGTAGGTCTGATATGTTTTTAGGGGGAAATAAATCTACAAGACAGCATGTACATGCATTAGTTCACAACGCAAAATGTTTTGTTGGACGACCCCTTAAACACTGTTTTAAATTTTGTTAAGTTTATGTCATCATAATTTGAAAAACACTGTGAGTTGCGCGCGCTTCTTGGTTTTACCAAAGTTCATATTAATATGTAGGTATGAAGTCAAGATTAGCCAATTGTTTAAACCTATGCTGCCCACTTTAGAGGTCTTCCACACCAGGCGTTGGTTCCGGGTCTGCTCTTTTACTACTGGTAACATGCGACCAAAGTGTGTTCCTTACCGACAGGTGTTGTCAATGGAGCATATTCTTTTACACTTCGCTGATTTTAATCATGTCAGAGAGCAGCATTGTACTGTTGGATCTACAAGATATCTATTTTATCATTCGAGCCCACACAAAGTTCTATCATTCAAGTAATCAACCTTTTAAATAAATTTTAAAATTGTTTTATTCTTTTAAACCAGACTCTTTAAGTCTCAAACTCAACAGGTTGATTTGTAAGGTATGTATATATATATATATATTTATTTATTTATTTATTGGTGTTTAAGGCCACATACTTATGCACAATGGCTAATCGTGACCGTGACTACAGGTGGAGGAAGTCGGAGTACCCGGAGAGAACCACCGAGCAGCTGTCAGCTCTCCAACATCGTAACTCTGAACTCTTAACCGCGGCACAGGCAAGGTTAGATTGGTTGCACCATCGACGACCAGTACGCATAAGTACACAGAGTCACCGTGCCCCATGTAGGCAATCGGGGTTAAGTGCCTTGCCCAAGGACACAACGTGGGAGCGCGAATCAGTCGATGAAATGGTCACCCATCCAACTACTAACCGCGCTCGAACGTTGCTTAACCCTTTACCCAACCTAACGGCCAAAACCGGCCAGCGCTATTCTCAAAAATCGCCAATTAATTTTCAAAATATTTTCATTTTTTGTCTCAAAAACATAGGTTATGACCCCTCGTTGGAACGAGCTCGTCGAGCTCGTTCCAACGAGGGGTCATAACCTATGTTTTTGAGACAAAAAATGAAAAAAAATAGTTATTCAAGAATTTTTTTTGCAAGTGTCGTCTGCTTTTCATGTTAGGTAAAGGGTTAACTTCGGTTATGTGACGAGAGCCGGTTACCGCGGCGCCACCGCGCCCCCGATTTATAAGGTATCCACATTTCTTTTTTCATCACCCATCACTGTTCCTGTTCATACCACACTGTCTTTGACATTTCTACTGAAATTATTTCATGTTTTGTAGTCACTCCTTTTTATCTCATTGTTGACATACTTTATTTTTAACCCTTTGCTAACATGAGAAGCAGATGACACTTGCAAACAAAATTCTTGAATAACTAATTTTTTTCATTTTTGTCTCAAAAACATAGGTTATGATCCCTCATTGGAACGAGTTCGATGAGCTCGTTCCAAAGAGGGGTCATAACCTATGTTTTTGAGACAAAAAAATTAAAAAATAATGAAAATTAATTGGAGATTTTTGTGAATAGCGCTGGCCGGATTTGGCCGTTACGAGTTAACGTTTTCTCTCCACGATATAACATTAGCTGCTGATGTGGCGTTAAGCACTAATAAATAAAGAAATACTTGAAGTAAAGGCTGTGAAATAATTTCGCCCTTTTTTTTGGAGTTCTGTCGCATTTTACAGAAAAACATTCAGTATGTGACGTCAATGGGCGTGAAATTGAGATAAACGCACACTTCAAATATTAACTCCCAGTACTTTGTCAGTGCAACAGAATTTTCTCTAGCATTTGTTGAGGTGGGATTGACATAAATGGTACGGGGTACCTCCTTAATGACACTGGCGAGATATCACCTGTATTTTCAGCAGGATGTTCTAAACTAGATTTTTTTTTTACTTTTGCTAAAAGCCAGTAAAAGGTGAGGTGGTACAAACGTACGGAAGTGGAATTCAATTTTGATATTTTCCGCGTTTGGTAGGAATCAAGTTCAATCAACGTGGTAGCATTAAATATTTTTCGGACAATGTGACTAAAAATAGGAAGAGGTATCACTTCAGCTATTGGTTTACGAGTATACGAAATATTATAGCGGTATCCGTTCAGGGTCGAACAGGATCAAAAATTGTTACTGGAAAATGCACCGATGGGCTCAGGAACAGGAGAAAATTTTGATTTTTCGAACTGAAAGAACGCTGCGTCATTTGAGAGACCTATGGTATGGTAGTCCACATAGAGAACATTTCGATGGCATTTTTGTGTCAGCTTCGTCGCTCATTATTCTAAAATGGTTGCAACAAAGGGTCCCGGATCCATCGGGTCAATTTTTCGATCCGAAAGAATGCTGTTTCCTTGCATCTGAGCGATCAGTGGCAGATTGGATGGCTGGTATATTGAAATGCCCTCCAATGGCAGACCACATAGAGGGCATTTAGAATTTAGATATACCGGTAGTTTCTGCAATCGGATCCATTTTTCCTTTTGGTCATTTTCACGAAATTTCATGTACCGATATAGGTGTTGGACTGCATCGATTTTGTGGCCACCAATAGGAGGGGGCCCATCGGGAAATTTCCCGGTGGACCATTCGGCCAGTCCGCCTCTGTATCTGTTGCAGTTCAGTTTTTTGGTAGGAATGTTCACAAAATTGGAGGTATACCCCAGACGCTGTTCACCCCGTATCTCTGATATCTTTCGGTTGATTTTCAAATTTTTTTCAACATTGTTTTTGGGACCACAAATACTAAATTTACAGTGTCCCTTGCTTTAAACTTTGTACAACGAAACTAAATTGTTACGTTTTCCGGCTGTCTGTGGGAATTTTGTTGCTAACTTGCAGCATTAACCCTTTACCCAGCGTAACGATCAGAACCGGCCAGCGCTATTCACAAAATCACCATCCAATTTTCGTTATATTTTTCACTTTTTGTCTCAAAAACATAGCTTATGACCCCTCATTGGAACGAGCTCGCTGAGCTCGTTCCAATGAGGGGTCATAACCTATGTTTTGGAGACAAAATATGAAAAAAAATAGTTATTCAAGAATTTTTTTTCCAAGTGTCGTCTGCTTTTCATGTTAGGTAAAGGGTTAAACGTTAACCGACAATATAAATACAAATACCGATGAGATATCACTTCAAGTATTGCCCTGGGAGTATGCAAAATACTATATGGGATGCTGGATTTCTTGCCCCACCGTTGTTTACTTTATATCTCCGATATCTGACATCAGATTTTCATTTTTTTTTTAACTTAGTATTTGGGACCTCGAGTACTACTACTATTATGGCATCGAATTCAAACGTCGTGTCATTCAAGTTTGACGTTTTTAGACCGTGGGTGGGAATTTCGTCATTGGGTGAAATATTGACAGACAATGCTAAATAAAATGTGACGAGACATCACATCAGCTATTCCTCTCGGAGTATGCAAAATATTAAGGTGGTATGTGAAACAATTTTGGGGGCAAAGCTGCTATCAAAATGGGAGGGTATACTCCAACGTCGTTGACGTCATATCTCAGATATCTGACGTCAGATTTTCGACATTGAGATTGTGACCACGAGTACTATAATGTCCCATAATTTCAACCTCGAGCTATGGAATTTAATTTTGACGTTTTGTGCCGGTCGGGGGAAGGGGGATTTTGTCGTAGCGTTAAATATCCCTCGACAGTGTGAATACAGATATGAGACATAACTTCAGCTATTCCTATAGGAGCATGTAAAATATTATGGGGTATCAGTTGAAGTTTTTGCTGGAGGGGTCTAAAAACGTAACGTGACGCAGAAACGTCGAAATGATGTTAAGTTAAAAGATCCCAAAGAGCTGGGTTTTTTTTTGTTTTTCGAGATCTACACCATACTAAAATTTCGCATAATTCGGACAAACTTTAATTTTTGCGACGTCCCCACAGTGGCAACCCCAGATGAATTTATTATTTATACGGAGCAGTGCGTTTGAGAAAATGGGCGTTTTCACTCAAAAATGTAAAAAATGAGACCTAAATTTGAAATGACGTAAAAAGGTAAAAAATGACGATAACTCGAAAAACGAAAAACAGGTATCTCTTAATATTTTTGGTTCTACAACACCATAAAATTTCATAAAAATCGAAGGTGCCTAGATTTTGCGACGTTGACGTCAATTACATAACCCGAAAATTCGGCCATCACCGTTGGGAATTTCTCAAGTTGGTACCACATTTTTAGATATGATTTTTGTTGGAGATCAGATATGCAGAAGTTGAAAGAGGGAGGCTTGATACAGGCATTGGTGTTAAAAGATGAAAGAAAAAAGTAAATTCGGGAATTGTTCTGGGTAAAGGCGGAGCAAAACCTTTTTTTCAGGAACGTATGATGAGTGGATGGGTGTTCGGAATGGCCAGAAATCAGTTTTATCGATGGTCTAATTTTTTTTCTTCCATTCTTTTAATGATTTGATAGTTTTCTTTAGGACAGGTGCATCCATGTAAATTTTAATTTTGTCATTTGTATTGATTTGCAATCATTGAATGAGTCATTAGTCACTTTTTTAGCTTTTTACTCAACAATGTTAGGGGGAGCGACATCTAATGTATCACCAATAGAACCGATTGGTGAAAACAGAAGAGGCTTATTATCAAGACACATACATATGTATATCAGTGCACTTTCAGACTGGTCATGCACTGACATGAACTAAAGATTGGTCAGTGGATAGGTACTCAGAATTATTGAAAGTCATTGGTAGTAAACTGATAATAGATTTGTTCTTCTAAATGCTTCCTGTCGCTCATTTTCACCATTAATTTTTATACGTCCGTTTGTAAAAACGGTCATATTATGTAAATGGTCTGTCTCTCCGTAAACAATTGGTTTCCGACCGATAACCAGGCCTGGCATTCTGAAAAATGCAGGAGGGCAAAAAATCGCTCTCCTCAATCAGCTTAGGAGAGCAATTAGCTTTACACAGCATGTTAAGTATCCAGTTGAACAAACTCATTGAAACTTAAACCAACAGACTACATCAGTGATTTTATTAACTGTACTAAGGTAAAGCGAAATCTCTTAGACATCTAGATGTCTCACTCAACAACCGAACACACACTTGACAAGACCTGTGTGTGTACCCAGACCTGTTATCCTAGAAAGTCATACGCCTACCACTACCACCTTCAACCCCCTAAGGGGGGTTGGAGGTGGTAGTGGTAGGCGTATGACTTTCTTGGACAACAGGTCTGCTTGAATCTACAGCCACATCCTGGTGCAAGTGCTTCAAGTGACAGGATAGTAGTAATGGTAGTATATTATAGTGTCAATATTCCTTGAATAATTACCCCTCAAACTGTGATGTCAGTTGTTGAACTTGAAACTGACAGAAAAAAATATTGCTGTGACCCATTTTGCTTCAAATGATTGCAACTGTGTTTGGGTATGGTTGCAGCCATTACCTTTTACCACAAAACCACTTTCAAAATGAAATTACGTGATGTTATGTGACTTCGAAGTTAAAATACATTTTTGCTTTACAACAAAAATTTAATGTGACCATAATACATGTAATCTCAATCATCCCAGACCAAAATATTTAGGAGGGCAATTTTTCGCTCTCCTTAATTCTTTCAGGAGGGCAGTAAGGAGAGCTAAAAAATCGCTCTCCTGAAATTGCCAAGCCTGGATAACTCCAGTTTGGATAATTTGATTTCAACCAAAGTTGGTATGTGTATTCTCCAGCTAGTAATACTGGCCAAGTTCGAATATGGGTTCTGTCCAATTATTTTACATGAGTTATGGCCCTTTATTGACTTAGAATTTGACCTTCTATTAAGATTTTTCGTTTCCGACCGATAACTCCAGTTTGGATTATTTGATCTCAACCAAAGTTGGTAGTGTATTCCTCAGCTAGTAATACAGGCCAGATTCGAATATGGTTTCCGTCCACTTATTTTTACTTGAGTTATTCCCTTTATTCGACTTAGAATTTGAGCTTCTATTAAGATTTTTGGTTTCCGACCGATAACTCCAGTTTGGATTATTTGATCTCAACCAAAGTTGGTACGTGTATTATCCAGATAGTGATAGAGGACAAGTGTGATTATGGGTTCCGTCCAATTATTTTTACATGAGTTATGTGCCTTTTTGACTTGGAAATTTCCCCATTACCATCAACATTTTGGTTTCTGATAATAAGTTAATAGCCAAAGTTTGGATTCACAGAGCAGAACCAAACTTGCTTTCTGTCTCAATTATATCAAAATGAAGGTTAAGTTCGGGCATGGTCCGATGAATTTTACAAGAGTAATGGGAATTTTCGACTTGGAAATTTATATTACATGACTGTATATTTCAGTCAATATTTTTTCAGAACTTTATTGCATAACTTGAACAATAGTTAACGGATTTCAATGCTTTTTGGTATATATCTGTGGCAACCACTTTTGTTACAACAACCACTTTTGTTACAGCTCACCACTTTTGTTACAACATTTGCCCACTTTTGTTACAGCTCACGACTTTGGTAACAAAATCAACCACTTTTGTTACAAAATGAGCTCACCACTTTTGTTACAAACATCGCCCATTTTTGTTACAAAACAAACCTCGCTGACCACTTTTGTTACAACAATCGCCCATTTTTGTTACAATTTTTGTCAGTATGAAAAACGAAGTAATCTGCCAGTACCAGGATGTGACGTTCAGTCATGATTACCAAAATCTAAACCTGTTGCGCATGTCCGGTACCAATATCATATACACATGTGTGCAGGAGTTCTAAAGTTGACTATTTTCGGACAATTCTAGCCTTTAGGGCAATGGGACTGCTGTTCCTTTCCCGAGTGTTTGAACACAGTCTTCTAGGATGAGGTGTCGTTTTACTTTATAAAGTAATCTCCTGAATGTCTCGCCATTTCTCTTCTTTTTTATCGAAAGAATTGACTTAGTTGAACAGGGCCTTTTGTCAATACTCCTTAACCCGTAACCAGAGTATTTTAGAGGGGCGCGGTGACCCATTGCATAGAGTGTCGGCCTTGTGATTGAGTTCGAATCTCGCTAGAGTCACGCGTGTTCTGACCATGGGCAAGATACTTAACCTCACTTGCTCTAGCGGGATCACGGTGGCACAGTGTGCTAAGGCGTATAACACGTCGATGGTACACACAAGTTGGAGAGTCTCACAGTCACTCGTCGCTAATCGGTGGTTCTCTCCGTAGACTCCGGCTTCCTCCACCAGTAAAACTGTCTGTCACGAGATAGTCCTGGCTGTCTAAAGTGTCGTTAAACCCCAATAAATAAATAACAGTTTTTTTAGAAATGAAGTAAAAATTTGAAAAATCTATATAGAAATCATTAACATTACAATAATACGATGAATGTCATTGGAATGAGATCACTGAGCCTGTTCCAATGAGACTCAGACTTGTATTGTTATTTTGACAAATTGTAACGTTTGTTTTTACGGTATTAGTTTTATTGTGGGTAATTATTTGACTTTTCTGGCCTCTGTGTTAGATACACGTTTACGGATAAAGATCCAGTAGGCCGATATCTGGTGAGCAAACGTATAGTGGTAGTGTGTGGTCAGCGCTTAATGGGGTGAGTGGGTGGTTGGGACACCGATTATACACCGGTACAATGTAACGATTTTCTTTAACCTCCTCATACATAATGGTTTTTTGTTTAAAAAAATCGTACATTGGAGTAAGTCTCACTTTCCTTCAAATATAATAGCAAAATTATGGAAGTCATTGAAACCCTTTCACGGAGCAGGTAACAATGACAATCATATTTGTGTGATTTTGTATAAGAAGATCAAATCCATTCCAGGTAGTGCTGGATTTATTATTATTATTAATATTCGGTTATTTGCTGGGTACTATACCCGGCGATACTCTCTTTCAGGGGAGGGGTCATCTTCAGGGTTTACTCTTCGGGTGGAACTCACGAAGGGTGGTACTCTGGTACAATTTCAAGACATTCTGCGACCAGTAATACATCTATGTGACGGCATTCTCTAGTTGTGTAACGGGCCCTCGAAGTTATGGGCCTTCTGAGTAATGAACTTTCGGAGTTATGAGCCGTCGGAGAAATTGACCCTCGGAGTAATGTGTCGTCTGACACACGGACTTTCGGAGTAATGGGCCCTCGGAATAGAGCTACGTCACCGTTTGTATAATGTCGCTGCGGGGTTGTTTCTAAGGCTAAGGGGTGTGGTGTAACTTAGTAATAAGAATAGTGTTAAATAGGGATTATAGTAGAAAATTGTTCAATTCGCTGATTTCCTGAAGAGAAAAAGCGGCAAAATGGCTTGAAATTCTCTTTAAAGAAATAAGTGGTGAAGAAACCAAAATAAAATGCTGGGGCCAAGATCAGTAGTTTGTGATGTTGATTTATTGCCCTTTTAGCTTCTCATCTGACGTCATCAGTCACGTGACCGGAAAGGGCAGGATGGGGTTACCAACTTAGCCCGAATGAGTGGCCATCTTGTGACGTCATTCCCATGGTGACACGTGGTCCCACAGTGCAGGCATGTTTCTGAGGTGACGCACTCTTCCCGACAGCCATTTTGTCTATGGGCACCGCCATCTTGATAGTTAGGGTAGCACGTGGTTGCTGTTCTGAGGGTGTGTTCCATTCTGTGGGAGTATGTCCTGAAAATACTGGGATACCTCCAGTAGGACAGAATACCCTGATTTGAAGGTTTTCGGGAGCTTCCAGTCCATTTCCTTATACCGTATGGTAGGACGTGGTTACTGTGGTGCGCAATACCTTCTTGTTGGACAGGGGCGTGTTCTGAGGGTGTGTTCGATTCAGCGGACCACCACAAACAACCCAACAATGACCCAAACCTACCCCAACGGACCTTTTATGGGACCGAATCCCCACCGAAACTTACCCAAACGGACCTTTGTGAGCTTCGCCCACACGAGTACAAGAAGCCTATAGGGAGAGGCCTCAATGAGACCCTAACTCATAGCTCTCACGGCATCCTCTACACTCTTAGCCCCCACCTCATGGCCTTCCGACTCATAGCCCTCACCTCTTGCCCTCATGACCTAGTGAACATCTCCCGTATGAGGATAAGAGGTCTATGAGGTGAGGCTTCACCTCACACCCCTCTTACCATCATCTCGCTTCAAGTGATCACCTGTGGGGATCATTAGTGATCGCCTATCGTGATCTCTAGTGATCATTCTCCGCGTATGAGGATAAGAGGGATGCGAGATGAGGCCTCTGCTATGAAGTAGAGGCAGTAGTAGCAGCGGGTGGCTCCCTGGGATGTATAGTTTTAGAGGTCTGGTACGGAGGCACACGTAAGCCTGCTGGGGGCCATGAGGGTAGCTGGTCGACCAAGGTAAAAAGAAATTGCAGGGCCAGCGGACGCAGGTCAGTCCACCCAGGCTTGGTTATACCCGGTGGCACACGAGTGGACCCTAACGAGACCCCTGAAACATTACATCCCCGGGGCCACCCGCTGCTACTACTGTCAATACCTCATAACAGAGGCCTCATCTCACACCCCTCTTATCCTCATACAGGGAGAATGATCACCAGTGATCACCACAGGCGATAACTAGTGAGGTGATCAAACAGGACGAGCAAGAGCGACACAGTCGCCCTTCTTCCAGAAGCGTTTGCCTTCCACATTTGACCCAACACCTCACCACCCTTTTCAGGGAAGCCCTGCCCTGGGACCCTAGTTCCACATCCCGACACAGTTCCCCGGTGACCCAAACCCAGCGGAGAAACTTCGACCAGAAGACCTCCCCACCATCCCATCCATGTGTGACCCACCCCAGTAATTCTATCCCCTGCTTCCTGTCATTCATGGGGACCTGTCCTCGGGACCATTCCAAATAACCTTGCGCCAGACACCCTGGCTTAGATCGACACCGTCGCCCCCACTCTCCTTCCAGAAGCCCCATCCCCCACCACCCAGTGACCTGGGCCTCATCTCACACCCCTCTTATCATCATATGGGGAGATGATCACTAGTGATCACCACAGGCGATCACCATAGGTGATCACTAATGATCACTCGAACCAAGATGAGGATAAGAGGGGTGTGATGTGAGGCCTCACTGAGATGTTCACTAGAGGGTTATGAGGGCACGATCAGGCCATGGAGTGGGGGTTAAGAGGGCAGGGGAGGCCATGAGAGCTATACATTAGGGCCTCAATGAGGCCTCTTCCCATAGGCATCTTGTTCTCGGGTATGTCGAAGCTCACAAAGGTCCATTTCGGTAAGTTTCGGTGAGGATTCGGCCCAATAAAAGGTCCGTTGGGGTAGGTTTGAGTTGTTGTTGGGTTGTTTGTGGTGATTCGATGTACTCCCGCTGAATCGACCAAACTCTCAGAACATGCCCCTGTCCAACAAGAAGGCCATTGGGCTCCATAGCAACCACGTGCTACCCCTAACAACCAAGATGGTGACGCCCATAGTCAAAATGGCTGGCGGAAGAGTGCGTCTGTTTAGAAACTTGCATGCGCGGTGGAACCACGTGTCACCATGGGAATGACATCACAAGATGGCCACTCACACGGGCTGCCATGGCAACCGCACACCACCTCTTTCGGTCATGTGACTGATGACTTCAGATGAGAACCTGCTAAAAGGGCAAATAGTCAACATCGCATACTACTAAGGCTCAAGGAGTTGGAAGTCTCCTATAATTGGCACCACTAGGCACGTGTTATTTTAGATATACGCGTGCGCACGATACACGACAATGATGTCACAAGGTGGCAGGTTACCGTATCACCCAGTAATAAGGAAGGGTGCGGCATTACCACTGAATATGCGCGACAATGGTTTGGTTTGATAATTATTATTGGATTATTGGTGTTTTATGACATTTTAATAGCTGAGGTCATATTGTGTCGAAGATAGTTTTACATGTGGAGGAAGCCGGAGTACCCGGAGAGTATCACCGAGCAGCGGCGAGTAACTGTCAACTCTCCATCGTCCTAACCCCACAGGAGCAGGGTCAGCATTGGTTGTAGAGCAATTTTCCCAAAATGCATCTCGAAGGATTGGGAGTTATCACATATCGTTATGTACAATTTTTAAAAAAAAGCCTAAACAGGTGTATTATGCCCTGGGCATAGCCCTTGTTAAAATGTAATAAAATTGTATGAAAAAAATCACTATAAATTGCATGTGCAAGCTGAAGGAAACTTTAAAGAATGAAAAGGTATACTCAGCCAAATACACTTTAATAAAATAGAAGTCATTTAACCCCAGATTACTAGAGAATAATAGAAGTATCAATGCATTTTTATAATCACATGCTCTAATTGTTTAAGTAGTATACTGTCAAAAATATTTATGCTAGTGGTACACCACCTGGACAACCTGATTAATACATTGGCCTATTTTGGTATCTCACATCCATGTTTGTTTAACATGGATACAATCAGAGACAAATCCACCTTCAATTCTGGAAGTTAGGATCTGTGACAAGAAAATCGTTTTTCAACATCTCATCAACTATCATCATTTGACAGCCCTTGCCTCGTGATTCATATTGTAACTCCCCAATACTGTGACGTAATGACAAAAAAGACCAAAAGCTTGGCGAGAATTCACTATATTTTGCAGATGTTCTTCAATACAACATTCACCCAATTCTTGCAAAATTTAACATAGGCTGAAATTGCATGATACCGAAAGCATTTGTATTTTCAAATTTCCCGACATTTGCTATTTATAGGGGCTTGTTGCAGCTTGATAGCAGCTGAAGTATTCATTTTCATGAAAGAATTGACTGATTTCCTTTTCAGTTTTGTTAACCTTAAGGTCCTGGGCAATTGTCTTGAATTCACAGTAGACTCGCATGTTAAGGGCACATGTTCCGCAAGAGCATAGCTATGCCCCCCCCCCCCCCCCACGCCTGGAAACAAGCAGACTGTCATCATGAGGTCCCGGGGGTGGGGGGATTTGGTGAAATAAATACAGTAATATACCCTCTGTGAACCTCAATCTTAATCAAGATCTCAAGCCTAAATGGAGAGATTTACCCAGAGGATAAATTGGCCGACTTTATGGAATAGCATAAGCAACTTCACCCTCTGAAGCCCTCATTCTGTAAATGACAGATGGCTTATTTCCAGGCTTGCCCCACTCAACTCTAGACTGCCACCCCCACCCCAAGTTTTTCTAATAACGATCTTGCTGAAAACCCTATTTAATACAGAATTTAACGTGCTATTGTTGTCCTGGGTACCACATATTTTGCATGCCATGTTCTATTCAAGAATCAATCAATTTTCATGGTCAGGTGGTCAGACCTGGTTGTGTTTTTTTTTGTAGGATCGATTCAACAAAAAAAAAAAAAATGCCGATAGGATCACCGATCCAATGTCGAGTTGTGACAGCACAAAAGTGGGTTTAATCATTATCAACTTATCGTTCGGAAACCAATTGTTTACAATTTACTATGTGAAGGGTCACTGTGACCTTGACCTAGTGATTCCGAGATAAATAGGGCTCTTTCTTGCACCAATACCAACCTACCTATGAAGTTTCATGAACGTAGGTGGAACCATTGTCAAATTATCATCTGGAAACCAATTGTTTACGATTAATTATGTTCAAGTTCACTGTGACCTTGGCGTTTGACCCAGTGAGTCCAAAATACATAGGGGTCTTCCACTCACCTAGGCCAACCTACCTATGAAGTTTCATGAATGTGGGTCAAACCATTATCAAGTTCTCGTTCGGAAACCAATTGTTTATGATTTACTATGTTGAAGGTCACTGTGACCTTGACTTTTCACCTAGCAAGTCCAAAATAAATAGGGTTCTTCCTCTCACTGATGCCAACCTACCTATGAAGTTTCTTGAACGTGGGTCGAAACATTATCAAGTTATCCAGAAACCAATTGTTTATGATTTACTATGTTGAAGGCCACTGTGACCTTGACCTTTCACCAAGCGAGTCCAAAATAAATAGGGTTCTTCCTCTCACTGATGCCAGCCTAACTATGAAGTTTCATGAACATGGGTTGAACCATTATCAAGTTATCATCCAGAAACCAATTGTTTTGATTTACTATGTTCAGGGTCACTGTGACCTTTGACCTAGTGAGTCCAAAATAAATAGGGTTCTTCCTGTCACGAAGGCCAACCTATATATGAAGTTTCATGAATGTGGGTTGAACTGTAGTCAAGTTATCATCTGGAAACCAATTGTTTACAATTTACTATGTTCAAGGTCACTGTGACCTTGACCTTTGACCAAGCAAGTCCAAAATTAATAGGGTTCTTCCACTCACCGATACCAACCTACCTATGAAGAATCGTACAAGAACAACTTATTCTGTATTCTCCTGGTGTGTTTTTGTTTTATTGGGGTTTAATGACACTTTTGACAGCCAACATCACCTCGTGTCACAATTGTACTGGTGGAGGAACCCAGAGAGAACCACTGAGCAGCGGTGAGCAACTGTCAGACTCCCCAACATTCTAACTCCACACAAGCAGGGTGAGCATTGGTGAAGACAAGTGCACCATCGATGTGCAGTATGCCATAGTACATAGCACCATTGTGCCCCCTCGTGGGCAATCAGGATTAAGTGCCTTGCCCTATGACATAATGTAGTTACCCATGGTAGGGATCAAACCTTGGACCTTTCGGTTTGAAGTCCAATGTCGTAACTGCTGAGCCACTGCAATCCCTTTCCTGGTGTGAATTCCCATTGGTATTTTCACCAAATCTCAGTCAAGTCAGATACCGAATACCGAACAGATACCATGGTATACCCCCATAAAAAATACATAAACTTATACCGAACTCAAAATACCAATACTGCCCATCTCCAACAGTCAATTGCGGTCTGGTCATAAATCTCTGTCCATTTCTGTAATCATTGTACTGTACAGTACACATACCATAGAGTTGAGAAGGAACTTTATTACTTTCCAAAGTGTGATTTGCTGGGATTTCCGGGTTTGATTATAAACGATAACTTTACAAGTGAGTTATGCCATCAACAATTGGGTCATGTATCTGTGCGCGCAAACGAAGACGCTTTGCCGTGGGTGTAATGACCCTAATGGGTACTTCATTGTTTTAGTTTTTTTTTAACCCTTTACCTAACATGAAAAGCAGACGACACTAGCAAAAGAAATTCTTGAATAACATTTTTTTTTCATTTTTTGTCTCAAAAACATAGGTTATGACCCCGTCACTAGAACGAACTCGATGAGCTCGTTCCAATGCGGGGTAATAACATATGTTTTAGAGACAAAAATGAAAAAAATAATGAAAATTAATTCTGATTAATTGGCGATTTTTTTAGAATAGTGCTGGTCGGTTTTGGCCGTTACGTTAGGTAAAGGGTTAAGTAATATAATTATCGTTAATAATAGTAATAAACAGAGTAATCGCTTGACTCGACTGGTTATGTGAAATAATTCATTCGAGGCGAGGGGCTATATTGTAAAACACTCGTGCATATTCGTGCACTTGTGTTTGTACAACGTCCCTCACCGCTCATGAATTATTTCACGTAACCAGTCCAGTCAAACGATTACTCTCTATCTACTCTATGACCCACACCCATACTTTCCTGTTCATGGACCACCAGGCACATGTAGTCTACCTAGTGTTCTACAAATAGCAGATTAGTCTGATCACGGCACTGCTGCTTGGGGCCTTGTTAAGCTTTGACGATTCAATTTGTCGCCGACATCAATAGACTGATTCATGATCGACATTGAATTGGCATCCTGATTCGTATATCTATGAATCGAGTAATTGATGTTTTTTTTACTAGATACCAGCTAATACCACGATAAAGCCAAAGAATAAGGAACTCTGCAATTTATTTTAAAAATACCAGGTCTCTTGAACTTTTTTTAAATTTTCACCCCCCTCCATCATCATATTTTTAATATATTTAGTGAAAAAAAGGATTTAATCCTGTTTTGCCATTTTTATAAACCCATTTTGGGAGCTGTACGACAATGATACACACTTTCCGCCTGTCTGTGTTCTGCTTGTATGGTAAAGCACCACCTGCTGCTAGAAAAGAAAATTTAAAACATGGGGAAAAATCATTAGGGTCAGCTGTAACCTGGGTAAGGGCTAGCAGGCCACTGCTAATCCTTATCCTCACTATACTGACCCTAACCCGTTATGGATGTTTCCCATTTTAGACCACTTCAAGATGGAGATTCTGTTTTTCAGTATGTTTAAATTCACAGCACTGAAAGGGTAAAAATAACTAATAAATATGAAATTGTTGGACCTTAAACAGTTAATACAGAACAGTCGCAGTGGAGTGGTCATAATCCATGCATGGGCAGTGAAGTTCACGCATGAGTTTACCAGGTAATAAAAATCATCATCAGCAAAGTTGTAATTAATGAATCAAGGGGCTTCACCCAGTGCTTCATTAATTAAATTTTTGATGATTATTCCTGTAATTAGCTTTTGAAATCTAATAGTATTGCGTCTGTGGAAATTTTGCCCATCCGTGGAATGTGACTGCATTTGTTGGCAACATAATATGGAATGAAAATGAATGCAGAAAAGTGGAGGAGACCAGGTATTTTTAAATTAAACTGTAGAGTCCCCTTTTCTTCAGCTTTGCCGATACCACTGCTAAGTCAGTGTTACCTTATTATTAGTGAACAACAAAAAAGAAAAAAAATTCCAGGCCTTTAAGGACACTTTCAGAATCGGTGACAAGAATCAAATAAACATTTTGCAAGAGTCAAAGTTGATTCTCATTGTTTTCCTTGCGAGAATCATTTGTGAGAATCAAATCAGATTCTGGCAGAAATTTCAAGCCCAGCAGTTGCATGAATCAACCACGTTGTTTCGTATCTAACCGCTTGTCCAGGGGGGGGGGGGGGGGGGGGGGGCGGTGGCGTTGCGGTAACCGGTTCTCGTCAGATCACCGAAGTTAAGCAACGTCGAGCCCGGTTAGTCCTCGGATGGGTTGCGGTAACCGGTTCTCGTCAGATCACCGAAGTTAAGCAACGTCGAGCCCGGTTAGTCCTCGGACGAGTGATCGTCTGAGCGATCGATTCGGACTCCCGCGTTGTGTCATTGGGCAAGGCACTTAACCCCGATTGTCCACATGGGGGTACGATGACACCGGGTACTAAGGCGTACTGCACGTCGATGTGCGCATGTCTTCAACCAATCTAACCTTGCCTGTGCTGCAGTGCGGAGTTACGATGCTGGGGAGCTGGCAGCTGCTCGTCGTTCTCTCCAGGTACTCCGGCTTCCTCCACCCGTAAAACTGTCACGGTCATGATTAGCCATTGTGCATAAGTATATGACCTTAAACACCAATAAATAAATAAATAAATAAATAAATAAATAAATAACCGCTTGTCCGATTTAGTGATCGTGTTTTAAAGGGCATCAAATACTTGTGAACATCACAAGCATACATGGAGGGCTTATATTTCATCTGAATTTGGGAGAATCCATACTTGCTATGAGTGTCACAGGATCCTTTGAGGTGACCATGTTTGAATTCCTGCTCTATACGGATAAACACATCAGGGCCATATCCAGGACGTTTTTGGTACTGGTATACCGGTTTGGGAGCCCAAACTCATTGTATTCATGTATAATCTCCAGTCCGCTAAAACGGTCCGAATTCAGCAAAAATTATACATGACTAAAACCAACACGAAGCTACTCCCTTGATTCCCAAACTAGGATACCTTAGCTGACTAAAAATAGGCTGGAGGCAATTGCACTCTGACAAAAAAAAACAAAAAAACAAACAAAAACGCACAGGTCAGGAATGCGGAAAACATGTGGAAGCATTACTGCATATAATTTCAACTTTTGTGTCTTTTAAAAATGTTGAATTCAGTATGGTAGTCCTATTTTCCGTTTCCACCTCTACCACCTATGGCTATCAGTTATGCCTGTGGCATATATGGACAGGTGTCCCCAGATTATCCCTGGATATAGCCCTGCATGTTAACCTTTTACCTAACACAGCTTTTTAATTTTTAAAACAAACTGAATGTGACAATTAAAAAAAAAAAAAAAAATAACATTTACCATTAAAACCTTACAAATATGGATGTCACTGGAACCGGCTCATTGAGCCAGTTCCAATGACAACCATATTTATACCATTTTATTGACAAAGTGTCAGGATATCATATTTCAGGTCATGTTAGCCTTGCATTGGTTAATTTGTGGCTGCTACGTTAGATAAAGGGTTAAATTTACCCAATTCTTTTTATGCGAATCCTAGCAGAGGTACAGCAAGAATCTACATGGATTCTCACTGTTTTTGTTGCATGAATCTTTGTGTGAAATGATTCTCGTAGAAATATAAGTAAGACCTGACATATGAAGGACATGCCTGTGTTTACAACTTGATAAGCACTGATCTGTCTGCAATCCAAATATTAATACGTATATGGACTCCAATGTCGTAAAATCATTTTTGGACATACCACACCAAAAAATATTTTACCACCTCAGGGTCCAAAATGGAACTCATCTGGAAGAACAAAAATTTCATACAAATTTAAAATTCGGCGTTTGAAAGTACCTAAATTGAAAGTATTGGTTCATTTGTAACTCAGAAATTAGACATTAGATGATACATATAATTAATAATTAGCCCATTTTGCATTTGTCAATCAGAATGAAGGATTGAAATAAAACAAAGAATTTATTAACATCATCCTTACATGTAGATATTTCCAAAAAATATTCTTATTTATTCTATTTATTTTATTCTTGACTTCACAGTACAGAGGAACCTTGTTAACTGAATAGCTACTTAGTTGATGTTTTTGGAAAAATTAAAAAACAAAATAATTAAAATAATAAATTTTTATGTCTATATTAGGTAAAGGGTTAAGTTAGGCAAAAAGTTAAATTACACATGAAATGCAAGCGTCCTAGCTCACTGGTTACCACACTGGACTTCAGATTGAAAAGTTGAAGGTTCAGTCCTGACCCACGTCATCTGGATTATGTCCTTGGGCAAGACACTCAATTCCGATTATCCCAGACACAAGAAAGGGCAATGCAAAGTGTGTGCCAATGCCCCCGACCTGCAAACATTTTTCTTAGTTGAAAGAGTGAAAAAGGGCCATAACTCTGGAAAAAATGTGTGGAAGAAACTCACGCTACACAGGTATTGTTCCCTCATGATGCTCTATTACAACACCAAAAAATCATTCAAATCAGAGTAGCAGTGGCTGAGATACAAGGGAAAATGTTGGTACTGGAACGGACAGAGGTCTCCACTAGAGTGTTACCCAAACTGAACTATTAACCCTTGCCCTGCTGAGTACTTTCAGGATATTCTTCATGTGAAGCAGCCATGACTAGATTTTATGAAAAATTCATCTAAATTTAACTTGAATCATTTTTGAAAACATCCATTCAATTTACAGGTGTAAAATTTGATTAAATGCACCCAAATTATATTTATTTCAGTGGTTAGAGGAATCTTGTCCAGGGCAGGAATATCCCCCAGCAGAATGCAAGTAGTCAATTGAATAGCCACTTTACAATTATTCAATTAACAAGAGCATTCAATAATTTCAATTACCGGGTAACAGGCATTTGGTCACTGCTGCCTTCTGGAGATATAAACTTGAGCTGTTAATCTTGTATACAACGTGTATCTTGTTTCAAACAAGATACAATAAAGTTTAATAAATGGCTGTATAGGATGTTCTGAGGTCAAATACACACTGTGTAATTGATTCGCATCCACCCTGTGCAAGAGAGCATCTACTCTGCTGTCAGTCATCGTCTCCATGCAAATCATATGAAATCGGTATGTTTGGAAGCGGGCAGAGGCTAGTGTTTCTCTATAATTGTACAAAAAGTGAAAATGGATCGGTACACATCAACAGTTTTACATTTAGCAGTAGATTGTCCAATTTTTGTTGATACCTGGCAGCATTATGTATCGCAGTGAGCAAAATTTGATGGGAACGCTTGTTTGTAGGCACTTGCCCATGAATTGTAACAATGCAAATTGATGGAGATAAAGTAATTTTACTTTCAAGATAATATGAAGGACATCCACAGAATATGAAGCCTTTAACTTTAGGTACCTGCAGTTCAGAATAAGGCCCAAATATGGGCTTCTAGAACTCTACCAGTTAAGCAGCCTTTCTGCGTCTTGATTGGTTTTTAGACTTTTGCCGTGAGAGGCTATATATATTTCAATTCCATGCAACAGTTTGGAAATGTGCAGAATGCAAACGAGAGTACGGTTGAGGAGGTTCACAATGAAAATGGCACAGCTGAGTTACTGTGTGTGGGCAGCGTGGCATTGAGGCCTGACTGTGCAGCCTTGTGTGAAGTTCTTCATTATTTGAAGCTACATCTCGTATCTTTTTTTTTATATATATCCACCCACAAGGACACATTCACGTTTCTTTTGTATTATTATTCTATTTCTCAAGAGCATAAAATGTCGTGTTGCAATCAGTTCCTGTTACACTACTCTAGGACGACCATGACGTTCATGGTCAGTGAAGTCTGATTTTACCGTTTGTCCAGTTAGTATGGTCTCTAGACGTCTACATTAATCAAAAGCAGTATAGGAGGAGGTATGCTACCGCCACCCCAGAATTTGGCCACGAAGGAAGTTGGACCGAACCCCTCTGTGTTTGTGGATGCTAATTTTTCTGATTTAAACATGAGCATTGCAGCTGCTTGCTGAATGGGGCATCGAGAGATGACCCACTCACATCTTCATATTACCACAAATTCATTCTGGTAAATGTTGTCCCCAAATTACCAACAGCTTGTTGTAACATTCTAAAATGAAGATATTTGTTAAGAAATACTTTTGCACCATGCAAAATAGGTCTTAGAAAGCCCTGTATTATATTCTGTTTGTATGTAAATTGACTGATCAAGTAGTTTCTCATATTTTAGGGACATTTTTTGACTTGAATCCCGTGTCCTCAAATTAGGGCTGTCACGATCAATTGATTAATCGATTGTTGATTGGTCACAGCGAAATCGATTAGTATTTTTCGTTGTCGAATAATCGGTAAATTGTATCCCGTTTTAGATGTTTAATAACTGAAAGAAAATTTGCTGAAAAAACTATTGTTTCTAAAGGTATTGAGTTAAGAACATCGATGTTAAACCCCAAGAAGCCGTTGGAAGCATTTGTCTTCCAGGTACATTCATCAAAGCTTTGATGTTCTGAATCTTTGAACCGTCAGTGTAATAATCAAGACCGGTCGGCAGTTGCGAAGATCGCAACTGCCGACCGGTCTTGATTATTACACCGACGGTTCAAAAGTTCAGAACATCAAAGCTTTGAATGTACCTAAAAGTTGATCGTCTTCGTTGTTTACTTGAGGTAGGTCATCTGACTTGAACTTCATTTTTATCGACTTCAAAGAGAGGGAGAGGGGTGGGGGTCATCCAGGTACGATTAATCAATTATTATCGATTATTTGCGACGATTACATGTAATCGATTCCTAAATTGACAAATCGTGACAGCCCTACCCCAAATTAGACCAATCTAAAGCCCTGCACTCCATCTGATAAATATAACCCTGTTCATATACATCTACCCATTTTGAGCAATTACTAGAATAGCCATAGAGAGACTGTAAATTGATAAAACTGGACGAAATAGGTCAATAAACAAAGGGCATTTGGTGATCGGGTAATTTCCTGACTCAGTTCATTTTATTCAGTAAACAGGTGTTTGCACTATAACCTACATGCAATCAACACGTCATATTTGTTCTGAAGGAATGGTAAATGGTTTTATGTTTGGAAATTATATCCAATTAACAGGGTTATTCAATTATAAGATATGTAATTAAGTGGGGTTCGCTGTATTTTATTTATGAAATCTTCATCCACTGGTGTAAATGGGCTGTGAACAGTGACCAAATCCGATTGACCAAAAGCCCCTTTTTGTGATAACAGTACCTTTCCTGTGAGAAAAATCAACCCTTTACCCAACACAGATGAAATTATAGTTCAATTGGTTGAGTGCTAAATTATTTTTTAAAGGCGATTTGAAACATGGGTATTTTTTTTCAAAGATACCATGCTACCAGCAAGAGTAGCCTTAGTTTAGCAGGATTTTGTTCATAAACAATTGTTTGGTTACAATTTATTGGAGAGTGTCAATAGCACTCTACAATAAATTGCAACCAAAGAATTCCTTATAACAAATTTTTCTTCTACTGCCGAGTGAACACCAAGTTAATGCATACAGTGAAAAGCCATTAACCCTTTACCCAACGAATCGCCCACATCCGCCTGCATAATATGCAAATTCAGCAGTTGAAAAAATATTATTTTTCAAAAAATTTCAACAAAAACTGATGTCAAACTTGCAAAATTTTAAGCAGCAAATATTTCCCATAACGCAACTAGTAACTTAACCTGAATTAACCAATCCAGTCTTGTTTAACAGAGCTCAAGTGTATCAATCCTGAGCTAGAACCATAACCAATCCAGTCATGTTTGACAGAACTCAATAAGCTCTGTCAAACAAGACTGAATTGGTTAAATTTCTAGTTGCATTATGGGAAAATTTGCAGTTTGAAATTTTTATATTTCGACAGCAGTGTGCAGAGTGTTAAACATTATTTTTTCAAAATCTTCAACAAAACCATACCGTGTGACCCCTCAATGGAATGATCTCGGTGAGCTCATTCCAATGAGGAGTCACATGATATGATTTTGCTGAAATTTAAAAAAAATATAATATTATTGCTCAATTTGTATGTTATGCAGCAGATATGGCCGATTCATTTGGTAAAGGGTTAAAAAGAAAAAAAAAGCTGTACAGTGTGAATTTTTAATCTTCTGCACAACTATGATCCATCTTCTTCATCACCATGCCAGTCTTCCACAGCCCAGTATGGCCACTGTGTACTGTATTCCCAGTCAAGACCTTTGTATTTTAGAGCATGTAAAAACATTGTCAACTGCTTTCTGGTGGGATCAATAAACTTTTTCTGACAACTCGGACAGTTTTCTGAGGGAATCCACTTTGAAGAATCAAACCCCAATCTTTCTTTTTGAGATCTGTTTTTATTATTATTAATTATACTGTCACCATTTTGATCCAACTTCAGTCTTTTCCTATCAGGTTCATCTGCATCATCACTAGTCGAGTCTGTAGTTTCATTATTTACCGCAAATACTCCTGATTTTTCTGATGACGTCCCTTCTAAAGGTTCACTTCTGAGATCTGATTCAGTTTTGTTAAGTTTCTCTTTTTGTGCTTTGATTTCTGCTAAGCGGCTGGCATATAACGAATTCTCCCCTTCTGTATCCAGCCACAAGCCAATATTATGCTCTTTCATAATATTATTACAAATCTCTTCCAGATTCTCTCCAAAAGCACCATTCTTTCCTTTCTCTGGCCCAAAAGCTGTACTGTTATACACAGGGTCATTAATGATTGGGTGGCCTAAGAACTGAAGGTGTACTCGAATCTGGTGTGTCCGTCCTGTCAATGGATGACACTTCACAACACTTGTCTTACCATTGTAACTCAACCTTTCAAACTTCGTTACACTGGGTTTTCCAGTGGGGTCCACTCTCCATACGGCTAATTTGTGTGACATACAACCTAACGGTTGATTTACTTCCACCAGACCATCAGGAAACTTTCCACAAACTCTACAAACATACTCCTTCTGTACCTGTCTTCCAGTTATCTGCTTTTCCAACTCTTTTGTTTTTTTGTCAGTTTTTCCACACATAAGAACACCTGCAATAATACAACAATTTATTTTATAAACTGTACTAGTTCAGATGCTATTGTCAGGACCAATAATGCTAAAACTGGTACAGGAATATTCCAACATGACAGCTTATGTTTGAAAGAATCTCATCATACCATTGGTAGGATGCAGTGTCTTACCCCCCCCCCCCCCCCCCCTCCACACACACACACACAAACACTTTAATTCTGGTTCAGGAATACTAGAATAAACCCTGTGCAACTAAGCATTTAACTGGTTGAGTGGTAGAAGCCACTATCAGGGCTTTCAAGAAAATGAGGGGAGGGTACCAGAGCAAAGGCAAATATTTTCTTCGTCTGTGTTCCATATTCAGTCAAACACAAATAATATTATGTTTATACAATATACAAATTTGTTTTATTACAAATTATTGGAGAGTGCCTGTAGGCACTCTCCAATAATTTGTAATACAACAAATTTTTATGAAGAAATTCAACCCACCAAAAATAATCTAGCCCTCAACGAGTTAAGAAGAAGGGAGTGATAATGAAAAAATAAATATTTACATCCTATGTGCAGCATACTGTAGTATTGAGGGGGGACCACGTAAATTCTGCGGAAAAGGTTATCTTCGACTCTATGTCTGTGAAGTGAAGTCATCTGAATATTGATTGTAAGTTACCAGAAAGTCTCTGTTCGATTTTTATTTATACACCCCATGATTTTCTGGAATGCCAGACCTGTTTGGGACTGCCTTTAAAACAGGGCTCGATTTAACTGGATTAGCATAGCACTTTGCTCTCCAATTTCTGAATTTTGCTATTCAAGATTTATTAGTTTCAAGTGCTTTTGGATCAACTGCTAATCAATTTTCCAGGGTGAATAGTAAATTGCTATTCAAAATTTTCAGATTAAATCAAGCCCTGTAAAATCTATTATCATTTCGTCCCCTGAGTTCCAATGTGTTCTCTGTGCCTATTGGCACAGAGAACACATTAGAACTCGGGGGACGATTTATCACTGTTGCATTGATTGAATTTGATTCACAGTAATTCATGACCCATTCTGTGTTGCATTTTGTGTGTAGAAGACAGTCACATAAGAACTGAAGGCAACATTTTGAATAATGAGAAGATGCCAATTTTTTCACTATGTAGCTGAATGAAGTACAATTTTTCAGTCACAATATTAATAACTTTAACCCTCTGCACACTGACATCAAAATACAAAAATTGTAAGCAGTAAATATTTCCCATAATGCAACTAGGAATTTAACCAATTCAATCTTGTTTGACAGAGCTCATGGAGCTCTGTCAAACAAGATTAAATTGGTTAACTTCCTAGTTACACAATGCGAAAAAATAGCACCTTGAAATCTTCATATTTCGACATCAGTGTGCAGATAGTTAAGTGAATATAACCAAAATAGCATACAAGTTTTTGCATTGAAAATTTCAGGTGCAATTGCACTCCCAAGCAATCTGAGGAGGGCAATTGTTTTGCACTCCTTGGATTTTCTAGATTGCCAGGACTGTTTGGAAAATTAAGCAGTTGGTCATCTAAAACATAAAGCCACCTGGAAACTTGTTTCCAGAGAGAATACAGATTAAATTGGGTATCAATTTATTAGAATTAACTATCAGAAGAGCACAATTGCTATGTAACCTGCATGTAATAATGCTGTTTAAGATTATAAGGGATAATAGTGTTTTGTGTTAGAAATTGGGAATTTTTGTACCCCATTGGGGTAGGGACCTTATTCGGCCCCCAAAATGCCCTAGATTAAACCCTGCAATTTCATAAAAAAAAATAAAGAACTCCAGTGTCTGGTACTTGAAAATTCCCATCTATGGTACATGTAGGTGTGCTTCCACTTGGTAAAACCGTTTCGGGTGTATATGCCCCCATAAAGCAAAGAAGATTCTAGAAGTAAAATGGTCTATTCTTTTATTATAATGCATTCTGTTTTTATTTACTTGCCCAAATAGAAGTGTTTCCACTGAATACAATAAGCGAGTGAAGACTGTCATTATTTTCTGTATTCAGTGGCGGCGCCAGAGTTACAAAAGTGAGGGGGTACAGTTGGGAATTGTGCAGCGCCGAGCTGGGGTGGGTTTGGGGGGGGGGGGGGGGGGTCCTCTTCCTAAGTTGAGAAATTTTTTTACTGTTGAGAATTTTTTTTTACTGTTTTGCAACAAAATCATGCGAATATGGCTATCATTGGAACCGGCTGAACAAGCCGGTTCCAATGATATTCATATTTGCATGATTTCATTGAGTTCATTGAGTTATACCTTTTGAGAATTTTTCTAAAATATTACATTTTATTTATTTTTTAAAATTGCTGTAGGCTGAATTCCAAACGGATGCCTTGCACGTTCTCGATTCTAGCATTCGTCGAATACTCTTAAGCACTATGTTTCAGTCCGTTTAAACGTGGCATGCCTTGTTGCAATTTGGACCCTCGACTCTTGTTTGTTGTTTGCAGCTAGCGTGTGTGTGGGGGGATGGGGGGGGGGGGCAAACATAATTTCAAAACTTCTCTGATTTAGTGCACTTGGGAATATGGGATTAAGCATACCAACCATTACACTGCAACGTTCAATACAACAAAAATTAAAATGATAGTATTGTTTTACTGCGCTTGGGGAAAAAAGTGGAGGGGTAAGTACCCCCACATACCCCTCCATGGTGCCGTGACTGTCTGTATTCTACGGTTGGAAAAATGTGCAATATCTACAACATGAAAAGCCTGTGAGATTTGATTTAGGGGTGCAGAAATTGGGAAACAATGCATTAAGTTCCTCCAAAGGTCATCCACAATTTTGCAAGATAACCTTTTCTTGCTCCTCTAAAAGCATCTGCTTCAAATTAACAGTTTCAAACAAATTTATCATTTATAAACCCTTTCTGATTGTCCATTGTTCTTTTTCTATTTTTGAAAGGCTCTCAAAGAGCAAATTGATGGCGAATGATGAGTACAGTTGAGATTAGACAAGTGAGGGCGAGTAATTAAAACTGCAATTAGCCTTTAGAGGCGATTGATCATCACTCGCCACCTTGCATGTTTGGGCGAGTAATAGGAGGGTGCGGGTGATCAGTCGCCATTCCTTGAGAGCCCTGTTTTTGTTTTTTTCAGGTTTTTCTTATGTTTAATATTTGTTGCTTGTCAGTAGCCTGGGATCACATTTTATTTTTGTGTTTATTGTCTGGTAGAGTACAGGAAGCTCATATTTGGAATTTATTCTCGACTGCAGGTGCAAATTTAAAAAGCTTCATATCCAGTGGATGTGCTTCATATTATCTTTTATTAGAGCTGAAATGGTTAACCGATTAATCAATGATCAACATCTTGATCGATCCAAAAAGTTATTGATCGATTAGGCATTACTTTTGAACTACTGTATTATATGGGTTAACAAAGGAAGAAACTGGCTCCAAAACAGGCAAACATTGTCACACTGACTCACATCAATTATATGAGACAGAGTAAAGCATGCAAGTTACTTGCTGACTTACTTGTTTACTTGCATGATCATCATACTGTATCAGTGGCTGAAAATGGTAATTCTTAACCCTTTACATGTACCCATTGCGGGCAGCAGACGATTCTTGCAAAATAAATTCATGAAATACTAAAAATTTTCAATTTTTGTCTCAAAAACATAGCTTATGACCTCTCATTGAAACGAGCACAACGAGCTCGTTCCAATGAGGGGTCATAAGCTATGTTTTTAAGACAAAAATTTAAAACATAATAAATTTTTTGTGTACAGGCCTAGTCGGTTTTGTTTGTTACGTTGGGTAAAGGGTTCATGCTGTAAATCATCAACGGAATGGCAATTATTCAGATATCTATTTAGACAAGTGATTAATCGGTTAACCAAGGTTAATCCACATAATTAATCGATCAAGAAAACCCCTTAACCGTTTCAGCTCTAGAAATTGTTATGTCTGTGTGCATGTGTCTTATCTCATTTTATGGTAAAGTGCCTCTAGGTACATTACTCTCCCATACATGTAAATTGTAACAAGTCAAAGACATGTTAGCAAATTTTGATGACCAAAAATAATTCAACCCCCTACAAGTTACAAAACAAAAACACTGAGAAAAGAGAGTTCAATGGGGTAGGGCTTTCTAGGCTAAGAAGGGAGCTTGGTGGACCAGTGGTTATGGAATTGCACTTCAAACTGAAAGGTCCACAGATCGATCCCTGCCAGGGGTAATTGCGTTGTTTCCTTGGGCAAGGTACTTAATCCTGATTACCCACGTGGGGGCACCAGTCACGGTGTACTGTACTTCGAGACTGCACTTGTCTTCAACCAATGCTAACCCTGCTTGTGAGGAGTTAGTACATTGGGGAGTCTGGCAGTTGCTTGCTGGTTCTCTCCAGGTACTCTGGCTTCCTCCACCTGTAAAACTGAATGACATGAGATGACCCTGGCTGTCAAAAGTGCAATTAAATCCCAATAAATAAATATCTAGGCTCAGAAGGGTTACACAATTGTTTTTGGCTTAACCTTTGTGCTGTTATCTTAAATTTTCTAATTTGGGCATCCTAACTAGTATGATTCGATTCAAAATCCTTGACCTGATTTGTTTCGACCCCAAAATATGAGAGCCCTATACTGATACCTACATTTACAGTTGAAACTTAGTACAATATGAGGAAATTCCTTTAAAAATCTCCTTCTTCAGATCCACCAGTCGGAATGCTTTCATATTTGGAATACAACATCCCTAGGGAGGGGGGGTGGGGGGGGGGGGGGAGATTCATGTTTGTTCCATTCGAGTGCCTGGGTTAATATTTGGTCTCCATATGGGAACCTGAAATTTAACTTAGTATAATATGAGAGAATTTCTTCAAAAATCTTCTTCAGATTCACCTGTCAGAAACCTTTCATATTTGGTTTACAACATCTCTAGGGAAGTCAGATTCAAGTTTGTTCAAATTGGTTCCCTGGGTTAAAATTTGGCTCCCTACATGTATGGTTACCCAAATTTTAACACAGGGCAATATGAGGAAATTTCTTTAAAAATCTTCCTTCTTCAGATCCGCTAGTCAGAGAATGCTTTCATATTTGGTACACAACATCTCTAGTGGGGTCAGATTCAAGTTTGTTCAAATCGGGTCCGTAGGTTAATATTTAGGCTTGCTATGGTAGCCCAAATGTTAACTTAGTGCGATATGAAGAAATTTCTTTAAAATTTTTCTTCTTCAGATCCAACAGTCAGAATGCTTTCATATCTGGTATACATCTCCAGAGAGGTCAGATTCAACTTTGTTCAAATCGAGAGCCTGGGTTGATATTTGGGCTCTCTATGGGAGCCGGAATTGGCCATGTAGCTGAAGAATTAGAAATTTTGTATTCAGTACCCTCTAGAGGTGTGTAACTAAGATTAATCCACATAGGTTGTATCAAGGGGCTTCACAGGGGAGCTCTACATTTTTGATTATGATCACTATTTTTGTCACTTCTGAGGGGCTCAAGGATTGACAATGTATGATATGGGGATGGATTGCTTAATAATTAATAGACTCATTCTTGGACTCTGTTTATATTGTGTTTTGTTCAAGGTGAGCGCTTCAGGCCCCGTGGGGCCTCTTGTTCAATCAACAGGAGTTTACTCTATAACCTATATTCAATTAACAGGTAAAATTTGTTCTGGAGGTATGGTAAATCTTTTTTTATTGGGAAATTATTTTCAATTAACAGGATTATTCAGTTAAGAGATATCCAATTAATTTAAGTAGGCTCCACTGTACAGTACGTGGAGAGTGGATTGTAACTAAATCACCCACGGAGTGGGGTTATCACCCAAACTATAACTTTCAAATTCTGTACATATCAACAAAAAACACAAGCAATGTTTCAGCCAATGGACCTCCGGGTTTAACCCGGAGGTCCATTGGCTGAAACTTTGCTTGTGCTGGTAATGCTTTGCAACAAATTTGCAATTATTGCTTGGGTGGAATCCCCACTCTGTGAGTAATTTAGCGATATACACTCTCCACGTACTGTACATGTGTCACAGCAGAGGTTAGGAATGATGTAAATGATCTCTGTTTACTACATGTAGTATAGAATTGTATAGAGTTGGTCATGCTGTTTTTCAACAGGAATTATGTTACGCAAATGGCGCACTTTGATAGGGACAAAAGTGCACTTACTCAATACGCTGATCAAAATAGTGCACAATACAGTGACAGGACTTCTAGTTTCACCTGTATTTTCAAACATTAATTCATTGATAATTAGAGTACAGTCATCGTGGTCTGGTCGTATTCTATACATGGGCAGTACAGTTAAAACTATAAGTCCTGTTACGAATAGTGCGCTAATGTAGGCTTAATTGCGCGTTGGAATTGCACGCAATTGCCATACCGAATGGCATCCAAAACACGGCAGGTTCTCCTGGTTACTCATAGCAAACACATGCAATGTTTCTGCCAATGGACCTCCTGGTTACCCGAATGGCATCCAAAGCATGGCAGGTTCTCCTGGTTACTCATAGCAAACACATGCAATGTTGCTGCCAATGGACCTCCGGGCTACCCGGAGGTCCATTGGCTGAAACATTGCTTGTGCACAGGCCATATGTACAGAATTTAATAGCTTTACTTGGGCCGTAACGTGCACATTAACGCGCATATCAACGTGCTATTTGTGCGCATTTCATGACAGGACTTCTAGTTTTAACTGTAGGCCTGCAACGATGCATCGCAGTTTCAATGCATCACGCTTCTTTCACTCTGCGATGCATCACATGATGACAAGAGATGCATCATGATTCTCAGGTCAAAGTGATTATTAATGGAAGAACCTGGAAAAACATATTTTTAAAACACAATGTATCATTTTGATAGTATAATTTGTCTTCATATTTGACTAAAAGTAAGATTAACATAAATTCTTTCTTATTTTGAGCAAACCTGAGGTGAAAAATAATGTATTGAGGGCATTACCATTCTACTAAACATACAGAACTTACAAGATCAGAGCTTTTCCATGTTCTACGTGCATCATTATGCGCATCGCATCATGAGCAAGTAATCATGATGCACATCACATCGTGAACATCTGAATCGTTGCAACCCTAATGGGCAATGATTTTCACACATGGATTTACCAGGTGTAATAAAAAACATCAGCTGCAAAAGTTGAATTAATGAAGCACTGGGTTGCGTCTGGTGCTTCATCGATTAAAATTTGGATGACTATTCCAGTTAGTGTTTGGAATTCAATATCATTGTGTTCGTGAAAATATTGCCCGCCCATGGAAAGGTGAATGTACTGTAAGCACACAAATTTGCAGTTTAGTGTCATTGAACTAGGTCGATGGCAATACAGGGTGCCGGGTAGTCACCCGGGACTCATTGATTTGGGAGGGACCTGGCCTGGCATGGCTATAGTTACACTTTTAAGTTTTCCACTGAAATGGAATAAAAGCCACCAGTCATTTATAGGCAAAATCTGATTAATGAAGACATCCAATCTGTACAGTGTATGTATTGGTCTACAGGCCTGGCAATCTAGAAAATCAAGGCGTGCCAAACAATTGCCCTTCTCAGATTGCCTGGGAGTGCAATTGCACCTGGAATTTTCAATGCATATACTTGTATGCTATTTTGCTTATATTCACTGCAGGGTATTAATACTGGGACTCAAAAATTGTACTACATTCAGCTACATTGTGGAAAAATTGGCACACACATTTTCTCATTATTCAAAATGTTGCATTCAATTCTAATGACATGTGACTGTCTTCTACACTCAAAATGTATCAAAATGTGACATGGAATGGGTCATTAATTATTGCGAATCAATGCAACACTAAAAAATGATAATAGATTTTAAAGGAAATCCCAAACATGTCTGGCCTTCCAGAAAATCCAAAGGAACAAAAAATTGCCCTCCTCATCCTCAATTTTTTCTAGGCATGCAGTACTCCTAAAGAATGCCAGGCCTGGTTTACAGTAGTTGCCATAGACTGGTCGTAATCCAAACGTGGACATTGATGTCCACGCATGCGTTTACCAGGTAATAAAAATCATTATCAGCAGAATTGTACCTGGTGCTTCATTAATTAAATTTTTGATAATTACTCCTATATTTAGTGTTTTGAATTGGAATCTGATATTATTGCATCCGTGGAAATATTGCCCGGGAAATTGATCAGTCCACGGTGGCTGTACTGTAACAACTAAAGTGCTTTATCTAATTGTTGCAGAAGGGATGAGTCTTTACTGATTGTTTCTCTTTTATCAGGTAATGAGTTTTTTTTTTATTTTATATTTGCTTTTTTTTTTTATTAGGGCCTAAAATTCAATTCAGCAAGAATAATAAATAATTTTTGTAAAGATTCACGCAAAGTAAATGGAGTCTAGACCCTGTTTAATGATGAGTATATTCACACAGTGGTGGATTTCCCAAACAGGGGGGGGGGGCATTTGCTCTCCAACAGGGGGCTAGGGCATTCCCCGACAAGCTGACAATAAAGGAGGCAGTCTCCCAAGCTCCCAGACAGGGGGTATGTACCCCCACCCCCTCCTGTGCCACCACTGAATTCACATCATATGTTCAGTCAGCCCTTTCCTACTTTGAAAAAAGCTGAGGCCCAACCAGGTGAAAACCATCTGTTTATTTATTAAATAGTGTGGCTTAAGTGGGGCTTGGAAGGGCCAAAGAAGCTAGAAGATAACCACAAAAGTAAATGAGCCGTTTAGTGTCAGTGATGCTTTCCTGGGAAACCTGGGGGGAATGCCATGCCCATGTGAAGGGGAAAACCATTCCCCCCCCCCCCCCCCCCCCCCCCCCCCCACCAACTTCAAGGCCAACAGTACAGTTGCCACGGATGGGTCGTAATCCATACATGAGCAGTGATGTCCATGTACGCGTTTACCAGAGTAATAAAAATCATCAAAATTTTAATTAATGAAGCACCCGGTGCTTCATTAATTAAATTTCTGATGGTTATTCCTATAATTGGTGTTTGGAATCTAATATTGTGCGCTTGGAAATATTGCCCACCTGTGGGAAGTGACCTGTGTATGGCAGCCATACTGTAAAATCAATTTTTTCCAAAATCCAAAACAACAAGCACTCATTTGCCTTGCTAGCCACGGTAAACCCATTTAGCTGTGTGTTAGCTATTTGTTTAGCATACTTATAACATGTACATGCAGTTGGAAAAAACTAGAGAGAATGACATGATCAAAGTGACACCCTTGTGATCTTTTGATAGGTTGTTCCCATTTTGAGCAATTACATGTACAGTAAAGGCACTGTGGACTGGTTGTAATCAACCACTACCCGGTGCTTCATTAATTAAATTTCTGATGGTTATTCCTATAACCACTACCTGGTGCTTCAATAATTAAATTTCTGATGGTTATTCCTATAACCACTACCCGGTGCTTCATTAATTAAATTTCTGATGGTTATTCCTATAACCACTACCCGGTGCTTCATTAATTAAATTTCTGATGGTTATTCCTATAACCACTACCCGGTGCTTCATTAATTAAATTTCTGATGGTTATTCCTATAACCACTACCCGGTGCTTCATTAATTAAATTTCTGATGGTTATTCCTATAACCACTACCCGGTGCTTCATTAATTAAATTTCTGATGGTTATTCCTATAACCACTACCCGGTGCTTCATTAATTAAATTTCTGATGGTTATTCCTATAATTAGTCTTTAAAATCTAATATAATTTATATTGCATCTGTATATTGCCCACCCATGGAAAGTGACCAGTCCATGGCCGCATGATGGCGACTGTACTGTTTATTCAATTATTCTGATAGCCTGAACAATGAGATTTACATGTATATCTTTCTGGAGGACAGGGCCACGTATTATAGGGCTTTTGGTTGACCACTACACGCTCTGCTCTCTTTTTGTGAACCTGTCCTAAACAAATAAACAAAATGTCTTCATTTTCCAGGATACGATCAAGCGCACTCAAAAGGATATCTCTTAATTGAATAACCCTGTTAACTGAATATAATTTCCAAACACAAAACCATTTACCATACCTTCAGTACAAATTTGGCCTGTTAATTGCATACAGGTTATCGAGTAAACTCCTGTTAGTTGAATACAAAATTTTGTAATATGTCAAGAAATTAGCCTGATTGAGAACTCGACTTATTTTTTGGTCTCCCACAGTATTATTATTTATTTATTGGTGTTTAAGGTCACATACGTCTCCCACAATAAGTTAACACTTTGACTTAGTGCTCAGCTGTGACCAGTGAAGTCTAGGCTGCCCATAAAGGTGGTCAAGATTTCACAAGAAACCACTACTAAAGTACTGCAATTTCCATCAGCAATACCACCAATAGTCTAAGGGCCTCACTTGTCCCAGAATGGAAAAGAAAGCAACCCATTGCATACCAAGGGAGATAATCAAAGCAGGAATTTCTAGCAGGATGGAACCACAGGCTTCCCATTTATATATTAGATGAGGTCTGTTTTTAATATTGAATACATGTACAGTACAGCCACTGTAGACTGGTTGTACAGTTAAAACTACAAGTCCTGTCACAAATTGTGCGCTTATCTATGTTTAATTGCCCGTTAGAATTGTGCGCAATTGCCATATCGAATGGCATCCAAAGCACAGCAGGTTCTCCTGGTTACTCATAGCAAACACAGGCAATGTTTCTGCCAATGGACCTCCGGGTTATCCGGAGGTCCATTGGCTGAAACATTGCTTGTGCACAGGCCATATGTACAGAATTTAATAGCTTTACTATGGTCATAATGCATAGATTAACGCGCAGATCGACATGCTATTTGTGCGCATTTCATGACAGAACTAATACTTTTAACTGTAATCCACATGTGGGCAGTTATGTCCACTCATGCATTTACTAGGTAATAACAATCATCATCAGCAAAAGTTTAATTAACGGAGCTGTGGGTTGTACCCGGTACTTCATTAATTAAATTTTCGATGTTTATTCCTATAATTAGTGTTTAGAATCTACATGTACATGTAATATTTTTGCATCAGTGGAAATATTGCCCATCTGGGAAAAGTGACCAGTCCTCGGCGGCCGTACTATACAGAGGTTTTTTAACAAGGGTATAACAAACCATTAACAGTTAGTTGGCTACTTTGAAATTCTAAAGTATTGAAGACCTAAAAACTAATTCTCACACAAGAACATAGGCGAGAATCAAACTGGATTCTCACAAATCAGGGACAAATTATAAGGATTGGTATAAAATGGTTCCAATTCAGGCTTGTACATGTACCTGAGGTAAGCCGATCCAATCTGTATATAGTTCTTAGATTTGAAAATCCAAATTCCTTTCCAAGAATAAATGATACTGAATTATAGCGGTATCTACCACATGGATGACATGGAATAGAAGGTGGTTTATTTATCACAATCAAGTCTTCACAGTCATGGATGATATCTATGGGTGTATCTAGTACTGGGTTCTCATGTCTGTGTATCTGATGTTCTAAAGAGTTGCCATTTTTCAGCCTATAGTTCATATTCACTTTCTTTCCATTGACTTGTATAGCACCTGATTCAATACTCTCAGAGACAGTCAATTCAGAGTCATCAATTTTGAATTCATTCTCAAAAACTTCGGCCACTGTTTTCCCAAACCATCTTTCTTTCACATGGGTTTTGAATGTGAAAATGTATGGATACACTTTTCTTAAACCATTTTCAAAATAGTAGTCAGTCTCAGAAAATACATCTTCACTGAATCCTCGAGGTTTTAATGTATTGTTTTTCTCACGACTCTCTTTTTTAAGTGCTATTCTCTTCAATCTTTTTAGAGCTCTTTTTGACATATTTGAATGAAGACCCAGTGTGCCATCACTTTCACAAGGTTTATCCTCTGCCGATTTTAATGATTCTCTTCTTGCCTTTAAAGTATTAATACTGTCATCTGTGGAATCCATACATGTATCTATGGCATGAGACTTACTGCTCACATTTGAAGCCTGCATACCAGGAGTTTTCACACATGTGTATGTCTCATTTGTTAATTTTCCATCACTTGGCAATTTCGTTAGTTCAGCTGCAGTATCAGATTCTTCTGTGTTAGTGTGTTCGGTACTGGTTGTGTCATTATCAGATTCCTCATTTTTTAACATTCTATCAGTATCAACTGCACTGCTGGACGTCGACATATTTCGGCAATTCGTATCAGTTGGTGTTGTTGCAAGACTTAGTGCTACAAGATTTCTGGCCGCACCTGTATCGCGTCTGATCCGGACATGCGTGGCATTCTGCCGATGCGAAAAATAATATTTAGTAAGGTGCTTAGAAAAAAAACAAATATCCGATGTGAGACGCCAGGTACAATTTGACATTGAATTATAAATTTTTCAACAAGTGAAAGAAAGTTTCTCTTGAAATTGAATCGAAAACGTTCCACACAGTGACGCATTGCATGAACAGCAATTGAACTTGAAGACGCGTGGTTATCAGTAAATTGAGTAATTACACAACTCGATCACAACACTGAGATTCGGGAAACAACCTGATTTGTTATTGTCTACTCTATTCAAAAACTGGGCTTCTGTCCGGGTAATGACGTAGGCTACTATCATTTTTCTGAGGATCGGCCAACTTCGTATATTCAGTTATCCCGAGGAACTTTGTCATCGCAAGTTAATGGAAAGTTTCTTCTCTTCGAGTTACCAATGTCAGAGATGGTGAAAAGCCATAAAAAAGCGCCCGACAGACCGCCCAATTATCCAGTTTTCACACGGAAGGTGGAGTTCACCGATTATTTATTTAGCTCAACTTGAAAACGTCAAGTGTGAGCTAATGGGATGAGTGGCGATCCGTCGTCCGTCCGTCCTGCCGATTCCTGGTGATTTCGACCCACAACCATTTCGACCCGAAGTGACCTCTTCACACTTTGGTGAATTCAACGACGAATTCGACCCAGTTTGGTGATTTTCGACTCGAAGTGCATTGGACCAAGTTTTGTTGAATTCGACCCACTAAAAAATGTCGTATTTTGTTGTCTTATTGGTAGAAAGAAATATTTATTAGATACTAGAAGCATTTGCATCTTAATGGTTTCTCAATGTTTTCACAACATAAACACACAGTCCTCGTGGTATCGGGCCGTTTCGCCCCTGGTCGCTTCGCCCCCAAGATTAGAGCGAAACGACCTGGGTCAGTGGTGATTTTTTTTATTATTTGAATAGTTTTGAACTGTTTTTCCACTTTTCATCATTTATTTGGACAGTAAAAATTATAACTAGAAACTTCCCTTTTTGGAAACGCTTGAAGAAGTTGGAACCAAAAAATCACAAGGCAGAAAATTGTATTGCACAAGCTGTTGTGTCTTGGGTGAAAATATTATGGAAATGAAAATGTAAAAAAAATCTCTTGTTAGTACTGACATGAATGTCTCAAACTTTAATCAAGTGATAATTTTATTGTAGCTATACCCCATAACCATTCACGCCATTGACAAATAGAAATATTCAGCGGCTAGAGATAGATACAACACAAAATGGCAGATTATACTTGCCTGAAGATTGTTTAGTAACTGTGTGTAGCCTTATAATATTTTGGTTTGGGGTTGACTTTCAGAAGCCATGGCTATATAGTGTCATCAAGACAGACAATTGGCAGATAATAGATTTATTTAGGTGATTATCGTACGGATTTTTTAATAATAAATATCTCCATTGTCGTCATGCCGATTATTAAATAATTTTTTTTATATTATGCCAATGTTGTAATCGGCGATTAACACATTGACATAATATAGACTAATTGGGTCCTACTATTTAACGAACACAAACGAACATAAACGAACATAAACGAACAGAAGAGAAAATAATAGGAAATACAAGTTAAAAATGATTGAGGGTGCATATGCAGGTATATGTGGGTATATATTATTCGTTTGTAAAATTTTATTCACTTCTAATGAGTATTTTGATGATTAATAAGGTTTATAAGATGTACGACGGCGCGAAATTCTTGTGTTCGTTAAGTAGTAGCCTGCTTGAAGCTGTCGACAAGATGCGACAAAGGTGTGAAATCAATTAGCTGTCTGAGGAAGAATGTCGCTGAGGAAAACAGCGAAATTTAGGTTTAAGAGGATGGCAAGCGCCTATTTTAATCGTGTGTAAAATTGTATCCACGTCTGATGAGTATTTTAGTGATAAATAAAGATTATAGCCATTATTTGGATTGACAAACATGCATCAAACTCTCGCTTTGGATTCCGAGGACGCATCACGGCGAGTCGGGGACAAACCGTGATCTACCCTTAGAAAGCGGAGCAAGACTCGGATACATGTAGCATATTGTACACCCACATAATGATAATAATCTAAAGATCTTAAAATATCTTGGGGATAAGTCATTAAAGTCTAGTTTAAGCTTTCCTGAACACTTTCCCCGAACAAGCTCACCCTCCACCAACGCCGGCTCCCACTAACGAGAGAGGACAACCAGGCGCGTAGCCAGGAAAAAGTTTTCATATGGAAGTTCTGTACAAAAAACAGATTTCTGCATCGTCGGTACAAAATGGCGGCTGGCAGCCATCTTGAATTTCGGACCGCACCCAAAAACACTCGTTCTCGTCCCACGGTCATAACAAAGGTACCCAAGAAGTTTCGTAAAGATCGGTTCATAAATACGGCCTCTAGCCCGAGCCGTATCCAATTGTTGGCGTACGGACAGACGGACAGGCGGACAGACGGACGACGGGCCACGACAAAAGCTCAAATTTGGCTTCGCCAAAGTTGAGCTAAAAAAAAAATTAGCAATAAATTTTAAACTCCCCTCATCCTTTGCCCGGGCTTGGCACCGGTGGACTTAACAAAGTCAAATCAGGCAGATTTTGAGTTTTTATGTGTTCCAAACAATTATTATATTTTCTTCTTTGGTTGATATATTCTGATTTTCTTTTCAATTCACTGCCTTACCATAATTATATTTGATGTGAAAGAATGAGTTTTCCAAAATAAATTTAGTAATTCTGTCTATAAGATGCGACACAGGTGTGAAATTAATCAGTTGTCAATCCGAGTTGGATTATCGCTAAAATAAAAAAAGGGAGGGGGGGGGGGGGGGGGGGGATATAAGTTTAAAATGTTGGAGAGCGTAAATTTTAACCGTGTTATTTTTCTTATCTTTCTGGATTTCTGTTTTATCGTTGACAGTCAAGTCTTCTGATTTTTAACGGGGTTAAGTTGTTTTTGTAATAATTGCAACTTGATTGTTTTTATAACAATAACTTTGGTCTTGAGAACAAAAACATATCAGCCTGTTTGAAGTACAGCTTGGTTGTTCTGGCAATAATAAATTTCAAGCTAATGTGGGTACTCAAAAGTATATAACATAGTCTGATTTCCTAACTCTTTTAAAAAAAGTTTAAAAAAAAAAAAATTAAAAAAAATTGCAGAAAGAAAAATGCAAAAAAGTTATATCTAAATGATGCTAAAGAGGACAGTAGCCAAAGTGCACTGCCCGCAGTTGCCAAAAGTTACACCGCAGCGGTAGCAAAAAAATGTGCATCGCATCGCAGGAGATGTTCGAAACACACTGCTTACAGTAGCCAAAAGGCACTGCTGCAGTACTAGCGAAAATAAGTTGTATGTTACCCACTAAAATGGTCACTTTCATTTTAGTGGGTATCATACAACTTATTTTCCGCGGCTTGTACTGTTTGTCAGTGGCCAAAAGGCACTGCTATGTCAAAAATGACAAAAAAAGCCGAATGTTGTACGGCTGCGGTAGCAGAAATATGCACCGCACAGCAGGAGATGCACTGCTTACAGTAGCCAAAAAGGCATTGCTACAGTACTAGCGAAAATAAGTTGTATGTTACCCACTAAAATGGTCACTTTCGTTTTAGTGGGTATCATACAACTTATTTCCGCGGCTTGTACCCCCTTCGAAATGTTTCCCGCCAGTAGTTAGACTTAGATTTGGGAAATTTTCCCCATACCCCCCTCCCCCCCCCCCAAAAAAAAATCCTGGGGAAGGACCCCCAGACCCCCCATCCCCCGCCTTTCGCGCATCTGATGGCTATAATCCCCCCCCCCCCCCGCCAGTTATCCCCCCCCCCCAGGAAACTTTTTCCTGGCTACGCGCCTGGTTGTCCTCTCTCGTAAGTGGGAGCCCGCGTTGGTGGAGGGTGAGCTTGTTCGGGGAAAGTTTTCAGGAAAGCTTAAACTGGGCTTTAATGACTTATCCCCAAGATATTGTAAGACCTTCAGATTATTATCATTATGTGGGTGTACAATATGCTACATGTATCAGAGTCTTGCTCCGCTTTCTAAGGGTAGATCACGGTTTGTCCCCGACTCGCCGTGATGCGCCCTCGGAATCCAAAGCGAGTGTTTGATGCATGTTTGTCAATTCAAATAATGGCTATAATCTTTATTTATCACTAAAATACTCATCAGACGTGGATACAATTTTACACACGATTAAAATAGGCGCTTGCCATCCTCATAAACCTAAATTTCGCTGTTTTCCTCAGCGACATTCTTCCTCAGATAGACAGCTAATATGATTTCACACCTTTGTCGCATCTTGTCGACAGCTTCAAGCAGGCTCCTACTTAACGAACACAAGAATTCTGCGCCGTCGTACATTTTATAAACCTTATTAATCATCAAAATACTCATCAGAAGTGAATAAAATTTTACAAACGAATAATATATACCCACATATACCTGCATATGCACCCTCAACCATTTTTAACTTTTATTTCCTATTATTTTCTCTTCTGTTCGTTTATGTTCGTTTATGTTCGTTTGTGTTCGTTAAATAGTAGGACCGGACTAATTGAGGGACAGATTTCCACAACGAGATTTCTACGACAATGCAGCAATATTTATGGAGAGGTGCCCGGAGAAGCAAGAAATATAACTGAAAATAATTAAACTTGATTGTTCGTATTCTGATGTGATATATGTAGCTTCATTACAGATTTGTTATTTTATATTGTTATATTTATGCATCCATAAACATATAAACAATTGAAGGAGAAAACAAAAAAATTAATAGATGATATCATTGCTAGTCCTGTTGTTGATTCATCCCACCAGTCGTTGTCCCGATATAGTTTTCGGGGGGCGAAACGAATGGGGGGGGGGGGGGGGGGGGCAGTAAAATGCCTGTTTTATTCTCCCCCGCCGATAATGTCAGACTAGGGCAAAGATATTGTAGTCAATTTCAGAAAGTACCGTATATACCAAAGGCATGTGCTAGCTTTTGAAACTAATCACAATATCATTGTCCAAGCCTGGAATTATCGGCGAGGGAAACATAAAACAATTCCAGTTTTGGGAGGGGGGGTCACCCCCCCTCCCCCCAATAGCTACGCCACTGGTGTCAGGGTGTTGTTTGTTTTGAGGATTGACGACACTTTCAACAGCCAGGGTCACGTAGTGTCTGACAGTTGTACGGGTGGAGGAAACCGGAGTAACCGGGGAGAAACCACGGAGCAGCGGCGAGTAACTGCCAGACTCTTCCGCTTACTAACTGTTTGCAGCGGTTAAAGGCAAGTTCCCCATCAACGTGAAGTACTTCTCAGTACACAACACCACCGTGTCCCTCGCGGGCAATCGACATAAAGTAGCTTGTCGAAAGATACAACGCAGTTTCCGCTGGTCTGGATCCAACCGTCGGCCTTTCGGTTTAAAATCCAACGCTATAAGCACGGAGAAACCGCGTTCCCAGCGTGTTGCAAAAATTAAAAAACCGACTTGCGGTGACTGTGAAACAAAAAGTAATCACTCACATTTAATGATGGGATTGATTATCTTTGTGAAAACAGAAGCTGCTTTCTTTATAGGATCCACCTTGTGCCAGACCCCACCCCCTTAGGTTTCGATGGCAAGGGGATATAGTGCTTGGGAAATTGCGCATATACAGCACGTGGTTGCTGAGGAGCTTGGCAAACATGCGTTATGTATGCACTGGAAAATTGAACGCGTATATTTCTTACAGGGAACCTAAACTAATTAAAAACATGCAGGCAGAGGCGGGGGATGCAGCTCGGGGAAAGTGTCCCTCCCCACTTTTTTGCATAGACGTGCTGTATGATTGCACAAAGCGTTTAAAATTTGGGCCAATATAAGACATTCCTATGTTATGATGAATTGTAAATTTATATGAACAAATATATAGTTGCATTTCTTTCCCAAAGGATTCCACACTCGGCTAGCATTCGGATTGGAAGATGGTTGAAGTTGAAGGAATAGACCGAACCGGTCCCAATGAATTCCACCCTCGGCTATCCTTAGCGAGTATATATACATTTGCAGATACGATATTATAATATGTGGTGTGACTCGCAATGAGGTCAACTGTTTTGATCGGTGTTCCATCCACAATAGAACTGGGTGGGTTTGATTCTTCAGATTCGATTTCAGGAAGAAACCTCGGCTTCGGTTCAGTTTTTTATGTCCCGAAAGATTCTTTCGGGAGCATTATGTTTTCACCATGTCCGTCCGTCGTCCAGCGTCCGTCGTCCGCCCGTTAACTTTTAGTTTCCGTTAAATAACTAAAGAACCGCTTGTTTGATCAAATCATTATTTTAGGGGTTACGTTTGGATGACCAGACAATGCTTCCTTTCGATTTTGGCAGCCATATTGAATTTGGTTTCCGTCCAATAACTAATAAATGCTGACTCGAATCATTTTTTTAAATTATGCATTGCAGGCGTCTTGAGGAAGCTTCCTTTCGGTTGTGGACCAGTCAGCTGAATCAAAATGGCCGCCAGTGGCCAATTCATTATGACGGTCATCTTGAATTTAGTTTCCGCCCAATAACTAATGAGTTACTTTTGAGTTATGCATTATTGGTGTCTAGAGGAGCTTCCTTTCGATTTTGGATCAGCTAGCCAAGTCCGGCGTCTGTCGTCCGTCTGTTAACTTTTGGTTTCCGTCAAATAACTAAAGAACCGCTTATTTGATCAAATCATTATTTTAGGGGTTACTTGTGGATGACCAGGCAATGCTTCCATTCGATTTTGGTCCAGCTTGCCAAATCAATATGGCCGCCATGGCAGCCATATTGAATTTGGTTTCCGTCCAATAACTAATGAATGCTGACTCGAATCATTTTTATTTTTTAATAATGCATTGTTGGTGCCTTGAGGAAGCTTCCTTTTGATTTCGGACCAGTCATCTGAACCAAGATGACCGCCACATATGCCACGCTTTGCGTTGCTCGTGTCTGTGTGTTAAGAACATTTAGTAAGCAACACTCCAGGATCCTTGACTTGGAAAAAAGCTCAATAGTTTGTCCGGCACCACTCACCACAAAAAAAATTTCTATTGTGTTTAGCATAACTTCCCTTTGGTCATTGTTATGGGTTACAGGCAGGGCCGTATTATTCATAAGGCTGCCTAGGCTGAAGCGTAGGGGCCCGCAGGGACAGGGGGCCCGCTATGTTTTATTTTTTTTTTGCTGAGGCACTGTTACCAGCGAATTAGGGCCCCAATGGTTAAAGGCACATTGCACTCTGCGCCGTGGCGATTCATGTACATATTTATTCATCCATTTATATACTCTTATAAGCATACTATATATACCCCCAAAATGTGCTTTCCTGAAGAATTCTACTCATGCAATAAAAATATTGAGAAAAAAAATTGTGAGTAGAATTCTTCAGGAGACCCGCAAAATGGATATAGGGCTCTGTACTGCGGCATAGTGCCTATCGTACCAGGTTCAGGCTGTCAGCTGTAGTGGGGTGAAAGATTGAAGTGCCGGAGAGGGCCCCGAAGTACCTAAAAGCCTAGGGGCCCGGTCATGGGCTAATACGGCACTGGTAATACGGAATCAGTTGCTAAGCCGATTGCAGAAAAAACCCATAAATTAGGGTAAGAAATGAATCAAGTTCATCCAATTGATGTGTTCTCATTGTCACATTTTGTCCCTTGTTTCCTCGTCCGGTGGATGAGTCAATAAGGGAGAAAATGTGACAATGAGAACACGACGTATTCGCGTCTTTGTCGGAAAGGCGAAGTAATGAGAGTCCACAGGGACAACTACTCCAGTTCCCTCCCAATAAGGCAGCTTGATCAGTGTATGCACAAACACAGTAAAACCGATCAGCTGGTTTTTGCTGGGTCTTGTGGTTTTTCTTTTCAAGTTTGCCGCAAAAACCGGAACCGAACCGGAAAACTAAAAAACCGCCGAGCTCTACTCCACAACCACACACTTTAAATTAACTCCTTGAAGACAACCATAATAATAATAATAATAATAATAATAATAATAATAATAATAATAATAATAATAATAATAAGTCAAAAAGTAAGTAGACCTTCAAATGGAATGCAGCAGAATGTGGAATCTAAATTAAGACGAGCGTTATTCCGATAATTGTCGGAGCCACGGGCGCCATAGGCCTAACTAAAAATCTAGGGAAGTGGTTCAATCCGTCAGACCACAACACCTTCAAAAGATAGCTATACTGGGGACAGCACATATTTTAAGAAAGGTCACCACCATCAATGCAGTTAACTAAAGAAATAACATCCAGCGAAACATTGGATGGTAAATTTCTGATCAACGAACCATGCTATGTAAAAAAACAACGAAAGAGTAAAAGTAAAGATAAAATTAATAATAATAATAATACTTGAGCCATAACTTAATTTGCCGCGGCCCTCTAATGAGGAGGCATACATCAACCCTGTCCCCCGCCGTGTAATTCCTCTTCACTCTCCCTCCTCATCCTCAAGGAGTCTTATTCTACTTAGCAAGTATTTTGTGGCGTACTAAAATGAAATGTGTTGGGGGCTCTGTTGGGCGAGTGAATAAGGAAGAAAATGTGACAATAAGAACACGACGTATTCCTACCTTTGTTGGAAGACAAAGTGACGGGAATCCACAGAGGCCTATAGTTCAGTTCCCTCCCAGTAAAGTAGTTTGATAGGATTATGCACAAACACAGTAAAACCGTTCGGTCGGTTTTTGCTGGGTCTTGCGGTTCGGTTTTGCAGTTTGCCGCAAAAATCGTAACCGAACCGAAAAACCGCCCAACTCCACTCCTCTTAATAATAATAATAATAATAATAATAATATTAATAATAATACTTGAGTTTCGAGTTGATTTGTCGCGAACCGCGGTTCTCTAACGAGGAGGCGTTTATCAACACTCTGCACTCCGGGTCATCCCTCCCTACTCTCCCTCATAATCCTCCAGCATCCAGATAAAAACTGTTTCATAACTTACCCCAATGACGAGTTTTTCAAGGAGTCTTATTCTACTAGTCAAGTATTTGGGGCGTTCTGAAATTAAATGTACATGGTCTCCGTTACTCCTAAGCTGCACATTTGGCACCCTCATCACTCGCCTTTACCATACCCATCAACTCCAGAGACCTTGATCTCAGTTTGTACAACAATCTCTACTGCCCCCCCCCCCCACCCCCCAAAAAAAAAAATAAAAATAAATGCACTTTTTGAGGAACCATTATTCAGCTTGTTTCTCACCTGGACTAACCAGGGTAGGGGGCAGTGCAGCTTGGCCATTTTGACCCCCCGCCTACACACTGACTTTCATCGCGCTTTCGCTTCTTATAGATGTATGAAGAATTACTATGTTCTGTAGCGTATCGCATTTCTAACGCTAGCTTGCACCTCTGCTAAATACACGTCGTTTACCTCAGTATTGACTTCAAATATTAACATAACTTTTTATCGAATGACCGAGATAATTTTGTTTGAGCATCAGCTTTTTCTTTTTCAAATTCACACTGAGACCAAGAGGGGACAACCCCCCCCCCCCCCCACCCCACCCACCCACCCCGCACATACGTGAAACTGCGCCCACGAAGAGCACAGAAGCGTACCCATCATAATCTTACACTTTATCATAACGGTACCCCGTCATTTAAATCAGACCATCATTTACCGCAGTCATCTGATGTGGAGGCCTACATCACAGCCCCACCACCCCTACGGGTCATTACATGTGAAGAACTGATGGTTACAATACACTCTTTTGGTGCAAACAGCGCCTCCAGCGGTTTTGCACCCCAATCTTTAATGGGAGGATAAAAGTTCCCTGATTTATCCGATCGGTGGAAAATGAACTGAGCTTGCAAGTGTGAATAAAATTTTAAAGTACATGTTTTGAAAAAAATATCAAATATTGGTGACAATTGTCTTCTGAAAAGTGTGAGAGAAGATCAAAATTTTGTGGGGGTTGGTAAAAATATGTCTATTTCATTCAGTGCGAAACTGGACGGGAGTATAGGAATCACCAAGTTTAAAGGCAAAAGTCACATGGGTTACGGAAGCGTTGAGGCGCCAGTTGAGTATTATTTCTATCTTATACGTGCAAGTTAGCTATCCTGCACCTACAAGTTAGCTATCTTGCACCTGCAAGTTACTATCTTGCACGTGCACGTTAGCTATCTTGCACCTGCAAGTTACTATCTTGCACGTGCAGGTTATCTATCTTGCACCTGCAAGTTACTGTCTTGCACGTGCAGGTTAGCTATCTTGCACCTGCAAGTTACTATATTGCACGTGCAGGTTAGCTATCTTGCATGTGTCTGTTAGCTATCTTGCACGTGCAAGTTACTATCTTGCACGTGCAGGTTAGCTATCTTGCACGTGCAGGTTAGCTATCTGGCACCTGCAAGTTACTATCTTGCACGTGCAGGTTAGCTATCTTGCACCTGTAAGTTACTATATTGCACGTGTAGGTTAGCTATCTTGCACCTTTAAGTTACTATCTTGCAAGTGCAGGTTCGCTATCTTGCACGTGCAAGTTACTATCTTGCACGTGCAGGTTAGCTACCTTGCACGTGCAGGTTAGCTATCTTGCACCTGTAAGTTACTATCTTGCACGTGCAGGTTAGCTATCTGGCACGTGCAGGATAGCTATCTTGCACTTGGAAGTTACTATCTTGCACGTGCACGTTAGCTATCTTGCACCTGCAAGTTACTATCTTGCAGGTGCAGGTTACCTATCTTGCACCTGCAAGTTAGTTATATTTGATGAACATCATTATAGTCATATTTGGAGTCGAGTTCATCAAAAGTAGTATATAAGGGTCCAACCTAGCCCCAATTTGCCGGACCTAGGTTCGGATTTTCCGGACCCCCTCCCGGACTACGGAAATTCCTACCGCTGAGACAACCACTATAGGCTCATTGGCCATGTCTAGCTGCCTGGATATGTACGTTTCGCATCGATTGCATCGCAGGCTAGATGTGGATGCTTTATGCTGGGGGTGTGAATGGGAAAAGTGAGGCATAAAGAGTGAAAAACGGTTAGAGTTGCAATGACGTCGCGAGCTCACTATGACGTCACCGACGTCATTGCAACTCTAACCATTTTTACTCTTTATGCCTGACGTTTCCCATTCAGTCCCCCAACATAAAGCATCCACACCTAGCCTGCGATGCAAGCGGTGCGAAACGTACATAGCCAGGCGGCTAGACATGGCTAATGAGCCTATAGTGGTTGTCTCCGCGATAGGAATGTCCGTAGTCCTGGAGGGGGGCCGGCAAATTCGAACGTAGGTCCGGAAAATTGGGGCTAGGTTGGACCCTTATATACTAATTTTGATGAACTCGAATTCAAATATGACTATAATGATGTTCCTCAAATATAACTAACTAGCAGGGTTACCCTGCGTTGCACGGGAAAATGTAGGGGTCATATGAAAAATTCCCCCAAAAGGCAAAAATAGGGGCCGCGTATTTTTCGACCCAGCCCGCCCTACGGGCTGCACACTCGGCCCCGTCACTTTTTAAACCCCCACCATTAGATTCCTGGTAAAAATGTCACCCCTGGTAGACCCCTTTGAGGACCTATATCGGTGAAATCCATCAATTTTGCCCCTCCCCACCCCAACCATTTTTTAAACGCCACCATTAGATTCCTGATAACAGTTACCCCAAGTAGACCCCTTTGAAGACCTATATCGGTGAAAAAAATGGGGTCTAATTTTCGGTGCCCCTCCCTGCCTCCACCCCACCCCACCCCGCACACTTTTTTAAACCTGACGAAGACCTCCGTCATAAAAAAGTACCCCCCCCCCCCCCAAAAAAAAAAAATAATAAAAATAGGGGCCGCGTATTTTTCGACCCAGCCCGCCCTACGGGCAGCACACTCAACCGTCACTTTTTAAAACCCCACCATTAGATTCCTGGTAAAAAGTTACCCCTAGTAGACACCTTTGAGGACCTATGTCGGTGAAATCCATCAATTTTGCCCCTCCCCACCCCACCCCGCCACTCCTTTAAACACCACCATTAGATTCCTGATAAAAAGTTACCCCAAGTAGACCCCTTTGAAGACCTATATCGGTGAAAAAATATTTGGTCATAACTTTTGGTGCCCCTCCCTGCCCCCACCTCCACCCTGCGCACTTTTTTAAACCTGACAAGGACCTCCGCCGTAACAAATTACCCCTAGTAGATCCATTTTGGGCACTCTGGATGGCCCCATATTCATTTCTATAGCGGACAGAGAGAGAGAGAGACAATCAGAGAGAGAGAGAGAGAGAGAGAGAGAGAGAGAGAGAGAGAGAGAGAGAGAGAGACATTCTAAAATATAGTACAGACTTGCAGGTGCAAGATAGCTAACCTGCATGTGCAAGATAGTAACTTGCAGTTGCAAGATAGCTAACCTGCACGTGCAAGATAGCTAACTTGCAGGTGCAAGATAGCTATCCTGCACGTGCAAGACAGTAACTTGCACGTGCAAGATAGCTAACCTGCACGTGCAAGATAGCTAACTTGCAGGTGCAAGATAGCTATCATGCACGTGCAAGATAGTAATTTGCATGTGCAAGATAGCTAACCTGCACGTGCAAGATAGCCAACTTGCAGGTGCAAGATAGCTAACCTTCACGTGCAAGATAGCTAACCTGCACGTGCAAGATAGCCCACCATTAGATCCTGGTAAAAATGTTACCCCTGGTAGACCCCTTTGAGGACCTATATCGGTGAAATCCATCAATTTTGCCCCTCCCCACCCCACCCGCCACTCTTTTAAACACCACCATTGTTTGTTTGTTTGTTGGTGGTTAACGTCACATATTTATGCACCATGGCTTATCGTGACACAACATGGAGATGAAGTCGAGTTTAGTCAATCGTTGATCAACATGTTGCCCATTTTAGAGGACTTTCACCCCAAGCATTGGTGACTGGGTCCTATTTTTCTAGTAAAGCGGAACTGGTTTACCACAGTAAACAAGTGCTGCTTACTTCCCGGGGTTCTCACGGGTGCAAGATAGCTATCCTGCACGTGCAAGACAGTAACTTGCACGTGCAAGATAGCTAACCTGCACGTGCAAGATAGCTATCCTGCACGTGCAAGATAGTAAGTTGCATTATGTGCAAGATAGCTAGCCTGCGCGTGCAAGAAGGTAACTTGCACGTGCAAGATAGCTAACCCGCACGTGCAAGATAGCTATCATGCACGTGCAAGATAGTAATTTGCATGTGCAAGATAGCTAACCTGCACGTGCAAGATAGCCAACTTGCAGGTGCAAAATGGCTAACCTTCACGTGCAAGATAGTTAACCTGCACGTGCAAGATAGTAACTTGCACGTGCAAGATAGCCCACCATTAGATCCTGGTAAAAATGTTACCCCTGGTAGACCCCTTTGAGGACCTATATCGGTGAAATCCATCAATTATGCCCCTCCCCACCCCACCCCGCCACTCTTTTAAACACCACCATTAGATTCCTGATAAAAAGTTACCCCAAGTAGACCCCTTTGAAGACCTATATCGGTGAAAAGATATTTGGTCATAACTTTCGGTGCCTCTCCCTGCCCCCACCCTGCACACTTTTTTAAACCTGACGAGGACCTCCGCCATAAAAAAGTACCCCTAGTAGATCCATTTTGGGCACTCTGGATGGCCCCCATATCCATTTCTATAGCGGAGAGAGAGAGAGAGAGAGAGAGAGAGAGAGAGAGAGAGAGAGATATATAAAATATAGTATAGACTTGCAGGTGCAAGATAGCTAATCTGCATGTGCAAGATAGTAACTTGCAGGTGCAAGATGGCCAACCTGCACGTGCAAGATAGCTAACTTGCAGGTGCAGGCTAGCTATCTTGCACATGATGCAACTTACTATCTTGCACGTGCAAGATAGCTAACCTGCACGTGCAAGATAGCTATCCTGCACGTGCAAGATAGTAAGTTGCATCATGTGCAAGATAGCTAGCCTGCACGTGCAAGATAGCTAACTTGCAGGTGCAAGATAGCTAACCTGCACATGCAAGATAGCTAACCTGCACGTGCAAGATAGTAACTTGCACGTGCAAGATAGCTAACCTGCACGTGCAAGATGGCTAACCTGCACGTGCAAGATAGTAACTTGCATGTGCAAGATAGAAATAATACTCACTGGCGCATGAGATGATAAACTAAATGGATAGATGGTTGTGTTTGCCCAAATCAGCTTGATGAGATGGAAAGAGGAGGAAAGATTAGCACTGTCGTCAATGGAGAAAAAACCCCACTGTATTGTAGCCTGAAGAGAAAATTTCCTCACTCTTTGTACACAATTGTACAAACCGGTGCATGTACACAGATGACGGAAATGTGCAAGCGGAGGAAATTAATCAGGCTAAATGAAAAAAAACCCGCCCGATTCGGCGGGTTTAAAAAATCGAGCACCTGTCACGAGAGTCCTAGTTTATACGCATGCGTGGAATAAACTAAACACAATTTCCACTATAAAATTCGTGCATTCATAATTTGTTTCCAAGATATTTTATGGCTTCACATTCTCAAGTATACGGGCTACCCTTTATTAGGGTAAGTGTCGTTTAATGGATTGAGACCTGAATAAAATAATTTCGCACAAAATTAATGTTAATGAATACTTTTTTGCTTATTTTCAGTCTGAACTTCCAGGAACGACTCGTCTGCTCCGGCTCCGGATTGTGGCAGGGATAAATTTAGCCAAGAAGGATATATTTGGAGCAAGGTAACCTCCAAGAATACAAAGAGCATAAACTGTTTCCATGTAACGTTCGGAATGATGTAATACAATTTTCGTTTCCTCCAGAAAACGCAGAGATGTTTTTTCATGTAACAGATGCTTGCATCATTGTTTCCTAAATCCTAATTTCGTGTCAAGGCAACCCCCAGGCCAGGGACAGGGTGCCCGTCAAAACGTTACGTTTCAAAACGTCACCTTTTTTTATCAGAACGTTACACACTTTGGTCAAAACGTCAAATACGTTTGGTCAAAACGTTACACACTTTTGGGTCAGAATGTCACATCAACATTGTATTGGTCAAGGAGCCCTACCATTTTTGTCAAAACAACATTAATTTATTAAATTTTGTTCATAGTGGACAAGTTACCAAAAAAAGTTACCAAATATAACTATTATTAGGGACTCAAGCCGTTCATTTCGATTGTCAAACAAATATCAGAAAGCACGATAACGCATTTACGATTTTGTGACAGAGCCCAGATAAGATTTCAGTGCATTGCGTATTTGCCCCACCATTTTCTGATGAATTGAATATTTTTGATTAGTGATGAACTGATAATCGGAATTAGCAATTGGAACCGGCCGGCTATGGGGCATCGGCCGATAATGACAACCGGCAGTTTCCGGTTATTCTTTTATTAACACTGACTATTAAAAATCCCTTTGATATCTGGTCATTTCAATAAAGTTTCCCCATTAAAAACGTGTGTAGTGCATAGCAGAAAATTTGGGGATTTGCAGAGTAGAGATATTACGGAATTTACCAACTGCAGTCGGTTCGAGATAGCCACCATTTCCAGAAGATTGTAGAGTTCATGTAAACATTGGAGAAACACATCAAAGGAGGTAACACGTTGAAAAAAGAACAGTGAATAATAATACGTTTTGAAAAACGAGTTAACCATGAGTCATCCGACTTCACAACACACATTAACATCAAAATTGTTATTCATTTAAGATACACATTATGTGTGCTCAGTATATTCCTGGTTATTACAGCCAAGTGAATTGTTTCCTTACACAAAACCGTATTAACACTATTTACCGGAATAAAACACAATCTTCACGAAAACAATATCATGTGATTGTATCGTTAATAACGATCTTTTCCGCACACCCCAACGAAAATGCAAATATTATCTTGGCTAATATTGCCAAGCACTAAATATGCATACTCTGAGAACTTATGTGGTATTAAGTTTTTGTAATTGATGATTTATCAACAAAATTTCTGTAGTATAACCGGCACCAACAGATTTTCTTCAGTGTCCTACTTCAGCTATCGGACTCGGCATAACCGGCAGAGAAATTACTGGTAATCAATTGATAGCAAGTTTGGATAATCGGTTCATCACTATTTTTGATTTCAAATGAATAAATAGAGGATATTCACGAAAATTTGATGAATACCGAAAATATCTCGTGAGTGGCTACAAAGAAATAGGATCTTCATGAGCGACGCAGTCGCGAGTGAAGATCCTCATATTTCTTGTAGCCACGAACGAGATATTTTCGGTATTCATCAAATTTTCGTGAATTTTCTTTTTATTTAATGCTCTACGACTACAAACTCTCCAATTTGTGGCCTTTATTTGCCATTAAGGCGCAAAATTTATGTGCCGAACCGGCGTCCATACAAAAATTACAACAACCAAACTCCAACCATTGGAATGTGTGAATATCCGCACAAAAAGTAGTCCCGTCTTATTTCTCCCCTAACTTTACGATTTACCAAGGCTGGCGAATTGAAATAATCGCAATGTGTTTCGAAGAAATAGAACAATAACAAAAAACACCACTTTCTTATTTTCAATAACAAGACACGTCATTTTATTTTTTTTGAACTCAATGCACTGAAGACGTGTGAAGTTGAACTGAAGAAATTTGAAAGTGATTTCGGCTTTTCGCTGGAAGGTGAATGAGAAAGTCAAACTTTGAAACCGCTGATTTAATGAATTGATTTAGTCACTGTCACTATCAATTATTCGAATTCGTTTGTATTTGGGACTCTGGAATTCATTACTGATGTGCTGACTCGTTTAAAGTACATGTGATTCGTCATCCGAACCTACGATGAAATATCGATTTCTAAATATCATTTTGATATTTCGTTTTGCCGACCGACAGGGGAATATGACTTAATTTTTCAGCGTGAATTGATGCCTGAGCATTAAATAAAATGCTATTTGCTATTTAGTACTACTAAATATCTTGTATGATTGGATTAAAGCATACTGCCTGGGAAATTAATGACCTGTCATGAAATGACATTATTTTAGGGGTGGGGTGTTGTTTCTGAACTCATTGATGATTGCCGAGGATATGTAGCAATAACCATCCATTATTTTCAGAAACATTTTCTCCTTGGAAATGAATTCATTTCAACATTCATCTTGCAAAAAGAACTGAGATAAAAAACCCTATACCCTCCCGCTCCCCCCCCCCCCTCCCCCCATAAAAAAAATTAAAAGATGTCTTTGCACAAAAATTGGGTGATTGTGAGATGCTTAGAAAAAGTGCTTTTTTTTAGAAAATTCAAAAATTCAGTCACCAATCTGGTATTTGAAGAAAAAAAAAACTTATGGAGTTTGAGTTGAGTTTGTTGAGTTCCCTGGCTATTATTTTTTGAAAATGAAGCAGCACTGGTGCATTGCGGGCATATTTGTGCTCAAAGTTTGCTTAAAACTAAGCATACCCCTAGGTGAAGAAAGGACACTATGGTTGAACCCCAGTTGTTTACTGACAGCACATGTTAGCCCTTTACCCAACACAGAAGTTTTAAAATATAGACTGAATTCAAGAATTTAAAAAAAAAAAAGGCAATATTTATCAAGGAAACCTGACAAATATAGATGCCATTGGAACCTGCTCAACCCCATTATTACTAGCGGACTTGATCCACAGACGCTACTTTTAGCAATGACATCTAACTAAAATGCATAGATCCACTCCGAGATGGAAAGAAGTTAACCAAACCTAGAATTTAGAATTTTATTGTATGTTCACACCCAATGCCTCAGACTGGCCGGATGCACACTTTTCAGTGAGGTTGTAACAATAAAATACATGCAAATCTGTACACACAATATGGGGTTAAAACATATTGCAACATGGATTCAGAACATCGTGAGAGACCGGTCACTTAAATTACGCTATAGAATTTTCATCATTTGCCTATTTGGTGGTTTCTTTGATTTTTAGCTTAACTTGACAAAGTCAAGATAAGCTATTGCCATCACACGTGTGGAAGTCTGTTAGTCTGCGAGTCTGTTCACATTTTCCTTTAGCACAGGCTACACCCCATAGTTCTTATCCGATCATCACGGTCATGTCTAGATGAGAATGTCCCCTTTCGGTCACGATTGGTCAACCGTGATGGCTGCCTGAGCCCAAAACCCGAAAACCATTAGCACAGTCTACAGGTCGTATTTATGAAGAAATTTCATTGTAACTTGGTAGGATGCCTCTGAATAATATCTAGATGAGAACGTCCCCTTTTGGTCATGATCTGTCAACTGTGACAGCTTTCCAAAACCCAAAAACGTTTAGCACAGTCTACAGGTCATATTTAATATAGAGGGATTTCATTGTAACTTGGTAGGATGACTTCGTATGATGTCTAGATGAGACCTTCCCCATTTGGTCACGATCTGCCAACCGTGACAAATGCCCAAGCCCAAAACCCGAAAACCTTTAGCACAGTCTACAGGTCGGATTTATGGAGGGATTTCATTGTAACATGGTAGGTTGACTCCATATAATGTCTTGATGAGAACATCCCCTTTTGGTTGCGATTGGTTAACTGTGACGACAACAGGGGCCCGAAGCCCGAAAACCTTTAGCACAGTCTATAGGTCATATTTATGAAGGGACTTCTTTGTAACTTGATAGGATGACTCCAGATAATGTCTAGGTGAGAACGTCCCCTTTTGGTCGCGATCATTCAGCCGTGACAGCTGCCCGGGCCCAAAACCTAAAAACCTTTAGCACAGTCTACAGGTTTTTTTTTTTATGGAGGGATTTCATTGTAACTTAGTAGGTTGATTCCATATAATATCTAGATGATAACGTCTAGTGCTGAAACGGTTGGCCCATTTTTGTAACTGGCTAACCGCCAGGCATAACCGGATAACCGTTAATTTTAACCACTGATATTATTGCATTGTCTATGATGCAAAATCAGTAAGGAATGGCGAGAAAACAGTTCAAAACACTGCCACCTGACTTTCGCAAAATGTATACAAATGAACACCATTGAGTGCTAACGGGAATCGTCAATGTGCAAACGATTGTCAACAATTTATATGACTGCAATGGTCCCACATAATAGTGATGATACATCGTAACTGTGGTCACCCTGCATTGCCCGGTCACAAAAACAGACCTTGCTATTTTAAAATCACAAGCGCACGGCATGCAGCACACCTGAAACAAAAATCGCATATGCAATTTGTTCCCACGGGCACGCATTTGAAGTGAGGGACAAATGTCATTGATATTAGTTAAGAATTTTCCAACCAGTTAGTAAATTGTAGTTAGGCACAGTTATTAGTTAACTGTATTAGCAAAGAGCCTCTTACCTTGAGTGGCTTGAATTTGATATGATCAAAGAGTGAATATATAATCCTAATTTTTTGAATATCTTTTTCTGTTCACTGCTAAGACAAAAGTCACAAACAGTTCCACATTTACAAATTACATTTGCCTATTCCTCGAACTGAAATTTCTGGCGGGAATATGTTGCGAGTCATGAAAGGGGTGTGGTAAGAAATTATTATATGCCCCATTGACCAAGAGTCCCTCGTCCGACATTGACAATTGAAAAATGAATTTTACAATGCTAGATTTTAAAATAGGTTTTTTATGACATACGTTCATACTTTTAAACAGTTCAATAAAATCAAAACATGTTTTTTTCTGAAATATGTTTGTAAAGTACTAAACAGTCAATTTATTTTGAACGCACCATTTTTCAGCATTATAATCTGCAATCAACAACACCTCATCAAAGAGAAGAATGTCAAATTCGTCTGTAGAAGACAGTGTTACACTGACAGGCACATGCTCACTGCAGCCCATGCAGAAAACAACCTTCAGTGCACTCAACTGTTGGCAGTTTGATACAAAGTAAAAGACATTTATCTGCGACCTGACATCCCAAGCCACCGAAATAACTGTTCTTTCAACATTCCAACACTTTAACCCTTTCATGTTATATCGACCACACATCACTGTAAATCGACAAATGTTTGGTAGCTTTGACAATGCTTGTGTCGATAAAAGTATTATAACATCTCACGGCCAAATACTATTTATTTTCCCCAAGGCATGCCGTCAACTATAGGTATTGTATAGCGGTTATCCGGTTGACAGCTTTTTCAACCAGTTGCAAACCGGTTATCTGGCTAACCGTTTCAGCACTGATAACCTTCCCTTTTGGTCGCGATTGGTCAACTGTGATGGCTACAGGGGCCCGAAGCCTGAAGCCTGAAAACAATTAGCTCATATTTATGAAGGGATTTCATTGTAACCTGGTAGGATGACTCCAGATAATGCCTAGATGAGAACGTCCCCTTTTGGTCACGATCATTCAACTATGATGGCTGCCCGAGCCCAAAACCCGGAAAACTTGAGCACAGACTGCAGGTCATATTTATGAAAGGATTTCATTGTAACTTGGTAGGATGACTCAGTATAATGTCTAGATGAGGACGTCCCTGTTTGGTTGTGATCGGTCAACCGTGATGGCTACACAGGCCCAAAGCCCAAAAACCTTTAGCACTGTCTACAGGCCGTATTTATGAAGGGATTTCATTGTAACTTGATAGGATGACTCGTTTTAGAATAATTTCACAATAAAATGGTAACTTTCGTTGATATACATTAACTGTGAGGGCCACATACAGAAATTAGCATATTCCCAATTATCACAATTCTTGCCTTATTTCATAATCCTTTCATAAATATTGAACGTTATCCTTTTCTTCAAACATAACACACAGACAAGTTAAGCTACAGTGTCATTGACACTTTCATTTTTGATATGCAACCCAATTTATTTTTTTGCGTATTTTTATTGCATAAATATGCAAATATGCTGATTGCCGATTGACTAGTCACCCCCTTCTACCAACCACAACTTATCATCACCCATAAGTGAAAGTCATGTAGTTACCACGTGCAAGCATTATTTAATCATAATTACGTACACTTCGTAAAACACCCGCAGATGGAGGTTAATAGATTGCAGAGTCAGCATGGATCTCTGCTCTATTGTGTTCCTCCCATGCACTGTCACACAGTGAATTGTTGTCATCGTGTTGTGAGTGAGCAACGACTCAATCATGTTATTTTCACATGACTGCAAACTTTTGTCGGCACCTTTTGTGTTCAATCCAATTATCTAAAGTGATTATGATCTTGTCACCGCTGGCACAGGCTTGTGTTGATATTTTCAGCAGCCTCAAATTACTTTCAAACTGAGTACACTAACCCATGTGTAGGCTTTGATTACCTATCACATTTAGTTCAAGTTGATGCACCTGATACGGTCAGAAATTTTCTGGTTCAAAATTATACTACACAGACACCAGTTCAGTTGGGAACAGGAATGCTTCCTCTTTGTGACAGAATTTTTGAATTATTCTGGTATATTATGTAAGCTTAATAGTTGTTTGATTATCCATGTACATTTTAAAATATGTGAGAAAACATATAGCAGTTGAATCCAGCATATTGCACAGATTATTTCCACCTAAAAATGAGTTATAAACCATGAAGCTAGATGCGGAAAGTGGCCAGTATTTTACTGTCGGGCTGGATGTAACACATTAACAATAGGCTCTGTCTGCCAGTACTATAGTGTTGTGGTGATGGGTGTTGACTTGTCGATTAGTCATCGACTAATGTCCTCTGACTACTTGACTCCAAAATTCCATAATCTTTTCAACACCAGGTTCTGTTGAGGTCATTTCTACATCAACTTTCAGCTTGAAGTGTATGGATGATGTATGTGAAAACAATACATTGCACACACAGTCAATTGACGATGCACACATCCGAAAAAAGTAAAAAATCTGTTTCTCCTGCCCTTGGTTCTTTTGGCTGCTGCATGCTCTTTTTTTATATCCAATGCAAACTTAAAATAAAAATTGAATGGCTTATGTCTGATATTTTACCCAAGTTGATAAAATTGATAATGCCACCACCCATGCTTTTCTGTAGATTATGAGGCCTAAAACATGAAACAAACCAAACCAAGAACATGAACTTTTGATGGCAAACAATAATTCCAAAAATAAAATTAAAAACTGCCTGTCCACATGCAGTTTTGCAGAAAATGGCCTGAGAAACAAGATCTGCTTTGTCCTAATATAGCATCAATAACAAACGATTATTGCATAACATTATACTTTGTTGTAGGATCTACTGCAGTTTGGGAGCGTCTCATCTGATAAAGTGTTTCCCTACTTGTACTTCATTGCTGAACACATGGGAAAATCTTACAAACTTCATTTTTAGCATTTGCAGCCTGGGCCAACAAACGTGTCATTGGTGTACATTTGTAAATTGGGTATGTGGTGTGTTGCATTACACATTAAATATTTATGGCCCTTTGATAATTTCATTGATATTACTGTATTTCAGATGAGGGTGCAGTACCAACTGAAATAAGTTTCAGGAGAACCTCTCCTTTTTCCTCCATACTTGATTCCAATGCCTGGTATCACTTTTTTGGAGCCTCTCAAAGAGAGCTTCTCAAAGAATGATGTTAAGGAATCCTATTATCCGTTGAAAAATAATTAAAAGAAATACCCTGCAACTTATTTTTAGCTTAACTTGACATAGTCAAGATAAGCTATTGCCATCACGCGTGAGGAAGTCTGTGAGTCTGTGACGTCTGTTCACATTTTCCTTTAGCACGGGCTACACCCTGCAGTTCTTGTCTGATCGTCACGAAATTTCATATGCAGGTTTGGGGTCATGTCTAGATGAGAACGTCCCCTTTTGGTCGCGATCAGGCCACCGGTATGGCTGCCTGAGCCCAAAACCTGAAAACCATTAGCACAGTCTACAGGTCTATTTATGAAGGGATTTCATTGTAACTTGGTAGGATGCCTCTGTATAATGCCTAGATGAGAACATCCCCTTTTGGGCATGATCTATCAACCGTGATGGCAGCCCAAGCCCGAAACCCAAAAACTTCTAGCACAGTCTGCAGGTCATGTTTAATGTGGAGGGATTTCATTGTAACTTGGTAGGATGACTCCTTATGATGTCTAGATGAGAATTTCCCCATTTGGGCATGATCTGCCAACCGTGACGACTGCCCGAGCTCAAAACCTGAAAACCTTTAGCACAGTCTACAGGTCCTATTTATTGAGGAATTTCATTGTAACTTGGTGGGTTGACTTCATACAATGTCTAGATGAGAAAGTCCCCATTTGGACGTGATTGGGCAACTGTGACGGCTACAGGGGCCCGAAGCCCAAAAACCTTCAGCACAGTCTAGAGGTCATATTTATGAAGGGATTTCATTGTAACTTGGTAGGATGACTCCAAATAATGTCTAGATGAGAATGTCCCATTTTGATCGCGATCATGCAGCCTTGATGGGTGCCCAAGCCCAAAAACCTTTAGCATAGGCAAAATGTCATATTTATGGAAGGATTTTATTGTAACCTGTTAGGTTGACTTCATATAATTCCTAGATGATGGCATCCCCTTTTGGTCATGATTGGTCAGTTGTGATGGCTCAAGTGCCCGAAGCCTGAAAACCTTGAGCACAGTCTAGAGGTCATATTTATGAAGGGATTTCATTGTAACTTCTTAGGATCACTCTAGATGATGCCCAGATGAGATTGTCCCCTATGGTTGCGATCATTCAGCCATGATGGCTGCCCGAGCCCGAAACCCAAAAACATTTAGCCCAGTCTACAGGTCATATTTATGAAGGGATTTCATTGTAACTTGGTAGGTTAACTTCATATAATGTCTAGATGAGAATGTCCCCTTTTGGACATGATTGGGCAATTGTGACGGCTAAAGGTGCCCAAAGCCCAAAAACCTTTAGCACAGTCTACAGGTCATATTTTTGAGGGGATTTCATTGTAACTTGGTAGGATGACTCCAAATAATGTCTAGATGAGAACGTCCTATTTTGATCGCGATCATTCAGCCTTGATGGATGCCCGAGCCCAAAAACCTTTAGCATAGGAGAAAGGTCATATTTATGGAAGGATTTCATTGTAACCTATTAGGTTGACTCCATATAATGCCTAGATGATGACATCCCCTTTTGGTTGTGATTGGTCAGCTGTGATGGCTACAAGTGCCCAAAGCCCCAAAACCTTGAGCACAGTCTACAGGTCATATTTATGAAGGGATTTCATTGTAACTTCGTTGGATCACTCCAGATGATGCCCAGATGAGATTGTCCCCTTTGGTTGCGATCATTCAACCATGATGGCTGCCCAAGCCCGAAGCCCGAAAACCTTAAGCACAGTCTACAGGTCATATTTATGAAGGGATTTCATTGTAACTTGGTAGGTTGACTTCATATAATGTCTAGATGAGAACGTCCCCTTTTGGATATGATTGGGCAACTTTGACGGCTAAAGGTGCCTGAAGCCCGAAAACCTTTAGCACTGTCTACAGGTCATATTTATGAAGGGATTTCATTGTAATTTGATAGGATGACTCCAAATAATGTCTAGATGAGAACGTCCCATTTTGGCAGTGATCATTCAGCCTTGTTGGGTGCCCAAGCCCAAAAACCTTTAGCATAGGCAAAAGGTTATATTTATAGAAGGATTTCATTGTAACCAGTTAGGTTGACTCCATATAATGCCTAGATGATGACATCCCCTTTTGATCGTGATTGGTCAACTCTGATGGCTACAGGTACCCGAAGCCCGAAAACCTTGAGCACAGTCTACAGGTCATATTTATAAAGGGATTTCATTGTAACTTCGCAGGATCACTCCAGATGATGCCCAGATGATATTTCCCCATTGGTTGTGATCATCCAACCATGATGGCTGCCGAAGCCCAAAAACCTTTAGCACAGTCTACAGGTCATATTTATGAAGGGATTTCATTGTAACTTGGTAGGTTGACTTCATATAATGTCTATATGAGAACGTCCTCTTTTGGACACGATTAGGCAACTGTGACGGCTTCAGGTGCCCAAAGCCTGAAAACCTTTAGAACAGTCTACAGGTCATAATTATGGAGGGATTTCATTGTAGCTTGGTGGGATGACTTCAAATAGTGTCCAGATGAGAATGTCCCCTTTTGGTCACGAGCATTCAGCCTTGATGGCTGCCCGAGCCCAAAAACGTTTAGCATGTCTGTGGGTCGTATTTATGGAAGGATTTCATTGTAACTTGTTAGGTTGACTCCATATAATGCCTAGATGATGACATCCTCTTTTGGTCGTGGTTGGTCAACTGTGATGGCCACAGGTGCCTGAAGCCCGAAAATCTTGAGCACAGTCTACAGGTCATATTGATGAAGGAATTTCATTGTAACTTCATAGGATCACTCCAGATGATGTCCAGATGAGAATGCCCCCTTTTGGTTGTGATCATTCAACCATGATGGCTGCCCAAGTCTAAAGCCTGAAAACCTTTAGCACAGTCTTCAGATCATATTTATGAAGGGATTTCATTGTAACTTGGTAGGTTGACTTCATGTAATGTCTAGATGAGAACAGCCTCTTTTGGACACCATTAGGCAACTGTGTTGGCTATAGGGGCCCAAAGCTCGAAAATCTTTAGCACAGTCTACAGGTGATATTTATGAAGGGATTTCATTGTACCTTGGTAGGATGACTCTAAATAATGTCAAGATGAGAACGTCCCTTTTGGTCACGATCATTCAGCCTTGATAGCTGCCCGAACCCAAAACCCCAAAACCTTTAGCATAGTCTATTGGTCATATTTATGGAAGGACTTCATTGTAATCCGTAAGTTTGACTCCATATAATGCCTAGATGATGACATCCCCTTTTGGTCGTGATTGGTCAACTGTGACGGCTTCAGGGACCCGAAGCCCAAAAACCTTGAGCACAGTCTACAGGTCATATTTATGAAGGGATTTCATTGTAACTTTGTATGATCACTCCAGATGATGCCCAGATGAGAATGTCCCCTTTTGGTTGCGATCATTCAACCATGATGGCTGCCAGAGCCCGAAGCCCAAAAACCTTTAGCACAGTCTTCAGGTCATATTTATTAAGGGATTGCATTGTAACTTGGTAGGTTGACTTCATATAATGTCTAGATGAGAACGTCCCCTTTGGACGCAATTGAGAAACTGACGACTACAGGGGCCCGAAAACCTTTAGCACAGTCTACAGGTCATATTTATGAAGGGATTTTAATGTAACGTGATAGGATGACTCGTTTTGGAATAATTTCACTGTAACTTGGTAACTTTTGTTGATATACGTTAACTGTGAGGGCCGCATACATTAACTGTGAGGTCATATTAACCCACCCCTCATCTCTTTAGTACAGTGTACACCTCATATTATTTTTATCATAAACATAGCATACAGGTAACAGAGATGAACATATTCCCAATTATCACAATTCTTGTCTTATTTCATAATCCTTTCATAACCATTGAACATTATCCTTTTCATCAAACACAACACACAAGTTAAGCTACAGTGTCATTGACACTTTCATTGTACTCTCGAGAGGGATTTTATTTGTAATTTGGTTAGAGATGGGCGGTGTTGGAATTTTGAGTTCGGTATCGGTTTCGGTATTTTTGTGTGGGGATACCGCGGTATCGGTTCGGTATTCGGTATGTGACTTCAGATTCACTGATAGTACCAAAGGGGAATCCATGTCAGAAAAATACAGAATAAGTTGTTCTTGTACCATTCTATCACAGTGCTACACATGCCATTGTTGATGGGCTCAACATTGTCATTTTTTTGTCAACACAGATCATATCTACAGTAATTTGGTGACTTGTTCTAAATACGCCTTAACTTTTCAAGCTCCACTTAAGGCGTCTGTAATCATAGAATGTGTGTCCTGAAGATGTCATCGTTAGGTGGGCCTGATGACAGTTGTAAAATTATCTGGTCAGTGATTTCTAGCCAAGTCTTGGCTGCCTGTTAAGGCAGCCAAGACTTGGCTAGAAATCACTGCTAAGCAACTGGACATGTACAGGTCGTAGACTACTGATAATTTAGTACAACTGCCCTGGTCCTTAAGGCTTAACAAAACTGAAAAATAAAATCAATCACTTCTTTCATGAAAATGAACACTTCAACTGCTATCAATCCTCATCAAGGCCATATAAATAGCGAATGCACAGGGAAAATTGAAAATACCGTTGGCTTCGGTATTCAAAGATTGGGTCGGTTCGGTTTTTCAGTGTCCCCATGATATCGGTATCGGTTCGGTTTTTCGGTATATTGCCCATCTCTAAATTTGGTTAGCACTGTGCAGGTTAAAGTGTAAGGATGTTTCAGTTGTCTTTCCAACACATGATGTTGAAGCTCATATTCATGAATTTAAAATGAGTTTGCAATATTTTGCTCCTACATGTAACTCATTTTGACTTATTCTGTACTGAGATTTCTTTATTCTTTCACCTTTTCAGTGATCCGTATGTTCGGGTGTCATTGTATAGAGGAGACCGTGAAGATGGGTTAATAGATGTGAAGCAAACAGCTACAATTAAAAAGGTATCTTTTAATGTTTAAATGTTTTTGGGTTTCAAGTATTTGGTATCCAACCAATGCTGCAGATTACAGCCCTGATAAATATCTCTTTTTTCAGCAAATACTGATGCAAAATCATTTTAGGCTGATGTTATTGTGCAAATTCCAAATTCTTTTCCCAAGTTATGGGGATTAACGGACACAGTGACAGTGAGAGTTGTTTTTTGGTTAGTTTTTTAGCCGTATACATAATGCCACTGAATGATAATATTGGTCTGTGAGGGACAGGTAACGTTTCTTGGTACCTGTTATCTTTCATATTCATTGTTTATATCACGAAAATAGGCAGTAATTTTGACTTTACCCTCGCATGTTATTTCATGAAATGGACGTTGTCATTCCTAAAGTCCTCTCTGGATCAAGCCATTGTGAACAAATTGTTGATAATCCATGTTAATTTTTGCCATTTTAAGTTTTAAATCATAAATTTAATATCGATGTGGAATTTATTGACATTAAATTTCTGAAAGAATGTCCTAACTTTAAAGTGTTAGCATCACGTGACAGTGACTGACACAAAGTTGATTACGTCAGTGAGGAATTCCCGGTAAACCCTAGTTTTTAGATCACCTGATTGGCTGGAATAAACACCGAGTGCTATATTCCTGGCAATTTTCATCAAGTGACAGTTTCTAGATCCCCAAAATGACCCAAATGAAAATTTCCGAGTCCAGAGGGTGCTTTGATATTTTTATACTGTACCAATGACCCAGACATAGCTGGTGCTAACTCTTAAAAATATAGGGCCAAACACAAATTTTGCCCCCCAATCCCCAAAATTTGCATCTAAAACCAAAGAAAACATGTCCTGAATGGCCCTCCATACTTCACCTCTACTGCGCATGCGCAGTGTCAAGGACGTCCCGAAATTGGCGCCATTAATCATTCTTTGTTTGGCCCTTCATCAGTTAACATCTGACTGATCTTTGTGCTTGTAAATCTCAGTTTAAATGATGCCAGACACATAAATATTAGTGAAATGGTGATTCTAAGGAGGATATAGGAGGAGGAGAGGAAAAATGAGTGACAGAAAATAATCAGGGCTGTAACTTAAAATTTTTTGATGAAATTATGTTAAGTTACCTATATTTTTATACTGTTCCAATGACCCAGACATAGTTGGCTGGTGCTAACTCTTAAAATATAGGGCCAAACACAAATTTTGCCCCCCAATCCCCAAAATTTGCATCTAAAATCAAAGAAAACATGTCCTGAAAGGCCCTCCACACTTCGCCCCCACTGCGCATGCGCAGTGTCAAGGACGTTCCGAAATTGGCGCCATTAATCATTCTAAGTTTGGCCCTTCATCAGTTAACATCTGACTGATCTTTGTGCTTATAAATCTCAGTTTAAATGATGCCAGACACATAAATATTAGTGAAATGGTGATTCTAAGGAGGATAGAGAAGGAGGAGAGGAAAAAAATGTGTGACAGAATATTATCAGGGCTGTAACTTAAAATTTTTTAATGAAATTATGTTAAGTTACCTATTTTTGAGGCAGCAGCCATTTTGTTGTCATTCTGATTATTTAGTTACACTGTTTTTTAAGTGTTTTCCTCTCTCCCTGTCCTTTAAGTCCCCCCTTGCTATTCTCCCATGCTTTTGGCATAGTTTTTGTAATTATTATTACTAAATTTTCTTGGGACTTTTAGCTGAATAACAGAATGAATTCTGTTCTTTCCCCATGTTTACGTCTTCACCTACGGGTGGTTAGGCGTTGTGTTCTGCATCTACCATCTGATGTTCTGCAGTTTCTTCCCTGGAAGTCTCTGTTTTGCATCAGATAGTGTATTTTTGGTAACTGATTTCGGGCCTGGGTGCCTGGAGTCTTATTTTAGTGTTTTTACACTCATTGTTTACATTTTCAACAGCCCTCTGTGTGAGGGGGGGATTTCTAAAAAATAATATCTTGATGTTATTTTAATCATAACTAGATACATTATTATTGTTCGTAAGTGTTGAATAAATTGTTTAAAATATTTTTAAAATTTTTGTCCACACTTAGGCTTGGGATCCATTGGGGCTCAACGTTACTTTTCAGAAACTTGGGCTGTTCTGAAAAAATATTTTTTCAAAATATTTTGATTTCAATTATTTTTTCTATATTAATGGATCATATTATTATTATGTATTTTGATTGCCAGGGGTTAGTGCGAGTACCAGGACTTGTTTTCTTTTCACATTGAAAGGATATTGATCAATTGTTTTAAGAGGAAGTCTTCCTCTGACTTTATTATCATTCTATATGTGGTCAGTGTACTCGCATTAACTCCTGTTCTGTATCGTATGATTTCGATGACAATATGGGAAGCGTATGTCACGGTATGTTATTGGGTATTTGGACACTCCGGTCCTTTCCCCGCAGGGTCACTCTACTTTATCAATTTCTATTTCAGATGATCAAGATTAGGGTGATGTATCCGTGATGTCTTCCAACAGTGTGCCTCCGTCATCACAATTAATGAAGGGCTAGCGGTAAAGTGCTCATGTAAATACGCCAATTGCCTAAGAGGACCCTAGTAGGTTCGACGGCCTTTGACGTCCACTAGCTCGCCCGGTGTAGCGTCCATTCACCGAATGGTTCGGCAGCCGGGTTCGTCCATTGCGGTCTAGAAGGAATTTTGGGTTGATGCGAGCACTATAAATTAACTTAATGCACACCCAGTGACGGCGGATCGGAGGGAGAACGGAGGAAGCCTTTTAGTCCGGTTCATAGCTCGTTCCGGTCCATCCGGACGGCAAGCGAGAGAGGCCCCTCTCTCGTTCAACAACATCTGGCCCCAGATGTTGTGGTACAAAATGTGTCGCAAGCGGAGCATACGTCCGTCGCTCGGGACGCTCCGTTGTATAGGCAGTCCGCGGAGACTGCTAAGGCTTCCTCTTCTCGTCAGCGCACACGACCGCACCTTGGCTGCGTGACCGCCGATATATTACCAGCTTCGCCGATCAAGGATTCTTTGTCGACCAGGTCACACCATCCGGTAGCCAGGGACACGAGGCCTGCAGACTCCGGACGTTCGCATAGGAAGTGTTCGGGAGTCAACGTACACGGAGCTTCCGGCGGCAATGCATCGTAAGACCGCTACTGCACAGGCCTCGGGAACGGACGTGCTTTCCTTAATAGCACAGTTTATCGCAGCATCCCAGCATCAACTGAATCTGTCGCATATATTTTATCCGACGATGCTGGGTCGGGACGCTCCGCGGAAGTGGGTACGGACGTCCGAAAGTTTCATCCGGTCCGACGGGATACCGAAAGGGATTCGGAGGATTTCGAGCTTTCCCTTTCGGAACAACATATGCTGTTGTGTATGTCATCTGACTTGGTCTTCTACAGCTTCTTTCGTCGGACCAGAATGCTGCGATGCCGGATAAGAAACTGATAGCGTCGGTGGACTTAGAAATTTTTGGTTCGGTTCAGGGACATCGTCCCTCAGTTCCGACATAGTCCAATAATGTCACACAAACTTTCGAATTATTGAACGACGCTATATATATTATTATTTTATGCTTGCTAACCAAGCATTTCTGGTTTCTTGTTCGAAGAGTTATGGAGATGTCTTTCAAAAGTGTGCCTCTGTCGTCATAGTTAATGAAGAGCTAGCGGCAATAAGTGCTCATGGAATATGTCTATTGCCTACGGAGTGACATTCGCTAGCTCACCCGGTGTAGCGTACATTCATTGAATGGTTCGGCTGCCGGGTTCGTCCGTTGCGGTCTAGGAAGGAGATTTGGGTGATGCGAGCACTTTAATTACTTTAGTACTCACCCAGTGACGGCAGATTGAGGACAGATCGGAGGAAGCCTGTTAGTCCGGTTCCTGGCTTGTCCAGGTCCGTCCGGGCTGTGAGCGAGAGAGGTCCCTCTCTCGTCCAACAACATAGGGGACCGCATGTTGTGGTTCAGATATTTTACATTCGGAGCATATGTCCGTCGGTCGGGATGCTCCGTTATATTGACAGTCCGAGAGACTGTCCTTGATGCTTCCTCATCCTCACAGCAGGGCACACGACCGCACATTGGCTACGTGACCTCGAGTATCTGATCAGTTTCGGCATTCAGTGATTCCACGGCGAATAGGTCGCGCCATCCGGTAGCGAAGGGACACGAGGCCTATACACTCCGTTCGCTCGCATATTGGTAGTATGCACGGGGTAACGATCACGGAGCTTCCAGCGGCAATGCATCGTAAGACCGCTTCTCCTCAGGCCTCAGTGACGGACGTGCTATCCGAGTTAGCACAGTTGTTTCGCAGCATCCCAGCAATTGACTGTTTCTCGATCGAATCAGGAATTATCCGACGGCGCTGGGTCGGTGCGGTCCGCGGTTGCATCAGGTACGGACGACCGAACGCTTTATAGGGTCCGACAGGATGGCGAAAGGGATTCGAAAGATTTCGAGTTTTCCCTTTAGTAGTATCGGAAGATGCCTTTCATGTCTTCTGGCATTATCTTCCAGTGATTGTTATTTCGGACTTCATTGCTGCGATCTTGGATAAGAGACTTATAGCGTCATTGGACTCGGATTTTTCGATCGGTTCAGGAACATTGTCCCTGACTTACCGACGCAGTCCAATATTGTCATTATAACATGTGTTTTATTTTTCGACGCTATATATATATATATACAAGCCTGCTACCAAGCATGATAGTTTAGTTTCTTGTCCGCGTTGCTCATTTCTGCCATTTTATCATTTATACGTATAGTTTATTTTGGCAGAGCAGGGCATACCGAGAGTTCATATGCGTCTAGACGGTGTGATTAAAGACTGCATATATTCTTTTTCGCCGTTTATGTCTTTTCCAATTTCAATGTTGGGAACGACATGATGTATAGTAGGCTTAACTTAGACGCTTTATCATACGTAATCCGCCTTACTGAGGCGTTATCATTACGTCTTCAAGAAAAGATTTACGGGATATTATTCTCAATGTAATTTCTTTTGAGGGCAGTGGTTTGTTCACGTATAACTCCGCCCTTCATTGGCTGATTGGAGTTGGTTAGACGTGACGCAGCCCTAGCTACATCCACACGCGTGGATAGTAAGGTTAAGAACTCTCTCAGAGTCGCTTCGTTCTCGGAGGAGCTTCTCTTCGACGGCAACTTTTCGGCAATCCATGAATTGCTCGATTTACACGTTCTCTTGTCTATCTAGTGTTACAAGAGATTCAGACTGGGGCAAACATTCGGTGGTTGACTCAGAGAGTGCCACCGCAGTTGCCGGACCTGAGTGTGGCTGTTATGACGGTTGCCAGTCAAACAGATTGGGATATAATACTGATCCCTACGGATTCGAAGTGCCAGGGTCTTTGGGTTCCGCAGTCTCTTAGCAATCAGTTTTCTTCCGCGGAATAATGTTTTTTAGGCTTGCTTTATGTCATTGCATGAACATTATTCAGAAACGCATGCCCAAATTCCTGTCCTTTAATTCGACAGTAGTGGCGTATCTCCGGAACCAGAGAGGCACTCTTTCGTTTCCGTTATTCAATTTAATGGAAAGAATCCGTCTGTTGGTTATAGTACACCAAGTTCAGTTTTGGTCCGTCATATTGCGGGTCATCTGATTGTTTTATCGGACTCCCGTTCTCTTACGGGTCGCTTGTTGCTGTCAGAATGGACTCTCAACAAACAAGTATTCAATCAGATTTGCTATCTATGGGAGCGCCCAATGATGATTTATTTATGACACAGCTTGCTAATCAATTGCAGACGTATGTGTTGGCTTGTCCAGATCTCTGAGCTAATGTTGTTAACGCTCTATTGATCTATAGGACGGAATGATAGGATACGCGTATCCTCCGGCGCTGTTGTTTCAGCAGGTATTGCTAAGATAAACAACCACAATACATTTCTGTTGATAGCATTTCTATCTTCACAGAGATCATGGGTAATTTACTCTCTTGTCTACTGTGGGTCTTAACGTGAAATCTTCCTCTATGTGAGGATCTTTTTTCACTGGGTAAATCGTGTCATCTTTATCACAACCCGCAAGGTCGCAACCTTCATGTATTCCGTTGTGTGGTCCGTATTGCATTGTAAGCACTGTACTGGACGAGCTTTGGACGCGATTTCTTACTATAGGAGATCCTCTTCTTCGCTATTCTATGCGGCTAAAGTAGAGGCTCTTCCGTCGTGGTGTAGGGATCATTATGTTCATATTGTGGATCCCTCCATACTACTCATTGCTATTTTTTAGTATACTTGTTTCACAAGATCTACTGCAGCCTGTTATTATTTAGGTTATAGGTTTATGTTACCTCATACCTATGCACTCTACGATAGTTTACAATTGAGTCTTTTGTCTCTTTATCTAAGTCAGTAACTTTTTGATAAATAGACTTAGAATCTTTAGATTAAATTCCTATATGGATTTTAACTTCGGTTCTTATTTAGCTAAGTAATCATTTGAGCCTCTGGAAACAGTTTCGGTTCTTATTTAGCTAAGTAATCATTTGAGCCTCTGGAAACAGTAGTTTTCAAATTCTGACCTTTTAGACAGTAATTCTGTTGGTTTCTCTTTTACTGTAGAGTTAGTGAGTTTCATGCACTATCGATGGATGATTTTCACTTTCGTAGTTTCGGAATCACTACTTCCGTTACTATTTAGGTTGGATTGTTGCATAAGAGTTAGGCTCCTATTATCCGGAACCTATTATTTTAAGGTCCTTCCGTCTTCGTATGGGCATAGGCCTTTACTCTTTCCGGGTACAGTTTATGTATTTATAAACAGATATCTGTTTATTACTATGGGCGTAAACTTCTTCTGTCTTTGATGTCTAGTAGAAGGACGTTACGCTCCATTTTATTGTTAATAGATTCTATTAACTATCGGTACTGCTTATGGTATATCATTGACTTAGCAGTTGTGCTTAAGATTTCGGCTCATGAAGTAAGAGTTCTTCTACTTCTTGGGCTTACATTAATAGTGTCGCTATTATAGATTTTTGAAGGCTGCTCATTGCGCTCAGCCATCCACATTCATGAATTTTATCTCAGAAATATCGAGTCCATTTCTGGAGGCCTCTATTGTTAGGTCTGTTATCTACTGCTCAGAATGTCATTCACTTAACAGTTGCTACTATAGCTAGGTAGGCTGTCTGTTTCGGCAGTGTCTCCGTTCGGCTGCCCTCTTCGCTCTGGGCTATTTGACCCAGGGCAAGAAAAAGGGGGGGGGGGGTGTTCCCTTGGGTCAACTGTTTTACTATGAAAACAAGGGGATACCTCCTCCGGAGTTAGTAATTCTGAGCTGTTATTGGGATGGTTGTTTAGTGAGAAGTTTAGGTTTTTAAAATTCATTCAAGTCTTAGTTTTTAAAGTATAGCTTTTGAATATTGCATATGTCAACGGACATGATTATGCAATCCTCAGACACTTTTAGGAGTATAAGAGTCTCTATTCTCTAGACTTACTTTATTTATTGGCTTACTTTAAAAATTATTAGTATAAGGATTATATTGGATATTAATAGAGTACATGGATGTATGAAGCTCAATTTTGGAAGGTGTTGTATCTTTCTAATTTATCATAAATAAGAAAGATACATGTAAGGCCTATTACTTCTTTTTCCCTACAGGGGATGACTCCATTTTATTTTATTGAGCGTATTCCATTTTGCTCTATGTCCTTGGCCCTCCAGCCTTTTTACTATTCAGCTATGTCTGGGTCATTGGTACAGTATAAAAATGTTAAAAAATTTATAGTAATTTATATATTTTTTATACTTACCAATGACCCAGACGGGGATGGCCCTCCCAGGAGTTGGGAACTCTTGCCTCCCCGCTGAGTACATGGCGCTTACCAGGCACTGGTTATTAGAATGATTAATGGCGCCAATTTCGGAACGTCCTTGACACTGCGCATGCGCAGTGGGGGCGAAGTGTGGAGGGCCTTTCAGGACATGTTTTCTTTGATTTTAGATGCAAATTTTGGGGATTGGGGGGCAAAATTTGTGTTTGGCCCTATATTTTAAGAGTTAGCACCAGCCAGCTATGTCTGGGTCATTGGTAAGTATAAAAAATATATAAATTACTATAAATTTTTTAACTTTCGAGGCAACAGCCTGTTGTGGTCATTCTTGTTATCAAGATTACACTGCTTATTCAGTGTTTTTCTCTCTCCCTTTCCTTTATGTCCCCCCTTGCTATTCTCCCATGCTTTTGGCATATTTTCTGTAATATTATTACTAAAATTTCTTGGGAGTTTTAGCTGGATAACAGAATGAATTCTGTTCTTTTCCTCATGTTTACGTCTTCACCTATGGGTGGTTAGGCGTAGTGTTCTGCATCTACCATCTGATGTTCTGCAGTTTCTTCCCTGGAAGTCTCTGTTTTGCATCAGATAGTGTATTATTGGTAACTGATTTCGGGCCAGGGTGCCTGGAGTCTTGATCTAGTGTTTTTACACTTATTGTTTACATTTCCAACAACCCTCTGTGTGAGGGGGGATTTCTTGAAAATAATATCTTGATGTTAATTTAATCATAACTACATACATTATTATTGTTTGTAAGTGTTGCATAAATTGTTTAAAATATTTTTAGAATTTTTGCCCACACTTAGGCTTGGGATCCATTGGGGCTCAACGTTACTTTTCAGAAACTTGGGCTGTTCTGAAAAAATATTTTTTCAAAAGTTTTTGATTCAATTATTTTTTCTATGTTAATGGATCTTGCTATTATGTATTTTGATTGTCAGGGGTTGGTGCGAGTACTAGGACTTTGTTTTCTTTTCACAATGAAAGGATATTGTTCAATTGTAATAAGAGGAAATCTTCCTCTGACTTTCTTAATCATTGTATAATGTAGTCAGTGTACTCGCACTAACTCCTGTTCTGTATGTGTTGATTACGATGACAACATGGGTAGCGTGTGTCACGGTATGTTAGTGGGGAATTGGCCATTCCGGTCCTTTCCCCGCAGGGTCACTCTACTTTATCAATCTCTATTTCAGACAATCATGATCAGGGTGATGTATCCGTGATGTCTTCCAAAAGTGTGTCACAAGTAATGAAGAGCTAGCAGAAAAGTGCTCATGTAATACGTCAATTGCGTAAGAGGATCCTAGTAGGTTCGACGGCCTTTGACGTCCGCTAGCTCGCCCGGTGTAGCGTCCATTCATCGAATGGTTCGGCAGCCGGGTTCGTCTGTTGCGGTCTAGAAAGGAGTTTTGGGTGATGCGAGCACTATAAAATATCCATGTGCACACCCAGTGACGGTGGATTAGAGGGGAGAACGGAGGAAGCCTTTTAGTCCGGTTCATGGCTCGTCCAGGTCCATCCGGGCTGCGAGCGAGAGAGGCCCCTCTCTCGTACATCAACATCTGGCCCCAGATGTTGTGGTACAAAATGTCTCGCATTCGGAGCATACGTCCGCCGCCCGGGACGCTCTGTTATATACACAGTCCGGAGAGACTGTCAATAAGGCTTCCTCATTCTCATGGCAGCGCACACGACTGCACCTTGGCTACGTGACCTCCGATATCCAGTCAGCTTCGCCAATCAGAGAATCCTGGGCGACCAGGTCACGCCATCCGATAGCCAGGGACACGAGGCCTGGAGACTCCGGACGTTCGCATAAGAAAGTATGCGGGAGTCAACGTACACGGAGCTTCCAGCGGCAAAGCATCGTAAGACCGCTTCTGCACAGGCGTCGGTGACGGACGTGCTATCCCAAATAGCACAACTTATCGCAGCATCCCAGCAACGACAGAAGCTCTGTCGCATAATATAATATCCGATGACGCTGGGTCGGGACGCTCCGCGGAAGCATCAGGTGCGGACGTCCGAAAATTTCATACGGTCCGACGGGATACCGAAAGGGATTCGGAAGCTTTCGAGCTTTCCCTTTCGGATCAACATAAGCTGCTGTATATGTCATCCGACTTCATCTTCTAGAGGTTCTTCGTCGGACCAGAATGCTGCGATACCGGATGAGAAACTGATAGCGTCGGTGGACTTAGAAATTTTTGGTTCAGTTCAGGGACATCGTCCCTCACTTCCGACACAGTCCAATAATGTCTCAGATACGTTCGAATTATTGAACGACGCTATATATATTTTTTATATGCTTGCTATGTCCAAGCATATCTGGTTTCTTGTTCGCAAAATTACTGAGATGTCTTTCAAAAGTGTGCCTCTGTCGTCATAGTTAATGAAGAGCTAGCGGCAATTAGTGCTAATGGATTACGTCAATCGCCTAAGAGGTCCCTAGTAGGATCGACGGAGTTGACATTCGCTAGCTCACCCGGTGTAGCGTCCATTCATCGAATGGTTCGGCACTCGGGTTCGTCCGTTGCGGTCTAGGAAGGAGATTTGGGTGATGTGAGCACTATAATATACTTTAGTACACACCCAGTGACGATGGATTAGAGGAGAGATCGGAGGAAGCCTGTTAGTCCGGTTCCTAGCTCGTCCGGTCCGTCCGGGCAGCGAGCGAGAGAGGTCCCTCTCTCGTGCAACAACATATGGGACCGGATGTTGTGGTACAGACATTTCACCTTCGGAGCGTATGTCCGCCACTCGGGACACTCCGTTATATAGACAGTCCGAGTGACTGTCGATATTGCTTCCTCATCCTCACAGCAGCGCACATGACCGCACATTGGCTACGTGACCTTGAATATCCGGCCAGCTTCGGCATTCAGTGATTCCATGGCGAACAGGTCACGCCATCTGGTAGCCAAGGGACACGCGGGCCTGCACACTCCGGTCGCTCGCATAATAGAAGTATGCACGGGGTAACGAACATGGAGCTTCCAGCGGCAATGCATTGTAAGACAGCTTCTCCACAGGCCTCAAAATAGCACAGCTTATCGTAGCATCCCACTAAACGACAGATTCTCAGTCGGATCAGGCATAATCCGACAGCGCTCGGTCGGTGCGCTCCGCTGTTGCATCAGGTACGGACGACCGAATATTTCATAGGGTCCGACAGGATGGCGAAAGGGATTCGGATGATTTCGAGCTTTCCCTTTCGGAACAACAGAAGCTGCCATACATTTCTTCCGGCATTATCTTCCAGAAGTTGTTCCGTCGGACTACATTGCTGCGATGCTGGATAAGAGACTAATAGCGTCATTGGACACAGAGTTTTGGATCGGTTCAGGGACATTGTCCCTGAGTTGCCGACGCAGTCCAATAATGTCTTAGAACATTCGAATTATTTAACGACGCTATATATATATAAGCTTGCTACCAAGCATGATAGTTTAGTTTCTTGTCCGCAATGCTCTATTCTGCCTTTTATCAATTCTAGGAAATAATTTATATTGGCAGAACAGGGCATACCGAGAGTTCATATGCGTCTAGACGGTGGGGCTGCAGACCAGGAATTATCTTTCGCCATCTATGTCAATTCCAACCACGATGTTGGAAACGACAATGATGTCTAATAGACTTAACTTAGACGCTTTATCATACGTAGACTACCTTACTGAGGCGTTATCATTACGTCTTCAAGAAAAAGAATTCCAGGATATGATCCTCAATGTGATTTCTTTCAAGGGCAGTAGTTTCCACGTATAACTCCGCCCTTCAGTGGCAACCTGGAGTTGGTTAGACGTGATGCAGCCCTAGCTACATCCACGCGCGTGGATAGTAAGGTGAAGAACTCTCTCAGAGTCGCTTCGGTCTCGGAGAAGCTTCTCTTCGACGGCAACTTTTCAGCAATTTATGAATTGCTCGATATACACGTTCTCTTGTCTATCAAGTGTAGCAAGAGATTCAGACTGGGGCAAACATTCGGTGGTTGACTCAGAGAGTGCCACTGCAGTTGCCGGAGCCGAGTTTTATCATTATGACGGATGCCAGTCAAACAGGTTGGGGTACAATATTGATCCCAACGGATTCAAAGTGCCAGGGTCTTTGGGTTCCGCAGTTTCTAGGCAAGCACTTAACTTCCAGGGAATGATGTTATTTAGGCTTGCACTATGTCATTGGATGAACATTATTCAGAAACGCATGTCCAAATCCTGTCCGATAATACGACAGTAGTTGCGTATCTCCGGAACCAGGGAGGCACTCATTCGATTCCGTTATTCAATTTAACGGAAAGAATCCTTCTGTTTGTTATAGTACACCAAGTTCTGCTTCGGTCCGTCATATTCCGGGTCGTCTGATTCTATTAGCAGACTCCCTTTCACGCAAGGGTCGCTTGTTGCCGTCAGAATGGACTCTCAACAAACAAGTATTCAATCAGATTTGCTATCAATGGGAGCGCCCAATGATAATTTATTTGCGACACAACTCACTATTCAATTGCAGACGTATGTGTTTGCATGTCCGGATCCCTGAGCTTATGTTGTTAACGCTCTATTGATCTAATAGGACGCAATGCTAGGATATGCGTATCCTCCAGCGCTGTTGATTCAGCAAGTATTGCTAAGATAAACATCCACAATACAATTCTGTTGATAGCATCTCTGTCTTCACAGAGACCGTGGGTAATTTTACTCAGGGGTCTACTGTGGGACTTATCGCGAAAACTTCCTCCATGAGAGGATCTTCTTTCGCTGGGGAAATCGTGTCATCTTCATCACAACCCGCAAGGTCTCAACCTTCACGTATTCCGTTGTGTGGTCCTTCTTGCTCGGCAAGCATGGTACAGGACGAGCTATGGACGCGATTTCTTACTGTAGGAGAACCTCTTCTTCGCTATACTATGCGGCTTAAGTGGAGACTCTTCCGTCGTTGGTGTAGGGATCATTATGTTGATATTTTTGATCCCTCCATACTAGACATTGCAACTTTCTAGTATACTTGTTTGACAAGATCTACTGCAGCCTGTTACTATTAAGGTTATAGGTCTATGTTATCTCATACCTATGCACTCTATGATAGTTTACAATTGAGTCTTATGTCTCTTTATCTAAGTCAGTTAGAAACTTTTCGATAAATAGACCTAGAATCCTTAGATTAAATTCCTATACGGAATTTAGCTTCGGTTCTTATTTAGCTAAGTAATCATTTGAGCCTCTGGAAACAGTAGTTTTCAAATTCTGACCTTTTAAGACAGTAATTCTGTTAGCCGTCTTTTTTACTGAGGAGTCGGTGAGCTTCATGCACTATCGGTGGACGATTCTCACTTTTGTAGTGTCGGAAACACTACTTCCTTTACTACTTAGGTTGGATTTTTGGTTAAGAGTCAGACTCCTAATAATATCCGGAACCTATTGTTATTAAGGTCCTTCCGTCTTCGTACGGGCATAGGCCTTTACTCTGTCCGGTTAGAGTTTATGTATTTATAAACAGATATCAGTTTATTAGGATGGACGTAAGCTTCTTCTGTCCTTGATGACTAATAGGAGGACATTACGCTCCATTCTATTACTAATGGATTCAATTAACTATTGGTACTGCTTATGGTATATCATTGACTCAGCAGTTTGTGCTTGAGATTTCGGCTCATGAAGTAAGAGCTCTTTCTACATCTTGGGCTTACATTAATAGTGTCGCTATTATAGATTTTATGAAGGCTGCTCATTGGGCTCAGCCATCCACATTCATGAATTTTTATTAGCTCAACTTGACAAAGTCAAGCTGAGCTATTGCCATCACTTCTCGTCCGTCGGCGTACGTACGTACGTACGTACGTTAGTATGTTAGTACGTTAGTACGTACGTCCACAGTTTCCTTTGGCACACCTCACAGGTCGCATTTATGATCAGATTACTTAGAAACTTCGTATGCTTGTTTGGGGTGACCTCTAGATGGGAGCTATCGATTTTCTTCAATTTCCGTCAAAAAATGTTGCCGCGGCCAACGTTCTTAGAACTTAGTTTAGTCAAACCACAATATTTCCCTTTGGCACACCCTACAGGGCACATTTATGATTTGATTGCTTTGAAACCTGATACGCTTATTTAGGGTGAACTCTAGATGGGAGCTATCGATTTTCTTCAATTTCCGGTAAAAAATGTTGCCACGGCCAACGTTCGTAGAACTTAGTTTAGTCAGACCTCAATATTTCCCTTTGGCACACCCTACAGGGTACATTTACGATCAGATTGCTTTGAAACCTGGTATGCTTGTTTGGGGAGACCTCTAGATGGGAGCTATCGCTTTTCTTCAATTTCTGTCAACAAATGTTGCCGCGGCCAACGTTCTTAGAACTTAGTTTAGTCAGTTAGTCAGAAGATTCAATATTTCCCTTTGGCACACCCTACAGGGTACATTTATGATCGGATCACTTTGAAACCTGGCATGCTTGTTTGGGGTGACCTCTAGATGGGTGCTATCGATTTTCTTCAATTTCTGTCAAAAAATGTGCCGCGGCCAACGTTCTTAGAACTTAGTTTAGTCAAACCACAATATTTCCCTTTGGCACACCCTACAGGGCACATTTATGATTTGATTGCTTTGAAACCTGGTATGCTTATTTAGGGTGACCTCTAGATGGGAGCTATCAATTTTCTTCAATTTCTGGCAAAAAATGTTGCCACGGCCAACGTTCGTAGAACTTAGTTCAGTCAGACCTCAATATTTCCCTTTGGCACACCCTACAGGGCCCATTTATGATCAGATTGCTTTGAAACCTGGTATGCTTGTTTGGGGAGACCTCTAGATGGGAGCTATCGATTTTCTTCAATTTCTGTCAAAAAATGTTGCTGCGGCCAACGTTTTTAGAACTTAGTTTAGTCAGAAGACTCAATATTTCTCTTTGGCACACCCTACAGGGTACATTTATGATCGGATTGCTTTGAAACCTGACATGCTTGTTTGGGGTGACATCTAGATGGGAGCTATCGATTTTCTTCCATTTCTGTCAAAAAATGTTGCCACGGCCAACGTTCTTAGAATTTAGTCTAGTCAGACCACAATATTTCTCTTTTGTACACCCTACAGGGCACATTTATGATCGGATTGCTTTGAAACCTGGCATGCTTGTTTGGGGAGGCCTCTAGATGGGAGCTATCGATTTTCTTCGGTTTCTGTCGAAAAATGTTGCCACTGGCCAAAAAACTGACATTGGTCCCAATGATCTTCAATTTTGCCATTTCATTTATAACTTACCAACTTCAAGTTTGTCAAGTTGAGCTACAGTGTCATTGACACTTTCATCTCAGAAATATTGAGTCCATTTCTGGTGGCCTCCATTGTTAGGTCTATTATCTACTGCTCAGAATGTCATTCACTTAACAGTTGCTACTATAGCTAGGTAGGCTTTCTGTTCTGGCAGTGACTCCGTCCTGCTGCCCTCTTCGCTCTGGGCTATTTGACCCAGGGCAAGAAAAAAAGGTGGCGGGGGGGGGGGGGGGAGGGTGTTCCCTTGGGTCACCTGTTTTATTATGAAAACAAGGGGATACCTCCTCTGGAGTTAGTAATTCTGAGCTGTTACTGGGATGGCTTTTAAGTGAGAAGTTTATGTTTTAAAAATTCATTCAGGTCATAGTTTTTAAAGTATAGCTTTTGAATATATCACGTGTCAAACGGGCGTTATTATACAGTCCTCAGACACTTTTAAGGAGTATAAAGAGTCTCTATTCTCTAGACTAACTTTATTTATTGGCTTACTTGAAAAATTATTAGTGTAAGGATTATACTGGTTATTAATAGAGTTCAAAGATGTTATGATGCTCAATTTTGGAAGGTGTTGTGTCTTTCTAATTTATCATAATTAAGAAAGATACATGTAAGGCCTAATACTCCTTTTCCCCTCGAGGGGATGACTCTATTTTATATAATTGAGCTTATTTGAACTTGCTCTATGACCTAGGCCCTCCAGCCTTTTTACTATTCAGCTATGTCTGGGTCATTGGTACAGTATAAAAATGTTAAAAAATTTATAGTAATTTATATATTTTTTATACTTACCAATGACCCAGACGGGGATGGCCCTCCCAGGAGTTGGGAACTCATACCTCCCCGCTGAGTGCATAGCGCTTACCAGGCACTGGTTATAAGAATGATTAATGGCGCCAATTTCGGGACGTCCTTGACACTGCGCATGCGCAGTAGAGGTGAAGTATGGAGGGCCATTCAGGACATGTTTTCTTTGGTTTTAGATGCAAATTTTGGGGATTGGGGGGCAAAATTTGTGTTTGGCCCTATATTTTTAAGAGTTAGCACCAGCTATGTCTGGGTCATTGGTAAGTATAAAAAATATATAAATTACTATAAATTTTTTAACTTTCACATGTTTGTCAGGATTTTGAACTCCATTTACTTGTATCTCGCTAAATATTCCACAATGTATTATGCTTAAAAGTTAGAAATCTAGTGATAAGAAATTGTAGTGTTTGTATCATTAAACCAATTTGCACTTTATCTCAGTGCTTTATATTATTATTTCGTAATTGCATCTCCTTTTTCCTTTTTGTGCCCCAAGAGTCATTTTTCCAATTCGGCGCGCCACCCAAGAAAGCACCCACCTTGGCATCATCTTGGGCACACAATGTATAGCGTGCCAGGATTTTTTTAAAATGAAGGTCTGGGTCCAGTTTTTTAGTACAGTCTACATGTCAAATTATTCTTATTTAAAACATAGCATATAGGGAACAGAAATTAAAATATTCTCAATCATCACAATTCTTGTTTTATTTCATAATCCTTTCATAAACATTGAACATTATCCTTTTCATCAAACACTAAACACAATCAAGTTAAGCTACAGTGTCACTGACACACTTTCATTGCTCAAGTTATACAAAATGTTGCCATTCTGAAATTTTAATTAATGCATAGAGGATATATAGTGTTTTTGAGTGGATACCGAAAATTATCTCATGAGTGACGGAGACAAATGTTTATTTTTCGCGAGCGAAAATAACCATTTATCTCCGTCACAAGTGAGATAATTTTCGGTATCCACTCAAAAACACTAGATTTTCATTTTATTATACACTTTTTATAAGAATCTGATAATTCCATTCGTTTCAACCTTAAATTGATGCATAAAAATAAACAGCGCATTGAATCATTGATATGCGGAAGTGATTTGATCGATAACTGGAACAGACAGCGCCTTGCAATCTGATTCAGCTGGCAGATTTCTTATCAACCTACTCACAATTGTTTACTACAGGCTTGCACTACAGTGGAAGTCCCTAACTCGGATAATATACTCTCTTATTTTTTTCTTTCCCAAGCAATTTGGGAAAGAAAAGTGGTGCAAAAGCACCAAGAAAAAATAAGCCAAAACTGGGTCGAGAGCAACCGGCGCAGACCCAGTACGGGGTGCTCTCTCCCAAGTACAACTCCACGACTTCCGTTGCCAGTGTGCATATACGTCGCTAAAGACTCATTCTTTTTGTCATCTGCCTTGTGACGAGATGTTCTGCTCGCTTATCAGTGTTTATCCAACTCGTTGATTGATGTTTCCTGATTCGTAGTGTATCCAAGTATCCTTTGTATTCTTAGGAACAGTTTTTATTATTTTCTCTTACATATTATTATCCATAATGTATTTTATTTGTTCTCTCTCGAGTCGCGCGCGAATTTCGTGTGCCATGCGGTTCGGACTTATATTATTTTTCACAATTATTGTCAATGCTTAAATTGCTAATTTTTCTAATTGTGTTAGAGTTGGGTGTCCGCGGGGTACCACTTCTGCAGTTTTTCTTCTCTCCTTTGAGAGTAGTCATCCTGTTTTGTGGTTCCCGGTCGACCGTCTGGGGTCTTAATTTCTGTCACCTTTCTCTCTTCTTTGGGGGTGTTCTTCTTTTATCTGATTTCACCTTCTTTGCTCCTCTCACCTCTGTCATGCCCAGGACAATGTCTGCTGCCAAAGCATGTGGACGATTCACATTCTTCTCGTTCCTCCTGTAATGGGTGTTCGGCCGAGCGGCCATGTGGTGTCTGTGGATCTTGGTCATCCACTTTCTGGACGTCAGTTAACCGTGTCGTTCGTTCTCGTGACTGTGCCTCCCGCTCCCGTGGGAAAGGAGAACCCGGTCGTTCGGGGGCTCCTGAGCTGACCATGTCTGGTGAGAGTTATTCCTCCTCCATGGGGGATGTGCAGTCTTTTCATGAGGTGGATACTGCGGGAGCCGTTGAGTGTTCTGGTGAAGAGGTGCCTGGTTCCGGGACTACGGTCCCCCTCCAGTCGACATCTGAGGCTGTCACTAGGGTTGTGACTCCTCCTTCGGAGCCGAGCAGGTGTGCTCTCTCCACTATTCCACCAGCCTCAACGACTCCCGACATATCTACTACTACTGCTGGTTCGTCTGCTTCGTCGTCAGTTTCAGCCGGCCTCGGCTTTTCGCTGCAGGGGACTGCAGGAATATCTGGCACTGTAGACGTGGGATATCGGCCTCAACCTTCCCTGACTTCAACTCGGCGAAGTTGGAAGGGGCTGCCGGCCGAACCCACCACTGTGATCTCTACACCGCCGAGCACCACAGTTGTGTCTTTGGATTCGGATGTTCTTAGTGGAGACACTATGAACTCTGTGGCATTTCCGTCCACTCATTCTGGCCACACGACCAGTTTTGGGGGACCAATGTCTTTTGTGCAGCCTGGACCTTCTGCCCTGCAGAGGTCCGCGGTGACTCTCATGAGTTCTCGCTATATTGATCCTCGGGGTGCCTCGTACCCCTATACACGTCTGCCTTCAGATGTTTCGGCTGCCGTCCGTCGTCCCGCTTCGGGTGTTTTGGAGGATCGTGACCCTTCGCTGGTTAAGAGGTGAAGCCACTTTGCCGGTCCGCTCCCCTGTCGAGCCGGTCAGTTCGGGCAGTGAGCTTAGGGAGGCGCTCTCCTTACTCAGGTTCTGTCTAAGAACCTTCCTGTTGCTTCCAGCGAGGCAGCGAGTGGTTTCCAGGCGCCTCCTATGGCGCCGCCTCCCGGGATTGGAAACAGGCCGGTTTCTGATCCCCCCCTGGTGTCCCGACACCATGGGAGGCGTCGGCTGGTTTGTCCATGATGGGCCATGTGTCTTCCGACTCTGGGGAGGAGTCCGACATGCTTGATGTTGAGGGCCAGCAGTCTTCGGATTTGGGGGCAGCTCTTGACTTTGTGTTTGGGTTTCTGCCTGATCTCAAACCAGCTAACCAGCCGACAGTGTCATCCAGGCCGCGATCATCGGTCGCGCGCCTACAGCCTATGGAGCAACCTGCTTCTGGGCACCTTCGACTGTGCCAGTCGGTACAGGTGGTTGAAGCATTTTCAGCATTGGACTCCAAGCTGAGTTCCAAGGCTCTGAAGGCTCCGTTCTTCATCAGGGTTGACACCTTTTTGCCTCCTGTGCGTTATCGTTCCTACGATTCCGCTAATCCGTCAGTCTGCCAGACTTTGACTGTTCTGGATCAGGACTCCACTTCCCTCGGGCTTTCCAAGCCCAAGTCTGCCGTCATTCCAGTGACGACTCTGGAGTCCACGTTGGGCTTATCTAGAGGGATGCTTGGCATGCTTTCTCTCTCAGATCACGTCGTCTCGGCTTCAGCTGCTTATCTGCCTCCAGATAAGTTTGACGAGGTACAGGCTCCTTTGCGTGTGTTGCCCAAGGCGCTCATGCATCTTACTCACACGCATGCCTGTAACACGGCTAATCTGGAATTAGTTCGAAGGGACGCTGTGCTGGACACAGTACAATCCCTTCCCGAGGAGCAGCGCGCTGCTCTTCGATCTGCTTCTTTGGCAGGTCCGCAACTTTTCCACGGTTCCGTGTCGACGGTCCGGGATGACGTCCTACGTCATTCCAAAGATCAGCTGCTGTTTCGTCAGGTTGATCAGCCTTCTAGGGGAGGCAGGGTCCATTCCAAACCTAACAAGTACCCTTCTGCTTCCTCTGCGAAGCAAAAGGCTGGTCCTTCTGCCGCCGCTTCTACTTCTTACTCAAGGGGTAAGGGTAAGGGTCGGCAGAATCGAGGGAAGTCTCAGGATTCTTCATTTAGTAAAGGAGGTGGTTTCTCCTCTCGCGGGCCTCGTCGGGGCTCGGAATGAAGGTCCTCACCTCGACTCGTCCCAGGTTGGAGGAAGGATAGCAGAGTTCGCAGACCATTGGGCCACCATCACATCCGATCCGTGGGTGTTAGATGTTGTTCGGTCCGGGCTGCGACTATCCTTCCGACGGCACCCCACTCTGTCCAGGGTGCCTCTTCCAACCACAGTTCCTTCAGACATTCTACGTCGGGAACTTTTGTCCACAGAGATTGGCAATCTCCTGGCAAAGGGGGCGATCGGGGTCGTCAAGAACATTCAGTCGCTGGGTTTCTGTTCCCGCCTGTTCTTGGTGCCGAAGAAGGACGGCCGTCTCCGACCGGTTATCGATCTGAGTATCCTGAACCAGTCTATCATTGCTCCCAAGTTCAGCATGGAGACTTTCAGGTCGGTCCGCCATTCAATTCACCAGGGGGATTTCGCTGCTAGCATCGACCTGCGAGACACTTACTTTCACGTTCCGATGCATCGGGCGTCACAGAAGTATCTCAGGTTCGCTTTTCTGGGGCGAGTTTACCAGTTCAAGGCCATGCCTTTTTGGCCTCAACCTGGCTCCTTGGGCCTTCACCAGACTGATGTCGCATGTGATAGCGTTCCATCGCACACAGTCCAGGGTGACTACTTCGGCATATCTGGACGATATCCTCCAGAGGCATTCCAATGCTGCCTTGCTGGAGTCGGATGTTGCCACTCTGTTGAGCTTGCTCACGTCGCTAGGATTCAGAGTCAATGTGGAGAAGTCGGACCTGGTCCCTTCTCAGTCGTTTTGTCATCTGGGGATGGCTTTCCAAACCCAATTCAATTTGGTAGCGGTTCCCCAAGCCAAGGCTGTGATTCTCTCAGCTTTTGCTCTGACTCTGTCCCAGTCCACGTCCGCGACAGCTCGGAGTTTTCTCTGGCTGATTGGTCTCTGCAGTTCGGTGATGGATCTCATTCCTCTAGGTTGGCTGCGTGTCAGACCTCTCCAACACTTTTCTGCTCAGTCATTGGAGACCGAATGTAGATTCTCTGGATCTGGTGCTTCTGTTTCCAGAATCTCTTTATCCTCACTTTCTACCCTGGACAAATGTTCAGTGGATTACGCAGGGTGTTCCATTGGACTTACCCACGTCCGATCGCATTCTGACGGCAGATGCCAGCGATCTTGGATGGGGTGCAACGCTGGATCCTCTCGGTCTTTCCCTCCACGGGATGTGGGGCCAAGATCAAGCAGCTCTACACATCAACCAGAAGGAGCTTCTTTACCATAAAATTTAGATTTCTAGTCCAAAGATGGCCTGAAAGTCCGTAACGTAAGTTTTTGGTTTGGTACGTCCTTTAAAAGGACGTACCAAACCCAAAACTTATATTACCGACTTTCAGGCCATGTTTGGATTATAGCAGGTTTCATGCATCAATTCAAGGTGAATACATGTTGAATTATTGCTGGAAATGATAGGTATCCACTCAAAAAGACTAGATTTACTTTTCATTATATGCTTTTAGAACAAATTGATCATTTCCAGTGATAATTTGACTCGTATTCACCTTAGAAGTGATGCTTTGAAAGTCGCCATTTTGATTGATACTGTGAAAGTGAAAATTTCCATATCTTCACAGTGGGTGATACGATTTATTATCTTTCCGCAATTTCTTCGATAATCTATCGTTTAGCATATAATAAAATCATATATTCAGCATCTACTTCAGCCTGTTGCACAATTAACAAACAAATATTGCTTTTGATTTGAAAAATCTCCCATAATATATACCAGGTATGATTTATATGCTTCTTAATTTCTTATCAACCTATCTTACAATTGTTTACTACAGGCTTGCACTACAGTGGAAGACCCTAACTCGGAAAATATACTTTCTATTTGATCTTTCCCAGGAGATTTGGGAAAGAAAAGTGATGCAAAAGCACCACGAAAAAATAAGCCATAACTGGGTCGAGCGCCATCGGCGCACACCCAGTAGTGGATGCTCTTCTCTTAGTACAATTCCACGACTTCCGGAAACCAGTGCGCAAGGCAGTCATCAATGAACCATTCTTTTTTCACCCGCAGTCGATGGTTGACGTGCGCCCTTTTGTATTACGAAACAGTGATAATTCAACTCGTCGATAATGGTTTCCTGTGACTGGAATTATGGATCTGAGGATCGTATAATAACAGGACTGTGTTTTATATATTCTCGTTATTATTTTCAACCACATTTTCATTGTATTTTATATATATTATGTGTCGCACGCGACTCTGTACCGTGTGGTTTGTACATAAAATTTTCCGGTTGATAAATTTTATTATTATTGGACTTAGGTGTCAGTGGGGGACTGTATGGACAGGATTTCTCCACTCTGTTAGGACAGAATTTCTGTTTTTTAGGGCCCTATCTGCTGTCTGGGTTCAGTTGTGTTCCCACCGGTACTTTTTCTGCCACCTTTCTCTCGTAGTTGGAGGTGTTCTACTGTCTATATCTGTTGAGTTCACCTTTTTCTTCTACTGCTCTCTCCTCTGTTATGTCCAGTACATTTCATTTAGGGCAATGCCTTTTACCCTCGCTTTGGTGCGTTCTCGTGGCTGTTCCTCCCGCACCTGCGGGGGGAGGGGGGGAACGCTGTTGTTTCGGGGCCTCCCGACACGACCACGTCTGGTGAGAGTTATACCCCCTCCGTGGGGGATGTGCAGTTTTTTAACCATGTTTTCCATTGCTTCCAGCCAGACTATGAGTGGTTTCTGGGCGCCCCCTGTGGCGCCGCCTCCCGGGATTGGAAACAGACCGCTTTCTGATCCCCCTGGTGTGCCTACACCATGGGAGGCGTTGGCTGGTTTGCCCCTGATGGGCTGTGTGTCTTCCGACTCAGGGGATGAGTCTGACATACCTGACGTCGAGTGCCAACAGTCTTCTGACTTGGGGGCAGCTCTTGACTTTGTGTTTGGGTTCCTTCCAGATCTCAAACTGTCAAACCAGCCGACAGTGTCAGCCCGGCCACGATCATTGGTCTTGCACCTACAGCCTGTGGAAACCTGCTTCTGGGTGCCTTCGGCCGTGCTTGTCGGCACAGGTGGTTGAAGCAGCTACAGCTTTGGACTCTAAGCTGAGTTCCAAGGCTATGAAGACGTCGTTTTTCATCAGGGTTGACACTTTTTTACCTCCGGTGCGTTATCGTTCCTACGATTCCGACAATCTGTCAGTCTGCCAGACTTTGACAGTCTTGGATCAGGACTACAACTCCCAATCCGGCCATTTTTCATATGGAAACTCTGGAGTCCATGTTGGGCTTATCGAGAGAGATGCCTGAATGCTTTCTCTCTTCGATCGCGTCGTCTCTGCTTTGCTGCTTATCTTCTCCCAGAAAAGTTTGACGACGTACAGGCTTTTTTCTGTGTGCTGTCCAAGGCGCTCATGCATCTTCTCACACACATGCCTGTAACACGGCTAACTTGGAATTAGTTCGCAGGGACGCTGTGCTGGACACAAGCCGTTCCCTTCTTGAGGGGCAGCGTGCTGCTCTTCGATCTGCTTCTATCGGCGGGTCCGCAACTATTCCATGGTTCTGTGGCGACTGTCTGGGATGACTCTGTATGTCACTCCATAGATCAGCTACTGCTTCGTCAGCTTGATCAGCCTTCTGTTGGAGGCAGGGGCCGTCCAAAGCCTAACAAGGACCCTTCTGCTTCCTCTGCGAAGCCAAGGGCTGATCCTCCTGCCGCCACTTCTACTTATTCACAGGGTAAGTGTAGGCGTCGGTAGTTGTCACCTCGATTCGTCCCAGGCTGAGGCATTCCACTCAGTCGAGAGTGCCTCTTCCAACACAAGTCCCTTTCAACGTTACACGTTGGGAACTTTTGATCACGGAGAATCTCCTGTCAAAGGGGGCGATCGAGGTCATCAAGAACATTCTTTCAGTGGGATTTTATTCCCGTCTGTTCTTGGTTCCGCAGAAGGACGGCTGACTCCGACAGGTTATTGATCTGAGTATCCTGACCCAGTCTCTCATTGCTCCTAAGTTCAGCATGGAGACCTTCAGGTCGGTTCACCGCTCCATTCACCAGGGAGTTTTCCAGTTCAAGGCCATGCTCTTCGGCCTTGACCTGGATTCCTGGGCCTTCATCCGTCTGATGTCGCATGTGTTAGTCTTACATCGCACACAGTCCAGGGTGTCTTCTTAGGCATATCTAGTCGATATCCTCCATAGGCATTCCAATGCTGCCTTTCTGGAGTCGGCTGTCAACACACTGTTGAGCCTGCTCACATCACTAGGGTTCAGAGTCAACGAGAAGTCGGACCTGGTCCCTTCTCCGTCGTTTTGTCATCTTGGGATGGGCTTCCGTACTCAGCTGGATATAGTGGCAGTTTCCCGGGCAAGGGCTGTGATTTTCTCAGCTTTTGCCCTGACTCTGTTCCAGTCCATGTCTGCAACAGCTCGGAGTCTTCCCCGGCTGCTCGGTCTCTGCGGTTCGGTGACGGATCTCATTCCTCTAGATCGGCTGCATGTCAGACCTCTCCAACATTTTCTGCTCAGTCGTTGGAGGACGAATGTTGATCCTCTGGATCTGGTGCTTCAGTTACCGGAGTCTCTTCCTCGTCACCTTCTCCCCTGACAGATGTTCAGTGGATTATGCAGGGAGTTCCATTGGACTTCTCCACGTCCGATCATGTTCTAACGGCAGTCACCAGCGATATCGGATGGGGTGTGACGTTGGATCGTCTAGGTCTTTCCTTTCCCTTCACGGGTCATGCAGGGTTTCCGCTAGGGGATAATTTGTGGGTCCGGTAGTTTAATGAAAGTGAAACTCAGACGCCAAAGGCATCTGCTGCACTTGCCAAAGGCACGTGTGTATAGAGGGGGGAAATTTTTATTTTTAGGTGCTCTCTGGGGGCATTCTGGTCGCTAAAATGCTGAATAATTGAAGTGGAAAATATGTATTGTTTCCTCCTATAATTCTCTAAATTCCCACGGGACACACAATACTACATCTGGTTGGAGGTTTCATAAAAATACAAACCCAAAACAACACAAAATCCACAAATCCTGACAGTGACTGCGACGCTTGACCTCAATTTTTTTTATACAACCGGATACGTGCCAACGTAAATAATTGGAAAAGCAGAGAGAACGAAATATTGAAAAAGAACCATGATGCGGACATGTGACATCATGCACGTGCAATTACATCATTTATCGCTCGAAATAAAAGCCAGTGATTTCGGACCAAACACAACAATTTGAGTCCGAAATTTTATAGGCGACGTTTAGGATTTGAACTTTGTTTCCCCCTCTCGTCTGGGGATTATAAAGTATCAGGTTGTCGGCAGTAATAGTAGGCATAGTATACAACATAATTATGCCTATATTACGTGGAAACAAAGGATCCTGAGTGTCGTTAGGATATAGCATTGTACTCGACATTTTAACCACCAGCTTTTCTGACTGATCATAGTATGATAGGCGGGGGGAATGGATCCTCCCCTGGGTGAAAAAAAACTAGTTCCCCCTCCCCTCCCCTGAATTTTTTTGCCCCCCCCCCTCTGAATATTTTTTTTGACTTTCATTTTTTATGTCATACTATTTGCTAATATGGCGAGAAAAACAAAAGATTTCTGTTTTTTCTCCAATTTTGACAATGGTCATAGAGGGTAAATACAGAACAGATAGTTAATGATGAGATTTATGGAGATGACAATAGATTATAACTCGGCCAAGCCAGTAATCTGTTGCTTTGAGGAGGATTATTGAATGCCAATTAGTGTGAGGATTAACACGTCATGATTAGAATAACAATTATAACATTAGGTTTATCCTGCACCTAATCCATTCAGAAACCAGTTTCTTTAATTTCTCAACTTCCTTCTTGTTTTTCCAACAATTTTCATAAAACAGCCAGTGTTATAAATAATGCTAACTGCAAGAAATATTTCAATTCAATTATTTAAAGGTCTCAATGTTCACTTTTAATCCACTCTGCTCCAGTTTGTGATAATGTTAGAAAAATGGCTGATGAAACTGAAGGTCCTACAAATCAAACATTTCTTGATAACGTAGATGATATTTTCAATTATGTGCATGAAAATAAGTATCCAAGTTCCCCGAGTCCCCCCCCCCCCCCCCTCCCCTGTCATATACAAAATAGTCTGTTCCTCAGGGAAATCCCTGTCACCAAGAACCCTGCTCCTCAAACATAGTTATGTCTGCTCAGAAATAAATACCTCATGTCTTGAATTCCTGAAACCCTGTTGAGTAACTTTAGACAGTACTGAATTGGGGGCTGAGGTTTGATAGAATCATGAAGATTCCAGATTCCATGTCGTCAGAAGGATTACTGTGTTATCAAAACTTCTTGGCATTTGGCAGCAGACCTGTTATATATTGCCCATATTTAGTGTCTTTGGTGAATATAGGACTTTAATAAATATTTCTAGTTTTTTTCTGTCACTCCTTCGGTCACACAGATTGCGGAGTTTCTGGTATATGTTTGATTCTGGGGTTCTCCAGCATGTTACCATCAAAGGGTACAGGTCCATCCTTCGGAGACCTTTTCGTATGTGGGACAGCGTCATATCGGCAATAATCCATGTCTCTCCAAACTTGTTTGGCACTTTTCCTTGAAAAGGCCTAGGACTTTGCAGCTTACCCCAGGATGGAATCTTTCTTGGGTCCTGCTTTTCTTGGGGGGGAGGGGGGGGGGGCACTGTTCGAGCCTTTATCCCAGGTGGATATGCGTTTTCTCACATTCAAGATGTTTTTTCTGATGGCTTTTGCCTCAGTCAGATGGGTTAGTGAGCTTCACGCCCTCTTGGTTGACCCGGCCTTTTTCTGGAGCTCTCCCACCAGTGTTATGTTTACCAATGATTTCTGGCCAAGAATCAGATACCAGAAACTACTCCGCCTCTTATCTGTATCGGGGCTCTTCCTTCTGTTGCGCGTAAACACCCCTTGCTCTGTCCGGTTCGTGCAATTCGCTTTTATCTCAATCGGACGCTGTTCATTAGGAAGGGTAGGAACAATTTTCTGTCTCTTATTTCTGGTCGACAGACGATCTCTCCTGAATCCATTTCTCGATGGATTTGTCTTGCTATTTGTGCAGCTTCGGCTCGTCTAGCGACTGGCGATTGTATTACCAATCATATTTCTGCCACGAGGTGCATGCATTGTCTACCTCTTGGGGCTTATACTAACTCCGTCATGTTGTTGGGTGTTATGCTGGCAGCCTACTGGAGAAATGCTACTTTCTCCACTTATCTGCGACAGTTGCAGGAGCAGGCAGAGGGCCTTTATACTATGGGCCCTCTTTCTTCTGCTCAGGCTGTTGTCTACCCCAACCATTCGACTTTTTACAAGGTCAGTTCCAGCTCTCTACTGTTACTGCGCTTTCTGTCTGTATGTCGCACATAACCATACGCCTCATCTCTCATTGTCTTTTACTAATGTTTGTGATGCTATGGTTTGATAGGCCTAGGGACCTCTTCCTCTGGCCACGGTTCCAGTGCAGTTGGGTTATGTGGGGGTTGGTTATGTGATTCCCTTCATCCCATTGTCTATTCAGCTTGTAGTAAACAATTGTAAGGTAGGTTGATAAGAAATTTAAATTTTATAGTAAATTTCCTTTCTTATTATACCTACTGCAATTGTTTACATGGAGGCCCTCCCGTCTTCTTATTCGGGTAAGAATTCTTCCTCCCCACTGATCACATAACTCCTATGTTGGCAAACTCAAAAGAATGATTCATTGATGACTGCCTTGCACACTGATTTCCGGAAGTCGTGGAATTGTACTAAGAGAAGAGCATCCCCTACTGGGTGTGCGCCAATGGCGCTCGACCCAGTTTTGGTGATTCCCTTCATCCCATTGTCTATTCAGCTTGTAGTAAACAATTGTAAGGTAGGTTGATAAGAAATTTAAATTTTATAGTAAATTTCCTTTCTTATTATACCTACTGCAATTGTTTACATGGAGGCCCTCCCGTCTTCTTATTCGGGTAAGAATCCTTCCTCCCCACTGATCACATAACTCCTATGTTGGCAAACTCAAAAGAATGATTCATTGATGACTGCCTTGCACACTGATTTCCGGAAGTCGTGGAATTGTACTAAGAGAAGAGCATCCCCTACTGGGTGTGCGCCAATGGCGCTCGACCCAGTTTTGGCTTATTTTTTCACGGTGCTTTTGCACCAGTTTTCTTTCCCAAATCTCCTGGGAAAGATCAAATAGAAAGTATATTTTCCGAGTTAGGGTCTTCTACTGTAGTGCAAGTCTGTAGTAAACAATTGCGGTAGGTATAATAAGAAAGGAAATTTACTAAAAAATTAAAATTTTTGGTCAAATTGTGTTAACAGCTGAGAACTATGGTTTGGCAATGGTTGGCGGGCATCTGGGCATCCTCACACTGTTTAGCACAATAACTTGAACAAATGTTCTCCAATTTGACAAATACCAGGTATTTGCCATACAGATCTTTTGCAATAATATCTCAAGCAAGTTTGAAAACTGGCCCGGCCTGATTTTTCATTACAGAGTTATGGGCCTTAATCTGATTCGCTCTCCCGCATTTCCTTCATGGGGGCACGATGACGCTGTGTACTAAGGCTTACTGCATGTCGATGGTGCGCATGTCTTCAACCTATCTATCCCTGCCTGCGCCGTGGTGCAGAGTTCAGTGTTACGATGTTGGAGAGCTGACGGCTGCTCGTCGTTATGAAGGTCAAATTGAAGGTTGTTCAAAGCAAGTCCCTCGGTTTATATTTGGGTTTCCTATGGAAACTCAGATTTTAACTTAGTACACTTTGGGGCAAGGCTTGAAATAAGTGATGGGACAAGGACAATGACTGACACCAAAGTTACTTTTGACCAACACACTTTGAAATCCGTAGGACATTTTGACCGACACTAAATTCTCAATTTTAGAATGAGTTTAAAAAAACCTGTAATTTGGTATAAACTTAAATTCCATTGTGAATTAACAAGACATTTCCTCAATTAGTAGTCACCATATGTCAATTTACAATGTGTAAAGCAATATGTTGAAAATGGCCTGCACCAAATTAAAATGACCTGCACCAACTACTTGGGACAGGTAACTTGGTGCAAGATGAGAAAATTTCTTTTAAAATCTTTTCAGATCCTCCGGTTATAATGCTTTCATATTTAGTACACAACATCTCTGGGAGGGGGGGGGGGTGGGGGGAGTACAGATTAAGTTTGTTCAAATCGAGTGCCTGGGTTAGTATTTAGACTCAACATTTTAACTTACATGTAGTGCAATATGAGGGAATTTTTTTAAAAATCTTCCTCAGATTCACCAGTCAGCATTCTTTCATATTTGGTATACAACATCTTTAGGTGGGTCAGATTCTAGCTTGTTCAAATCAGGTCCCTGGGTTAATATTTGGACATCCTATGGGAGCCTACATTTTAACTTGGTATAAAATTTGAGGAAATATTTCTTTGAAAATATTCTTCTTCAGATCCACCAGTCAGAATGCTTTCATATTTTGATATTTTGTGTACAACATCTCTGGGTGGGTGGGAGTGGGGGGGGGGGGGGGGGGATTTCAGGTTCAAGCTTGTTCAAATCGATGTCTTGAGTTAATATTTTAACTTAGTGCCATATGAGGGAATTTCTTTAAAAATCTTCATCTTTGACTTCACATCACAGAATCCTTTCATATTTGGTATACAAAATCTCAGGGTGGGGTGGTGGGGGTGGTGGTGTCGTGTCTCAGATTCATGTTTGTTCAAATCGGGTATCTGGGTTAATTCTTGGGCTCCCTATGGGAACTCAAATTTTAAGTTGGTGCAATATGAGGATATTTCTTTAAAAATCTTCTTCAGATTCACCTGTTAGAATGCTTTCATATTGGGTATACAACATCTCTAGGGAGGAGGATGGGGGGGGGGGGGGCAGATTCAAGTTTCTTCTAATCGAGTGCCTGGGTTAATATTTGGGCTCCCTATTTTAATTTAGTACAATATGAGGAAATTTCTTTGAAAATCTTCTTCAGTTTCATATTTGGTATACAACAACTCGAGGGAGGAGGGGGGTTGGCAGATTCAAGTTTGTTAAATTCAGGTCTTTTAGTTTAGTGCATGGAGGTTTTTTTTTCCAGGTTCGGTTTCAGTTTTAATTTTTTTAAGCCTTGTTTTCGGTTCGTTTTTTTGGTATTATTTCAAGGCCCTTCAATTAATTTAAATCACTATCGTCTTACTAGAAAAGATCATAGAAATGTCACCTGAGAGCAATTTAAAGCGTGCTACGTCCCACTGGCAGTACTGGGACATAGCACATTCTACCAGCACTCAGTTGACGAAGGGTTAATATGAATTTGGGGTAGATTGTATGTCATTTGATTATTTTCCTGTTGTATATGTTCTATTTGTTAAATGCTATACCTCGGTGGCGCATTTGAAGACCACGTTAGGCATTGCAGAAACGCTCAGATATCACTTCGATGGCGTCCAAATTTTTCAAGTGTGATTTTTTTTTTCCTGGGGCACAGTCCACAGATCCCAAACCAATGGGTGGGTGGGGGCACACTCTCCTACGCCCACACCCCTGTCTCAGGCCTTTGACCTTCGGAAGATGGCGTAAGCATGTCGACCTTGGACCCCCACATCTCCCCCCGCCCCCTCCCCGATAGAAATCCTGGCGCAGCCACTGCTATACATTATATACCTGCTTTGTTATTTTGTGTTCAGTTTTAATTTCGATAAAACTGTCAGTACTGGAACATAGCACACCACTTCACCAGCACTCAGTTGACGAAGGGTTACTATGAATTTGGGGTAGATTGTATGTCATTTGATTATTTTCCTGTTGTTGTATCTGTTCTATTTGGTAAATGCTATACATCAGTGGCAGCTCCATGGGGGAGGGTGGGGGGGGAGGGGTTAGCTGCAGTGTGCTGCAGTGCAGAGTTACAATGTTGAGGAGCTGGCAGCAGCTCATCGTTGCACGGTGGTTCTCTTCGGGTACTCTGGCTTCCTCCACTCGTAAAACTGTCACTGACTTGACCTTGGCTGTTAAAGAGTCGTTAAACCTTAATAAATAAGTAAATAAGTCACAATTTCTGGTTATAAAATAATTGGTAGCTGCCATATCACACATAATATTGGAATATACCATATACTCACTAAGGCGGTGCATGCACAGTGTTAGTCGTATAATAGAGATGATCTTATTTATAACCAGAAAGAAAAGAGTGACTAACCCTGTGCATTGCACAGAGTGAGATGGTACTCTCAGGTGCCAAATAATAGTGATGGCTGAATAACAGTGATGACTTGCATATTCATCAAAAATTAATAACAGTGATGGCGTTTTTGCTCTATATCTCATTACCAAATAACAGTGATGGTTGGAATTTTCCTCCAAAATTAATAACAGTGCCGACACTCTTATTTGGCACCTCAGAGTAAGCTAATGTATACTTTCTGACAATAGACATTGCACATGATTAGTAAATAGGCTGCCCTATCCCACACTACAAGGAAATATACACTGACTGAGCTGTAAAAATGCACAAGGTCAGTTGGCTATATGTTACAGAGGTGCTAATGGAAATACTTATGCTGGATTGTGAAAAATATTTTAATGTGAATTCTAAAAATGAACACATAATATATTTTCAATTAATAGCTTGTTTCCTGCAGATTACTAGACCTCTGACAGAGACAAATAATGAGTAAGTTTACATGAATTGCCCTTGGCAGTCATTTGTCAAATCTTCCAGTACAGTGGAATCCTGTTAATTGAATAGCCACTTTGCCAATGAAAATTATTCAATTAACAGGAGTATCAAATTCCAAGGAAAAAAAACCAAAAATATCCCGACCTACCGACCCTTTTTTTTTTCTGTTATGTAACCGGAACCAAACCATTCATTTTTGTTGGCCCTTTACAGAATTAGTATAAACATAAATGGGTAAAATAAATCCATAGTATGTAATAAAGTATACTGGTGCAGTCATTTCAGTATGCACTGGGCCGGGGTCATTGTTCGATTCCATTCTGTATGTACAGTTGAGTCGCCATGGACTGGTCGTAATCCACATGTGGGCAGTGATGTCCATGCATGTGTTTACCAGGTAATAAAGATTATGAGCAAAATTTTAATTAATGATGCATCTGGTTGTAATGTTAATATTTATATAAATAAAAACCTAAACCAAGACTTGACGCTTTTTCACAACCAACACCGAAACTGAGGCAAAATTTCACAACCAAGCATGTCTAAAAAAGCTGCCAAAAAGTCATATTTAAAAGATTGTGTGCTTAAAAAAAATTGAAGTTTCCATTTTTGGGGGTACCATAATTCAGACCTGGAAATCAGGATCTTACATTGTAACCCATTAGTGGGTTATGCTATATAACACGGCAGTAACCTACATCAGCCATGTTGTTTACACTGTAACAGAATATTTGCCCAAATAAATAACAACAGCGAATGTGTGATCTCACTTTGGCGAGATCACGAGTTAGTAGGTGCTATTTATTTTGGCAGAAACTCTGTTAAGTTGTAAAGAGCATGCCATTCTATTGATATGTGTTTACAATGTGCAATGTTTGAGTCAAATTAGCTCTGATTGAGTCAGGCCTGCTGTTTTTGAAATTTTGCATAACCCATTTATCGTTCACCTTGTCTGAGTTTTGGTAACCTATCATTTGTTCCCCTGTACTTCATTCAGGTGACCCAATAGGCAACCTAAATATATATGTTTTGCAACTATGCTGATGTACGAACGGTTGTATAATATCCAAGTTCTTGCTCCTATGGGCAATTTCCTGATGAATAGAGAGGAATCCTCAGGAACAATAATTAATGAGGCTGTGTTGCAGCAATTCATATACAAATTATTTGCAATTACAGCCTAATCTGGGCATGGGATAGCATGCTACAGAAGAATATGACACCCATAAGCACTATTTGTGCCATTTCCTGATTTTGTACTTATGTTACATCTTAAGATGATCAACCTTTTAAAATAATATACTATAAATAATGAATTCTGTGTTTGATTTTTTTTATTGACAATCTTCATTTTGGGGCATAAAGGTACGAAAGTAAAAAGAATCAGAGCAGGCATTTGAATTCGGGGTGGGCAGGAATGAAAATGTAGCATATTTTTTTTATGGCCTAAGCTGACGTGAGAGTACCAGATCATTCAACTTGGCGAAAATTTTGCGTGACCCGCCGACAATTTTGCACAACCTGTTTTTCGTTCTCGTATTTTTCATTTTAGGTAAACTCTACGCAACTCAAATAGCCATTCGTCTCAAATCGCCAGGTCTTTTGAGAGTCAAGTCTGGCAGGCAAAACATCCAGGTTAAGAATTTAATTTATGGTGCATTATTTTGTCGTAATTTGCAGTTCAGTTCAGTAATTTTACAATTGACGTAACCTCTGCGTAAACGATCGTTCGCAAGTTATTTCAAGGCCAGGTACTGTCAAATTTATACAAGCCTGCAGGAGGGTTAGAAAAGGTTAACTTTTTAACAACCTCCAATGATTTGTTTATCAGTGTGATTGAAACAATCAACACAACCAAGCAAGTGATTTACTTGACACCGATACATGTATCTAATGTTTTGTTTTTCAGACACTAAACCCGAAATGGAATGAAGAGTTTTTGTTTCGTGTGAGTATTAATAAATATGTTGGGCTTCATTTTCATTCAAGAACTTCAAGTATTGCTTTATTTGCTCTTTGAGTTTTTTTTTTCAACAGTTGTATACCACCCACCACAAAATTGGTGGCAGAGGGGGAGGGATGGTATTCTGGAATCAGATTGTCCATCCATATGTGCATTTTGTCTCAAGTTTTCTTTTGTCATTTTTGAGTCAAAAGTTTTTAAAACTTGGCACTGAAGTTACCCACCGTGGGAACCTGTGCACCTGAAATTTTGAGATAGCTGTACATGTTGCTGGTTGCTGATGATTTTTTATCCCCGCCAAAATGAAGTTTACTGGGGATATAGAAATGGATTCCATCCATTCATCTGTCCGTCCATCTGTCTGTCTTGCCATCCGTCTGTCAGCAACAACTTTGGACCTTCATATCTCAGTCAGTGGATGTTGGATTTAAATGATCTTTGGTATGCTGATAGACCACTAATGGGGGAAGGATATCCAGAAGTGACAGGTTTTGTCCGTTTTTTTTTCCTAGTGTTATGGGCCTTTTTCCACCTTTTTTCAGCTTAGAAAATTTCAATTTTCAGCTTAACGAGTCAAGAAAAACTATTGCGATCGCACATGCAGAAGTCTTTGAGCTCTCAGTTTGTTCACATTTTCTTTAGCACAGACTACACCCCGTAGTTATTGTCCGATCATCACAAAATTTCATATCCAGGTTTGAGGTCATGTCAAGATGAGAATGTCCCCTTTTGGTCACGTTCACTCAACCGTGATGGCTATGTGAGCCTGAAACCCCAAAACCTTTCGCACAGTCTACATGTTGTATTTATGAAGGGATTTCATTGTAACTTGGTAGGATGACTCTGTATCATGTCTAGATGAAAATGTCCCCTTTTGGTCGCGATCAGTCAACCATGATGGCAACACGAGCCCGAAAACCTTTAGCGCAGTCTACAGGTCATATTTATGAAGGGGTTTCATTGTAACTTGGTAGGATGACCCCAAATAATGTCTAGATGAGAATGTACCCTTTTGGTCGCGATCGATAAAATATGATGGGTACGCAGGGCCGAAAACCGTTAGCACAGTCTACAGGTCGTATTTATGAGGGATTTCATTGTAACTTGGTAAGATGACTCTGCATAATGTGTAGATGAGAACATCCTATTTTGGTCAGATTCAGCCAACTGTGATGTCACAGGGGCACGTTACCTAGATTCCTTTAGCACAATCTACAGCTTGCATTTATGAATGGATTTCATTGTAAATTGGCAGGATAACTCTGTATAATGTCCAGATGAGAACGTCCTATTTTGGTCGTGATCAGTCAACTGTGAGAGCTGCACAGGCACGTGACCTAGATTTGTTTAGCACAGTATACAGTTCATATTTATGAAGCGATTTCATTGCAGGTTGGAAGAATAACTTGGTATGATATCTAGATGAGACTGTCATATTTTGGTCACGATCGTCAGCCGTTACCACCGCCTGGTTACGTGACCTGGATTCTTTTCTCTATGTCTACAGGTTGTTTTAATGAAGGGATTTCATTGTAACTTGGTGAGATGACTTTATTTTATCTAGATGAGACGTGACCACTGGACCATCATGTGACCTACATTCCTTTTGGCAAAGTCTGCGAGTTATATTTATGAAGGGATTTCATTGTATCTTGGTAGGATGACTCGTTTTGGAATAATTTTTCTGTAACTTGGTAACCTTGGCTGACAGACATTAACAGAGGGCCACATTAACCCAGGCCTCAATTCTTTAGTACAGTCTACACCTCAAATTATTCTTATTGAAAACATAGAATGTAGGGAACAGAAATTAACATATTCGCAATTATCACAATTGTTGTCTTATTTCATAATCCTTTCATAAACATTGAACATTATCCTTTTCAACAAACACTACACACAGTCAAGTTAACCTACAGTGTCATCGACACTTTCATCATGGTTTCTGCTTGGCAGGGGATACCAGTGGCATTGCATCTTGTTGCCTTTTGGGTTTTTTCCAGTCAGATTTTTTTTTAAAAACTTGATACAGAGTTTAACCAGCATGCAAATAAGTGCACTTGTGATTTTGGTATTTGTTTGACTCATTTTTGAGGTGTTATTGCCATTTTTAGTTCACCTGACTGAAAGTCAGGATGAGCTGGTGAGCTTTTCTTATCACTCTTCGTCCGTCGTCTGTCGTCCATCGTCCTGCGTGAAGGTGGTGTTTGAGCCTCTTTCTCCTAAACCATTGGCCACATTTTAATTAAATTTCATGTAAGTAGTGGTTATATAGGGGCATTTTGATTTTTATGCTAATTAGGTCTTGTTCAAGAGAAGTTTGTGGGGCATTATTTGTCTTTGTTATGGGAGGGGGCAAAAATTTTGGCCACGCTTAAAATTTCTATTTTCAGAACCGTGAGGTCGATTTGAACCAAATTTGATATGAGATGATAATGGGTCATAAGTATAGTTGATTAATGCAAACAATTTTTTTCTCATTGCCCCGTGGGAACCTCAGGAGCTAAAAATAGGAAAAACCTTAAAACTGCCATATCTCCAAAACTACACGGCACAGAGAATTCTTATTTTGTATAAAGCTTACTTTTATCCAGTAGAATAGAATGGTTAAAAAAATCCCTATCGGTTTGATCACAAGGTACATTTTTCAGGACTTTGAAAAAGTGCTGAGTCAGCACTTTTTAACACTGTTGGCAATGGGAAAAACATTAAAAAATCTTCTCCAGATCCAGCAGGCAGAATCTTTTGATATTTGATATGCAACATTGTAGGATGGATCTGATTCAAGTTTGTTCAAATCGGCCCCCTGGGTTCATATTTGGGCTCAGTATAGGAGCCTGATTTCGAACTTAGTGCATTTCAGGCAAATTTCTTCAAAAATCTTCTTCTCCAGATCCAGCAGGCAGAATCTTTTGATATTTGGTATGCAACATTGTGGGGTCGATCTGATTCAAGTTTGTTCAAATCTGCTCCCTAGATTCATATTTGGGCTCACTATAGAAGCTCGAATTCGAACTTAGTGCATTTCAGGCAAATTTCTTCAAAAATCTTCTTCTCCAGATCCAGCAGGCAGAATCTTTTGATATTTGGTATGCAACATTGTGGGGTGGATCTGATTCAAGTTTGTTCAAATTGGCTCCCTGGATTCATATTTGGGCTCACTATAGAAGCCCGAATTCAAACTTATTGCCTTTGAGGCAAATTTCTTAAAAAATCTTCTTCTCAAGATCCAGCAGGCAAAATCTTTTGATATTGGGTATGCACCATGCTTAGGGGGGTGAGATTCAAGTTTGTTCAAGCCAAGTTCCTGGGTTCATATATGGGCTCCCTGTGGGAGGCCGAATTATAACTTAGTTCAATATGAGGAATATTCTTTAAAAATCTTTTTTTTTCTGATCCACTGGTCAGAATCTTTGGATATTTGGTATAAGCTTTTCTTAGGAGGAGCAGATGCAACTTGTTGAAATCAAATCTCTGGGTTGATATTTAGGCTACCATATCAGGTGAGCGCCCTCAGGCCCCTTGGGGCCTCTTGTATTTACTATAGAATATATGGGCTCCCTGTGGGAGCCCGAATTATAACTTAGTTCAATATGAGGAATATTCTTTAAAAATCAGGTTTTTTTTTAGATTCACTGGTCAGAATCTTTGGATATTTGGTATAAGCTTTTCTTAGGAGGAGCAGATGCAACTTGTTGAAATCAATTCTCTGGGTTGATATTTAGGCTACCATGTCAGGTGAGCACCCTCAGGCCCCTTGGGGCCTCTTGTATTTACTATAGAAACTCTTTGGGAAATCACATTTTCATCTGCTTCTCTGGAACTACTGAGCTGACGTGAACCAAACTTTGCAGGAATGGTCTATATGAGGCCCTCTACAAACGATCCTCTTTTTTGTTCCCGTTGGTTGGAAAGTATGGCCACCAGAGACATTCTTTGATCCTGATAGATGGATTGTGCAAAAATCTTCCCCTCTGAAACTACAAATTCAAATGTTTTGAAACTTCACATGATTGAGGACTGGGGCACCTACCAATGATCCTCATGTAATGTTGATGTAATGTTGCAAACATGGCCACAATTGTGGCTCATAGTTACCATGGAAACCCTATGGAAAATCAAATTTTTTATGTAGTTCTGCCAAGTGAGCGATTACAGGCTCTTTAGAGCCTCTAGTTGTATTTCTGCAACCTACATAATTTTATCAGTGCTTTGTGTCTGCTATTTTCCAGTCAATTGTTTTATTAAAATATGCTGCAGAAATTAGCCAGCATGGGTACACCTGCTATTTTATTATCACTAGTACTTAATGTGGCAGAGTTTTCTACCTTTTTGACTTCTACAAACTCCAGGAAGTAAAACTGTGTCTGTTTACTGTGGTAGTTAAGTTCTTCTTTACTGGTACATGGGATTTGCTAACCAGTACCTGAGGTGAGAGTTCTCTATAATGGGCTTTATAGCCATGAACAGTGGGCCCAAAACTTGACTCTACTTGTGTGGCAGACATTGACGATATAGCCATGGTTGCTGAAAGTGACTTTGAACTCCAGTTAAGAAACAACTTCATTTGGGTGTGTAATTTGCAGAGAAAAATAAGTTGCACCCACAAATTGCACACTGTAGTTATCATGTCCTTGGTATGAAGGCATTTAGTACTTTTTACATAAAATGACAATTGCAGATATTACAACAGTGAAGCATTGAACATGAGCTGATATGAACCTTCAAGTCCTTGTCAGCATTTCCTGTTATGCCACTGTCATTTGAAAAGAAATGCACAGCAAATCATCAAGCAGATGCTATTAATAAATTTTCTCAAACCACCCACACTTTCTGCAATTCTTGGGGCCATTATGTTGGTTTCTAGTCAAGAGCTAGTAGTGTGTTATAAACATTCTATTTGGATGAATGAGACTGTAATATTGGAAATTTCTGTTTGTTGGGTATTATTGATTTCAGGAAATAATCAATCATGAGCTATTGGAAATGTGAGATACTAATTAGTGAACGCACATCTGCATGGAGCCTTTTTTCTGTAAAAATAGATCTGTTCACTAACCTTTTTACTATTGAATGTGATTTCTTTAACCCTGTCACCAAAGAAGTGAATTTATTTCTGTTTTCTGTTGTACCTTTTGTAATATTAATATAAATTAATTATTATTCCTTTTCTGTGAGCTATTTTGAAATGATGATCAAGGTTAAATATGTTATTGATCTTGGTCATGAAATACTATTAGGCTTTTGTTGGTTGAAAGACTATTTTTCTCATGATGCTTCCGGATGAGAACCCTAGGAAGTGATGCAGTGCTCATGGGATTGGAAGCAAACTTTACATTTTCAAAGCTTGCAGGTGTGCTTAATGCTACCTAAATTTTTTCTTGAAGAGAAATTTTTAGCATTCTTGTAAATCATGCATAATTATGATTATGAGCAATGTTCTGGATCTGTGCTTAACCCTTTACCTAACACGAAAGGCAGACGAACACTTGCAAATAAAATTCTCAAATAATTAATTTTTTTCATTTTTGCATCAAAAACATAGCTTATGACCCCTCATTGGAACAAACTCATTGAGCTCGTTCCAATGAGGGGTCATAAGCCATGTTTTTGAGGCAAAAAATTTAAAAACTAATGAAAATTGGATGGTGATTTTTGTGAATAGTGCTCGCCGGTTTTGGCCGTTACGTTGGGTAAAGGGTTAACTCTTAACCCACTGAGTAATTTTAATATATTTTTCATCAAATCTAGTCATGGCTGCTGTGGAGCATCCATGGTTAGATTTGACGAAATATTCATGAACATTTGATACAAGAAATCATGTGGTTAAAAGGTCAACACAACTAACACAGTAAAAATTGGTTAAATTTCCTCAAATTCAACTTATTTTAATAGCTTGAGATTTCCTATCCTGGGTGGGAATATCCTCCAGCAGAATGCAAAGAGTTAAATCTGTAACCACCAAACAGAACAGATGACTTAATCATTTAACCCTTTACCCAACAAATTGGCCACATCTGCCCAAGTAACTTACAAACTGAGCAGTTGAAAAATAATTGTTTTTTTAAAAACTTTCAACAAAACCATATCATGTGACCCCTCATTGGAATGATCTCATTGTGCACATTGCAATGAGGGGTCACATGATATGGTTTTGTTGAAAATGAAATTTTTGAAAAAAATATAATGAAAAAAAATTAAATTAAAAGCAAAGTAATTATGTAATTGTAATTCATCAGTTAAATTCGATTTTGTTCTTTCTGAACCCATAATTTGATTGGCTGAGAGCTGATCGTCTCCGTGCTCTAATCTCAGGTAAATTCACTCTCACCATGCTCTAAATGCCGGATGTGGGTCAATTAGAACATGTCTGTATCCAGGGTTCCCGCGGGCCTTGAAAAGTCTTAAAAAGTATGGAATTTGAAAAAAAAAATTCAAGGCCTTCAAAATTCTTGAATTTGAAGCCTGTGCCTTGAAAAGTCTTGAAAACGGGACATTTCTAAATGTGTAACATACTTTGCACTAATAGTGTAAAGTATGTTACATACTTGTAGAGCGAATAGTCTTGAAAAGTCTTGAATTTTGTTTTTTCCATCATTGAAAAGTCTTGAATTTGCATTGAAGAGGGTATGGAAAAGTCTTGACTTTGCCCCCCTGAAAAGTGCAGGAACCATGCTGTACATGAGCAATGGTGCTAAACTGCTCCTGTCACTGATCGAACACACCTCAGAGTTGTTTTCTATGGCAAAGGTTGTTGGCGTCCATGCTTTGAAATTCATCTTGTAAATTCGATCATGGCAAATAGACCAAGATCGAAAATGACAATTTTTTGATTGTTGTTCTTCAAATAAAACTGGTTTGGAGAATTTTTTCACTTTAGCGGTGACAGGAATTACATTGGAGATGAATATCTTTTTGTTTCATTAGACGTTTGGTATTTCAGTATGGAAAAGCATTTGTTAACTCGTCCCTTTGGTGCGCGTTAACAAATGGTTTTCCATAGTCAAATTCCCAAATGTCCAACTCAAGGGACGTTTATCTCCTCAGTCAAAACAAACAATGATTGAAGAAACACTATCAGACAACCTTCACCTTCATCTTTCAGTAAACTCCAGTTGAATTCCATGATGTCATGTCCTAATGATCAACAGAAATGTCTTTCCCAAAACAGTAGCATTATTGTTGCAAAGGCACACATAGGTTAATCATCATCAGGCATTTTGTCTTCTGTATTACAGAACCTGTCTAAAAAGGACTGCCCCCTCCTCCTCCCCCCCCCCCCCTGCCCCAGATTATTATACCTCCCTTGAAGGGTCCTTTTTAGAGCTAAGGAGCCTGTGTGGATGTCATAGGCCCTATAATGCTTGATATCAAAGTTCATTCACTTTGCCTCTCTTGTTTAATTAAGTGCTCAATGAAAATGTGATGAATACAGTACATTTAATGCTAACCAATTATATCGATACATTAAGTTGAACATAATCAATAACATAATCTGAGGCGTTTCCTGTTAATCCTCTGACGTATTTGTGGTTTTTAATTTTGCAATTAAGATTCCTCCGCATACTGTGAAATTGCACATTAAAAGCACACCAAATTCAATCCATTTTCATTATTGTACATCCTGTTCCAATAATGTCTGTTGCATAGTTGACACCACACCAAATTCAATGTTTCTTTATTATAGTCATAAGCAAACTCATATTAGTGTTTCTGCATACAGAAACAATGTATGGTTAAAGGTAGAACAAACCTTTTTATTACACGCCTGTTCTATGAAATCTTCATCTTCAGCAACACTAGACCATCCAAAAAATGAAAATCTGTTCCGCACATATGTGCGGAACAGAATTCATTGACAGACTTTTTTTTTAAATAGAAGCAAAATTTCACTGGAATATTCTGCAAATCGTGCAACACAATTACAATTTGAATCAATAGGGATAGCTGAAAATCGTCCCCTGACTTCCAAAGTGTTCTATGTGCCCGTCGGCACATAGAACACATTCGAACTCAGGGGACGAAATAGTAACATGTGTTCCCCTCGCAAATTTGGTTGGCGATAAAATGTGTTATTTTTGTTGGTAGTTGTCAAATGAATTGCTGAGTGTCCTTCTACTAATTGCTTTTATTGACATGAAGGCATGTAATAAACACAGAATGACACACACATGTGAATGGGTTAATCGATATGACACTTGTACCATCGCAGAAGGATGAAACTCAAGGCCTGAGGCCTCTCATTTTATCCTTCTGCGCTGACACTCATGCCTTATTGATTAACCCAAACACATGCATGTCTCGTTCTGTGTATTTCTCCAACACTTTCGAAGGTTAATAAATATCGATCAGGGTCGGTGCAGTTTTTGATGAGGATCTTTCATACATAGTGCTGAACTGTACAGTACTGTGATCACAAAAGCGAAAAGATAATTCCGTCTGGATCTCAATCCTGTCATAATTATTAGTCTGCTGTAGATGTTCACCTTTCGGGAGCCTACTTAATTTGATATCTCTTAACTGAATAACCCTATTAACTGAATATAATTTCCCAACACAAAACCATTTACCATACCTCCAGTACAAATTTGAATATAGGTTACAGAGTAAACTCCTGTTAATTGAATAAAAAATCTTGCAACCTGTCAAGAAATTACCCTGACTCTCCCCAGTTTTTCTCTGTTTATAGACCTATTTGGCCTCAGTACATCCACTGCAGGCATTTAATCTATTATATCTTGTTTGACAGAGCTCAGTGAGATCTGTCAAACAAGATATAATAGAATAAATGCTAAGTTTATCTCTAGAATACAGGAAAGTGACACAATCCCTGTTAATTGAATACTTCTGTTAATTGAATAATTTTCATTGGCAAAGTGGCTGTTCTATTTTATTTTTAGGGCCCAACCCATAACTTTTTATTGAGGTTTCAGTTGTAAAACTGTTCAACATTTGCAGATTTGAGTTTTTAGCATAATTTTGTGCTTCATCATAAGGCCCCACAATGTAGATCTTCTGTTTCTCAGGCCATTTTGTGTAAAATTTCATGTGGATGGCGGTTTTTAGCTCACCAAAGGGAGCTTAACTTATCACTTGCCGTCTGTCGTCGTGAACATTTTTCAAATGACTTCTCCTCTGAAACCACTGGTCCGATTTTCACGAAACTTCATGTGGATGTTCCTTACTATATATGGCAATTCATGTTTGTTCAAATGAAATGGCCATGTCCCTTGGGGGCTCTGTATAGGGCATAACTCTGATAGCACCGTATGAATTATAGAAAAATTATTAAAAAATCTTCTTCTCCAGAACCAGGGGCAGAATCTTTTGATACTTGGTATGCAGCATCTTGGTATGGGTCTGATTCAAGTTTGTTCAGATCAAGTCCCTCAACCAATATTGGGGCTCACTATTGCCCCTATAGGGGCATGAATTTTTCCTTAGTGCAATTTAAGGAAAAATCTTCTTCTCCAGAACCAGTGGGCAGAATCTTTCGATATTTGGTATGCAGCAAATGCAGCAACTTGGTATGAGGTTGATGCAAGTTTGTTCAATTCGAGTTCCTCGATCAATATTGGGGCTACCTATGGGGGCATGGATTTTTACTTAGTGCAATTTAAGAAAAAATCTTCAAAAATTTTCTTCTCTAGAACCAGTGGTCAGAATCTTTTGATATTTGGTATGCAGCATCTTGGTATGGGTGTGATTCACGTTTGTTCAAATCGAGTCCCTCGATCAATATTGGGGCTCCCTATGGGCTGTGAATTTTCACTTAGTGCAATTTAAGAAAAAATTCTTTAAAAATCTTCTCCCGAACCAGTGGGCAAAATCTTTTGATAGTTGGTATGTAGCATCTTAGTAAGGTTCTGATTCAAGTTTGTTCAAATTGAGTCCCTTGATCAGTATTGGGCCTCACTATGGATGCGTGAATGTTTACTTTGTGCAATTCAAGGAAAATTCTTCAAAAATCATCTTCAGAACCATCATGCAGAATATTTTGATATTTTGATATTTGATCAGCAGCATTGTCCCATTCAGTCCTGTTGATGTTTTAGCTCCACAGAGAGTATAGATTTACTCTGTAGAACCTTAAGAATAGCTTTTGATAAAATTTGTGTCTTAACAGTATGGAACATTCGGTGAGCGTCTAAGGCCCCCTGGGGCCTCTTGTTTATTTTATTTTTAGCTCATCTTGACAAAGTCAAGCTGAGCTAATCTCATCGCTTCCCGTCCGTCGTCCGTCATCTGTCGTCCGTCATCCGGCGTCCGTCGTCCATCAACGCCATGTTTTGGTTTTCTCCTCCAAAGCCACTGGGCCAATTCAAGTGAAAGCTTGTGTGAGTGATGGTCCCAAAGGGGCATTTCATTTTTGTTCAACTCAGCATGCCCAGCCCCATAGGGAGGGAGTGGGGGAAAATGCTCCAAAATATTTTTAAAATCTTCTTCTCAAGAACCAGTGTGTACAATGACTTGATATTTGCTATGGAGCTTCCATATGAGGTGTAGAATCAAGTTTGTTCAAACGAAGTTCTTGAAGTAATATTTGGCTTTGTAATAGGAGGGGTAAGATTTTTGGCCCCGCCGAAAATTTCTATTTTCTGAACCGATGGTCCGGTATGAACCAAATTTGGTTTGTGGTAGTATTGGGTCATAAATACTTGACCCATGCGAAAAAAAAAATTCCCGCATCCCCATGGGAACCCTGGGAGCTAAAAATAGAAATATTTTCAAACGCCCATATTTCCCAAACCCCACGGAACAGAGAGCTTTTATTTGGTATGAAGTATCCTTATGACCAGTAGAATTGAATGGTAAAAAAAAAAGCCCAAATTTGATCTTTGTTCAATATGGAGGGTAATTTAAAAAAATCTTCTTCTTCAGATCCATCAGTCAGAATACTTTGATATTTGGTATGCAACATCTCTATGGGGGTCAGATTCAAGTTTGTTCAAATCAGATCCCTAGGTATATATTTGGGCTCACTATGGTAGCCCAAATTTTTACTTAGTGCAATATGAGAAAATTTCTTTAAAAATCTTCTTCTTCAGATCCACCAGTTGGAATGCTTTTATATTTGGTATACAACATCTCTAGGGGGGTCAGATTCCAGGTTGTTCAATTCGAGTGCCTAGGTAAATATTTGGGCTCCATATGGGAACATGAAATTTAACTTAGTACAATATGAGGGAATTTCTTCAAAAATCTTCTTCAGATTCACTTGTCAGAATGCTTTCACATTTGGTATACAACATCTCTAGGGGAGTCAGATTCAAGTTTGTTCAAATCGGATCCATAGGTCAATATTTGGGCTCGCTATGGTAGCCCAAATTTGAACTTAGTGCAATTCGAAGAAATTTCTTTACAATTTCTCTTCTTCAGATCCAACGGTCAGAATGCTTTCATATTCGGTACACAACATCTCTAGGGAAATCAGATTTAACTGTGTTCAAATCAAGAGCCTGGGTTAATATTTGGGCTCTCTATGGGAGCCGGAATTGGCCATTTTGCTGAAGAATTAAAAATTTTGTATTCAGTACCCTCTAGAGGTACTAAGATTAATCCACATAGGTTGTATCAAGGGGCTTCATAGGAGAGCTCTACATTTTACTTATGGTCAACTGAAGAAAAGGCATGATGCCTAGATTATTTTTGTCACTCTTGAGGGACTCAAGGATTGACAGTGTAGCCTATGGAGATGGCTTGCTTAATGTAGACTCATTCTTGGACTCTGTTTAAATTGTGTTCTGTACAAGATGAGCGCTTCTGGCCCTGTGGGGCCTCTTGTTTATACTCCCGTCATTTTTTGACAGACGTATTATGTTATGGCATTGTCCGTCTCTCTGTCTCTGTCTGTCTGTCCATAAACAATATTTGTGTCGCCTACTCCTCCAAAGGTTTACATGCTATATTGTTCAAACTTTACAAACATGTTGATCAGTAATTGCTGTTGTGCATGTGACAAGAGTGGGTAACTCCATTTTGTATTTCCAGAGTTATGCCCCTTTTAGTACTTAAAACATTACAGTATTGTGTCTCCTTCAACATTTTACATGCTATATTGTTCAAACTTTGCACACAAGTTGATCACCAATTGTCGTTGTGCATGTGACAAGAGAAGGTAACTCTGTTTTGTATTTCCAGAGTTATGTCCCACCTTTTAGTACTTAAAACATTACAGTATTGTCGTCTACTCCTTCAATATTTTACATGTTATATTGTTCAAACTTTGCACACATGTTCATCACCAGTTGTCGTTGTGCATGTGTCAAGAGCAGGTAACTCTGTTTTGTATTTTCAGAGTTATGCCCCTTTTTAGTACTTGAAACATCACAGTATTCTGTCGTCTACTCCTTCAACATTTTACATGCTATATTGTTCAGACTTTGCACATATGGTGATCACCATTTGCCGTTGTGCATGTGACAAGAGCAGGTAACTCCATTTTGTATTTCCAGAGTTATCCCCCCCCCCTTTTTAGTACTTCAAACATTACACTATTGTGTCGCCTACTCCTTTAACATTTTACTTGCTTTATTGTTCAAACTTTGCCCCCATGTTGATCATCAATTGTCGTTGTGCATGTGACAGGAGCAGATAACTCCATTTTATTTTTAAACCACGAAAATCCTCGCTGTTTATAGCTGTTATGATCCTCAAAATGCCCTTTTCCTTGGCGCAACCTATCGTCAATCGTTATCAATGAAGTTAACCTGTCAATGAATGGATGCTATCATTGTAAATGGCGAGGAGAATCTTCTACACTTAAAAATTGTTTGCATTTCCATTCTGCTTACTAAAATTTCACAAAAACAATATGAAATGTGTGCTTACAAGCATACAATTTGAAACCCTTTACCCCAGACAGTACAGGGGAATGGGCAATGATTGGAGGGTTGGGGGGGGGGGGGGGGGAGGGGCAGACATAGTCGAGTTGACAAAAATTTCAAACTTCACACCTGAGAAACTTGTGCATGTTCCAATTTTGACGGGTGTATGTTGCCTCGGTAGGCGGTGCTCTTGTTATTTTGTAATTATTTCTTTGCCATCAAAAGTTGATGTTCTTGGTACTTTGTTTTATGTTTTAGGTTTCATAATCTACAGCATGGGTGGTGGTATATTTCGTCCCTTGAGTGCAAGAAGGCTTTAATCAATTTTATTAACTTGTGTAAAATATCAGACATAAATCATTTAATTTATATGTTTTTAAGTTTGCATTAGTTATAAAAAGAGAGCATGCGGGAGCCAAAATGACCATGCTGGAGGACCTGAGAAACAGATTTTTAACTTTTTTAGGCCTAATGTAATTTTGTTTTCATATGCTTTCCATGCAAATATTTAGCATTTTTTTTGTGCATAGGGTGCATACAGCCTTCATTGAAACAAATTTGTTTATCTAAATTCACCAACCAACCTACCCTATTTTGTATGCCATGTGACAGGAAGCACACTTATTATTTTTAGCTTACCTGACTAAAAGTCAGGGTGAGCTATTGCCACCCCTTGACATCCTTCCTTTGTTAACTTTACATGTCAGTCTTCTTCGGTACCACTGAACCAAAGATGGCATGGGGGACGGGGGAGGGGGGGGGGGGATGTGTCTGAAAAGTCCAAAATTCTTCAAAAATGTCATAAACCACCAGTCACAGTGCTTTGAAATTTGGCATGCAGCTTCCTCGTATGCTCAAGATTTTTTCAAATCGAGTCCATGGTTGTTCTTATTTGGAGCCCCAATGGGAGCCCGTATTTTAACTTGGTGAAATGTGAAAAATATTTCTTAAAATATATTCCTTAAAAATATTCTTCAGATCCACCGTCAGAATCTATTTCAGGTTTCCCGCGGGGCTGGAAAAGCCTGGAATTTAAAAAATGAAATTCAAGGCCTTGAAAAACCTTGATTTGGCTCCCTGGTCCTGGAAAAGCCTTGAAAAATGAAGCATTGCGTGCAGAGTTGAGATCAATGAAATACGTCCGAGACGGTTTGAGTGGTTCAACTACGATAAGCCTGGAAAAACCTTGAATTTAACTTTCTATTACCCTTGAAACTTCTTGAATTTGGGGTGTATATGGCCTGGAAAAGCCTGGAATTTCATGTCAGGTCAGGTGCAGGAACCCTGTATTTGGTATACAGCATCCTTAGCATGGTCAGATTGAAGGTATTCAAGTCCATGGGTTCATAGTTGGGGGCCCGAATTTTAATATAGAGCCATGTGAGGAATATTATTTAAAATGATCTTCTGATCCATCTCTCAGAACCTTCTGATAGTTGTTTTACAGCTTCATTATAGGCGGCCTATTCTTGTTTATTCAACTCAAGTCCCTGGGTTCATATTTTGTGCTCCTTATGAAGAAAATGCTTTAAAAATAATCTTCTTTGATCCATCTTAATTCTTGTGTACCTCATGCGTGTGAGGGCAGATACAAATTCAAATTAAGTCCATGTGTTGATATTTTTCGACTTCCTGTGGAGCCCAAATTTTAACTTAGTTCAATATGTAGAATTTTCCTCAAAGATCTTCTTCAGATCCAGCAGACACAATCTTTTGATATCTGACAAGAAAACAAATTTTATTTCAATCAAATGGTCTATTTTCCTTAATGATTACATCTGTTTGTGTGTGTGTGTGTGTAAAGACACACAGCCAGAAAGCCCTAATTTGTCAGAAAAAAACCCAAAGTCAGTCATGTCCTTGTTGACTGCCATTTCACTCATTTCCTCACAAAACTGATAGCTTCCAGGAACACTTAATATTTTGCTGAATCGGGGGCACAGTGGCTCAGTAGGTAGAGGTGCAGGCTGCAAGCCGAGAGGTCCTCGGTTCAAATCCCACCTGCGGCAACTGCATTGTATCCTTGAGCAAGACACTTCACCCCCATTGCCCACATGGGGGCACGGTGGCGTTGTGTACTAAGATGTACTGCACGTCGATGGTGCACCTGTCTTCAACCAATGCTAACCCTGCTTGAGTTGGTATGTTGGGGAGCTGATAGTTGCTTGCCGTTGCTCGATGGTTCTCTGGGTACTCCGGCTTCTTCCACCCGTAAAACTGTCATGGTCATGATTAGCCATTGTGCATAAATATGTGACCTTAAACACCAATAAATAAATAATTTTACTGAATCTCAACCCCAAATTTTAACCACCCTATTTAGTTTCTCCCTTTTGTAATTTTTCAACGTAATCTGAAGCCTAATATATGATGTGTTTTGGAAATTGGGGAGTGGGGTTGAAAAACCCATAATTTTTCTGAGCCTTTTTGGTGACAGTAATTGCACATGTACAAGATGACACTTCCGTTTTGCCTCTGTTCTTCTGATCCCTTGACATTAAGACCTGTATTCCTTGTATACAACTTGTATACAATTTGATCTGGATGAGCACTTCTGGTTTCACTTTAGCCTCTTGTTTGTTTTTAGCTCACCTGAGCGAAGCTCAAGGGGAGCTTTACTAATCACTTTCCATCTGTCGTCTGTCGTCCGTCCGGTGTCCATCCAACGTTAACTTTACATTATCAACTTCTCACAAACTACTCAACCAAATTGAACCAAATCTGATGTGCATGGTCCCTATCACATGTCAATTCAAATTTGTTCAAATCAAGTTGACCCGCCCCTTGGTATGGCCACGCCCCAAAAATGAGCCTAAATCTTAAAAAAATCTTCTTCTCATGAACCAGCAGTAGCAAAGACTTGATATTAAGTGTGCAGCTTCCTTTTGGGGTGTAGACTCAGATTTGTTCAAGAGAAGTTCTAGGGGCTATATTTGCCATCGTTATGGGAGGGGCAAGAATTTTTGCCCCGCCCAAAATTTCGATTTTCCAAACCGAGAGGCAGATTTGAACCAAATTTGATCGAGGGCTGATTGGGTTATAAGTACTTAATTTATGCAAAAAATGTTTTTCCCGTCGCTCCATGGGAACCACAGGAGCTGAAAATAGAAAAAAATTAAAACACCCATATCTCCAAAACTACACGGCACTAAGAATTCTTATTTGGTGTGAATCTTCCTTAGGACCAACAGCATGAAATGGTTACAAAAAATTGCTATCGGTTTTATCATGGGGTACTTTTTTGGGACTTTGAAAAAGTGCTGAGTCAGCGTTTTTTAACTCTTGTGGGTAATGGGAAAAACATTTAAGACTACTTTTCTCCCAAACCACTGCTCCAAAAGCTTTCACATATAACACCTTTTTAAGATTGTTTCACGTGTTTATTGAAATCAATTCCCTGGGTCCATATTTAGGCTCTCTATGGGAGCCCAAGAGTTTAAATTGGTGCAGTATGAGGAATATTCTTAAAAAATCTTCTTCTTTAGATCTACCAATAAGAATCTTTTGATATTTGATATGCAGCCTGCCTAGGGGGGTGAGATTCAAGTTGGTTCAAGCCAAGTCCCTGGGTTCATATTTAGGCTGAAAATTTGGGGTCCTGGTCCGGAATTGAAAATTTTGGACCAAAATCTGAAAATGAGTATTTTTATACTGTACCAATGACCCAGACTTAGCTGGTGCTAACTCCAACAAAACCAGGGCCAAACACAAATTTTGCCCCCCAATCCCCAAAATTTGCATCCAAAACAAAAAGAAATCATGTCCTAAAGGACCTCCATACTACGCCTCTACTGCGCATGCGCAGTGACGCAGTCGTCCCGAAATTGGCGCCAATTATCATTCTCTGTTTGGCCCTTCATCAGTCAACATCTCACTGATCTTTCTGCTTGTAAATCTCAGTTTAAAGGATGCCAGACACGTAATTTTTGGAGAAAATGTGATTCTAAGGAGGATAGAAGGAGGAGAGGAAAAAGAAGTGGCAAAAAATAATCAGGGCTGTACTTAAAATTTTTTGATGAAATTATGTTAAGTTGCCTATTTTCGAGGCATAGGCCTCTTGTTGTCATTCTTGCTAATTGTTGCACTGCTTATTCAGTGTTTCCTCTCCCCTAGCCTTTTAAAGTCCCCCCTGGCAATTCTCCCATGCTTTTGGCATATTTTTGAGAAATTTCATTTCTAAAATTTCCTGGGAGAGTTGCTTGGTTACAGAATGTTTTCTGTTATTTTCCCCATAGTTACGTTTTCACCCATGGGTGTATAACGTTTGTGTTCTGCATCTTCCATCTGATGTTCTACAGATTCTCCCCTGGGAGTCTCTGTTTTGCATCAGATAGAGTGTAATTGATGACTGATTCCGGGCCAGTTTTTTCAGTGCCTGGAGTCATGTTTTCTAGTGTGTTTACACTGTTTGTTTTCATTGGCAACAGCCTTTTTTGAGGGGGGCTGTTTGCCTTTGTGGTAGTTTATCTCATTATAAGATACATTTATATTATCCGAAAGTGTCTCATTAATTATTTTATATAAATTTAAAATTTTTGACCACACTTTGCCATCGGATCCATCGGGGCTCAACGTTACTTTTCAGCAACTTGGGCTTCTCTGAAAAAATATTTTTTCAAAATTATTTTGTTTTGCAATTGTTTTTTCATTTATTAATGGATCATGTTATTATGTATCTTTGTGTCAGGGGTTTTTGCGAGTAACTAGGACTTATTGTTGTTCTTTCACAATGAAGGGACGTTGTTCAAATTGTAATAGGAAGAAATCTTCCTCTGACTTTCATGATCATTGTATTAATTGTAGTCAGTGTTCTCGCATTAATCCCTGTCCTATATGTGAACATTGGGATGAGAAACATTGGAAACGTGTGTCACGATATGTTGTTTCTGGAGAAAGAGCGATGCCGGCTCTTTCTCCACAAGGTCACTCTACTCTCTCAGTTTCTATTTCAGAGGAACCAGAACAGGGTGATGTTTCCATGTTATCTTCTTCAAGTGTGCGTCCGTCGTCACAAATGAATTCAGAGCTAGCGGCAAAAGTGCTCATGGAGATTAGACAAATGTCGTCCGCTAGCTCGCCCGGTGTAGCGTCCATTCACCGAATGGTTCGGCAGCCGGGTTCGTCCGATGCGGTCCAAGAGGAAATTTTGGGTGATGCGAGCACTATAAACATAATAGATGCACACCCAGTGACGGCGGATAGGAAGCCTTTTAGTCCGGTTCCTAGCTCGTCCAGGTCCAGCCGGGCCGCGAGCGAGAGAGGTCCCTCTCTCGTACAACAACATCTGGGACCAGATGTTGTGGTACAAAATGTGTCTTTAGCGGAGCATACGTCCGTCGCTCGGGACGCTCCGTTGTATAAGCAGTCCGCAGAGACTGTTAAGGCTTCCTCTTCTCGTCAGCGCACACGACCGCACCTTGGCTGCGTGACCGCCGATATTTTACCAGCTTCGCCGATGAAGGATTCTTCGGCGACCAGGTCACACCATCCGGCAGCCAGGGATTCGAGACCGATGGACTCCGGACGTTCGCATAGGAAAAGTATGCGGGAGCCATCTGATGCGGAGCTGCCCTCGGCGAAGCAGCGAAAGACTGCGCCTCCGCAGGTCTCGACGTCGGACATTCTTGTGCAGATAGCACAGCTTATCGCAGCATCCCAGCAGCCGACAGAAACGGTGTCGGATCGAGAATTATCCGACGGCGCTGGGTCGGTACGCTCCGCCGAAGCATCGGGGGCGGACGACCGGGAACATCGTGAGGTCCGACCGGATGGTGAAAGGGATACGGATGACTTGGAGCTATCCCTTTCGGAACAACATAAAGCTGCCGTGGACTTCATCCGGCACTTTCTCCCTCAAGTTGTTCCGTCGGGCCAGACTGCTGCGCTTCCGGACAAGAGAATTATAGCGTCATTGGACTCTGAATATTTTGAGCGGTTCAGGGACATCGCTCCCGAGTTTCCGTCGCAGTCCAATAATGTTGCAAGAACATTTGAATTATTGAACGACGCTATATTTAAACTTGCTTCCAGGACGGGGAAAGCAGGTTTCTTGTCCGCTAATACTCTCAACCTGCCTTTCATTAATGCAAGGAATAAATTCGATACGGCAGGACAGGGTATACCGAGAGTTCCTCTGCGTATGGACGACGAGGCGGAAGACTTAGAGCTATCATTACCATCGTCAGCTTCTATTCCAACCGCGGTGTTGGAAACAGCTATTACGTCTAACAGAGCCAATTTAGATGCCTTATCTTACGCAGATAACCTTACTAAGGCGTTATCACTGCGCCTTCAAGGGGAAGAGTTTCAGGATATACAATCCTCTTTAAGACTTCTTTCAAGGGCAGTAGCTTATTCCACGTGTAACTCCGCCCTTTCAGTGGCAAATCTGGAGTTGGTTAGACGTGACGCAGCCCTAGCTACATCCACACTAGTGGATTCTAAGGTGAAGAACTCTCTTAGAGTCGCTTCGGTCTCAGGAGAACTTCTCTTTGACGGCAAGCTTTCCGCTATTTATGATAAAATTAAAAAGAAAGCTAATGATTCTCTGTTGTTCAGATCGGCTCCTAAAAAGTCGGATACAGCAGACACGAATAAGACAGGCACTTCTGGGTCTAATGCGCCCAAGAGAGGTTCCTATAGAGGTTCCGGTGCGTTCTCTTGGTCTTATTCGAGAGACCGTCAGGATAGCGACTCTCGTTCGGGACGTCCTTCAGGCCGGGACAATCGGTCGGACGCCCCGAGGTCGACGAGGCGAGGTGCGGGTCGTGGAAGACGTGGTTTCTCCTACCGCAGGCCTCGCAGGTCCAGGAGGTGATGGCTTAAACCTCTATCGCGTTCCAGTTGGCGGAAGGTTGTCGAGTTTTTCACAAGAGTGGGCGTCGATTACGGACGACCCTTGGGTGAGAGGAGTGACTTCGGAAGGTCTAAAGATATCCTTCAAACGAAAGCCTCCATTAACTCGAAGTCCAAAGTGGACTCATCTTCCGTCAAATCCACAGAAAAGAGACGCTCTGTTATCAGAGGTGCAGTCTCTTTTAATGAAGAACGCGGTAGAGGTCGTAGAAAACCAGGAATCTCTGGGATTCTACAGCCATCTGTTTCTGGTTCCGAAACCAGACGGCTCGTTCCGTCCAGTCATAGATTTGAGCTGGATAAACAAGCTGATCGTCGCTCCGAAGTTTTATATGGAGACGATTCGATCGGTCAGAGCGAGTATTCGGGTGAACGATTATGCAACGAGCATAGATCTCAAAGATGCGTACTTTCACGTCATGGTACATCCGACATTCCGAAAGTATCTACGCTTCGCAGTCCTAGGAGTGGTGTATCAATTCCGGGCGATGTGCTTCGGATTGAATCTAGCACCCTGGGCTTTCGCTCGGGTAATGAACTCGGTAATGATCTACTTCCGAGCTCATTCGTCTGCGGTAACGTCGGCCTACCTGGACGACATTCTTCAGAGGTACGGCAACGAGTTAACGCTTCAGAACGATGTTCAGAATCTTCTTCTATTGCTCCGACGTCTCGGTTTTATAGTAAACGAGGAGAAGTCGGATCTGGTGCCGTCCAAGTCATTCACTCATCTGGGAATGAGCTTCGAGACGCACAACAATCTCGTTCGTCTGCCGTTAACCAGAGCGAAATTAGTCAGTTGTTACGCTCGCTATTGTCTGCACGCAGACAAAGTCACGGCGAGAGAATTTATGAGACTGATAGGTCTGTGCGGAGCCGCCGCGGATCTCATTCCGATGGGGCGGCTACGCACACGTCCTCTTCAAATTTTCCTGACTCAGAATTGGAGTGTGAAAATTCATTCGCTCGATGTAGACGTTCTCTTGTCAGATCAAGTGAAACAAGAGATTCAGACTTGGGCAAACATTCAGTGGTTAACTCAAGGAGTTCCGCTGCAGTTGCCGGATCCGAGTTTTACCGTTATGACGGATGCCAGTCAAACAGGTTGGGGTGCATCATTAATCCCAACGGATTCGAGATGCCAGGGTCTTTGGGATCCGCAATTCCTGTGCAAGCACATAAACATCAAGGAAATGATGTCAATTTGGCTTGCGTTACGTCACTGGATGGACATTATTCACGATGCTCATGTCCAAATCCTATCCGACAATACGACAGTTGTGGCGTATATACGGAATCAGGGAGGCACTCATTCAGTTCCGTTGTTCAATCTAACGGAAAGAATCCTTCTGTTTGCGTTAGAACATCACGTTCTTCTTTCGGTCCGTCACATACCGGGTCGTCTGAATGTGCTAGCAGACTCCCTTTCACGAAAGGGTCGCTTGTTGCCGTCGGAGTGGACTCTCAACAAACAAGTATTCAATCAGATTTGCTACCAATGGGAACGGCCAATGATAGACTTATTTGCGACACATCTCAACAATCAGTTGCAGACGTATGTGTCTCCGTGTCCGGATCCAAGAGCATTTGCAGTAGACGCTCTGTCGATCCCTTGGGACGGAATGATAGGATATGCGTATCCTCCAGCGCCGTTAATTCAACAAGTATTGCTAAAGATAAAACAATCTCAATGCAAGATTCTGTTGGTAGCATCTCTGTCGCCACAGAGACCGTGGATAAATCTACTCAGGTGTCTGTTGTGGGACCTACCGCGGAAGCTTCCTCCACGAGAGGATCTTCTTTCGCAGGGGAAATCGCGCCAACTCCATCACAACCCGCAAGGTCTCAACCTTCACGTTTTTCCGTTGTGCGGTCCTTCTTGCATGGCAAGCACTTTACAGGACGAGCAGTGGACGCGATTTCTAACTGTAGGAGGACCTCCTCTTCGCTAAACTATGCGGCTAAGTGGAAGGTTTTTCGTCGTTGGTGTAGGGATCATTCTGTAGATATATTTGATCCCTCTATACCAGACATTGCAAACTTTCTAGTATACTTGTTTGACGAAATCAAACTGCAGCCTGTTACTATAAAGGGTTATAGATCTATGTTATCTGATACCTATGCACATCATGATAGTTTACAAATTGGATCTAATGTCTCTTTATCGAAGTTGGTTAGAAACTTTTCGATAAATAGACCCAGAACTCTTAGATTAATTCCTAAGTGGAATTTAGCTTGGGTTCTCCTTAAATTGAAGGAAAAGCCATTTGAACCTCTTGGGACAGTAGATTTCAAATTCTTATCTTATAAGACAGCTTTTCTCTTAGCTTTCTCTTCTGCCAGAAGAGTCAGTGAGCTTCATGCACTATCGGTGGATGATTCTCATTATCGTAGTGTTGGGAACACTATCACCTTCACTACTAATGTGGGTTTTTTAGCTAAGAATCAGGCTCCTAATAAATATCCGGAACCTATTGTTATTAAGGCTCTTCCGTCTTCAGACGGGCATAGGCCTTTACTCTGTCCTGTTAGAGCACTACGTATCTATAAACAGAGATCTCAGTTTATCAGAAAGGGACGGAAACGTTTCTTTCTGTCTTTGATGCCTAATAGAAAGGACATTTCAGTCCATTCTATTGCTAGATGGATTCAGTTAACTATCCGTACTGCTTATGAAGATTTATCTTCTTCTCAGCAGTCTGTGCTTAAGATTTCTGCTCATGAAGTAAGAGCTCTTTCTTCTTCCTGGGCTTATGCTAATAGTGTTGCTATTACAGATTTAATGAAGGCTGCTTATTGGTCTCAGCCATCCACATTTACGAATTTTTATCTCAGAAATATTGAGTCCATTTCTGGAGACCTGCATTGTTTAGGTCCGTTATCTGTTGCTCAGAATGTCGTCCACTAAACAGTTGCAACTATAGTTATGCAGGTTTTCTGTTCCGGCAGTGACTCCGTCCGTCTGCCCTCTTCGCTCTGGGCTATTTGACCCAGGGCAAGGGGAAGGGGGGGGGGGGGGCGGGTGTTCCCTTAGGTCACCTGCTTTATAGTGAAAAGCAAGGGAATGCCTCCTCCAAGTCAGTATTTCTGAGTCGCTTCCGGGATGGTTTTAAAGTGTAATATTAATGTTTAAATTCATTCATGTCTTATTTTTAAAGTGTAGCTCGGTGTGAAGCATTTGTATATGTCAAGTGTCAAACGGCTTTAATATACAATACTCGGACACTTTTAAATGATTATAAAGAGTCTCAATTCTCTGGACTACTTTATTTATTGGCTTGCTTTAAAAATAATTAGTATAAGGGTTATAATGGATGTTAATAGAGAACATGAATGTTATTGTGCTCAATTATTAAGGGTAGTGTATCTTTCTAATTTAATATTAAATAAGAAAGATACATGTAAAGCCTAATACTCCTTTTCTCCTTAAGGGGTTACCTCTTTACTATATAGTTGAGCTTATTGGATTTTCCTCTATGTCCTAGGCCCTCCAGCCTGTTTACTATTCAGCTAAGTCTGGGTCATTGGTACAGTATAAAAATGTTAAAAAATTTATAGTAATTTATATATTTTTTATACTTACCAATGACCCAGACGGGGATGGCCCTCCCTGGAGTTGGGAACTCTTGCCTCCCCGCTGAGTACATAGCGCTGATCAGGCACTGCCAGTAAGAATGATAATTGGCGCCAATTTCGGGACGACTGCGTCACTGCGCATGCGCAGTAGAGGCGTAGTATGGAGGTCCTTTAGGACATGATTTCTTTTTGTTTTGGATGCAAATTTTGGGGATTGGGGGGCAAAATTTGTGTTTGGCCCTGGTTTTGTTGGAGTTAGCACCAGCTAAGCCTGGGTCATTGGTAAGTATAAAAAATATATAAATTACTATAAATTTTTTAACTTTTTGTTAGCTCACCTGAGCGAAGCTCAAGGGGAGCTTTACTAATCACTTTCTGTCCGTCGTCCGTCGTCCGTCGTCGTCCGTCCGGCGTTAACTTTACATTATCGACTTCTCCTCCTAAACCACTAGCCCAATTTTATTCAAATGTTGGCTAAATGTTTATTACCTAATGCCAATTCAGATTTGTTCAAATGAAGTTGCCCCTCCTCCTGGGTGGTGCCACGCCCCCAAGGGGCACCAAAATCTTTGTAAATCTTCTTCTCATGAACCAGCAGTAGCAGAGACTTGATATTTGGTGTGCAGCTTCCTTTTGAGGTGTAGACTCAGATTTGTTCAAGAGAAGTTTGTGGAGCTATACTTGGCGTTGTTATGAGAGGGGCAAAATTTTTTGCCCCGCCCAAAATTTCTATTTTCCAAACCGAGAGGCTGATTTGAACCAAATTTTATGTGAGGGCTTATTGGGTCATGAGTACTTGATTTATGCAAAAAAAAATTTTCCCGCAGCCCCGTGGGAACCGCAGGAGCTAAAAATAGAAAAAATTTAAAACGCCCATATCTCCAAAACTGCACGGCACTGAGAATTTTTATTTGGTGTGCAGCTTCCTTAGGACCAACAGAAAGGATTGGTAAAAAAAAATTGCCATCGGTTTTATCATAGGGTACAGTTTCGGGACTTTGAAAAAGTGCTGAGTCAGCACTTTTTAACACTGTAGGCAATGGGAAAAACATTAAAAAATCTTCTTCTCCAGATCCAGCAGGCAGAATCTTTTGATATTTGGTATGCAACATTGTAGGGTGGATCTGATTCAAGTTTGTTCAAATCGGCCTCCTGGGTTCATATTTGGGCTCAGTATAGGAGCCTGATTTCGAACTTAGTGCATTTCAGGCAAATTTCTTAAAAAATCTTCTTCTCCAGATCCAGCAGGCAGAATCTTTTGATATTTGGTATGCAACATTGTGGGGTGGATCTGATTCAAGTTTGTTCAAATCGGCCCCCTGGGCTTATATTTGGGCTCAGTATAGGAGCCCAAATTTGAACTTACTGCATTTCAGGCAAATTTCTTTGAAAATCTTCTTCTCCAGATCCAGCAGGCAGAATCTTTTGATATTTGGTATGCAACATTGTAGGGTGGATCTGATTCAAGTTTGTTCAAATCGGCTCCCTAGATTCATATTTGGGCTCACTATAGGAGCTCGAATTCGAATTTAGTGCATTTCAGGCAAATTTCTTCAAAAATCTTCTTCTCCAGATCCAGCAGGCAGAATCTTTTGATATTTGGTATGCAACGTTGCGGGGTAGATCTGATTCAAGTTTGTTCAAATCGGCCCCCTGGATACATATTTGGGCTTACTATAGAAGCCCAAATTCGAACTTAGTGCATTTCAGGCAAATTTCTTAAAAAATCTTCTTCTCCAGATCCAGCAGGCAGAATCTTTTCATATTTGGTAAGCAACATTGTGGGGTGGATCTGATTCAAGATTGTTCAAATCGGCCCCCTGGGTTAATATTTGGGCTCAGTATAGGAGCCCGATTTCGAACTTAGTGCATTTCAGGCAAATTTCTTAAAAAATCTTCTTCTCCAGATCCAGCAGGCAGAATCTTTTGATATTTGGTATGCAACATTGTAGGGTGGATCTGATTCAAGTTTGTTCAAATCGGCCCCCTGGGTTCATATTTGGGCTCAGTATAGGAGCCCGATTTCGAACTTAGTGCATTTAGGCAAATTTCTTAAAAAATCTTCTTCTCCAGATCCAGCAGGCAGAATCTTTTGATATTTGGTATGCAACATTGTGGGGTGGATCTGATTCAAGTTTGTTCAAATCGGCTTCCTAGATTCATATTTGGGCTCACTATAGAAGCTCGAATTTGAACTTAGTGCATTTCATGCAAATTTCTTAAAAAATCTTCTTCTCCAGATCCAGCAGGCAGAATCTTTTCATATTTGGTAAGCAACATTGCGGGGTGGATCTGATTCAAGTTTGTTCAAATCGGCCCCCTGGGTTTATATTTGGGCTCAGTGTCATAAGTACCTAATTTATGCTGATTTTTTTTTTTTCCCGTAGCCCCATGAGAACCGCAGGAGCTAAAAATAGAAAAAAATTAAAACGCCCATATCTCCAAAACCGCACGGCACCGAGAATTTTTATTTGGTGTGAAGCTTCCTTAGGACCAACAGAAAGAATTGGTAAAAAAAAATTGCCATCGGTTTTATCATAGGGTACAGTTTCGGGACTTTGAAAAAGTGCTGAGTCAGCACTTTTTAACACTGGAGGCAATGGGAAAAACATTAAAAAATCTTCTTCTCCAGATCCAGCAGGCAGAATCTTTTGATATTTGGTATGCAACATTGTGGGGTGGATCTGAATCAAGTTTGTTCAAATCGGCTTCCTAGATTCATATTTGGGCTCACTATAGAAGCTCGAATTCGAACTTAGTGCATTTCAGGCAAATTTCTTAAAAAATTTTCTTCTCCAGATCCAGCAGGCAGAATCTTTTGATATTTGGTATGCAACATTGTGGGATGGATCTGATGCAAATTTGTTTAAATCGGCTCCCTAGATTCATATTTGAGCTTACTATAGAAGCTCGAATTCGAACTTAGTGCATTTCAGGCAAATTTCTTAAAAAATCATCTTCTCCAGATCCAGCAGGCAGAATCTTTTGATATTTGGTATGCAACATTGCGGGGTGGATCTGATTCAAGTTTGTTCAAATCGGCCCCCTGGATTCATATTTGGGCTCACTATAGAAGCTTGAATTCAAACTTAGTGCATTTCGGGCAAATTTCTTCAAAAATCTTCTTCTCCAGATCCAGCAGGCAGAATCTTTTGATATTTGGTATGCAACATTGCAGGGTGGATCTGATTCAAGTTTGTTCAAATCGGCTCCCTAGATTCATATTTGGGCTCACTATAGAAGCCCGAATTCGGACTTAGTGCATTTCGGGCAAATTTCTTAAAAAATCATCTTCTCCAGATCCAGCAGGCAGAATCTTTTGATATTTGGTATGCAACATTGCGGGGTGGATCTGATTCAAGTTTGTTCAAATCGGCCCCCCTGGATTCATATTTGGGCTTAATATAGAAGCCCGAATTCGCACTTAGTGCATTTCGGGCAAATTTATTAAAAAATCTTCTTCTCCAGATCCAGCAGGCAGAATCTTTTGATATTTGGTATGCAACATTGTGGGGTGGATCTGATTCAAGTTTGTTCAAATTGGCTTCCTAGTTTCATATTTGGGCTCACTATAGAAGCTCGAATTCGAACTTAGTGCATTTCAGGCAAATTTCTTAAAAAATCTTCTTCTCCAGATCCAGCTTCAGAATCTTTTCATATTTGGTAAGCAACATTGTGGGGTGGATCTGATTCAAGTTTGTTCAAATCGGCCCCCTGGGTTTATATTTGAGTTCCGTATAGGAGCCCAAATTTTAACTTAGTGCATTTCAGGCATATTTCTTAAAAAGTCTTCTTCTCCAGATCCAGCAGGCAGAATCTTTTGATATTTGGTATGCAACATTGTGGGGTGGATCTGATTGTGATTCATGAACGTATTTATTTGTAAAGTTGATAGAATCTTAGACAAAATTTGCAGAAAAGATCTACTATAGAAGGGGTGGTATCCAGGGTGAACCGTTTACCCAAATCTAGCAGTACTAATGCATTATTCACACAAATCTCTGTTCAAATTTTATGACCCCTCATTGGAACACATGCATTCAGCTCATTGCAACAAAGGTCATATGCCATGTTTTCGAGACAAAGGAATAAAAATTTTAGTTATTCATGAAATTTTTAGGCAACTGTTGTCTGTTATTCACATTGCTTCATGAAATTTCAGTACTTTTAGAAGTTACCTCAGTAATCAAGGGTTAATTCCCCTTAATTAAATGTCGCCTCTAAAAAACAACCACTTTGCATATCTTACCTTTTTACCAGCATCACTGCCAAAACTTGTCAGCATTCTTCGCAAAAATCGCTATTCAAATTTTAATTTTTGTCTCTTAAACATACATGTACTTATCGCTTGTAAATACCCCATTGGAATGAGCTTTTTGAGCTCATTCCAATGAGAGGTCGCACACCATGCTTTTTGAGTCAAAAAAGCAATTTTTTTAGTTATTCCAGAATTTCGTACGTAAAACACAGCTTTATGACTTCACATTAAAATGAGCTCTCTAAGCTTGTTCCAATCAACATTCACGCACTATGTCTTTCACACAAAAAATAAAATTTTCCATTTATTCAGAAATTTTGTTTGCAAGAACACTCTTACCCCCCCCCCCCCCCCCACACACACACAAACACACACACACACACACACACAAACACAGACACACACATCTAAAAGTTTGTCAGCAAAAAAACAGTTACTTCAATTTTTAAATGCATTATAGGAACAACTTGCCTAATCAAATTTAAATACTTTTGCATCATTCTGTATCTAGAACAAACCATTTACCATATCTTTACGCAAAATTCTCCAGCATCATTCACAAAAAAACACCATTATTTATATATTCACATTTCTGTCTCAAAAATATACCTGATCTTCCCATACCCCTATTGGAATAAGCTGTTTGAGCTTGTTCCAATGATGATAAAAAAAACTAATATTTTGGAAAATTTGTGAAAATTTTTGTTTTCTTGCATGCAAATATATATATACATGTAGCACATGGAAGATATCCACAGTTGGGGAGAGATGTCCAAGGCTATCTCTTCACATTCCTTGTTTGTGCTTCATGCTAAACCAGTTTGTCTGCAGAGATAAATTTGCTTTATTAAAAATCATTGGAGATAGGCCACACACCAACGATTTTAAATAAAACTAATTTTAGGTAACAAATGTTGAACTTCAAACAAAATCTATCACTCAACCAGTTAATGTTGATGAGGCATGACATGGTGAAGGTGACCTAAAATGCTTCTTAGAGTCACTTTGTCAGGTGAGCGATTAAGGCCACGTGGGGCCTCTTGTTTTTTATGCGTTTCAGTCAATTTTAAGACAAAAAAAAAAAAAAAATTTTTACATTGAAAATTTGGGGACTGGGTGGTGGGACTTTTGGACCAAAATCCGGAAATTAGTTTTTTGGTTTTTTATGCGTTTTGGTCAGTTTTAAGAAGAAGAAAACAAAATTTTAGTCTGAAAATATTTTGTTTGGGACTTTGAAAATTTCCGAACAAAAATGAAAAAAAATCTGTTTTTCATGCGTTTATCTCAATTTTGGGACGTAAAAGTGCAGGAACTGAAAATAGAAGGCTACCATGTCAGGTGAGCACCCTCAGGCCCCCTGGGGCCATTTTTTTTTTTTTTTTTTTGTGCTCCAGTGCACTTTACCTTTGAATTAGGATGTGTGTGACATGTGATTGGCCGATAAGCAAAATGACCTGTCTTCCAGAAGGTCGATGAGCCACTTGACAATCCCCTGATACCCGATTCCAATGTCTAATTATTGACACTTTTAGCGGACAATGAACATTAACCCTCTATTCATGGGTTGGTGTTTGGGGGTTAGGAGATCAGTAATATACTACTCAAAGTTTGCTAAGCACCACATATTTGACACATCATTGTGAAATTTTCTTGTGACACATTGGCGATATTTTTGGTGGATATGATTGAGGAATGTATTGAGATGGTCCCCAGTGTTTACATTAGCTCTCTTGACAGGCAGACTTTTCGTGACAGTCATGGAAAGCATGTACCCCTTGATATTTTTATACTGTACCAATGACCCAGACTTAGCTGGTGCTAACTCTAACAAAACCAGGGCCAAACACAAATTTTGCCCCCCAATCCCCAAAATTTGCATCCAAAACAAAAAGAAATCATGTCCTAAAGGACCTCCATACTACGCCTCTACTGCGCATGCGCAGTGACGCAGTCGTCCCGAAATTGGCGCCAATTATCATTCTCTGTTTGGCCCTTCATCAGTCAACATCTCACTGATCTTTGTGCTTGTAAATCTCAGTTTAAAGGATTCCAGACACGTAATTTTTGGAGAAAATGTGATTCTAAGGAGGATAGAAGGAGGAGAGGAAAAAGAAGTGGCAAAAAAAAATAATCAGGGCTGTACTTAAAATTTTTTGATGAAATTATGTTAAGTTGCCTATTTTCGAGGCATGGGCCTCTTGTTGTCATTCTTGCTAATTGTTGCACTGCTTATTCAGTGTTTCCTCTCCCCTAGCCTTCTAAAGTCCCCCCTGGCAATTCTCCCATGCTTTTGGCATATTTTTGAGAAATTTCATTTCTAAAATTTCCTGGGAGAGTTGCTTGGTTACAGAATGTTTTATGTTATTTTCCCCATAGTTACGTTTTCACCCATGGGTGTATAACGTTTGTGTTCTGCATCTTCCATCTGATGTTCTACAGATTCTCCCCTGGGAGTCTCTGTTTTGCATCAGATAGAGTGTAATTGATGACTGATTCCGGACCAGTTTTTTCAGTGCCTGGAGTCATGTTTTCTAGTGTGTTTACACTGTTTGTTTTCATTGGCAACAGCCTTTTTTGAGGGGGGCTGTTTGCCTTTGTGGTAGTTTATCTCATTATAAGATACATTTATATTATCTGAAAGTGTCTCATTAATTATTTTATATAAATTTAAAATTTTTGACCACACTTTGCCATCGGATCCATCGGGGCTCAACGTTACTTTTCAGCAACTTGGGCTTCTCTGAAAAAATATTTTTTCAAAATTATTTTGTTTTGCAATTGTTTTTTCATTTATTAATGGATCATGTTATTATGTATCTTTGTGTCAGGGGTTTTTGCGAGTAACTAGGACTTATTGTTGTTCTTTCACAATGAAGGGACGTTGTTCAAATTGTAATAGGAAGAAATCTTCCTCTGACTTTCATGATCATTGTATTAATTGCAGTCATTGTTCTCGCATTAATCCCTGTCCTATATGTGAACATTGGGATGAGAAACATTGGAAACGTGTGTCACGATATGTTGTTTCTGGAGAAAGAGCGATGCCGGCTCTTTCTCCGCAAGGTCACTCTACTCTCTCAGTTTCTATTTCAGAGGAACCAGAACAGGGTGATGTTTCCATGTTATCTTCTTCAAGTGTGCGTCCGTCGTCACAAATGAATTCAGAGCTAGCGGCAAAAGTGCTCATGGAGATTAGACAAATGTCGTCCGCTAGCTCGCCCGGTGTAGCGTCCATTCACCGAATGGTTCGGCAGCCGGGTTCGTCCGATGCGGTCCAAGAGGAAATTTTGGGTGATGCGAGCACTATAAACATAATAGATGCACACCCAGTGACGGCGGATAGTAAGCGAGAATGGAGGAAGCCTTTTAGTCCGGTTCATAGCTCGTCCAGGTCCAGCCGGGCCGCGAGCGAGAGAGGTCCCTCTCTCGTACAACAACATCTGGGACCAGATGTTGTGGTACAAAATGTGTCTTTAGCGGAGCATACGTCCGTCGCTCGGGACGCTCCGTTGTATAAGCAGTCCGCAGAGACTGTTAAGGCTTCCTCTTCTCGTCAGCGCACACGACCGCACCTTGGCTGCGTGACCGCCGATATATTACCAGCTTCGCCGATGAAGGATTCTTCGGCGACCAGGTCACACCATCCGGCAGCCAGGGATTCGAGACCGATGGACTCCGGACGTTCGCATAGGAAAAGTATGCGGGAGCCATCTGATGCGGAGCTGCCCTCGGCGAAGCAGCGAAAGACTGCGCCTCCGCAGGTCTCGACGCCGGACATTCTTGTGCAGATAGCACAGCTTATCGCAGCATCCCAGCAGCCGACAGAAACGGTGTCGGATCGAGAATTATCCGACGGCGCTGGGTCGGTACGCTCCGCCGAAGCATCGGGGGCGGACGACCGGGAACATCGTGAGGTCCGACCGGATGGTGAAAGGGATACGGATGACTTGGAGCTATCCCTTTCGGAACAACATAAAGCTGCCGTGGACTTCATCCGGCACTTTCTCCCTCAAGTTGTTCTGTCAGGCCAGACTGTTGCGCTTCCAGACAAGAGAATTATAGCGTCATTGGACTCTGAATTTTTTGAGCGGTTCAGGGACATCGCTCCCGAGTTTCCGTCGCAGTCCAATAATGTTGCTAGAACATTTGAATTATTGAACGACGCTATATTTAAACTTGCTTCCAGGACGGGGAAAGCAGGTTTCTTGTCCGCTAATACTCTCAACCTGCCTTTCATTAATGCAAGGAATAAATTCGATACGGCAGGACAGGGTATACCGAGAGTTCCTCTGCGTATGGACGACGAGGCGGAAGACTTAGAGCTATCATTACCGTCGTCAGCTTCTATTCCAACCGAGGTGTTGGAAACAGCTATTGCTTCTAACAGAGCCAATTTAGATGCCTTATCTTACGCAGATCACCTTACTAAGGCGTTATCACTGCGCCTTCAAGGGGAAGAGTTTCAGGATATACAATCCTCTTTAAGACTCCTTTCAAGGGCAGTAGCTTATTCCACGTGTAACTCCGCCCTTTCAGTGGCAAATCTGGAGTTGGTTAGACGTGACGCAGCCCTAGCTACATCCACACTAGTGGATTCTAAGGTGAAGAACTCTCTTAGAGTCGCTTCGGTCTCAGGAGAACTTCTCTTTGACGGCAAGCTTTCCGCTATTTATGATAAAATTAAAAAGAAAGCTAATGATTCTCTGTTGTTCAGATCGGCTCCTAAGAAGTCGGATACAGCAGACACGAATAAGACAGGCAGTTCTGGGTCTAATGCGCCCAAGAGAGGTTCCTATAGAGGTTCCGGTGCGTCCTCTTGGTCTTATTCGAGAGACCGTCAGGATAGCGACTCTCGTTTGGGACGTCCTTCAGGCCGGGACAATCGGTCGGACGCCCCGAGGTCGACGAGGCGAGGTGCGGGTCGTGGAAGACGTGGTTTCTCCTACCGCAGGCCTCGCAGGTCCAGGAGGTGATGGCTTAAACCTCTATCGCGTTCCGGTTGGCGGAAGGTTGTCGAGTTTTTCACAAGAGTGGGCGTCGATTACGGACGACCCTTGGGTGAGAGGAGTGACTTCGGAAGGTCTAAAGATATCCTTCAAACGAAAGCCTCCATTAACTCGAAGTCCAAAGTGGACTCACTCGAAGTCCAAAGTGGACTCATCTTCCGTCAAATCCACAGAAAAGAGACGCTCTGTTATCAGAGGTGCAGTCTCTTTTAATGAAGAACGCGGTAGAGGTCGTAGAAAACCAGGAATCTCTGGGATTCTACAGCCATCTGTTTCTGGTTCCGAAACTAGACGGCTCGTTCCGTCCAGTCATAGATTTGAGCTGGATAAACAAGCTGATCGTCGCTCCGAAGTTTTATATGGAGACGATTCGATCGGTCAGAGCGAGTATTCGGGTGAACGATTATGCAACGAGCATAGATCTCAAAGATGCGTACTTTCACGTCATGGTACATCCGACATTCCGAAAGTATCTACGCTTTGCAGTCCTGGGAGTGGTGTATCAATTCCGGGCGATGTGCTTCGGATTGAATCTAGCACCCTGGGCTTTCACTCGGGTAATGAACTCGGTAATGATCTACTTCCGAGCTCATTCGTCTGCGGTAACGTCGGCCTACCTGGACGACATTCTTCAGAGGTACGGCAACGAGTTAACGCTTCAGAACGATGTTCAGAATCTTCTTCTATTGCTCCGACGTCTCGGTTTTATAGTAAACGAGAAGTCGGATCTGGTGCCGTCCAAGTCATTCACTCATCTGGGAATGAGCTTCGAGACGCACAACAATCTCGTTCGTCTGCCGTTAACCAGAGCGAAATTAGTCAGTTGTTACGCTAGCTATTGTCTGCACGCAGACAAAGTCACGGCGAGAGAATTTATGAGACTGATAGGTTTGTGCGGAGCCGCCGCGGATCTCATTCCGATGGGGCGGCTACGCACACGTCCTCTTCAAATTTTCCTGACTCAGAATTGGAGTGTGAAAATTCATTCGCTCGATGTAGACGTTCTCTTGTCAGATCAAGTGAAACAAGAGATTCAGACTTGGGCAAACATTCAGTGGTTAACTCAAGGAGTTCCGCTGCAGTTGCCGGATCCGAGTTTTACCGTTATGACGGATGCCAGTCAAACAGGTTGGGGTGCATCATTAATCCCAACGGATTCGAGATGTCAGGGTCTTTGGGATCCGCAATTCCTGTGCAAGCACATAAACATCAAGGAAATGATGTCAATTTGGCTTGCGTTACGTCACTGGATGGACATTATTCACGATGCTCATGTCCAAATCCTATCCGACAATACGACAGTAGTGGCGTATATACGGAATCAGGGAGGCACTCATTCAGTTCCGTTGTTCAATCTAACGGAAAGAATCCTTCTGTTTGCGTTAGAACATCACGTTCTTCTTTCGGTCCGTCACATACCGGGTCGTCTGAATGTGCTAGCAGACTCCCTTTCACGAAAGGGTCGCTTGTTGCCGTCGGAGTGGACTCTCAACAAACAAGTATTCAATCAGATTTGCTACCAATGGGAACGGCCAATGATAGACTTATTTGCGACACATCTCAACAATCAGTTGCAGACGTATGTGTCTCCGTGTCCGGATCCAAGAGCATTTGCAGTAGACGCTCTGTCAATCCCTTGGGACGGAATGATAGGATATGCGTATCCTCCAGCGCCGTTAATTCAACAAGTATTGCTAAAGATAAAACAATCTCAATGCAAGATTCTGTTGGTAGCATCTCTGTCGCCACAGAGACCGTGGATAAATCTACTCAGGTGTCTGTTGTGGGACCTACCGCGGAAGCTTCCTCCACGAGAGGATCTTCTTTCGCAGGGGAAATCGCGCCAACTCCATCACAACCCGCAAGGTCTCAACCTTCACGTTTTTCCGTTGTGCGGTCCTTCTTGCATGGCAAGCAATTTACAGGACGAGCAGTGGACGCGATTTCTAACTGTAGGAGGACCTCCTCTTCGCTAAACTATGCGGCTAAGTGGAAGGTTTTTCGTCGTTGGTGTAGGGATCATTCTGTAGATATATTTGATCCCTCTATACCAGACATTGCAAACTTTCTAGTATACTTGTTTGACGAAATCAAACTGCAGCCTGTTACTATAAAGGGTTATAGATCTATGTTATCTGATACCTATGCACATCATGATAGTTTACAAATTGGATCTAATGTCTCTTTATCGAAGTTGGTTAGAAACTTTTCGATAAATAGACCCAGAACTTTTAGATTAATTCCTAAGTGGAATTTAGCTTGGGTTCTCCTTAAATTGAAGGAAAAGCCATTTGAACCTCTTGGGACAGTAGATTTCAAATTCTTATCTTATAAGACAGCTTTTCTCTTAGCTTTCTCTTCTGCCAGAAGAGTCAGTGAGCTTCATGCACTATCGGTGGATGATTCTCATTATCGTAGTGTTGGGAACACTATCACCTTCACTACTAATGTGGGTTTTTTAGCTAAGAATCAGGCTCCTAATAAATATCCGGAACCTATTGTTATTAAGGCTCTTCCGTCTTCAGACGGGCGTAGGCCTTTACTCTGTCCTGTTAGAGCACTACGTATCTATAAACAGAGATCTCAGTTTATCAGAAAGGGACGGAAACGTTTCTTTCTGTCTTTGATGCCTAATAGAAAGGACATTTCAGTCCATTCTATTGCTAGATGGATTCAGTTAACTATCCGTACTGCTTATGAAGATTTATCTTCTTCTCAGCAGTCTGTGCTTAAGATTTCTGCTCATGAAGTAAGAGCTCTTTCTACTTCCTGGGCTTATGCTAATAGTGTTGCTATTACAGATTTAATGAAGGCTGCTTATTGGTCTCAGCCATCCACATTTACGAATTTTTATCTCAGAAATATTGAGTCCATTTCTGGAGACCTGCATTGTTTAGGTCCGTTATCTGTTGCTCAGAATGTCATCCACTAAACAGTTGCAACTATAGTTATGCAGGCTTTCTGTTCCGGCAGTTACTCCGTCCGGCTGCCCTCTTCGCTCTGGGCTATTTGACCCAGGGCAAGGGGAAGGGGGGGGGGGGGGCGGGTGTTCCCTTAGGTCACCTGCTTTATAGTGAAAAGCAAGGGAATGCCTCCTCCAAGTCAGTATTTCTGAGTCGCTTCCGGGATGGTTTTAAAGTGTAATATTAATGTTTAAATTCATTCATGTCTTATTTTTAAAGTGCAGCTCGGTGTGAAGCATTTGTATATGTCAAGTGTCAAACGGGCTTTAATATACAATACTCGGACACTTTTAAATGATTATAAAGAGTCTCAATTCTCTGGACTACTTTATTTATTGGCTTGCTTTAAAAATAATTAGTATAAGGGTTATACTGGATGTTAATAGAGAACATGAATGTTATTGTGCTCAATTATTAAGGGTAGTGTATCTTTCTAATTTAATATTAAATAAGAAAGATACATGTAAAGCCTAATACTCCTTTTCTCCTTAAGGGGTTACCTCTTTACTATATAGTTGAGCTTATTGGATTTTCCTCTATGTCCTAGGCCCTCCAGCCTGTTTACTATTCAGCTAAGTCTGGGTCATTGGTACAGTATAAAAATGTTAAAAAATTTATAGTAATTTATATATTTTTTATACTTACCAATGACCCAGACGGGGATGGCCCTCCCTGGAGTTGGGAACTCTTGCCTCCCCTCTGAGTACATAGCGCTGACCAGGCACTGCCAGTAAGAATGATAATTGGCGCCAATTTCGGGACGACTGCGTCACTGCGCATGCGCAGTAGAGGCGTAGTATGGAGGTCCTTTAGGACATGATTTCTTTTTGTTTTGGATGCAAATTTTGGGGATTGGGGGGCAAAATTTGTGTTTGGCCCTGGTTTTGTTAGAGTTAGCACCAGCTAAGTCTGGGTCATTGGTAAGTATAAAAAATATATAAATTACTATAAATTTTTTAACTTTCATGATGTTTTTGTGTACTGTCGACATGTACATGAGATGTGTAGGGCATTCAGTCTTCATTTCAACACAAACCCTTGTGATTTAATTGAATATGGCGAATGCAAATGTAAGAAGACATTTGTCTAAAGCAGAAATGTGGCGGGCTGTAGGGATGGGGGAACAAGGGGCTACCCATCGTCAGGTTAGTGAAGCCCTTTGTGTGCACCACACGGTGATCACCAGAGCCTGGGCAAGATTTCAGCAGTATGGCACACCAGGCGACATGGTGGTGGCAGAGACCGGGTAACATCTGCAGCTGAAGACCGTTTTTTGATCATTCAGGCCCATAGGAACCGCTTTGACACAGCAACCCAGCTTCGCAGTGACCTTCAGAATGCATCTGGGGTAAATGTTTCAACGCAGCCTATCTGGGCAAGGTTGCACGAAGGTGGTCTCTGATCAAGAAGACCATGTATTCGCATTCAGCTGTCCCAGAACCAACACCAGGCATGATATGAATGGGCCATGGATCACGTTGGATGGACCAGAGAAGATTGGCGACCTGTCCTTTTTACAGATGAGTCAAGGTACTGCCTAGACAACACAGATAGGCGTTCTAGGGTATGGAGAAGACCAGGAGAGCGATTCCATGCAGCCAACATTGCTGAGCATGACCGCTATGGCGGAGGGTCAATAATGGTATGGAGCGGCATCAGCTGGGCTGGATGTACAGAGCTCTGTGTCCTTGACCGTGGTACATTGACTGTACAGCGGTATATTGATGAGATCCTGGATGCCCACGTCAGATTGTATGCAGGTGCAGTGGGCGATAGATTCATTCTGATGGACGATAATGCCCGTCGTGATGTTGCCCATGTTGTCAGGGAGTACCGACAGAGGGAGGGGATTGAGCGTATGGACTGGCCAGCAAGATCCCCTGACTTTAATCCAATCGAACATGTCTGGAGTGAGTTGCAGCTTGCAATTTCAGTCCATTAAGTCCAACCAAGAAGTGCCAAGGAGCTTGGTGCCATACTGGTCCAAGAATGGAACAACTTTCCTCAAAGGACCATCTGAAACCTGATTGGGAGCATGAGAAGGTGTTGTCAAGCTGTAATTAACAATAATGGGTCTCATACTCGATATTGAACCCATATCAGTTCGCTCTGTCAACTTTTTGGCAAATTTGAAAAATTTTCTCTTTTACCAATAATATCCATTTTCCATGGTTATCATATTCAAAAGCTAAACAATCATGTCAAACAAACAAAATCTTAATTTCTGTGCTTAAATCATTAAAGATGCAATTAAATAAAAAATATATACACTTTTCATAACAATATTTCAACTAAAATGTAAAACAGGTTGTTGGATATATTTGGTGCTTAGCAAACTTTGAGTAGTATATATGCTCCACCCACTGTACAAACCTGACATTCAGTACTGATGGTCGAGTTCAGTTTTAATTCTTCGAAATCAACAAACTCAATTATCATATTATGAAATTAGGTAATATGAAACTTGTAACCCCCTCATCTTGTTGGATAGACATTGTCATACCTCAAACTCGTATTGAAACAGTTTATTGTTGGTCAATAATTCATAAACCGTTTTTACTTGGGCAAATTCCATTTGCAATTTGCAATATTTTAAATATCAACGTGACATTTATTTTCATTATTGTTGAACTTAATGTTGACAAATATTGATATTTAGTGTTGGTGCTATGTGACCAAAATATGATGATAGTGTGCAATCAGATAGCCCTAATCCCATATGGGGAATTACAGATCACGTTCTATTTGACATGTGACTACACTGTACACTTCGATCAGTCAAACTCCAAAACTACAGCCAATCACAACACTATAGTAGGAATAATACATGTAATTTATCAATGAAATATTTACAGAGTGAAACGTATTCAGCTTTCCGCTGTTCACCATGCGTTCTTGTTAGAAATACAGTATTTCTAAATGTTTAATTATGCTCTATTTCATGCAAATTACGCCGCCCACATCAATTATTTCTACTTCTGAAAGGAAACATCGACAACCACCGATGTTGAAAGTCAACCACCCATGGTCTCCCAATGGGTCATTATCAGCCGTTGCTGAATGTAAATGCCGAACTTTGGTCAACCACTATCTGATCAATCTCTGCATGTCCTCTGTAGTGGGCATCATAATTCAAATTGATTGGTTAGAAAAATTAATTTTATACTTGTGTAGCTGTCATGGTGTAGTCTTGCATACTGAAAGTGACCTTAAACAACAATAATAAAAAAATGAATGAATATTGGAATCTTCGTTTGAAGCATACATATTTTCAGTGCCTTTCAAATGAACATTCTCTGAGCTATTTTGAGGAATAAATATTATCCTTCTTTCCAACACAACAACAATTTCTGAGGGTTGAATTCCTTTTTATTTTCAGGTGAATCCACGAGATAATGTTTTGCTGTTTGAGGTTTTTGACCTGAACAGGGTGGTAAGTGAATTTGATGTTTGTACATTGTCCAGTGATTTATTTAGCAAATGTTTGGAATTGTATCACATTTATACCACTGTTCCAAATGCTTCCATGCTTGAAATATAACATCTTTGTTACAATGATTAACATGTACATTACAGCTGCCATGGACTGGTCATAAATCCATGCGTGGACAGTGATGTAAAAGTAATAAAAATTATCATCAGCAAAATTTTTATTAATGAAGCACCAGATTGTACCAGGTGCTTCATTAATTGAATTTTTGATGATTATTCCTATAATTAGTGTTTGAAATCTTATAATATTGTGTCCGGAGAAATATTGCTCACCTGTGGAAAGTGACCAGTCTATGGGGCCCATGCTGTATATTCAAGTGAGGCCCCTGTGTTTATTTAGGATTTTCACAGCTTTGTGTGTTTTGAACCTCTAAAATATATTTTTCTCTTAAACCAGCTCTGTAATGAAACTTTACAAAATATTTTGCTCTTAAACAACTGCTCCAAATGCATACACTGGTTAGATATTCATGGGTGAGGGACCGCTGATTTCAGCATTCTAGAAAAAACACAAAAAACCTCTCATATGCTTTCAAATTCCTTCATATAACAGGATATCTGTTGTTCTGTTTCATATTGCTGTTTGTAAAGTAATATCTCCCGGTCGCGAACCAATACCTAAAAATGATTTGCATGTTGGGATACAAAGTCTTTCTATTATTTCTTCTGGTATGACTCAGACATACTTTTTAATTGCTAAGACTGCTATTACAGAACCGCCAACGCAGGGACAACTGATTGGGTTATCCCACTAAGGCATGTTGCACTTTCTAGGTCATCATGTCCAGTCAGTGACTCAGTCATTCATTATTATCAATGTCATTCATTCTTCATACTGTAACCCCTCTAGAAACAATTTGTGCCTTACACATGTGCAGTTGTTGTATTTATGTTGGATTTTCCTAAAGGTGTTTACGAAAATTTAACCTAAATACAACAACTGTGCATGTGTACGGCGCAAACTGTGCTCTGAAATGAAACTTCGAAGTTTCAGTCACAAATGAGTGACACTAATTGATTCGAGGGAATAAGTAAATCGAGGTTAGCAAACTTTCTGTCTTATTATTGTGTCAGTGATGCGAACCCATAAAAAAGAACGCATGTTGAACTGTGTTATAATGCCGTAGTCAGTGTTAAGCCCATTGAAATTTGTGGAAACTACCTAGTATAAGCTTTATAGCTTCCTGTCGGATCCAGCTTTTACTTTGTTGTATGCTGTATATTCGGTTGAAGATATTGAATAAATATTGTTTAAACTAAATTTGCTATAGCAAACTGATATGGAAGGGGAAATTGAATTTCGGCGCCTGTGATGAAGAAATGTGCACAGCATGGTATTTTGGGCAACAACAAAACAAAATGGGTTGGATAACAGTAAACTGAAAATTAGCTAACCTTGGTCTAAAACTCCGAATCAATTTATACCAATTGCTAATCAATGCTCTTGGAGGGGAAGAAAACTCATGAATCAAAATTTTGAAAACAAAAGATACCATGATATAATCTTGCCTTCAACTTTGTTTTACTCACTTCGAGCGTGTTTATACAAATGATATATGAAACATGAGGACACTTTTGCCAAACAAAAATTGTGGTTTAGTTAAATAGGCAACTTATTTTTTTTAAATTAGAGACTTATTGCCCTTTTAAATATCTTCTTTATTTGTCTAAATTTCAGACCAGGGATGATTTCCTGGGGATGGTTGAGATCCAGCTGAAGCATTCAACAATTTCAGTAGAAAGTGCAGATAGAGATATTCCCAGTAAAAACTACATTCTCAGACCAAGAAGGTATTTATTGGAGTTTATGTCATACAGACACAATGGGAGAATGTTCAGGGTATGAAGATGTGATTCTAAATTGGGAAAATCACGGAGAACATAGTTTAACTGCTAGAATGCAAAATTATTTTTCATATGTGATTTGCAATACAGGTATTTTTCTTCCAAGATGCCAGGCTAACAGCAAGAGGCACTTTAGTTGTTGCTAGTGCTGAAACGGTTTGTTCGACTAGTCGACCTCGACTCGATTACTAAAAAAGTCGACACTGAATTTCGCTAGTCGACTAGTTGGCACCTTCATTACGTAGATCATTGTTAGCTAAAAGTGTCAGACATACTGTACTCTGATTGGCCACAACTGACAGTAAAGTTGGCAGAACCCTATATTTTTATACTGTACCAATGACCCAGACTTAGCTGGTGCTAACTCTAAAATATTTAGAGCCAAACGCAAATTTTACCCCCCAATCCCCAAAATTTGCATCTAAAACCAAAAATTACATGTCCTATATGGTCCTCCATACTTTTCCTCCACTGCGAATGCGCAGTGTCAAGGAGGTCTCGAAACTGCTGCCAAAACTCATTCTTTGTTTGGCCCTCAATACAGTTACACTTCACTGTTATTTGTGCTTGTAAATCTCAGTTTTAAGGATGCCAGATGCATAATTATGAGAGAAATGGTGGATATATGGTGAAAATAGAAGGTGGAGAGGAAAAAACAGTGGAAACAAATGTTCAGGGCTGTAACTTATAATTATTTTACGAAATTATTACATGTTACCTATTTTCGTGGCACGACCTTATTGTGGTCATTCTTGTTATGAATTTTCCATTGTTTAATCAGTGTTTCCTCTCTCCATTTCCTTTATTCCCCCCTAGCTATTCTCCCATGCTTTTGGCTTATTTTTTGTAATGTTTATTACTAAAATTTCTTGGGAGTTTTGGCTTGGAAACAGAAATTTTTTTTTCTGTTTTTTTTTCCCCATGTTTACGTCCTCACCCTAGGGGTGTTTAGGCGTTTTGGTCTGCATCTACCATTTGATGTTCTACAGTTTCTACTCTGGAAGCCTCTGTTTTGCATCAGATAGTGTTTAAATTGGTAACTGATTTCGGGCCATGTTTGTTTTAGTGCCTGGAGTCATGTTTCCGGGTTGTTGACACTTTTGCTTATGTTGACAACTGTCACTTCTGACAATGATTACTTGTCTTATGCTTAATTTAGTTTATAGCAAGATACATTAATATTGTCCGTAAGTGTTACATTAATTTTTTCAAAATGATTCAGATTTTTGTCCACACTTGGGCTTTTTTTGGGCTCAGGGTTCCCATTGGTAACTTGGGCTCTTCTGAAAATTTTTTTTTTTAAATTTATTTTCTTTTGAAATGTTATAATGAATTATAATATATTATGTATATTTATTTCAAGAGTTAGTGCGAGTAATATGACGGTGTATATTTTTTCTGGTTGAAAAAATATTCTTCAGTCGTAATGCAAGGATATCTTCCTCTAATTCACAAGTTCATTGTGTTTCTTATAGTCAATGTAGTCGTATTAATTCTTGCTCTGTGTGTGTTGATTGATATGACAACGTTGGAGACGTGTGTCACGGTATTTTGTTGCGGTGAGAGGTCCATTACTGTCCTCTCTCCGTAGGGTCACTATATTTTATCAGTTTTTTTTTCAGAACTCAGAGTGATGTTTCCATGATGTCTTCAATAACTGTGTCTCCGTCGTTGCAATATTAGGGCTAGCGGGAAGTGCTCAAGGTATTACGACAAATGCTGGGAGTTAGCTAGTTCTATCGAAGGCATTGTCGCCTGCTAGTCCGCCCGGTGTCACGTCCATTCACCAGGAAATAAGAATGGTACAGCTCCCGGGCTAGTCCGTTGCGGTCCAGGGAAGCAGATTGGGTGATGCGAGCACTATAAAACTTCAGATGTGCACACCCCGCAACGATGGATCCGAGGATAGTACGGAGGAAGCCTGCCAGTCCGATAGCTAGCTCATCCAGGCCCCCCCGGACCGCGAGCGAGAGAGGCCCCCTCTCTCTTGCATCAACATCTGCGCTGCGATGTTGTATGTTGTTCGCTTAGTCGGAGCTTACGCCCACACCTCCTGTTCGGGACGCTCCGTCGCATGACAGTCTGACGTGGCTGTTATATTGGCTTCCTCATCCTCGTCAACACACACGACCGCACCTTGGCTATGTGACCACAGATTTCCAGGGGACGTTCGCATATTATATAATGCAGGATTGAACGTCTCTGGTGCTCTTGCTTTGCCGACCAAGGAATACACGTCGACCAGGTCACTCCATCTGCTATCCAAGGATACGAGACCTTTCCAGTTGGGACGTTCGCATATTATATAAATGCTGGAATGAACGTCCCGGGAGCTTCCAGCGGATATTTCATGTAGGACCGTGGCTCCACAGGTCTCATAGGGTAACATGAACTAGATATTGTTACCGTGATGTCTTCGTAAAGTGTGCTTCCGTTGTCACAGTCAAATGAAGAGTTAGCGGCAAAAGTGCTCATGTAGATACGTCAATTGCCTGGTACGATAGATGGCATCCGCTAGCTCGCCCGGTGTTGCTACTAGCTATTCACCGAATGGCTCAGCACCCGGGTTCGTACATTGCGGTCCAGGAAGGAGATTTGGGTGATGCGAGCACTATAAAATACAATGTGCACACCCAGTGACGACGGTTACGAGGATGGTATGGAGGAAGCCTATTTGTCTGGTTCCTAGCTCGTCCAGGTCCATCTGGGCTGCGAGCGAGAGAGGTCCATCTCTCGTATTACAACATCTGGGCCCAGATGTTGTGGTACAAAACGTTCCTCAGTCAGAGTATACGTCTACTGCTCGGGATGCTCCGTTATATAGACAGTCCGGAGAGACTGCTCTTTCGGCTTCCTCATCCTCACGGCAGCACACGCGACCGCACCTTGGCTATGTGACCTGTTATATTCAACCAACATCGCCGATCAGGGATTCTACGGTGACCAGGTCACGCCATCCGGTAGCCAAGGATACGAGGCCTTCATTCTCCAGACGTTCGCATATTAGAGGTATGTAGGAGTGAATGTCCAAGGAGCTTCCAGCGGCTATATCCTATAAGACCGCAGCTTCATAGGCCTCTTCTGCGGACATGCTATCGCAGATAGCACAAATTATCACAGCATCCCAGCAACCGACAGTAACTCTGTCAGATCAGGAATTATCCGACGATTCTGGGTTGGTACGTTCCACTGCAGGTTCAGGCACGGACGACCAAGAAATTCAAGTGGTCCGACAGGATGGTGAAAGGGATATGGATGAGTTGTATTTTCCCTTTTTGGAACAACATGATTGCCATAGAGTGCATCAGGCATTATCATCGAATGTTGTTCCTCCAGACCAAATTGCCGGATAAGAAACGGATAGCGCCACTGGATATAGAATTCTTAATCAGTTTAGGGACATCATCCCTCAGTTTGCGACATAGTCCAGATATGTTTCACGGACATTTGATCTGTTGAATGACGCTATATTTATATAACTTGCTACCTAAATGGGCAGGTCAGGTTTCTTATCGGCAATATGCTCTACATCTGCCTTTCATCATTTCATTGAATATTTTGAAACGGCAGGACAGAGCATTCTAAGTGTTCTCTGCGTCTAGATGACCAGGTCAGGAACTAGTATTGTTTTACTGTCCTCTATGTCATTTCCAACCACGATCTTGGAAATAACAATATCGTCTAACAGGGACAGCTTAGACGCATAATCGTATGCAGATCACCTTACCAGAACGTTATCATTACGTCTCAAAGGGAAAAGAATTCTAGGATAATATCCTTAAGAGTTCTTTCAAGGGCCTCATGTAAAACTCCGTCCTTTAGTGGCAATATGGAGTTGGTTAGACATGACGCGGCCCTGAATACATCCACGCATGTAGATAGTAAGGTGACTTTTCTTCGATGGCCAGCTTTCTGCAGTTTATGATCAGTTAACTAAGAAAGCTTTAGACTCTCTGCTATTAAAATTCGCTTCCATATAGTCGGATTCAGCAGAGAAGAATAGGACAGGCACTTCTGGGACGAATACGTCCAAGGGAAGTTCCTATAGAGGTTCCTATGCATCCTCTAGGTCTTATTCTAGAGATCGTTAAGGTAGCGACTCACATAGGGGTCGTAATTCTGACTGAGACATCCAGTCAGACGCCCCTAGGTCGACGAGGCGAGGTACGGGCAGTGGAGGACATGGCTTCTCCTTCCGAAAGCCTCGCAGGACCAGGAGGTAATGGTTTTAACCTCTATCGTGTACTAGTGAGCGGAAGACTGTCAAGTTTCTCAATGATTTGGGATTAGATTACGGACGTACCTCGGATTCAAGGGGTGATTTCGGAAGGATTAAATTGTTCCTCAAACGGAATCCTCTGTTAACTCTGAGTCCAAGTTGGACTCCACTTCCGTCAGTCAGTACAATAGATGCTCACTTCCATCAGAAGTCCAGTCTCTTCTGGAATGATCGCGATAGAGATCGTAGAAATCCAGGAATTTCCAGGCTTCTACAACCATCCTTTCTGGTTCCAAAACCAGACGGCTCGTTCCGTCCACTCATATTCTGAGCTGGATAACAAGCTGATCGTGGCTCCAAGTTTCTATATGGAGTCTATCCAATCGGTCAGAGCGAGTATTCGGGTGTTCGACTATGCTACATGCATAGATTTCTAGTTGCATACTTTCACTTCAGGGTACATCAGGTGTTCAGAAAGTATCTTTGCTTCTTTATCATAGGAATTGTGATTCAGTCTGAATCTAGTTCCTGGGCTTTCACTCGAATAATGAACTCGGTAATGACTCATTTCCGAGCTCGTTCGTCTGCAGTAACGTCAGCCTACCTGGACGACATTCTTCACAAAGACTTAACACTTCAGAACGATGTGCAGATTCTGCTTCTATTGATCCGACGTCTCGGTTTCATAGGTAAACAAGGAGAAGTCGGATCTGGTTTTGTCCCAAGTCATTTACCCACCGGGGGATGATCTTCGAGACGCATAACATTCTCGTTCGTCTGCCTTTAACCAGAGCGCAGAACGATGTGTAGATTCTGCTTCTATTGATCCGACGTCTCGGTTTCATAAGTAAACGAGGAGAAGTCGGATCTGGTTTCGTCCAAGTCATTTACCCACCGGGGAAGGAGCTTTGAGACGCATAACATTCTCGTTCGTCTGCCATTAACCAGAGCGAAATTAATCAGTTGTTATACTAGCTATTGTCTTCGTTCAGACAAGGTCTCAGCGAGAGATCTCATGTGACTGATACATTGTGCGGAACTGCCGTGATTTTATTCCAATTGGGTGGTTACGCATTTGTCCTCTCCAAATTTCTTTTAATTCAGAATTGAAGGGTGAAGATTATTTCCGCTCGATACGGACATCTTCTTGTGAAAGCAAGTGAATAAGAGATTCAGACTTGGGCAAGTTTTCAGTGCTTGCCTCAAGTAGTTCACCTGCAATTGCCGGATCTGAGTTTTACAGTTTTGACGGATGTCAGTCAAACACTTTGGGTAGTTTCATTAAACCCAATGGATTTGAAGTGCCAGGGTCTTTTGTTTCCGTGGTTCCTTATCAAGCACGCAAACATCAAGAATGATGTCATTTTGGCTTGCGCTACGTTATTGATGAACGTTATTCAGAATGCTCATATGCTAATTCTGTCTGACAACTTGATGGTATTAGCGTATTTTCGGAATTATGAAGGCACTCATTCCATCCTGTTACTCATGTTAATGGAAGGATTCTTTGGTTGGTACTAGAACATCAAGTTCTTCTATTGGTCCGTCATATTCCGGGTCATCTGAATGTATTAGCGGACTCCCTTCACGGAGGGGCCGTTTGTTGCCACCAGAATGGACTTTCAACAAACCAGTATTCAATCAGATTGCTACCAAGAAGAGCGGCCAATGATCAATTTTTTTCGCGACGCATCTCAACAATTAGTTGCAGACGTATGTGTCACAATGTTTGGATCTTCGAGCGTTTGCAGTAAACACTCTATCGTTCTTGTGAATGGAATAATAAGATATACGTATCTTCCAGTGCTGTTGATTTAACAGATATTGCTCTATGTAATTATTTCAATGCAAATTCTGTTGGTAGCTTCTCTAGATCCACAAAGACTGAGGATTAATTTACTTGGGCGTCTGTTGTGGGACATGCCGTGGAAGCTTCCTCCACATTTCGGTCCATTCTATGGTCAGATGGATTCAATCTACTATCAGTTCTGCTAATGATTATATCTTCATTCAGCAGTCTGTGCATTAGTTTTAAGCTCATGAAGTAAGAGTTCTTCTACATCATAGGCTTAAGCTAATTATGTTGATATTACAGATCTAATGAGGGCTGCATATTGGTCTTAGCCCTCCATTTTCACGATTTTGTATCTGAGAATATTGAGTCCTTTCTGCAGATCTACATTGTTTAGGTCCGTTATTTTTTACTCAGAATGTCGTCTACTAAACAGTGGCAACTATATGTGTAAAGGCTTTCGGTTCCGGCAGTGACTCTGTCCTGCTGCCCTCTTTGCTCTGGAGTATTTGATCCAGGGCAAAGGGAAGGGGGGGGGGCGGTTGTTCCCTTGAGTCACCTGCTTTATAGTGTAAAGCAAGGGAGTCAGTAATTCCGAGTCGGTTCCGAGATGTTTTTAAAGGGTAAAGCCTATGTTTACTCATCTGTGTAATATTTTTTTAAGTGTTGATTGGTGTGAAGTATCTGTATATATCACGTGATTAATTGGGCGTTAATATACATTCTTCTAACACTTTTAAATGAGTATATAGAGTCTCATTTCGCTGGACTCCTGTATTTATTGGCTTTCCTTTAAAAAATATTGGATTTTCCTTATGTCCTAGGCCCTCCAACCATTTTACTATTCAGCTAAGTCTGGGTCATTGGTACTGTATAAAAATGCTAAAAAATTTATAGTAATTTATATATTTTTTATACTTACCAATGACCCAGACGGGGATGGCCTTCCCAGGAGTTGGGAACTCTTGCCTCCCCGCTGCGTACATAACGCTTACCAGGCACTGGTTGTAAGAATGCCTTTTGGCGACAGTTTTGAGATCTCCTTGCCACTGCGCATGCGCAGTGGAGTAAAAGTATGGAGGACCATATAGGACATGTAATTTTCCGTTTTAGATGCAAATTTTGGGGATTGGGGGTAAAATTTGCGTTTGGCCTTAAATATTTTAGAGTTAGCACCAGCTAAGTCTGGGTCATTGGTAAGTATAAAAAATATATAAATTACTATAAATTTTTTCAACTTTTTCAGAAAACTGAGGCAAAATATGTTGTTCATTTTAACCCAACTCACGAAAATTTACAATTCTGGCACTTGCTTCTGTTTTTAGCTCAACTTGACAAAGTCAAGCTAAGGTATTACCATCACTTCTCGTTCGTCGGCATATGTACATCCACAATTTCCTTTGGCACACCTCACAGGTCGCATATTGGCAATGATATGGATTTAAAAAATGTCATTTGTATTTGTGAACAAAGTTGAAGTATAATGAGTTGTTAACCTTGACTTTGATCTTGAATTTGACCTGGTGGATTAAGTGACCATTAAAGTTTAACAGACCCAATAGAAAGCCTCATCTCTTTTCTACAAAATATTAAAAAATGTGGGTGTTATATTTGTGGGTAGTTTGTAGTTATGCAGTGAAGAATGCAATTATATGTCATTTCAGAGTTGACCATAAAATTTAATGAATGCATTACTGTTCGTGTATATAAGTGAACATTTTGATTTTTGGTTGAGATCGAGTTGTATTAACAACCTGTACCAATGGTTTGGCAATGGTCAGTTCTGGGCATCTTCACACTTCTAGCACAATAATTTGGACAAACAGGAGGGGGGGGGGGGTGGGGGGTGGTGCACAGCGTAGTAACCGGTTCTCGTCAGATCATTGAAGTTAAGCAATGTCGAGCTCGGTTCGTCCTTGGATGGGTGACTGTCTGAGTGATCGATTCAGCCTCCTGTGTTATGTCCTTGGGCAAGGCACTTCACTCCGATTGTCCAAATGGGGGTACGATGATGCCATGTACTAAGGCATACTGCACTTCGATGGTGCGCATGTCTTCAACCAATCTAATTCTGCCTGTGCTGCAGTACGGAGTTACGATGTTGGGGAGCTGGCAGCTGCTTGCTCGGTGGTTCTCTCCGGGTACTCCGGCTTCCTCCACCCATAAAACTGTCACCGACACAATATGACCGTAGCTGTTAAAGTGTTTTTAAATCATAATAAATAAATAAATAACTTTAACAAACACTCTCCACATTGACTAATATTTGCCATACAGGTCTTTTGCAATAATATCTCCTGCAAGTTCGAAAACTGGCATGCCCTGATTTTTTGTTTCAGAGTTATCGGCCTTAATTAGTCAATTTTTATGAACTTTGAGCTTGTTAGTGCAATAGCTTGAACAAACATTCCCCAATTTGAGTAATATTTGCCATACAGGCCTTTTGCAATAATATTTCAAACAAGTTAAAAAACTGGCAAGCCCCAATTTTTTGTTACAGAGTTATGGGCCTTAATTAAATAATTTTTACGAATTCTGAACTTGTTAGCATTATATCTTGAACAGAGGTTGCAGATTTGACAGCCGGGATATGATTGATAACTGGGTTATGGACAATGCAACACTCTCTGATTGCCACCACAATTCGACGCCTGCATCTCTGATGCACAGCTTTTGTTAACCCTCTACCCAATGCACAAGATATCAATTTATTATTTTAAATATTTTTTTAAAAAATTTCAAGAAACACACATAATATGACCCCTCATTAGAATGAGCTTGATGAGCTCATTCTAATGAGAGGTCACATAATATGGTTTACTCTGTTTGTAAATTACATGGTTGGATGTGGCCAATTCGTTAGGTAAAGAGTTAAATCTCTCTTGTTCCGTGTCGGCAGTTAATTTTTCACAAAGTTTAGATATAGTCTCTGCTTCTTGCAGCCAATACTGTAAGCTAAGGATGAGGATCATGTGAGTGAGGGTGGGTGACTCAAGAACTTGTCATGTTGTGGCAGCTACTTAAATTGTATTGATGGTCCTGGTGGGTGCATAAAGTTGCCTTTGTAGACACAACTCATCAGTACTTCATCAACCATTCTTATCAAAGGTAATTCATTATATATGCAGCACATAATTTCAAAGCTGTGAAATATATCTTGAGGAACTTCAGGCACTTCAATACAAGATATGAGTCTTCATTGTCCATATGATCAGATTCTTACAGGAACTGACGGAAAAGGAGAGTGATCACTCTCACTCGCCATCACTCTCCTAAACTTTTGACTAGGGGAGCAATTAATCACCCGCCTTCATGATGTATGTAGAAATTAAGTCTGAACATCAAGTTATATATTGTATATCAATCACCCATTACATAACCCAACTTGGAGATGATACTTGCAAAACATTATCTCACATAACTGAAATCTTTCATTTTTAGCTTAACTTGACATAGTCAAGATAAGCTATTGCCATCACGCGTGCGGAAGTCTGTTAGTCTGTGAGTCTGTTAGTCTGTGAGTCTGTTAGTCTGTGAGTCTGTGATGTCTGTTCACATTTTCCTTTAGCACGGGCTACACCCCGCAGTTCTTGTCTGATCGTCACGAAATTTCATATGCAGGTTTGGGGTCATGTCTAAATGAGAACGTCCCCTTTTGGTCGCGATCGGGCAACCGGTATGGCTGCCCGAGCCCAAAACCCGAAAACCATTAGCACAGTCTACAGGTCGTATTTATGAAGGGATTTCATTGTAACTTGGTAGGATGCCTCTGTATAGTGCCTAGATGAGAACGTCCCCTTTTTGGGCATGATCTATCAACCGTGATGGCTGCCCAAGCCCGAAACCCAAAAACTTTTAGCACAGCCTGCAGGTCATGTTTAATGTGGAGGGATTTCATTGTAACTTGGTAGGATGACTCCTTATGATGTCTAGATGAGAATTTCCCCATTTGGGCATGATCTGCCAACCGTGACGACTGCCCGAGCCCAAAACCCGAAAACCTTTAGCACAGTCTACAGGTCATATTTATTGAGGAATTTCATTGTAACTTGGTGGGTTGACTTCATAAATGTCTAGATGAGAAAGTCCCCCTTTGGACGTGATTGGGCAACTGTGACGGCTACGGGAGCCCGAAAACCTTTAGCACAGTCTAGAGGTCATATTTATGAAGGGATTTCATTGTAACTTGGCAGGATGACTCCAAATAATGTCTAGATGAGAACGTCCCATTTTGATCGCGGTCATGCAACCTTGATGGGTGCCCGAGCCCAAAAACCTTTAGCATAGGCAAAAGGTCATATTTATGGAAGGATTTCATTGTAACCTGTTAGGTTGACTCCATATAATGCCTAGATGATGGCATCCCCTTTCGGTTGTGATTGGTCAGTTGTGATGGCTACAAGTGCCCGAAGCCCGAAAACCTTGAGCACAGTCTACAGGTCATATTTATGAAGGGATTTCATTGTAACTTCTTAGGATCACTCCAGATGATGCTCAGATGAGATTGTCCCCTATGGTTGCGATCATTCACCCATGATGGCTGCCCGAGCCCGAAGCCCGAAAACCTTTAGCACAGTCTACAGGTCATATTTATGAAGGGATTTCATTGTAACTTGGTAGGTTAACTTCATATAATGTCTAGATGAGAACGTCCCCTTTTGGACATGATTGGGCAACTTTGATGGCTAAAGGTGCCCGAAGCCCAAAAACCTTTAGCACAGTCTACAGGTCATAATTATGAGGGGATTTCATTGTAACTTGGTAGGATGACTCCAAATAATGTCTGGATGAGAACGTCCCCTTTTGATCGCGATCATTCAGCCTTGATGGGTGCCAGAGCCCAAAAACCTTTAGCATAGATAAAATGTCATATTTATGGAAGGATTTCATTGTAACCTATTAGGTTGACTCCATTCAATGCCTAGATGATGACATCCCCTTTTGGTCGTGATTGGTCAGCTGTGATGGCTACAAGTGCCCGAAGCCCAAAAACCTTGAGCACAGTCTACAGGTCATATTTATGAAGGAATTTCATTGTAACTTCATAGGATCACACCAGATGATGCCCAGATGAGATTGTCCCCTTTGGTTGCGATCATTCAACCATGATGGCTGCCCGAGCCCGAAGCCCGAAAACCTTAAGCACAGTCTACAAGTCATATTTATGAAGGGATTTCATAGTCACTTGGTAGGTTGACTTCATATAATGTCTAGATGAGAACATCCCCTTTTGGACATGATTGGGCAACTTTGATGGCTAAAGGTGCCCGAAGCCCGAAAATCTTGAGCACAGTCTACAGGTGATATTTATGAAGGGATTTCATTGTACCTTGGTAGGATGACTCTAAATAATGTCTAGATGAGAACGTCCCCTTTTGGTCGCGATCATTCAGCTTTGATGGCTGCCCGAACCCAAAACCCCAAAACCTTTAGCATAGTCTAAATATTGGTCATATTTATGGAAGGACTTCACTGTAACCTGTAAGTTTGACTCCATATAATGCCTAGATGATGACATCCCCTTTTGGTCATGATTGGTCAACTGTGATGGCTTCAGGGGCCCGAAGCCCAAAAACCTTGAGCACAGTCTACAGGTCATATTTATGAAGGGATTTCATTGTAACTTTGTAGGATCACTCCAGATGATGCCCAGATAAAATTTCACCTTTTGGTTGCGATCATTCAACCATGATGGCTGCCAGAGCCCAAAGCCCAAAAACCTTTAGCACAGTCTACAGGTCGTATTTATGGAGGGATTTCATTGTAACTTGGTAGATTGACTTCATATAATGTCTAGATGAGAATGTCCCCTTTGGACGCAATTGGGAAACTGACGGCTACAGGGGCCCAAAGCCCGAAAACCTTTAGCACAGTCTACAGTGCATATTTATGAAGGGATTTTAATGTAACTTGATAGGATGACTCATTTTGGAATAATTTCACTGTAATTTGGTAACTTTTGTTGATATACGTTAACTGTGAGGGCCACGTATATTAACTGTGAGGTCATATTAACCCACCCCTCAGATCTTTAGAACAGTGTACACCTCATATTATTTTTATCATAAACATCGCATACAGGGAACAGAAATGAACATATTCCCAATTATCACAATTCTTGTCTTATTTCATAATCCTTTCATAAACATTGAACATTATCCTTTTCATCAAACACAACACACAAGTTAAGCTACAGTGTCATTGACACTTTCATTTGCTTAAACCATAGCTTATGGCACCTCACTGGAATGAGCTGAATGAGCTCATTCCAATGAGGGGTCATCATCTATGTTTTTAGAGCAAAAATAAAAAAAAAAAATTTGTATAGTCATTTTTAGTCGAGTTGTGACGACTTATAGTTTGATGAATGGCGGGTGGGTGGCGGGTGTAAACAATTAGTTTCGGACGATAACTTAATAATGGTTCGACCCATGTTCATGAAACTTCATAGGTAGGTTGGCCTCGGTGAGAAGAAGAACACTATTTATTTTGGACCCACTAGGTCAATGGTGAAGATCACAGTGACCTCGAACATACTAAATCATAAACAATTGGTTTCCGGATGATAACTTGACTATGGTTGAACCCACATTCATGAAACTTCATATGTAGCTTGGCCTCGGTGAGAGGAAGAACCCTATTTATTTTGGACTCACTAGGTCAGTGGTGAAGGTCACAGTGACCTTGAACATAATAAATCATAAACAATTGGTTTCTGGACGATAACTTGTCTGTGGTTGAACCCACATTCATGAAATTTCATATTTAGGTTGGTCTTTGTGAGGGGAAGAACCCTATTTATTTTGGGCTTGCTAGGTGAAAGGTCAAGGTCACAGTGACCCTGAACATAGTCAAAACAATTGGTTTCCAGACGATAACTTGATAATGGTTTCACCCACATTCATGAAACTTCATAGGTAGGTTGGCCTTGGTGAGAGGAAGAACCCTATCTATATTGGATGCGCTTGGTCAAAGGTCAAGGTCACAGTGACCCTGAACAGTTTCCGGATGATAACTTGACTATGGTTGAACCCACATTCATGAAACTTCATAGGTAGCTTGGCCTTGGTGAGAGGAAGAACCCTCTTTATTTTGGACTCTCTAGGTCAATGGTGAAGCTCACAGTGATGTTGAACATAATGAACGATTGGTTTCCGGATGATAAATGTCAGGGACACCTGAGGCCCCGTAAGGCCTGGGCTGACGTGGGGTTATTTAGTCCCACTGATGAAGTTGCGGGAAAATTAGACCAACGTGGAGGGTCGGAATCCAGGTGTCGCGAACTCGGCGCAGGGAGCTGAGTTAGACCGACGCCGTGAATCCTTCTCTGCCAAATTGGCCTGAAATAGGTTCGATTTCCGTTAGGTGTGATTCCTAATCACTTCAGGCTGCGTAATAGAAAGAATGATTTAAAGTAACAACGATTCTTTTATTTACACATAAAAATAAAGCCGTTTCAATATTTCAGCAATCAATAATTCGATTCTTTTCACAAGAATTTGGTTGCTAGGGTTAAATAATTCTCAACAATCATATAGTCATTCTATAGCCCTTTACTGGCACTATAGTCTACACACTGGAAATGTTACTACCGTGAGCTCGCCATAAGAGCTTCACAAATCTGAAATGTTATTACTGTGAGCTCGCCATAAGAGCTTCACCCGCTTAGGCTCGAATGTCAATGTCTGCGCGTAACTGTACCTCTGGCTGTCGGAGGGTTCCGACCAGCAATGTTCGTCATCTATGAAGCCACCGTACTTCTGATTTGGGTCAGATATTGTCTACTCATACCTTATGTGCCTTTTGAAAGTCCTCCGTGAAAGTCCTATTGAAATATTCACCGTTCCTGGTTGAATTCACGATTCACAAATGCCCCTTTTTGTGCTAGGGCGAAATTGTCACTCACACCGATCTCCAGTCAGTATTACGATGCTTTGACAGCAAAACAGACTACTCAGAACGCAATCAGTCTGACGCTTCAAAGGGTTAATACGCACAATACAACTAACCTACACTTCTGACTATTGCAGGCTGATACCTGCTACTCGACAATCTAAACTTTCACGTTTCACCTTGGGTGTTCCTTCTCACGAATTCGGCACTTGCAGCTGCCTATCAACCTTAAGCTAAATCAATCGTGGAATGCCCTCTCTGGCGATTCCAGCCGTTTCAGGGTCCTGTGATCGAAGGTACCCCTATGCCAGGAAACAGAGTCCGCCTATCCTGGACTTCACCAACGTGTGTGTGACCCCAAGTGTGTGTCTAATGCTCTGCTCTTCAAGGTATATATACTTTTTACCCTAGAGTGTCAGGTGGACGGACGCTCATCTGTCCACCTGTCAAAACGGTGGGAGATGACATATATCGAGGCAGAATCAATACAAGTCATCTCACGCGACTTAACGGTGATTTCACTTGTCGAGAAAACCGATTCGTTTCTGCCATTCATTGTCATGACAAACATTTCTATCTCTTAGAATCTTGTTTCTCAATTGGCCGTGACGATATCCTGCCACCAACCGATTACGTCTTGTAAGACTCGCGACTACTGTATAAATTAAATGAGATTAGACCTTATCTAACATACCGTTTCTCCCCTGGGTCCCTGCGCTGAAGCTGGATATACACCACGTGTGTTTTTTCCATGTCCAGCTTCACAGAGAAGTGAAATTCACGTAGGGTTTTTCGCCTTGATGCGGAATATCTTTTGAACTTACAATATCTTTATATATGAGGCCCCTTGCCCCTATATTTAAGCTGGTTTTGCCCTGACAATAAATTGCCTATGGTTTAACCCACATCAACTTCACAGGTAGCTTGGCCTTCATGAGAGGAAGAACCCTATTTATTTTGAACTCACTAGGTCAAAGGTCAAGGTCACAGTGACCCTGAACATAATAAATCAAAACAATTGGTTTCTGGATGTTAACTTGATAATGGTTCGACCCAAGTTTATGAAACTTCATAGGTAGGTTGGCATCAGTGAGAGGAAGAACCCTGTTTATTTTGGACTCGCTAGGTGAAAGGTCAAGGTCACATTGACCTTCAACATAGTAAATCATAAATAATTGGTTTCTGGATTGTAACTTGATAATGGTTTGACCCACATTCATGAAACTTCATAGGTAAGTTGACCTAGGTGAGTGGAAGACCCCTATTTATTTTGGGCTCGCTATGTCAAAGGTCAAGGTCACATTAACCTTGAACATTATAAATCGTAAACAATTGGTTTCCAGATGAAAATTTGACAATGGTTCCACCCACATTAATGAAACTTCATAGGTAGGTTGGCATTGGTGCAAGAAAGAGCCCTATTTATCTTAGAATCACTAGGTGAAAGGTCAAGGTCACAGTGACCCTTCACATAGTAAATTGTAAACAATTGGTGTCGGGATGATAAGTTGATAATGATTAAACCCACTTTTGTGCTGTCTCAACTCGACTTTGGATCGGCGATCCTATCGGCATTTTTGTGTGTAGTGCTGGCCAGTAGGTGTTAAAATCACTCTTTTTAAAAAAATCAAAAGGAGGAGAGTGATTATTCACTCCCCTGCTTTCTCTTCCTGGCAGTCACTGTTCTTATGTCACACTATCGGATCGAATTCTCCAATGATAACATACCTGGATTCAAAATCCTCAGTGTAACACCTGAAGCAATAAACCAACTTGACATTCAGCTGCATGATAGATTTGAAATGACCATCAAGAGAACTCTGGTGTTTCACAGATTAATCCCTTTTCAAAGTTGAACTGAAACAAGTTCAGCACTCAAGCTGATGAACCAAAATTGGTGTCAGTTTCATTTTTGTGTTGGAGACCAATCGGAAGATTTTCTTGTTGCGCCTGAAGTGTCGAGAGATATAAAGCTTAACAGATTTGTATGATGAATCACCTTGGATAGGAATGGTTGTTGAAGTACCGCACAAGTAAAAATAAGTTTCAGGATAACCTCTATAAACTATATATCTTTCTCCTCCTACACTGATAAGATCAGAAAGTGACATCGTTTTATGGAAAGCTCTCAGTGAGAGCTTTCCAGAAAATTATGTCAGATTCTGACCTTATCAGTGCAGGAGCAGCAGTATACTTAGTTTATTGCGGTTATGTTACAACTTATTTTGACTTGTGCTGTATATGATGTGATTGGTGACTACAAAATGAACTTTATGCATCAATCAGAACCACAAAACAATTTCACTTCACCACATCACAAATGCTGGATTGAACAGACAGTTGTTATGTTATCATACACATCATCTCCTTTCAGATCTTGCACATTTGGTCAAAAAATGCACTGACAGTATTTAAACTTTGTGAAAAAATGGACACCTGATCCTCAGTAATAGAGTTGTAAGAATCTGAATGTTCACTTTTGTGCACCAATTTTAATTCATTTATTCATCTTTATGATCAGCCCTGAAATATCCCTCCACACCATTGTTAAAATTATGACACTGACACATGGGAGTTTTAATGCAGTGTTTGTCGCCCTTTTTTGCTCAACTTACTGTCAGGATGCCATCCATCACTTGGCATCTATCACCCGCTGTCTGTCATCTGTAACTTTGACATTTCAGTCTTCTTCAGAACTACTTAACCAAACTTGTCACAAATCATGTTTGGGGATACCCTTCCAAGTTTGTTCAATGGATGTTGCTTAGCCAATAGGCAAGGGGTGGTACCCCAAACGCCTGAAATGCAATCTGTTATGTCTTTTCCAGAATCACTGATCACATCATTAGAATCTTTTGATATTTGGTGTACAACATCTTTAAAGGGATCAGACTCAAGTTTGGTAAAATCCAGTCCCTGGGTATTTATTTGTGCTCCATTAAGTCTGAGGGTTGATCCTTAGTTGAGAAAGCCCTACATACTGTTCGGTCAGTCGGGGATATAAAATGGCTGTCTTTTGTTTGGTGAGAGACATACTCTGTAGGCTAAAGATCCCTTTGTAGTATTCAAGAAGAGCAAGGCCAAGAAGTTGCCTCTGTGCCACTGGGCCGGTGAAGCATTAACTCTTAACCTGCTGAGTATTTTCTTGATTATTTTCATGAAATCCAGTCATGGCTGCTATGACGCAGCCTACACTGGATTTGATGAAAAAATTCGAACAAATGGAGCCCAGCTATTCTTTGTGATACAGTTGGTCCAAATTACAGTGATACATAATGTTGAACACAAGCCAAATTGTACCCTTTATATTGGCAAGATTATTGGTGCCCTGTCGGGAATATCTGCCAACAGCATGCAAAGAGTTAATATAAGTTATATAACGTACTCGTCTATGTTTGTAAAATTTGTAAGCTTAAAACAAATAGCTGATAATGAGCGGGGTGGCTCAAAGGTTAGAACATTGGACTTTAATCCAAAATGTTCACAGTTTGATCCTGACCAGCAGTAACTGCCTTGTATCCTTGGACGAGGCACTTAATCCTGATTGCCCATGTAGGTGCACGATGGTGATGTGTACTAAGGCATATTCCACATTGATGATGCATTTGTCTTCAATTGCTGCTGACTAGAGATGTGCAGTTAACCGAAAATTCCTTTCGGTTTCGGTTTTGTTATTAAAAACCAAAACCGAAACAATTACAGAAAACCTGTCGTCGTGGTTTCCAACTTCAATGTTGAAAAACTCGAATCAGGTCTTCACTTCTCAGAACAATGAGAGAAACAACCTAAAGTTAACTTTGTTTTCAAACTTGAGAGTTGCGATACCCCTTTTTCAGAACAGCTGCACTAATTGGTATTGCATTCAAGCGTGGCATTTACCATGAAAATAGGTGACAAAATTACTTCTTATGTATCCCGTTTTCAACGTTCACCTGTTTATCAAATGTGGTTTCCTTTTTGCAGAAATGAAACTTGCCACTTGTTCCATGTTTATGATGTCAAATATATTCATTTATACACGTTATTTTGAAAGCTTGACCTCCAAAACCAGCTTCACAATCACAGTTGAAGTCGGATGGAAATTTAGGGCTACAGAGAATGACCTAATGAGTGACTTTTACTCGATAAAATATTTAGCGTCAGCATAAGTTTTTAGAGTTGGTCGAGTTACCATAAACACAGGTGGAGGGGGATGAAACTGCTAATCTTACCTCAGACTCGAGGCAAAAATCATTTTGCTCAATTTTGAAACTCTTGAGATAATTTATGCAAACACATTGCACTCAGTAAATCGGAGTACCGGTATATTACACAGGTGCATTGCCCTGGAAAGGGAGTCCCTGTCGACACTGACAGGTGCATAATTAACACATCATAAGATTTTCTACTCCAAAATATATTTAATGTTTTTCATAAAAACACAAGAAGCACTTGCGAACCTTTACCTCATGGATCACTGGATTGTACCCAGTGACCCATGAGATGCCAGTTTGCAAATACTTCTTGTGTTTTGTTCTCAGACATTTTGAATAATCGCTGGTGGAAAATGTATCCGGCTGCAATTTAGTAGTAATTCACCATCCAGTATCCAGTAGGGTTTCCCAAAATCCTGGGATTCCCGGCCATTTTCCTTTTCTCATTTCCCGGGAAAAAAAATCAGGATCCCGGGAAATGCACTGTTGTTCAGTCAACTAACTTCAGTGTTTATTGTAATATAGAGTTCCCTCTCCGTTTTCTTATTGTTTTCGTTGAAAAAAACTGCATTTGTTATAACAAGAATGTATGACATACAAAAAACAACCAGGGCAGTCTAGTTATAAGTTCATAACTTATAAGTGGCAGAGTGGCGGTTCAGTAAATCCTCACTACATTTAAGTAAATGGGTTGGCCAGAGTGATTGTCACTGATTAGCTTCATCGAGATTATCCCCACAATCGTTGAACAATCCCATAAACTTATTTGTCGGTCAGCAGTCAGCACTGACTCAGCAGTTAAACTGCATGTGCACGTCGTGATCCTTGAGACACGATTATCCCGTGCACATATATGAAATATTCAATGCAGCAATGATTTCTGAATTCAGAGAATTTCAGATAGAAACTATAATAGTTTGCAGAAGTTGTTGGACTTTGAGTTTCAGTTTCAGGCGCTGTGAATCCTGTGAAGTGTGCATTTATTTGTTAGCTTAACTTGACAAAGTCAAGAAAAGCTATTGCCATCACGCATGCGAAAGTCTGTGAGTCTGTTCACACTTTCCTTTAGCACAGGCTACACCCCGTAGTTCTTGTCTGATCGTCACGAAATTTCATATGTGGGTTTGGGGTCATGTCTAGATGAGAACGTCCCCTTTTGGTCGCAATCGGTCAACCAGGATGGCTGCCCAAGCCCAAAACCATTAGCACAGTCTACAGGTCGGATTTATGAAGGGATTTCATTGTGACTTAGTAGGATGCCTCTGTATAATGTCTAGATAAGAACGTCCCCTTTTGGTCATGATCTGTCAACCGCGATGGGTGCCCAAGCCCGAAACCCAAAAAATTTTAGCACAATCTGCAAGTCATATTTAATATGGAGGGATTTCATTGTAACTTGGTAGGATGACTCTATATGATGTCTAGATGAGAACTTCCCGATTTGGTCGCAATCTGTCAACCGTGACGACTGCCCGAGCCCAAAGCCCCAAAACCTTTAGCACAGTCTACAGGTCATATTTATAGAGGGATTTTATTGTAACTTGGTAGGTTGATTTCATATAATGTCTAGTTGAGAACGTCCCCTTTTGGACTTGATTGGGCAACTGTTGCGGCTACAGGGGCCTGAAGCCCGAAAACCTTTAGCACAGTCTACAGGTCATTTTTATGAAGAGATTTCGTTGTAACTTGGTAGGATGACTCCAAATAATGTCAAGATGAGAACGTCCCCTTTTGGTTGCGATCATTCAGTCTTGATGGCTGCCCGAGCCCAAAAACATTTAGCATAGTCCATAGGTCGTATTTATGTAAGGATTTCATTGTAACTTGTTAGGTTGACTCCATATATTGCCTAGATGATGACATCCCCTTTTGGTTGTGATTGGTCAGCTGTGACGGCTCCAGGTGCCTGAAGCCTGAAAACCTTGAGCACAGTCTACAGGTCATATTTCTGAAGGGATTTCATTGTAACTTCCTAGGGTCACTCCAGATGATGTCCAGATGAGAATTCCCCTTTTGGTTGCGATCATTCAACCATGATGGCTGCCCGAGCCTGAAGCCCGAAAACCTTTAGCACAGTCTACAGGTCATATGTATGAAAGGATGTCATTGTAACTTGGTAGGTTGACTTCATATAATGTCTAGATGATGACATCCCCTTTTGGTCGTGATTGGTCAACTTTGACGGCTACAGGGGCCCATAAACCTTTAGCACAGTCTAGGTTGACTTCATATAATGTCTAGATGAGAATGTCCCCTTTTGGACGCAATTGGGAAACTGACAGCTACAGGGGCCCAAAGCCCGAAAACCTTTAGCACAGTCTACAGGTCATATTTATGAAGGGATTTCATTGTAACATGGTTGGATGACTCCAAATAATGTCTAGATGAGAACGTCCCCTTTTGGTCGTGATCATTCAGCCTTGATGGCTGCCGGAGCCCAAAACCCAAAAACCTTTAGCACAGTCTATAGGTTGTATTTATGTAAGGATTTCATTGTAACTTGTTAGGTTGACTCCATATAATGCTTAGATGATGGCATTCCCTTTTGGTTGTGATTGGTCAGCTGTGACGGCTACAGGTGCCCAAAGGCTGATAACCTTGAGCAAGGTCTACAGGTCATATTTATGAAGGGATTTCATTGTAACTTCGTAGGATCACTCCAGATTACAACATCCCCTTTTGGTCACGATCATTCAACCATGATGGCTTCCCGAGCCGAAATCTTTAGTACTGACTACAAGTCGTATTTGTGAAGGGATTTCTTTGTAACTTAGTAGAATGACTCGGTATAATGTCAAGATGAGGACGTCCCCTTTTAGTAGCAATCGTTCAACCAGCATGGCTACACAGGCCTGAAGCCTGAAAACCTTTAGCACAGTCTACAGGTCATATTTGTGAAGGGATTTCAATGTAACTTGATAGAATGACTCGATTTGGAATAATTTCACTGTAACTTTGTAACTTTTGACATACGTTAACTGTGAGGGCCACATACATTAACTGTGAGGTCATATTAACCCATCCCTCCGCCCTTTAGTACAGTGTACACCTCATATTATTTTTATGAAAAACATAGCATACAGGGAACAGAAATTAACATATTCCCAATTATCACAATTCTTGTCTTATTTCATAATCCTTTCATAAACATTGAACATTATCCTTTTCATCAAACAAAACACACAGACAAGTTAAGCTACAGTGTCATTGACACTTTCATTTTATAATACCGTAACCGTATACAAATCAATATGTCTCGCTCGTTGGCATGGACGCATTTTGAGAAAAAATCTGTAGACTTGACTGAGTCCAACGTATACAACACTGTGTTAAAAACTAAAGGAAGTTCCACAAGCGGACTGCTAAGACACTTGAGGGAGAAGCATGGCATTAATGCTGTTTCATCGAGTCCGGGTTCGACTCCCAGTACCAGTGGTTCAACCGGGAAAAGGGTTGCTTGTTATAGTGCGGTGCCGGGATTATCAGATCTAAAGTAGAGAGCTTTGAACTTTGCCATGAAAACCAAACAAAGTTTGGAAGAAACTGTTGCAAGATTGGCGGCCCAAGATGGATTTTCCGTAAACGACATAACACAGAGTGCCTTCATCCGCAGTGCATTGGCAGCACAAAACATGAAATTACTGAAAGACCACACAAGTGTTAGGAATTTGTCAAGACTTTGGGACATTATTGTCTGCCGATGCTATTGTGAACTTTCTATTAGACACCTTCGAACAAGGCAGTAATCCTTTGTGTTCGAAACTGAAGGAATCGATACTTGATCGCATCTCAGCACGTTGGAATAAAGTACTCATGGATCTGATCCAATATCTCCACAAGGCAGAAAGTGTGAGTAAGCCAAATGTTTTCGGGATCAGAAGTTCCAAATCTGCTATGCAAAAGTTTGCAGTGAGCCTTTTCACAAGACTGCATAGGCAACATAGCTCAGATCGGTGAGATGTCAGTGCAGCGGATACAACAGACGAAATAGTTGTCACTTCCGGAGCTTGTTCCTCTGCTGATAGCGAGACAACTGACTCTTAGCACACCGAAAAAAAGCCTATCGGAAAAGTGATTGAGTGTGCATTGGAGGTTGAAACTAATACCACGGAGTGCACAGACCTTAAATTGATGACTAATGATTTCCGAATGTTCGAGGCACAGAAGAAGCGAACCCCTAATCTGGAACAACTTTATCGTGCACTGATGACAATAAAGCCATCTTCTGTTGAGTCAGAGAGAGCCTTCTCCTCAGCCGGAAACTTCGCTATGTGCATTAAGTCTCGGCTAGGAGACAAATCTGTCTGTCCTTGTATTCTTAAAAAACTTCTTCAACAACCAGAACTAAATCAACCAATCAGTTATCAAATGAATGGACTTTGAGATTGTTACCATTAAGATCAAGTGTTTCTACTTTCTAGTCAGACTTGTAAGTTGAAGTTGTAACTGTAGTTCCCATTTCCCGGGTTTCCCGGGATACGGGTATTAAATTTCCCGATTTCCCGGGACAAAGTTGTCCGACAAATGAACCAACCCTAGTGTCCAGCTACTACAGTTCCGCTAGTGGAATAAATTACAGTTTCAAGCAATTTGAGACGGAGAGTGCTGTTATAAAAAATTGATTTTGACTTGGGTATCTCAACAAAGTGTCATGTTCTGTTTTATATTATGAATGGGTTGATTTGAAGTTCTTATTTGTTTGATGCAGATGCATGTACTGCCGAATACATCTTCCTATATGTAAATGCAATGTATGCATTGCTATGTTCGTACCTTGAAAACCGAAACCGAAAAGTCGACTCTCAGTGAAACCAAAAACGTAACCAACATGAAATTTGAAAACTGCTCATCACTACTGCTGACGCTACTTGTGTAGAGCTAGCAAGTTGGAGAGTCTTGACAATTGCTTGCCTCTTCTCGTTGGTTCTTTCTGACTTCCTCCACCCATACCCATAAACAGTCCAACACAATGTGACCATGGCTTTTGAAAATGTCATTAAAACCCCCAACAAACAAACAATAGCTGACCAAAGTTTTGATTGTCCTGAGATGTCAAGCAAGCCCATTCACGAGCACAGAGATGGGTACACCAATTTAATATCAGTAGGGTGCCAATATGGATATCTACAGTGGAACTCTGTTAATTGAATAGACACTTTTCCAATGAAAATTATTCAGTTAACAGGAGTATTCAATTAACGGATTCTGTCACTTTACTTTCCTGTATTCTACAGATAAACTTCGCATTTATTCTATTATCTCTTGTTTCACAAAGCCCCATGAGCTCTGTCAAACAAGATATAATAGATTAAATGCCTATATTGGATGTGCTGTTGCCAAATAGGTCTATAAACAAAGGAAAACTGGGGAGAGGCCGCGTAATTTCTCGACAGGTTACAAGATTTTTTATTCAATTAACAGGAGTTTACTCTATAACCTATATTCAATTAATAGGTCAAATTTGTACTGGAGATCTGGAAAATGGTTTTGGTTGGAAAATTATATTCAATTAACAGGATTATGCAATTAAGAGATGTCCAATTAAGTGGGCCCTACTGTATTTGTAAAATTCCTGAAATGATTAACAATTTCCCTGGGATGTGGAGTAGTGCTTTTTTTCTTTGATAAACAAGTTTTGCTTTACTGGTAAAAGAGGATCCGGCACCAACGCCTGGGATGGAAGTCCTCTAAAGTAGGCAGCACAGGTATAAATGTTTGGCCGAACTTTACTTCATGCTTATATTGTGGCCATGATATAGCTAAAGATGTTGAAAGTGACCCTAAACACTAATAAATAATAATAAATTATCAATTTAACTCTATTCCAGTCCCAGGTCTCGAGTGAAGGGTCATTTAGCAATATACATGGCTTTCACCAGGGAAGAGAATGGAGAGAATGCTGAGGAACCTGCACCAGCACAAGCTGAAGAAGTAAGTGAAAAATTGGAATTTATAATTTTTTATTTAACCCTCACAGGTATGGAGATTTTAATATATTTTTTCTACAGTTCGACAGTCTATATCCTGCGATTTTACAGTCATTGTTAGCAGCCAAGACTTACTCAGACCACCCCCTACCCCCCCCCCCCCCCCCCCCTCCCCCCCCCCCCCTCCCCGCCCAATTAAAAAAAAAAAACAATTCTTTATCGATCTGCATTTATTTTACATAGAAACAAAAAACCCAAAGAAAATTCCTTTCCTTCTGTCGTCACTCTCACCTGGTAATATTTGCTCTGGGCAGAGTAATTGTATGGAGTTTTAGCTCATCTTGACAAAGTCAAGCTGAGCTAATCTCATCGCTGTCCGTCAGTCGTCCGTCGTCCATCGTCCATCAACACCATGTTTTGGTCTTCTCCTCCAAAGCCACTGGGCCAATTCAAATGAAAGTTTGTGTGAGTGATGGTCCCGAAGGGGCATTTCATTTTTGTTCAACTCAACATGCCCAACCCCATAGGGAGGGAGTGGGGGAAAATGCTCCAAAATATTTTTAAAATCTTCTTCTCAAGAACCAGTGTGTACAATGACTTGATATTTGCTATGGAGCTTCCATATGAGGTGTAAAATCAAGTTTGTTCAAACGAAGTTCGTCAAGTAATATTTGGCTTTGTAATAGGAGGGGTAAGATTTTTGGCCCCGCCCAAAATTTCTATATACTGTACCAATGACCCAGACAAAGCTTGTGCTAACTCTTAAAATACTAGGGCCAAACACAAATTTTGCCCCCCAATCCCCAAAATTTGCATCTAAATCCAAAGAAATCATGTCCTGAAGGTCCTCCATACTTTGCCCTTACTGCGCATGCGCAGTGTCAAGGACGTTCAGAAATTGGCGCCAATTATCATTCTCTGTTTGGCCTTTCATCAGTTAACATCTCACTGATCTTTGTGCTTGTAAATCTCGGTTTAAATGATGCCAGACACATAAATATTGGAGAAATGGTGATTCTATGGAGGATAGAAAAGGAGGAGAGGAAAAAGGAGTGACAGAAAATATTCAGGGCTGTAACTTAAAATTTTCTATGTGAAATTATGTTAAGTTGCCTATTTTCGAGGCATGGGCCTATTGTTGTCATTCTTGCTATGAAGTTGCACTGCTTATTCAGTGTTTCCTCTCCCCTTATCCTGTAAGTACCCCCTGGCTATTCTCCCATGCTTTTGGTTATTTTTCAGTAAGATTACTAATAAAATTTCTTGGGAGAATTAGCTTGGTAACAGAATGATTTCTGTTATTTTCCCCATGTTTACGTTTTCACCCATGGGTGTTTAGAAGTTGTGTTCTGCATCTACCATCTGATGTTCTGCAGATTCTTCCCTGGAAGTCTCTGTTTTGCATCAGATAGTGTTTATTTTGATAACTGATTTCGGGCCAGGATTGTCAGTGCCTGGAGTCATGTTTTCTAGTGTTTATACACTGTTTGTTTACATTGGCAACAGTCTCTTTTGAAGGGGGCTTTTTGCCTTTGGAGTAGTTTACACATTATAAGATACATTATTAGTTTCCGTAAGTGTTGCATTAATTATTTAAAATAATTTTAAATTTTTTGACCACACTTAGCCTTGGGATCCATTGGGGCTCAACGTTACTTTTCAGAAACTTGGGCTTCGCTGAAAAAATATTTTTCAAAAATTATTTTTGATTGCTATTGTTTTTTCAATATTAATGGATCATGTTATTATGTATCTTTGCTTTTAGGGGCTTGTGCGAGTACTAGGACTTGTTTTTTCACAATGAAAAGATATTGTTCAAATTGTAATAGGAAGAAATCTTCTTCTAACTTTCATGATCAGTGTATTAATTGTAGTCAGTGTACTTGCACTAACTCCTGTTCAATATGTAATTTTTGGGATGATAAACATTGGAAACGTGTGTCACGATATATTGTTAGCGGGGAAAGGACCATGCCGGCCCTTTCTCCACAGGGTCACTCTAGTCTTATCAGTTTTTATTTCAGAGGAACAAGAACAGGGTTATGTTTCCATGTTATCCTCCAAAAGTGCACTTCCGTCGTCACAATTGAATGCAGAGCTAGCGGCAAAAGTGCTCATGGAGATACGACAGTTGCCTAAGAGGTCCCTAGTAGGATCGACGGCGCTGTCGTCCGCTAGCTCGCCCGGTGTAGCGTCCATTCACCGAATGGTTCGGCAGCCGGGTTCATCCGTTGCGGTCCAGGAAGGAGTTTTGGGTGATGCGAGCACTATAAACATACAAGGTGCACACCCAGTGACGGCGGATATAAGGGGAGATCGGAGGAAGCCTTCTAGTTCAGTTCCTAGCTCATCCAGGTCCAGCCGGTCCGCGAGCGAGAGAGGCCCCTCTCTCGTACAACAACATCTGGGACCAGATGTTGTGGTACAAAATGTGTCGCAAGCGGAGCACACGTCCGTCGCTCGGGATGCTCCATTGTATAGGCAGTCCGCAGAGACTGCACAGGCTTCCTCATCCTCTCAGCAGCGCACCTGACCGCACCTTGGCTACGTGACCGCGGATATTCTACCAGCTTCGCCGATCAGGGATTCATCGGCGACCAGGTCACGCCATCCGGTAGCCAGGGACACGAGGCTGATAGACTCCGGACGTTCGCATCGGAAGAGTATGCGGGAGTCAGTTGATGCGGAGCTTCCCGCGGCTAAGCAGCGAAAGACCGCTACTCCGCAGGCCTCGATGACGGACGTGCTAACTCAGATAGCACAGATTATCGCAGCATTCCAGCAACCGACAGAATCGGTGTCGGATCGGGAATTATCCGACGGCGCTGGGTCGGTACGCTCTGCCGAAGCATCGGGTGCAGACGACCGGGAGCATCGTGAGGTCCGACCGGATGGCAAAAGGGATACGGATGACTTGGAGCTATCCATTTCGGAACAACATAAAGCTGCCGTGGACTTCATCCGGCACTTCCTTCCTCAAGTTGTTCCGTCGGGCCAGACTGTTGCGGTATCGGACAAGAGACTGATAGCGTCATTGGACACTGATTTCTTTGAGCGGTTCGGAGACATCGTCCCTGAGTTTCCATCTCAGTCCAATAATGTCACAAGAACATTTGAATTATTGAACGACGCTATATTCAAGCTTGCTTCCAAAACGGGCAAAGCTGGTTTCTTGTCCGCCAGTGCACTTAATCTGCCTTTCATTAATTCAAGGAATAAATTCGATACGGCAGGACAGGGTGTTCCGAGAGTTCCTCTGCGTCTTGACGACAAGGCGGAAGACTTAGAATTGTCATTACCGTCGTCAACGTCCATTCCAACCGCAGTGTTGGATATGACAATTACGTCTAACAGAGCCAGTTTAGACGCTTTATCTTATGCAGACCACCTTACTAAGGCGTTATCACTACGTCTACAAGGGAAAGAATTCCAGGATATTCAATCCTCTTTAAGACTTCTTTCAAGGGCAGTGGCTTATTCCACGTATAACTCCGCCCTTTCAGTGGCAAACCTGGAGTTGGTTAGATGTGACGCAGCCCTAGCTACATCCACACGAGTCGATAGTAAGGTGAAGAACTCTCTCAGAGTCGCTTCGGTCTCCGGAGAGCTTCTCTTCGACGGCAAGCTAAGAAAGCTTCGGATTCTCTGCTGTTTAAATCCGCTTCCAAAAAGTCGGAGACGGCAGAAAAGAGTAAGACAGGCACTTCTGGGACTAATGCGCCCAAGAGAGGTTCCTATAGAGGTTCCGGTGCGCCCTCTTGGTCTTATTCAAGAGACCGTCAAGGCAGCGACTCACGTTCGGGACGTCCTTCGGGCCGGGACAACCTGTCGGACGCCCCGAGGTCGACGGGATGAGGTGCGGGCCGTGGAGGACGTGGTTTCTCCTCCCGCAGACCTCGCAGGGTCCAGGAGGTGATGGTATCAACCTCTATCGTGTTCCGGTTGGCGGAAGGTTGTCGAGTTTTTTAGAAGAGTGGGCGTCGATTACGGACGACCCTTGGGTGAGAGGGGTGATTTCGGAAGGTTTAAGAATAACCTTCAAACGAAAGCCTCCTTTAACTCGAAGTCCAAAATGGACTCAACTTCCGTCAAATCCGCAGAAAAGAGACGCTCTGTTATCGGAGGTGCAGTCTCTTTTAATGAAGAACGCGGTAGAGGTCGTAGAAGACCAGGAAACACTGGGATTCTACAGCCATCTGTTTCTGGTCCCGAAACCAGACGGCTCGTTCCGTCCAGTCATAGATTTGAGCTGGATAAACAAGCTGATTGTCGCTCCAAAGTTCTATAAGGAGACGATTTGATCGGTCAGAGCGAGTATTCGGGTGAACGATTATGCTACAAGCATAGATCTTAAAGATGCGTACTTTCATGTCATGGTACATCCGACATTCAGAAAGTATCTACGCTTCGCAGTCCTATGAGTAGTGTATCAATTCCGAGCGATTTGCTTCGGATTGAACCTAGCACCCTGGGCTTTCACTCGGGTAATGAACTCGGTAATGATATATTTCCGAGCTCATTCGTCTGCGGTAACGTCGGCCTACCTGGACGACATTCTTCAGAGGTACGACAACGAGTTAACGCTTCAGAACGATGTGCAGAATCTGCTTCTATTGCTCCGACGTCTCAGTTTTATTATAAACGAGGAGAAGTCGGATCTGGTGCCATCCAAGTCATTCACTCATCTGGGAATGAGCTTCGAGACGCACAACAATCTCGTTCGTCTGCCGTTAACCAGAGCGAAATTAGTCAGTTGTTACGCTCGCTATTGTCTTCATGCAGACAAAGTCACAGCGAGGGAGTTCATGAGACTGATAGGTCTGTGCGGAGCCGCTGCGGATCTAATTCCGATGGGGCGGTTACGCACTCGTCCTCTCCAAATTTTCTTGACTCAGAATTGGAGTGTGAAGATTCATTCGCTCGACATAGACGTTCTCTTGTCAGAACAAGTGAAACAAGAGATTCAGACTTGGGCAAACATTCAATGGTTGACTCAGGGAGTTCCGCTGCAGTTGCCGGATCCGAGTTTTACGATCATGATGGATGCCAGTCAAACAGGTTGGGGTGCATCATTGATCCCAACGGATTCGAGGTGCCAGGGTCTTTGGGATCCACAGTTCCTAAGCAAGCACATAAACATCAAGGAAATGATGTCAATTTGGCTTGCGTTATGTCAGTGGATGGACATTATTCAGAAAGCTCATGTCCAAATTCTGTCAGACAATACGACAGTAGTGGCATATATCAGGAACCAAGGAGGCACTCATTCCGTTCCGTTATTCAATTTAACGGAAAGAATCCTTCTGTTTGCTCTAGAACATCAAGTTCTACTTTCGGTCTGTCGTATACCGGGTCGTCTGAATGTACTGGCAGACTCCCTTTCACGGAAGGGTCGCTTGTTGCCGTCGGAGTGGACTCTCAGCAAACAAGTATTCAATCAGATTTGCTACCAATGGGAATGGCCAGTGATAGACTTATTTGCGACACATCTCAACAATCAGTTGCAGACGTATGTGTCTCCATGTCCGGATCCAAGAGCATTTGCAGTAGACGCTCTATCGATCTCATGGGACGGAATGATAGGATATGCGTATCCTCCAGCGCCGCTAATGCAGCAAGTATTGCCAAAGATAAAGCAATCTCAATGCAAGATTCTATTGGTAGCATCTCTGTCTCCACAGAGACCGTGGATAAATCTACTCAGGTGCCTGTTGTGGGACTTACCGCGAAAGCTTCCTCCACGAGAGGATCTTCTTTTGCAGGGGAAACCGCGTCAACTGCATCACAACCCGCAAGGTCTCAACCTTCACATTTTTCCGTTGTGCGGTCCTCCTTGCACGGCAAGCATTTTACAGGACGAGCAGTGGACGCGATTTCTAACTGTAGGAGGACCTCCTCTTCGCTAAACTATGCGGCTAAGTGGAAGGTTTTTTCGTCGATGGTGTAGGGATCATTTTGTGGATATTTTTGATCCCTCCATACCAGACATTGCAAACTTTCTAGTATACTTGTTTGACGAAATCAAACTGCAGCCTGTTACTATTAAGGGTTATAGGTCTATGTTATCAGATACCTATGCCCACCACGATAGTTTACAAATTGGATCTAATGTCTCTTTATCTAAGTTAGTTAGAAACTTTTCGATAAATAGACCCAGAACTCTTAGATTAATTCCTAAGTGGAATTTAGCTTGGGTTCTTCTTAAACTGAAGGAAAAGCCATTTGAGCCTCTTGGGACAGTAGATTTCAAATTCTTGTCTTATAAGACAGCTTTTCTCTTAGCTTTCTCTTCTGCTAGAAGAGTCAGTGAGCTTCATGCACTATCGGTGGAAGATTCTCACTATCGTAGTGTCGGGAACACTATCACCTTCACTACTAATGTTGGTTTTTTAGCTAAGAATCAGGCTCCTAATAAATATCCGGAACCTATTGTTATTAAGGCTCTGCCGTCTTCAGACGGGCGTAGGCCTTTACTCTGTCCTGTTAGAGCTTTATGTATTTATAGGCAAAGATCTCAGTTTATCAGAAAGGGACGAAAACGTTTCTTTCTGTCTCTGATGCCTAATAGAAAGGACATTTTGGTCCATTCTATTGCTAGATGGATTCAATTAACTATTCGTACTGCTTATGAAAATTTATCTTCAAGTCAGCAGTCTGTGCTAAAGATTTCTGCTCATGAAGTAAGAGCTCTTTCTACATCTTGGGCTTACGCAAATAGTGTTGCTATTACAGACTTAATGAAGGCTGCTTATTGGTCTCAGCCATCCACATTCACGAATTTTTATCTCAGAAATATTGAGTCCATTTCTGGAGACCTGCATTGACATTTGTTTGGGTCCGTTATCTGTTGCTCAGAATGTCGTCCACTAAACAGTTGCAACTATAGTTATGCAGGCTTTCTGTTCCGGCAGTGACTCCGTCCTGCTGCCCTCTTCGCTCTGGGGTATTTGACCCAGGGCAAGGGGAAGGGGGGGGGGGGAGGGTGTTCCCTTAGGTCACCTGCTTTATAGTGAAAAGCAAGGGAATTCCTCCTCCGGAGTCAGTTATTCTGAGTCGTTTCCGGGATGGTTTTAAAGTGTAATATTAATGTTAAAAATTCATTCATGTCATATTTTTAAAGTGTAGCTCGGTGTGAAGCATTTGTATATGTCAAGTGTCAAACGGGCGTTAATATACAATCCTCGGACACTTTTAAAGAATATAAAGAGTCTCAATTCTCTGGACTAACTTTATTTATTGGCTTACTTTAAAAATAATTAGTATAAAGGGTTATACTGGATGTTAATAGAGAACATGAATGTTATTGTGCTCAATTATGAAGGGTATTGTATCTTTCTAATTTATTATAAATAAGAAAGATACATATAAAGCCTAATACTCCTTTTCTCCTTGAGGAGTTGACTCTATATTATATAGTTGAGCTTATTGGATTTTCCTCTATGTCCTAGGCCTTCCAGCCTTTTTACTATTCAGCTATGTCTGGGTCATTGGTACAGTATAAAAATGTTAAAAAATTTATTGTAATTTATATATTTTTTATACTTACCAATGACCCAGACGGGGATGGCCCTCCCAGGAGTTGGGAACTCATACCTCCCCGCTGAGTACATAGCGCTGACCAGGCACTGCCAGTAAGAATGATAATTGGCGCCAATTTCGGAACGTCCTTGACACTGCGCATGCGCAGTAAGGGCAAAGTATGGAGGACCTTCAGGACATGATTTCTTTGGATTTAGACGCAAATTTTGGGGATTGGGGGGCAAAATTTGTGTTTGGCCCTAGTATTTTAAGAGTTAGCACCAGCTATGTCTGGGTCATTGGTAAGTATAAAAAATATATAAATTACTATAAATTTTTTAACTTTCTGAACCGATGGTCCAGTATGAACCAAATTTGGTTTGTGGTAGTATTGGGTCATAAGTACTTGACCCATGCAAAAAAAAAAATGCCCGCATCCCCATGGGAACCCTGGGAGCTAAAAATAGAAATATTTTCAAACACCCATATTTCCCAAACCCCACGGAACAGAGAGCTTTTATGTGGTATGAAGTATCCTTATGACCAGTAGAATTGAATGGTGAAAAAAAATTGCCATCGGTTATGTTAAGGTGTTCTGTAATGGGCATCGAAAAAATGCTGAGTCAGCATATTTGCAAAAATTAAAAAAAAATCTTTTCTCCAGAACCAATCATCAGAATCTTTTGATATTTGGTATACAGCATTCATAGGGGGGTCAGATAAAAGTTTGTTGAAATAAAGCTCATTGGTTCATTTTTGGGCTCTCTACAGGAGCCCGAAGTTTTAACATAGGGTAATATGGGGAATATTCTTTAAAAAATCTTCTTCAGAACCACCAGTCAGAATCTTTTAATATTTGGTGTACATCATTGTTATGAGTGTCAAATTCTAGATTGTTCAAACCAAGTCCCTAGGTTAATATTTGGGCTTCCTACAGAAGCCCAAATTTTATCTTTGTTCAATATGGAGGGTAATTTAAAAAAAATCTTCTTCTTCAGATCCACCAGTCAGAATGCTTTGATATTTGGTATGCAACATCTCTATGGGGCTCAGATTCAAGTTTGTTCAAATCAGATCCCTAGGTATATATTTGGGCTCACTATGGTAGCCCAAATTTTTACTTAGTGCAATATGAGGAAATTTCTTTAAAACTCTTCTTCTTCAGATTCACCAGTCGGAATGCTTTTATATTTGGTATACAACATCTCCAGGAGGGTCAGATTCCAGGTTGTTCAATTCGAGTGCCTAGGTTAATATTTGAGCTCCATATGGGAGCATGAAATTTAACTTAGTACAATATGAGGGAATTTCTTCAAAAATCTTCTTCTTCAGATTCACTTGTCAGAATGCTTTCACATTTGGTATACAACATCTCTAGGGGGGTCAGATTCAAGTTTGTTCAAAACGGATCGATAGGTTAATATTTTGGGCTCGCCATGGTAGCCCAAATTTGAACTTAGTGCAATTCGAAGACATTTCTTTACAATTTCTCTTCTTCAGATCCAACAGTCAGAATGCTTTCATATTCGGTACACAACATCTCTAGGGAAGTCAGATTTAACTGTGTTCAAATCAAGAGCCTGGGTTAATATTTGGGCTCTCTATGGGAGCCGGAATTGACCATTTTGCTGAAGAATTAAAAATTTTGTATTCAGTACCCTCTAGAGGTACTAAGATTAATCCACATAGGTTGTATCAAGGGGCTTCATAAGGGAGCTCTACATTTTACTTTATTATCAACTGAAGAAAAGGCATGATGCCCAGATTATTTTTGTCACTCCTGAGGGACTCAAAGGTTGACAGTGTAGCCTATGGAGATTGCTTGCTTAATGTAGACTCATTCTTGGACTCTGTTTAAATTGTGTTCTGTACAAGATGAGCGCTTCAGGCCCTGTGGGGCCCCTTGTTGAAAATGTAAAGCAATTTCACTCTATTTCCTCATAAAACTGATGGCTTTGAGGATCACTGAATACTCCAACCAAAATTTTAACAGCCTAGGAGGACTTTTCAGAGAGAAGCTCTTAGTCATTTTCTTAATTTTAAGCCTAACATAGGATTTGTTCCGGGAGTGGCGCGCGGGGGTTGAGCAGCAGACATCCTTGATCAGACCATTTTGGGTGTGAGTAGTTACAATATGCACACGTGTATAACATAACACTTCCTTTTTGCCTCTGTCTTTCTGATCCCTTAACACTAACAACCATGTTTCCCTCTTACTTCCTCACTTGACCTACTTCAATTTCTTTGTAGATAACTTAATCTAAGTAAGTGTTTTAGGCTCACTCAAACGACCGTACTGACTCAGGGTTCAGCCCAGTGGTGCATGAAGTAAAAGATGACAAAGTATATGGGTGGGCGTATTATGCTCCCGACTTGAAAAGTCGAAGTTGCATCAAGAGGAGACCTCCGTCCGTCAATTTTCCCTTCCTTCCATCTTCATCAACATTTTCCCTTGTATCTCACTGCTACTCTGCTTTAAATGATCTGTTAATTGCATATGGGTTGTAGAGTAAACTCCTGTTAATTGTATATAAATTTTTGTAGTATGTCGCAAAAATTACTGTGACACACACCAAATTCCCCTTATTTATCAACCTTTTTGGCCTCACTACATCCAATACAGGCATTTACTCTATTATATCTTGTTTGACAGAGCTCTGTGAGCTCTGTCAAACAAGATATAATAGAATAAATGCTCAGTTTACCTCCAGAACACAGGAAACTGACCAAATCCCTGTTAATTGTATACTCCTGTTAATTGAATAATTTTCACTGGCAAAATGGATATTCAATTAAGAGGATTCTACTGTATTACCTAACAAAGATGTATTACCTAACAAAGATGCATTACCTAACAAATCGGGTGCATGCACCCGCATAATTTACAAATTGAACAGTTAAAAAAAAAAGGACAACAAATTCAGCCAAATCTTGTGATATCCTCATTGGAATGAGCTCGTTCTTATGAGGGATCACTTGATAAGGTTTTTTTGAAAGATTTGAAAAAGAAATAATTAAAATAACAAATTTTGATATCGTGTATTTGGCAAGGGGTTCTTTTTTGTTGTAACAACTTATATGTACCATCATGGTTCTCATTACTAAGTCAGGGTCTGATCTTATTTACAAGGAGGGGACTCTGAAACTGAAATCTGAAAAGTTGGTTGGTGAGCTTCTATTCCATTATGGACTTATACCTGGGTCAGTAAAGTAGGTCATGTCAAATGAATATCAAGCCCTGTTGTATTTGTATATGGGCTTTTTAGGAAAACCTTGATAGTGACTTTTACACAGATAACAGTTTAAAGATGAATGCATTGTAGTAGAGGCTGCTATTTTACCTCTTCCAGAATGAATGGGAACTTCTTGATACAGAAAATACTATTAGTGAAATTGATCTGACTGAAGCAGGTGCTTCCGGTCCAGTAGCAGAACCTGAGACATCAGAACCATTACAACCATTACCTGCAGGATGGGAGGAGCGTACTGACCAGTTTAGCAGAAAATATTATATAAACCATACTACTAGAACAACACAATGGGAAAGACCTGTGATGTGAGTATTTAAGATATTCATTTCACAAGTTTGGTACTGTATTTATACACCAAGAATTTCGAACAGATTATGACAGGGTTGTAAGCTATTTGAAATTTTTCTGTCTGCATTCCTGCCTAGAACACTGGAATCACACCTGTCAAAAAGAAACTGCACAAACAGTGCATACAGTGCAACCCTTTTATTTGAATAACCACTTGAAAATTATTCAGTTAACAGTTATGTTCAGTTAACAGGGTATGCTGACCTGGTATTTCATCGCCAGCCAATTGTCCATGCAAATGCGATCCCAGGCGGTCGAAAAATGCTCGCACAAATTTGTCAATTTCCAAAACAAAATATAATCAAATGATTCAAGAGATTGCAGTTCATTGTTATCGCTGATGCCCGAAATGAATTAAATAAATCATAGAAAAAGAGTTTATGTCACCAAACACAAAATTTACAGCGAAAACATTGAGCAATGATTACCATGTAGCAACAGACCAGGGTTGGCTGATTTAAATCAATTGATTTAAATCAATGATTTTCTTAAAAAAAAATCATTGATTTAAATCAAAAATTTACAAATATTCAGAAATATTTTCAAAACAACTTGGAAATGAGCTGAAAAAGGATGAAATGCATATTACCTGTTGAAATACAGTTTTTAGCCCTTGTTTATGCCAGTCAGTAGAACTAATCTATGGAGTGGGAAGATATACATCCCACTGTGTCTTTACTGCTGGAACATGCTGTAGGGAAGTTAAATGTTCACAAATCTTTTATAAGTTTATACAATTTTCAGCTAACATGAATAAAACTACATTTAAGTGAACATAGATTTTAAACCATATATATCATAATCTTTCAATGAACCCATCAAAAATACGAAATCAACTCCAAGATTAACGATCAGTGATTTAAGTATCAAAAGTATCAAAAATGTTTTTCAAGAAGTCATCTTCCATCCAGCAATGCTATAACAATGAGAAAACGCAAGTTTCAATGATTCCTCTCTATTTCCATCTGTGCCAAATATATTCTGGAATTCTTCCCCTCATACCACCTTAAAGACTGAAATGGTTAACACAGGTAAATGTTTTAGTATAAGTTATTTGTGTCCATTCTTTGGGCAGCCATTGATACAAACTCCTGCCAATTCACTCAGTTTCTTTTATTTAAAGGAATCTTGTGAGAAAAAGTAGCCTCTGGTGAAAAATTTATAGTATGGAAATAAAAATCAAATAAATCGATTTAAATAAAAAAATCTGATTTCAATAAAAAAAAATCAATTTTTTTGATTTTTTAAAAAAAAATCAAAAAAATCACCAACCCTGCACAGACTGAAAGATGCAGACGTGGAATGACATCATTTGAGATGCCTTCAAGTTTGTTGCTGCATCATAGAGATGCAGTTGTACTTCAAAATCGTTTTTGGCTCACCATCGTTAGTTGTGTGAGCCTATGGCATAGCCCTCATGTCGGCGTCAGCGTCGACGTCCGCTCTTAAATATTTTTAACTTTTGTGTACAGGTTTTGATTTTTTGGCTTTTTAAGATTTTGTTTAGTTTTTGCATATTGCTATGGTGGTTCACTATAACATTTAACTCTTTTCCAGGGTATTTTGTCTTAATTTTAACCCTCTGAATCAAATTTTAGACTTATTTTGATGTTTGCATGCAGGTTTTGATGGGGTTTTTTTCCTTTCTTCCAAGTGGAGATTTACCTTGCAGCATATGGCCATGCTTTCTATTGTATGTAAACATGCATCTTAGGGCTACGTTGGTATTATTTAACCCTTTTCCCGCTGAATTACTTCAATTTTGGACTTTTATGTACAGGTTTTGGACTTAGGCTTACAGCTTTTTACTTTTATGTACAGGTTGTAATAAAAAAAAAAAATTAAATTGAGGTTGACCTCACTGCATATTGCAGTGGTGGTTATTATAACATTGATATCTTTCCAATGCATTTTTAAAAATTTTTTAACCCTTTAAATAGATTTTTAGACTAATTTTGACGTTTACGTGCAGGTTTTCATGGGTTTTTTTCCCTTTCTTCCAAGTGTAGATTTACCTTGTAGCATATGTCCATGCTTTCTATTGTATGTAAACATGCATCTTGGGGCTACGTTGTATTCTTTAACCCTTTTCCTGCTTAATTACTTCAATTTTGGACTTCTTTTGTTTTCAGGTTTGGATTTTTGTGCTTTTTAAAAATTTATTTTCTTCTTTGCATATTGCTATGGGGGTTCATGATAACATTTAACTCTTTTCCAGGGTATTTTGTCTTAATTTTAACCTTCTGAATCAAATTTTGGACTTCTTTTGACGTTTATATGCAGGTTTTGATGTTTTTTTTACTTTTAAGTGCAGGTTTTGAGGTTTGTCTTTCTTCTCTTCCAAGTGGTGACTTACCTTGTAGCATATTGCCATGGTTCATATTTTATGTTAGGATGCTTCTAGGGGCTATTATTATATTATTTAACCCTTTAGCTGCTTATTTACTTTAATTTTGGACTTTTGTGTGCAGGTTTTGTACTTTTTTGTGCAGGTTTTGTTATTTTTTTTTAAGTGGAGTTTTACCTCACTTGCATATTGCCATGGTGGTTACTGTAACATATTCAGGGTTAGAGCTGGGAGGTTATTGAATTTTGGGTCGGTTTCGGTTACAACTCGGTTTTTAATAAAAGAGTCGGGTTACGGTTTCAGTTTTGGTTTTTTTATTAAACAGATTTTAAACAGATTCTGAACCAAAATAACAGAAAAAAATTAAGTTGTATGAACTAAATAATGATTGAATAAACTCTCCCCGAGTGTGTAAAAACTTTGTCGAGTCGTTGACACTTGGAAATAATATAAACAAACTTTAAGGACAAACTCTCGTGGTCTCTGCCGAAGACTTGAAGTTAATTAAAAATAATTTGTAGCTAACACAATGAGTCACTACCGTAAATTGGGTTAATAACTTTCCATGCTCACAAGAAATATATTTAATATGACAATATTTACACTCAGCCGACTTTGAAGTTTTATCAGTTTTGATAAAGTGTTCCCATATAGGGCTCTTCTCGACTGTAATTGCCGCCATTGTTTCAGAAAAAAACATGTAAAAACGTTATTCTCACGTGACATTCAAATAACCGAGAAAGTCGTTTTTTCAGTTTATCGTCGGTCTCAGTTGTCGGTTATTTTTTCATAACCGAAACTGAGTTGTTTTTCGGTTAACCTCCCAGCTCTATTCAGGGTATTTTTCTAAATTTTAACCCTTTGAAACAAATGTGATACTTTTTTGACTTATATGTGCAGGTTTTGAGGTTTGTCTTTCTTTTCTTCCAAGTGGATATTTTTCAAGTAGAGTTTCACCTTACTGGCATATTGCCATTGTGGTTACTGTGACAGGGTATTTTTCTCAATTTTAACCCCTTGAAACAAATGTGATACTTTTTTTTACTTTTATGTGCAGGTTTTGAGGTTTGTCTTTCTTTTCTTCCAAGTGGCGACTTACCTTGTAGCATATTGCCATGGTTCCTATTTTATGTTAGGATGCTTCTTGGGCTATTTTTATATTATTTAACCCTTTAGCTGCTTATTTACTTTAATTTTGGACTTTTGTGTGCAGGTTTTGTACTTTTGTGTGCAGGCTTTGATATTTTTTTTAAGTGGAGTTTTACCTCACTGACATATTGCCATGCTGGTTATTGTAACATTTTCAGGGTATTTTTCTAAATTTTAACCCTTTGAAACAAATGTGATACTTTTTTAACTTTTATGTGCAGGTTTTGAGGTTTTTCTTTCTTTTCTTCCAAGAGGATATCTTTCAGGTAGGGTTTCACCTTATTGGCATATTGCCATGGTGGTTACTGTGACATTATCAGTGTATTTTTCTCAATTTTAACCCATTGAAACAAATGTGATACTTTTTTTTTTTTACTTTTATGTGCAGGTTTTGAGGTTTGTCTTTCTTTTTTTCAAAGTGGAGACTTACCTTGTAGCATATTGCCATGGTTCCTATTTTATGTTAGCATGCTTCTTAGTGGTTATTATTATATTATTTAACTTTTTAGCTGCTTATTTTCTTTAATTTTGGACTTTTGTGTGCAGGTTTTGAACTTTTTTTTTACTCCAGCCACCCCTTTACATTGGCCACCTGTTGGTGAGCCACGGGGTACTGATACCCCCCTCTAGTTTAGAGGACAATAGGTTTGCACTCTGTCCATTCAACAGTCTGCCAGTCTATCAGTCCGACTGTCAGTCTGTCAGTCACACTTTAGTTTTCTGGACTTATTAGTTCACCAGACTGAAAGTCAGGGTGAGCTTTTCTTATCACTCTTCGTCCATCGTCCTGCGTGAAGGTGGTGTTTGAGCCTCTTTCTCCTAAACCACTGGCCACATTTTAATTAAATTTCATGTAAGTAGTGGTTATATAGGGGCATTTGGGCTTTTCTTCAAATTGGATTTCTGCTCATATTGTGGAGTGGGGTGGGGCCAAAATGCACAAAATTTAAAAAAAATCTTCTCATGAACCAGCCATAGCAGAGACTTGATATTTGGTATGCAGCTTCCATTTGAGGTGTAGACTCAAGTTTGTTCAAGAGAAGTTTGACGGGCAATATTTACCTTTGTTCTGAGAGGGGCAAGAATTTTTGCCCCGCCCAAAATTTATATTTTCTGAACCCAGAGGCCAATTTGAACCAAATTTAATATGAGGTATTATTGGGTTATAAGTACTTGATTTATGCCAAAAATTTTTTTCCTACAGCCCCGTGGGAACCGCAGGAGCTAAAAATAGAAAAAAATTGAAACGCCCATATCTCCAAAACTGCACGGCACCGAGAATTTTTATGTGGTGTGAAGCTTCCTTAGGACCAACAGACAGGATTGGTAAAAAAAAATTGCCATCGGTTTTATCATAGGGTACAGTTTCGGGACTTTGAAAAAGTGCGGAGTCAGCACTTTTTGACACTGTAGGCAATGGGAAAAACATTAACAAATTTTCTTCTCCAGATCCAGCAGGCAGAATCTTTTGATATTTGGTATGCAACATTGTAGGGTGGATCTGATTCAAGTTTGTTCAAATTGGCCCCCTGGGTTCATATTTGGGCTCAGTATAGGAGCCCGATTTCGAACTTAGTGAATTTCAGGCAAATTTCTTAAAAAATCTTCTCCAGATCCGGCAGGCAGAATCTTTTGATATTTGGTATGCAACATTGTGGGGTGGATCTGATTCAAGTTTGTTCAAATCGGCCCCCTGGATTCATATTTGGGCTCACTATAGAAGCCCGAATTCGAACTTAGTGCATTTCAGGCAAATTTCTTAAAAAATCTTCTCCAGATCCAGCAGGCAGAATCTTTTGATATTTGGTATGCAACATTGTGGGTTGGATCTGATTCAAGTTTGTTCAAATCGGCCCCCTGGGTTTATATTTGGGCTGAGTATAGGAGCCCAAATTTGAACTTAGTGCATTTCAGGCAAATTTCTTTGAAAATCTTCTTCTCAAGATCCAGCAGGCAGAATCTTTTGATATTGGGTATGCACCATGCTTAGGGGGGTGAGATTCAATGTGTTCAAGTCAAGTCCCTGGGTTCATATTTGGGCTCACTGTGGGAGCCTGAATTATAACTTAGTTCAAAATGAGGAATTTTCTTTAAAAATCTTCTTCAGATCCAGCAGTCGGAATGTTTTGATATTTGGTATGCAGCATCCTTAGGGGGGTGAGATTCAACTTTGTTCAAGCCATGTCCCTAGGTCCATATATGAGCTCACTGTGGGAGCCCGAATGATAACTTAGTTCAAAATGATGAATTTTCTTTAAAAATCATCTTCTTCAGATCCAGCAGTCGGAATGTTTTGATATTTGGTATGCAGCATCCTTAGGGGTGAGATTCAAGTTTGTTCAAGCCAAGTCCTTTGGTTCATATTTGGGCTCACTATGGGAGCCCGAATGACAACATAGTTCAAAATGAGGAATATTCTTTAAAAATCTTCTTCAGATCCAGCAGATGAATGCTTTTGATATTTTTTATGCAGCATCCTTAGGCGGGGTAAGATTCAAGTGTGTTCAAGCCATGTCCCTAGGTCCATATTTGGGCTCATTGTGGGAGCTCGAATTGTAACTTGGTTCAAAATGAGGAATTTTCTTTAAAAATCTTCTTCTTCAGATCCAGCAGTCGGAATGTTTTGATATTTGGTGTGCAGCATCCTTAGGGGGGTGAGACTCAAGTTTGTTAGAGCCAAGTCCCTGGGTTCATATATGGGCTCCCTGTGGGAGCCCGAATTATAACTTAGTTCAATATGAGGAATATTCTTTAAAACTCTTTTTTTTCCCCGTAAGTTTGGGGGGTATATAGGAATCACCCGTCCGTCCATCTGTCCGTCTGTCCATCGTATAAGCGCAACTCCTCCTAAATCGTTTGAAGAATTTTCATGAAACTTTACACAATGGAAGAACTCCATATGAAGATGTGCATGAAGCAATATAATTCCGTTCTGAGATTTCCAAGGGGAGATAATCTAACTTATACATTTGGGGGTATCACTTTGTGAGCTTGCTCACAGTACCTCTAGTTGAAATCAATTCTCTGGGTTGATATTTAGGCTATCATGTCAGGTGAGCGCCCTCAGCCCCCCTGGGGCCTCTTGTTTTTGAAATGCTTCAACCGAATGATTTCATTTTTGGTAGCCTACTATAGAACGATGACTTACAGATCAAGTTTGAGTTTCATGCTGGTTGCATTATTCTTGTGTGAGTTACAGCCCTTGGAAATATGGAAAAGTGCCAAAATATCAGATATTTTTATACTGTACCAATGACCCAGACTTAGCTGGTGCTAACTCTAAAATATTTAGGGCCAAACGCAAATTTTACCCCCCAATCCCCCAAATTTGCATCTAAAACCGAAAATTACATGTCCTATATGGTCCTCCATACTTTTACTCCACTGCACATGCACAGTGTCAAGGAGGTCTCGAAATTGGCGCCAGATGTCATTCTTTGTTTGGCCCTCAATTCAGTAACATCTGACTGATATTTGTGCTTGTAAATCTCAGTTTAAATGATGCCAGACACATAATTTTGAGAGAAATGGTGGATATAAGGAGGAAATAGAAGGAGTAGAGGAAGAAACAGTGGAAGGAAATGTTCAGGGCTGTAACTTATAATTTTTTTTACGAAATTATTTCATGTTACCTATTTTCGAGGCATGACCCTGTTGTGGTCATTCTTGCTATGAATGTTCCATTGTTTGATCAGTGTTTCCTCTCTCCCTTTCTTTTATTCCCCCCTAGCTATTCTCCCATGCTTTTGGCTTATTTTTTGTAATGTTTATTACTAAAATTTCTTTGGAGTTTTGGCTTGGAAACAGAATTATTTTCTGTTTTTCCCCATGTTTACGTCCTCACCCTTGGGTTTTTAGGCGTTTTGGTCTGCATCTACCATCTGATGTTCTGCAGTTTCTTCCCTGGAAGTCTCTGTTTTGCATCAGATAGTGTTTAAATTGGTAACTGATTTCGGGCTATGTTTACCAGTGCCTGGAGTCATGTTTCCGGTTTGTGTACACTTTTTATTTATGTTGACAACGGTTACTTCTTATAGTGATTACTTGTCCTCTGCTTAGTTCAGTTCATAGCAAGATACATTAATATTGTCCGTAAGTGTTACATTAATTTTTTAAAATAGTTTTAAAATTTTTGTCCACACTTAGGCTTTTTTGAGATCCATTTGGGCTCATTGTTCCCATTGGGAACTTGGGCTCTTCTGAAAATTTAAAAAAAAAATTTTTTTTTTTTGGAAATTATTTTCTTTTGAAATGTTATAATGGATTATATTATATTATGTATATTTGTTTCAAGTGTTAGTCTGAGTAATATGACTGTGTATATTTTTTCTTGATGAAAAAATATTGTTCAAATTGTACTGCAAGGATATCTTCCTCTAATTCTCAGGTTCATTGTGTTTCTTATAGTCAGTGTATTCGCACTAATTCTTGCTCTGTGTGTGTTGATTGGAATGACAACGTTGGAGACGTGTGTCATGGTATTTAGTTAACGGTGAGGGGTCCATTACGGTCCTCTCTCCGCAGGGTCACTCTATTTTATCAGTTTCTTTTTCAGAATTCAGAGTGATGTTTCCGTGATGTCTTCAACAAGTGTGTCTTCGTCAATATTAAGGCTAGCGGGAAGTGCTCAGGGTATTACGACAATTGCCTAGTTGGATCGAAGGCATTGATCGCCCGCTAGTCCACCCGGTGTCGCGACCATTCACCGAATGGCTCAGCACCCGCGCATCCATTGCGGTCCAGGGAACCAGATTGGGTGATGCGAGCACTTTAAAACATCGAATGTGCACACCCAGCAAGTACGGAGGAAGCCTGTCAGTTCGGTAGCTAGCTCGTCCAGGTCCACCCGGACCGCGACCGAGAGAGGCCCCCTCTCTCTTGCATCAACATCTGCGCCGCGATGTTGTTGTATGTTTGTTCTTTAGTCGGAGCTTACATCTCCTCCTGCTCAGGACGCTCCGTCACATGACAGTCCGACGCGGCCGTTATATTGGCTTCCTCATCCTCGTCAACACACACTACCGCTCCTTGGCTATGTGACCACAGATTTCCAGGGGACGTTCACATATTATATAAATGCAGGATTGAACTTCCCTGGTGCTCCTACTTCGCCGACCAAGGAATACATGTCTACCAGGTCACTCCATCTTCTAGCCAAGGACACGAGGCCTTTCCAGTTGGGACGTTTGTATATTATATAAATGCAGGAATGAACATCCCTGGAGCTTCCAGCAGATAATAACGTAGGACCACGGCTCCACAGGTCTCATTGGGTAACATGAACAAGGTGTTGTTACTGTGATGTCTTCGTAAAGTGTGCTTCCGTCGTCACAGTCTAATGAAGAGTTAGCGGCAAAAGTGCTCATGTAGATACGTCAGTTGCCTGGAGTTCCCCAGTAGGATCAATGGCTTTGGCGTCCACTAGCTCGCCCGGTGTCGCGACCATTCACCGAATGGCTCGGCACCCGGGTTCATCCGTTGCGGTCCAGGAAGGAGATTTGGGTGATGCGAGCACTATAAAATACAATGTGCACACCCAGTGACGACGGATACGAGGATGGTACGGAGGAAGCCTATTAGTCCAGTTCCTAGCTCGACCAGGGCCATCTCCCTCATACTATAACATCTGGCCCCAGATGTTGTGGTACAAAACGTTCCTCAGTCGGAGCATACGTCCACCGCTCGGGATGCTCTGTTATATAACCTGTCCGGAGAGACTGCTCTTTCGGCTTCCTCATCCTCACGGCAGCACACGCGACCGCACCTTGGCTATGTGACTAGTTATATTCAACCAACATTGCCGACCAGGGATTCTACGGCGACCAGGTCATGCCATCCGGTAGCCAAGGATACGAGGCCTTCATATTCCGGACGAAAGAAATATGCAGGAGTCAACGTCCAAGGAGCTTCCAGCGGCTAAATCCTGTAAGACCGTAGCTCCACAGGCCTCTGTTACGGAATTGCTATCGCAGATAGCACAAATTTTCGCAGCATCCCAGCAACCGACAGTAACTCTGTCGGATCAAGAATTATCCGTGGAAGCTGGGTTGGTACGTTCCGTTGCAGGTTCAGGCACAGACGACCAAGAATTACAAGTGGTCCGACAAGTGGTCTTTGTCGGTTCCAACCACAATGTTGGAAATGACAATATCGTCTAGCTAGGTTAGCTTAGATGTATTATCGTACGCAGATCACCTTACCAGAGCGTTATCATTACGTCTCAAAGGAAAAGAATTCCAGGATGTACGACCTCCTCAAGAGTTCTTTCAAGGGCCTTAGTATTCTTCACGTATAACTCCGCCCTTTTAGTGGCAATATGGAGTTGGTTAGACTGACGCGGCCCTGGCTACATCCACGCATGTGGATAGTAAGGTGAAAAACTCGGAGTCGCTTCGGTCTACGGAGAGTTTCTCTTCGATGGCAAGCTTTCCGCATTCTATGATCAGATAACTAAGAAAGCTGCTATTTAAATCCGCTTCCATACAGTCGGATTCAGCGGAGTAAAGTAGGACAGGCATTTCTGGGGCGAATACGTCCAAGGGAAGTTCCTATACAGGTTCCTATGTGTCCTCTACGTCTTACTCTAGAGACCGTCAGGGTAGCGACTCAGGTAGGGGCTGTAATACTGGCCGAGACTCAGGTAGGGGCTGTAATACTGGCCGAGACATCCGGTCAGACGCCCCTAGGTCGACAGGGCGAGGTGCGGGCCATGGAGGACATGGTTTCTCCTCCCGCAAGCCTCGCAGGACCAGGAAGTAATGGTATTATCCTCTATCGTGTTCCAGTGAGTGAAAGACGGTCGAGTTTCTCAATCAATTGGGAGTAGATTACGGACGTCCTTTGGATTCTAGGGGTGATTCCGGAAGGACTAAATTGTCCTTCAAACGAAAACCTCCGTTAACTCGAAGTCTAAGATGGACTCAGCTTCCGTCAAGTCTGCAAGAAGAGGCTTGCTTCCATCAAAAGTCCAGTCTCTTCTGGAATAATCGCGATAAAGATTGTACAAATCCAGTAATTTCCAGGTTTCTACAGCCATCCTATTCTGGTTCCAAAACCAGACAGGCTCGTTCTGATCACTCATAAATCTGAGCTGGATAAACAAGCTGATCGTGGCTCCAAGTTTCTATATGGAGACCGTCCGATCAGTCAGAGCGAGTATTCGGGTGTACGACTATGCCACATGCATAGATCTTAAGATGCGTACTTTCTTGTCATGGTACATTAGGCGTTCAGAAAGTATCTTCGCTTCCTCATCATAGGAGTCATGTATCAGCTCCGAGCAGTGTCTCCGGTCTGAATCTAGCCTCCTGAGCTTTCACTCGAATAATGAACTCAGGTAATGACTCATTTCCGAGCTCATTCGTCTACGATAACGTCGACCTACCTAGACGACATTCTTCAGAGGTACGGCAATGAGTTAACGCTTCAGAACAATGTGCAGAATCTGCTTCTATTGATCCGACGTCGCGGTTTCATAAGTAAACGAGGAGAAGTCAGGTCTGGTATCGGCCAAGTCATTCACCCACCGAGGGATGAGCTTTGAGATGCACAGCATTGTCGTTCGCCTGCCGTTAACCAGAGCGAAATTAATCAGTTGTTGTCTTCACTCAGTCAAGGTCTCAGCGTTGTGCAAAGCTGCTGCGATTTTATTCGAATGGGGTTGTTACGCACTTGTCCTCTCCAAATATCTTCTGATTCAGAATTGGAGGGTGAAGATTCTTTCGCTCGATATGGACATCTTCTTGTCAAATCAAGTGAAGAAGAGATTCAGACTTGGGCAGGTTTTCAGTGGTTAACTCAGGGAGTTCCACTGCAATTGCCGGATCCAAGTTTTACAGTTTTGACGGATGCCAGTCAAACAGGTTGGGTCGTATCATTGAGCCCAACGGATTTGAAGTGCCAGGGTCTTTGGGATCCGTAGATCCTAATCAAGCACATAAACATCAAGAATGATGTCATTTTGGCTTGCGCTACGTTATTGGATATACGTTATTCAGAATGCTCACATGCTAATTCTGTCCGACAATTCGACGGTATTAGCGTATTTTCGGAACTAGGGAGGCACTCATTCCATTCTGTTATTCATGTTAATGGAATGAATCCTTCTGTTTGTACTAGAACATCAGTTCTCCTATCGGTCCGTCATATTCCCGGTTGTCTGAACGCATTAGCGGACTCCCTTTCACGGAGGGGCCGCTTGTTGCCGTCAGAATGGACTTTCAACAACGAGTATTCAATCAGATTTGCTACCAAGGAGAGCGGCCAATGATCGACTTATTTGCGACGCATCTCAACAATCAGTTGCAGATGTATGTGTCACCATGTTCGGATCATCAAGCGTTTGCAGTAGACGCTCTATCGATCTTGTGAGACGGAATAATAGGATATGCGTATCTTCCAGTGCCGTTGATTCAGCAGATATTGCTCAAGTTAAATAATCTCAATGCAAAATTCTGTTGGTAGCATCTCTATCTCCACAAAGACCGTGGATTAATCTATTCAGGCGTCTGTTGTGGGACATGCCGTGGAAGTTTCCTCCACATTTCTGTCCATTCTGTGGTCAGATGGATTCAATTTACTATCAGTACTGCTTATGATAATATCTTCTATCAGCAGTCTGTGATTTAGATTTAAGCTCAGGAAGTAAGAGTTCTTTCTACATCATGGGCTTATGCTAATAATGTTGCTATTACAGATCTAATGAGGGCTGCATATTGGTCTTAGCCCTCCACTTTCACGAATTTGTATCTGAGAATATTGAGTCCATTTCTGCAGATCTGCATTGTTTAGGTCCGTTATCTTTCACTCAGAATGTCATCCACTAAACAGTTGCAACTATATGTGTGTAGGCTTTCGGTTCCGGCAGTGACTCTGTCCTGCTGCCCTCTTCGCTCTGGAGTATTTGATCCAGGGTAAGGGGAAAGGGGGGGGGGGGGGGGGGGGGTGTTCCCTTAGGTCACCTGCTTTATAGTGTAAAGCATGGGAATACCTCCCTTGGAGTCAGTAATTCCGAGTCGGTACCGGGATGGTTTTAAAGTGTAAAGCTAATGTTTTCTCATCCATGTAATATTTTTGAAGTGTTGCTCGGTGTGAAGCATTTGTATATGTCACGTGTTTATCGGGCGTTAATACACAATCCTCGGACACTTTTAAATGAGTATATAGAGTCTCATTTCTCTGGACTTCCTTTATTTATTGGCTTTCCTTTAAAAAATATTAGTATAAAGGGTTATACTGCATGTTAATAGAGATCATTGATGTTATTGTGCTCAATTACAGAATGGTGTTGTGTTTTTCTTTTTTGATACAAATAAGAAAGATACATGTAAAGCCTATCTCTCCTTTTCTCCTTGAGGGGATAGTTCTGTAATATGTAATTGAGTCTATTGGATTTTCCTTTATGTCCTAGGCCCTCCAACCTTTTTACTATTCAGCTAAGTCTGGGTCATTGGTACAGTATAAAAATGTTAAAAAATTTATAGTAATTTATATATTTTTTATACTTACCAATGACCCAGATGGGGATGGCCCTCCCATGAGTTGGGAACTCATACCTCCCCGCTGAGTACATAACGCTTACCAGGCACTGGTTGTAAGAATGACATTTGGCGCCAATTTCGAGACCTCCTTGACACTGCACATGCGCAGTGGAGTAAAGGTATGGAGGACCATATAGGACATGTAATTTTCAGTTTTAGATGCAAATTTTGGGGATTGGGGGGTAAAATTTGCATTTGGCCCTAAATATTTTAGAGTTAGCACCAGCTAAGTCTGGGTCATTGGTAACTATAAAAAATATATAAATTTTTTAACTTCCAGACTTTTTTTGGAAACACTTCAACGGAATGATTTCATTTTTGGTAAACTACTATAGAACGATGACTTACAGATCAAATTCGAGTTTCATGCTGATTGCATTATTCTTAAGTGAGTTTTGGCCCTTGGAAATATGGTAAAGTGCCAAAATAACAGTTTTCCGGACTTTTTTAGCTCACCGAAGAGATCTCAACTTATCACTTGCCATCCAGCGTCGTGAACATTTTTCAAACAACTTCTCCTCTGAAACCACTGGTCCGATTTTCACAAAACTTCATGTGTACGTTCATTACTATATGCCAATTCATGTTTGTTCAAATGAAATGGCCACGTCCCTTGGGGGCTCTGTATGGGGCATAACTCTGATAGCACCATATGAATTATAGAAAAATTATTAAAAAATCTTCTTCTCCAGAACCAGTGGGCAGAATCTTTTGATACTTGGTATGCTGCATCTTGGTATGAGTCTGATTCGAGTTTGTTCAAATCAGCCCCCTGGATTCATATTTGGGCTCACTATAGAAGCCCAAATTCGAACTTAGTGCATTTCAGGCAAATTTCTTAAAAAATCTTCTTCTCCAGATCCAGCTCGCAGAATCTTTTGATATTTGGTATGCAACATTGTGGGGTGGCTCTGATTCAAGTTTGTCCAAATCGGCCCCCTGGATTCATATTTGGCCCGAATTCGAACTTAGTGCATTTCAGGCAAATTTCTTAAAAAATCTTCTTCACCAGATCCAGCAGGCAGAATCTTTTGATATTTGGTATGCAACATTGTGGGGTGGATCTGATTCAGGTTTGTTCAAATCGCCCCCCTGGGTTCATATTTGGGCTCAGTATAGGAGCCCAATTTGAACTTAGTGCATTTCAGGCAAATTTCTTTAAAAATCTTCTCAAGATCCAGCAGGCAGAATCTTTTGATATTGGGTATGCAGCATGCTTAGGGGAGTGAGATTCAAGTTTGTTCAAGCCAAGTCCCTGAGTTCATATTTGGGCTCACTTTGGTAGCCCGAATTATAACTTAGTTCAAATGAGGAATTTTCTTTAAAAATCTTCTTCTTCAGATCCAGCAGTCGGAATGTTTTGATATTTGGTATGCAGCATCCTTAGGGGGGTGAGATTCAAGTTTGTTCAAGCCATGTCCCAGGTCCATATTTGGGCACACTGTGGGAGCCCGAATGATAACTTAGTTCAAAAAGAGTAATTTTCTTTTCAGAACCAGTGGGCAGAATCTTTTGATACTTGGTATGCAGCATCTTGGTATGGGTCTGATTCACGTTTGTTCAAATCGAGTCCCTCAACCAATGTTGGGGCTCACTATGGGGGTGTGAATCTTTACTTAGTGCAATTTTAGAAAAATTCTTTAAAAATCCTCTTCTCCAGAACAAGTGGGCAGAATCTTTTGATACTTGGTATGCAGCATCTTGGTATGGGTCTGATTCAAGTTTGTTCAAATTGAGTCCCTCAACCGATATTGGGGCTCACTATGGGGGCGTGAATTTTTACTTAGTGCAATTTAAAAAAAATTCTTTAAAAATCTTTTTCTCCAGAACCAATGGGCAGAATCTTTTGATATTTGGTATGCAGTATCTTGGTATGGGTCTGATTCAAGTTTGTCCAAATCGAGTCCCTTGATCAATATTGGGGCTCCCTATAGGTGCATGAATTTTTCTTTAGTGCAATTTAAGGAAAAATCTTCTCCAGAACCCGTGGGCAGAATCTTTTGATATTTGGTATACAGCATCTTGGTATGGGTCTGATTCAAGTTTGTTCAAATGGAGTCCCTTGATCAATTTTGGGGCTCACTATGGGGACCTGAATTTTTACATAGTGCAATTTAAGAAAAAAAATTCAAAAATCTTCTCCAGAACCAATGGGCAGGATCTTTTGATATTTGGTATACAGCATCTTGGTATGGGTCTGATTCAAGTTTGTTCAAATTGAGTCCCTCGATCAATATTGGGGCTCCCTATAGGAGCATGAATTTTTCCTTAGTGCAATTTAAGGAAAAATCTTCTCCAGAACCAATGGGCAGAATCTTTTGATATTTGGTATACAGCATCTTGGTATGGGTCTGATTCAAGTTTGTTCAAATTGAATCCCCCCGTTCAATATTGGGGATCACTATGGAGGTGTGAATTTTTACTTAGTGCAATTTAAGAAAAAATCTTTACCAATCTTCTTCACCAGAACCAGTGGGCAGAATCTTTAGATATTTGGTATGTAGCATCTTGTTATGGGTTGGATTCACGTTTGTTCAAATTGAGTCTTTTGATCAATATTGGGGCTCACTATGGGGGCGTGAATGTTTACTTTGTGCAATTCAAAGAAAATTCTTTAAAAATCTTCTTCAGAAGCATCATGCAGAATCTTTTGATATTTAATCAGCAGCATTGTCCCATCCAGTCCTGTTGATGTTTTAGCTCCACAGAGAGTATAGATTTACTCTGTAGAACCTTAAGAATAGCTTTTGATAAAATTTGTGTCTTAACAGTATGGAACATTCGGTGAGTTCCTAAGGCCCCCCTGGGGCCTCTTGTTTGGAAATGCTTTCATTTTTGGTAACCTACTATAGAACGATGACTTGCAGGTCAAGTTTCATTTGCACTCTGTCCATCTGTCTGTCAGTCACACTTTAGTTTTCCGGACTTTTTGGGGAAATGCCTCAACCGAATGATTTCATTCATGGTAACCTACTATAGAATGATGACTTACAGATCAAGTTTGAGTTTCATGCTGATTGCATTATTCTTGTGTGAGTTATGGCCCTTGGAAATATGGAAAAGTGCCAAAATATCAGTTTTTTCGGACTTTTTTTGGAAACGCTTCAACGGAATTCATGCTGATCACATCTAGGTTATAACATTTGTATAATTATTAATGCTCATTAGTCTGGCAGGGGACATTGTATTGCTTCAGCGATATGTGATCTCTTGTTTCATATGGCACTTGACTTCTGTTTTGTTTGAGATCATGGCCGAACAACAAATCAAGGGGAATAAAGTTGAAATTGAAGACCTCTATGACATGAAACACTGGTGGTTATAACAGCTCTAAAACTGTTAACCAGGATGGGATTGAATTTGTTGACAAAATATAGTGCGAGTTGTGTACCAAGCACAGTGCTAAACTGTGGTCGGGTATCCAGGGATTGGCGCTTAAAGATTTGGACTGTTCAATCAAATGATTGCATTGCAGATTAAAGGGTGGGTCTGGGAACTTAAGTGGGTTAGTTTGATTATTTGAAACATCACACAATCAAAGGTGATAAATCGTAACCTAATACATTGTGTGGTTCAACTTTGCAGTTGAACCACACATTGCATTATTTTATGATTTGTTAGGTCTAAAAATCTGTTTCTCAAGCCTTCCTGCATGGTCCTTTTGGCTGCCGTATGCTCTCTTTTTTAGCTCACCTGGCTGAAAGTCCGTGTGAGCTTTTGCCATCACTTGGCGTCCGTTGTCCGTTAACTTTCACGACTCGGTCTTCTCCTTCAAAACCACTAGCCCAAACCCAAACAAATTTGACATACAATATTTTGGAGGTATCCGCTTTCCAGTTTGTTAAAATGAACTAGGTGCCCCCACTGGGGTGGGGGTGATGCCCCAAAAGCATCAATTTCTCCTGAAATCTTCTTCTTATGAACCACCAGTTGCAAGGCTGTGATATTTGGTATGTAAGCTCCTTTGGTACTCAAGATTCAAGTTTGTTCAAAGAAATTTTCTTGGTCAATATTTGGGCTCGCTACGGGAGGATTCCCATTTTGTGCCCCGCCCAAAATTTCTATTTTCCGAACCGAGGGGCCGATTTAAACCAAATTTGCCTATGAGGTATTATTGGGTCCTAAGTACTTGATTCATGCCAAAAAAAATTTCCTGCTGCCCGTGGGAACTTCAGGAGCTAAAAATAGAAAACAATTCAAAACGCCCATATCTCCAAAACTGCACGGCACAGAAACTTTTTATTTGGTGTGAAGCTTCCTTAGGACCAATATAAAGGAATGGTGAAAAAAAATTGCTATCGGTTTTGTTCTAGGGTACAGTTTTGGGACTTTGAAAAAATGCTGAGTCAGCATTATTTAACACTGAAGGTAAAGGAAAAATATAAAATAATCTTTTTCTCCCCAACCACTGTTTCAAAAGCTTTCATATTTCACATATAACATCTATGGAAGATTGATTCACATGGTTGTTGAAATTTAACCCCTGGGTCCATATTTGGTCACTCTTCAGGAGCCCAGATGTTCAAATTAGTGCAATATGAGGGATATTCTTTAAAAATCTTCTTCTCCAGATCCAGCAGTCAGATTTCTTGTGATATTTGGTACACAGCATCTTTAGGGAAGGGAGATTCAGGTTTGTTCAAGCCAAGTCTCTGGTTTCATATTTGGGCTCCCTATGGGAGCCCAAATTGTAACTTTGTTCAATATGAGGAATATTCTTTAAAAATCTCTTTCTTCAGATCCAACAGTCAGAATCTTCTGATATTTGGTGTATATCAACCTTAGGGAGGTGTGATTCAAGTTTGTTCAGGGGGCATATTTTTGTGCTTAGTGGGAACCCCAGGAGCAAAAAATAGAAACAAATTCAAATACCCATAGCCTTCCCATTCCCCATTTATTCTCAAATCACAGCACACTAAAAAATTATATTTAGTATCCAAAATTATTAGGGTTAACACAAATTGTAACTTTGTTCAATTTGAGGAACATTCTTTAAAAATCTCTTTGTTCAGATCCAGCAGTCAGAATCTTTTGATATTTATTGTATATCATTCTTAGGGAGGTGTGATTCAAGTTTGTTCAGGGGGCATTTTTTGTGCCCAGTGGGAACCCCAGGAGCAAAAAATAGAAACAAATTCAATACCCATAGCCTTCCCATTCCCCATTTATTCTCAAATCACAGAGCACTAAAAAATTATATTTAGTATCCAAAATTATTGGGGTTAACATACACTTTTACTCCCCGTGGGAACTCCGGGAATTGTAGCAGTGCTTGTTAAGTGTGGTAAAATAGGACCCAGTCACCAATGCTTGGGGTAGAAGTCCTCTAAAATGAGCAACATTGGTATAAACGATTTACAAAACTTGACTTTATCTCCATGTTGTGGTCACGATTAGCGATTGTGCATAAATATGTGACCTTAAACACCAATAAGTAAGTACACTAAAAAATGTTTTGTCTCTTTTGTTCTGATCCCTGATGCCTAAATACCTGCATTCCTTTTGTACAACTTGTTTTCCTTAACCACAGATCAGAGTGCTTTGATATTTGATATGCAACCTCTTTTGGTACCCAAAATTCCAATATGTCCAACGAAAGTTTCTAGGTCAATATTTGAACTCACTGTGGGAAGATCCAAATTTTGTGTCCCACACAAAATTTTTATTTCCCAAATTGAGAGGCCAATGTGAAAAACAATCTTCTCACAAACCAATGGCCCAAATTGAAACATATATGGGCCACATCATCTTGGGGGTATTCTGTTTTAGTTTTGTTCAAATGGGGTCTCTGCCCTTTTTGGGCATGGTCTTATGCCCAAATATGATGAAATTCTTTAAAAATCTTCTTCTCATGAACCACAAGTGGAAATACTTTGATATTTGGAATGAAACGTCCTCTGGTGTTCAAGATTAAAGTTGTTCAAAGAAAGTTGATAGGTCCATATTTGGGCTCTCCAGGGGATGGACTCACATTTGAGCTCTCCTGAAAATATCTGTTTCAAGAACCAGTGGAGCGATTTGAACCAGATTTTATATGTGGCATTAGTTGACCCTAAGTACTTCATTCATGCCCCCAAAATTTTTTCCTGTGGGAACATCTGGTGCTAAAAATAGAAATAAAATGAAATGTCCAATATATCCCAAACTGCACGGACTGGAGATTATGTATTTGGTATGAAACTTTCTTCTGAGCAGTTGAAACAATTGGACAAAAAAATTGCTGGCAAATCTGTCATATGGTTCATTCAGATTACATTTTCTCCATACCCATAACCCTTACAGTTTAGGACAACTTGGTCCAGGTGAGCGTTTTTCGTCTCTCTTGAGCCTCTAGTATAACCAGTGCAAACTTAAAAAAATATAAATTAAATGGTTTATGTCTGATATTTTACCAAGTTAATAAACGTGATAAGTTTGTCCCTTGAGTGCACTCAAGGGATGAAATACACAACCACCCATGCTATTCTGTAGATTATGAGACCTAAAACATAAAACAAACCAAGAACATGAACCTTTGATGGCAAAGAAATAATTACAGAAATAACAAATAAAATAAAAAAAAAATGGCATGAGAAACAGAATGTCTATTTTGTGGGGCCTTATCCACTTGTCTTCATACTGTTTACACCTGATTAAAAGTCTAATTATCTCAGGTGAGCTATTGGCTCTCCTCACTGTATCTCAAGGGGGCGATTTTTGATTTTCCTCGATTTTTCATATTAATAATTGATGCGTTGGTCACTTTTCTGGATTCCAGAGATAAAGAGCATTTATTCTATTACATCTTGTTTAACCCTTTACCCAATGAACACTATATCAAAATTTATTATTTTAATTATTTTGTTTTTAAATTTTTCACAAAAATTTTAACAAAACCATACCATGTTGAAATGTTTTGAAAAATAATATTTTTTCAACTGATAAATTTGTAAATTATGTGGTGGGTGTGACTGATTCAGTTGGTAAAGGGTTAACATAACTCATTGAGCACTGTCAAGCAAGATATAATGGATTATTTGCCTACATTGGATTATTGAAGCCCAATTGGTCTTTAAACAAGGGGAATGTGGTGATTGTCAGTGGTAAATTTCCTGACATATTACAAGATTTTTCACTCATCAAGCATTCCCTGTTATCTGTTTCAACCCCCTGCACACTGATGTCAAAATATCCAGATTTGAAGTAGCCATTTTTCCCATAATGCAACTGGGAATTTAACCAATTCAATCTTGTTTGACAGAGCTCATTGAGCTCGGTCAAACAAGATTGAATTGGTTAAATTTCTAGTTGCATTGTGGGAAATATTTGCACCCTGAACTTTAGATATTTTGACATCAATGTACAGGGAGGGAGTTAACACATCAATTCTATATTGTTGTGGGCTGGAAAGTGGAGAGCGATATTTGTCTGGATTGTGACCCAATTTTGTAAGTACAATTCTGTGTGTTATCTTTTCTTGATTGTCGGGACATTTTCTACATTTATCTTTCACTGATATTTTCATTACTGAATTTCCTCTGCTTTATATGTAGAAAAATCATAGACTTTTGCATCATTGTAAATTGTTATCGTGCTAAATCAATTTGGATTGGTAATTTAAAAAAGTGAATAAATAATCTAAAATCACGTGTCTTCAGGATTAGGCAGTTAAATTTTGATTTGACCACCATAATTAAATTTAGTTTTCCATTTTTTCTTTCAGTGGACGAGGTAACAGTGGAGTGCCTGAGGGTTGGGAAGAAAGAACAGATGCCAATGGACGAGTGTACTATGTGAATCACCTGAACAGAGTAACTCAGTGGCAAAGACCAACCAGGTTATTAGAAATATATAATCTGATTCATTTTATGCAGTTGATTGCTAATGAACTGCAAAACAAGCAGTTTGAGATTAACCTCCAGTTTCCAACATCAGCACCAGGTTACCATCATGATACTTATTGAATTCTTGTTGTTATCCATTAACCCTTTACCCAACGTAGACGATATCAAAATTTATTATTTTAAATATCATTTTTTGAAATTTTTCAAAAAAATTCAACAGAACCATATCATGTGACCCCTCGTTGGAACGAGCTCGTTGAGCTCATTCCAACGAGGGTTCACATGATGTGGTTTTGTTGAAAACTTTCGAAAAATAATATTTTTTCAACTGCTGAATATTATGCAGGTGGATGCGGCCGATTCGTTGGGTAAAGGGTTAAAAAGTATCTTGACTGTTAACTCTCTGGACAGACAATTGTCATGAATTTATATGTGACCACAGCCTGTACACATCCAGTCGCTTAGCATTAAGTTCTAACCAAGTACAGGCAGCTGGGGCCCACTCTCGGGTAAATACTGAAGGGCATATGAAACTTTGTGCAACTTCACTTCAGTTGCAAGGATATGATCTTTAAAATCTCCTCATTTTTAATGCTTAATGTGCACTGTTCCATTTCGGGGGACTGAGGTGGTGAAGAGAAAATTCTGTTATAACTCCCACATAATAACCAAAATGACAGTGTGAATCAGACATTTTCTTGGTGACTTCTATTCGATCTACTGGACGATTCTACTGAATTGTGTATTACGGGGATGCAGGTGCAGCCAGCTGTTGTGACAAGCACGACCATCATCAAATGGGGTTCTTCTCCCTGGGCAAACAAGCTGATTCAGATCATAGATGATTCAGACTATTTTTTTGAATGAATGAATCATAGCAGGGTTGTGGATTGTATGGGCCAGATGTCTGGACAATTTGCACCATGACGTTGGATGATATGAACTGGTGATCGATGTTGGGAGACATCCCTTACGAAAATGACAATGCAGTGGTAGTTTAATATTTAATTTTATATTTACCACATCAAACCTGCTACAAGCCACCAAAGACTTGAATGAAAATGAAGGCAAGACACAGGCATCCGCTATCCCTAATGCTCAAGTCGACTCAGATGGTTAGACCCCTTCTCAGGGTATTTTTTGTTTTTAAAAATTTGATTAACAGTTTCTATCTTGGTTTCAAAAAGTGATGATAAGTAGTGAATATAAGGCCAATATGAATGAAAAAATGGTTAGCAATTGGACATTTTTAGCTTAACTTGTCATAGTCAAGATAAGCTATTGCCATCACGTGTGCGGAAGTCTGTTAGTCTGTGAGTCTGTGAGTCTGTTCACATTTTCCTTTAGCACGGGCTACACCCCGCAGTTCTTGTCTGATCGTCACAAAATTTCATATGCAGGTTTGGGGTCATGTCTAGATGAGAACGTCCCCTTTTGGTCGCGATCGGGCAACCGGTATGGCTGCCCGAGCCCAAAACCCGAAAACCATTAGCACAGTCTACAGGTCGTATTTATGAAGGGATTTCATTGCAACTTGGTAGGATGCCTCTGTATAATGCCTAGATGAGAACGTCCCCTTTTGGGCATCATCTGTCAACCGTGATGGCTGCCCAAGCCCGAAACCCAAAAACTTTTAGCACAGTCTGCAGGTCATGTTTAACATGGTGGGATTTCATTGTAACTTGGTAGGATGACTCCTTATGATGTCTGGATGAGAATTTCCCCATTTGGGCATGATCTGCCAACCGTAACGACTGCCCGAGCCCAAAATCCGAAAACCTTCAGCACAGTCTACAGGTCATATTTATTGAGGAATTTCATTGTAGCTTGGTGGGTTGACTTCATATATTGTCTGGATGAGAAGGTCCCCTTTTGGACGTGATTGGGCAACTGTGACGGCTACAGGGGCCCGAGGCCCGAAAACCTTGAGCACAGTCTACAGGTCATATTTATGAAGGGATTTCATTGTAACTTGGTAGGATGACTCCAAATAATGTCTAGATGAGAACGTCCCATTTTGATCGTGATCATTCAGCCTTGATGGGTGCCCGAGCTCAAAAACCTTTAGCATAGGCAAAAGGTCATATTTATGGAAGGATTTCATTGTAACCTGTCAGATTGACTCCATTTAATGCCTAGATGATGACATCCCCTTTTGGTCGTGATTGGCCAACTGTGATGGCTACAGGTGCCCGAAGCCCGAAAATCTTGAGCACCGTCTACAGGTCATATTTATGAAGGGATTTCATTGTAACTTTGTAGGATCACACAGATGATGACAAGATGAGAATGTCCCCTTTTGGTTGCGATCATTCAACCATTATGGCTGCCCGAGCCCGAAGCCCGAATACCTTTAGCACAGTCTACAGGTCATATTTATGAAAGGATTTCATTGTAACTTGGTAGGTTGACTTCATATAATGTCTAGATGAGAATGCCCCCTTTTGGACATGATTGGGCAACTGTGACGGCTACAGGGGCCCAAAGCCCGAAAACCTTTAGAACAGTCTACTGGTCATAATTATGAAGGGATTTCATTGTAGCTTGGTAGGATGACTCTAAATAATGTCTAGATGAGAACGTCCCCTTTTGGTCACAATCATTCAGCCTTGATGTCTGCTCGAGCCCAAGACCCCAAAACATTTAGCATAGTCTATAGGTCACATTTATGGAAGGATTTCATTGTAACCTGTCAGTTTGACTCCATATAATGCCTAGATGATGACATCCCCTTTTTGTCGTGATTGGTCAACTGTGACGGCTTCAGGGGCCCGAAGCCCAAAAACCTTGAGCACAGTCTAGAGGTCATATTTATGAAGGAATTCCATTGTAACTTCGTAGGATCACTCCAGATGATGCCCAGATGAGAATGTCCCCTTTTGGTTTCAATCGTTCAACCATGATGGCTGCCCGAGCCCAAAGCCCCAAAACCTTTAGCACAGTCTACAGGTCATATTTATGAAGGAATTTCATTGTAACTTAGTAGCTTGACTTCATATAATGTCTAGATGAGAACGTCCCCTTTGGACGTAATTGGGAAACTGATAGCTACAGGGGCCTGAAGCCCGAAAACCTTGAGCACAGTCTACAGGCCATATTTATGAAGGGATTTCAATGTAACTTGATGGGATGACTCGTTTTGGAATAAATACACTGTAACTTTCGTTAATATACGTTAACTGTGAGGGTCACATACATTAACTGTGAGGTCATATTAACCCACCTCTCAGCCCTTTAGTACAGTGTACACCTCATATTATTTTTATCAAAAACATAGCATACAGGGACCAAAAGTGAACATAGTCCCAATTATCACAATTCTTGTCTTATTTCATAATCCTTTCATAAAGATTGAACATTATCCTTTTCATCAAATACAACACACAAGTTACAGTGTCATTGACACTTTCATTGTGTAGTATTTTGCGATGCGAATCCAGTCATCAAATCCAATCATCAGATACCCTGCTTTTGGATTATGACCCTAGGCAATTGTATTGCATTAACTAAAGTTTTCAGTTGCTGCAACAATCACATTAACAATGATTACTCACTGAGATGAGAAGCATAGAATGGAATGGACTTGAAGCCCCTCTTTCTAGCCATACCAAGCAAACAAAGAGCCCATGACAACAGACATCCCCCAAAACCCATTTGTCCATTTTGGTAGACACACTGCCACTTACGAGGGAATTGGAAGATTCGGCTCCAGGAAAAATTCAGCGTAGTCTTTTTCACCCCCATGAAGATTCAGCCCCAAGTATTTGGACTAGTAGACTAGACTAGTTAGTAGGAAGTTGATACCAAGATATTTTGAGGATTTTGTTATTTTTTTTAGCTGCGACGAGCAGCTCTGTATGTGGCAATGTCTGTTGGTCTGTCTCTCGGTCGGTCTGTCACCAGCGAGTTTAAAAAACACCTTAACTCCTAAAACACTTGATGGAATGACAAGTGTATCTTCATGATGTCTAAACCCTCTCAATAGTGCATGTCAATCGGATAATTTCTGTCACATTTATGGACTTGTCACCAACGAGTGTTTTTGTCACCAACAAGTTTTTTTTCACCAACAAGTTTTAAAACATCATTGGCATTGCACGAATTTTCGCAGCTTCTGCACTGTTACAGTGCTTCTTGTTTTTCATAAGTACTATTACAAATTATATCATTGTTTAAATTTGACACTGCACTTACTTCTTATCAAAAATAAAATAAGATATTTTAATCTACACTATAAATAGCAAATTCCGAAATAACAAACTTTGTTTTGAATTGAATCTAATTGAAATTTTATCCATTTTTGCACAATAAAATCCCTCCAAAATGTTACAACCATGCAGTTCAATAAACTTTTCTTAAATGGTAATATAATTTTTAAACATGTCAAAAAATGGTGTTGCAACATCTGCTCAGTCATCTTATTAATTGCCTGTTCATTCCGGCATGTTTGGTAGATTCTGATTAGAGATCAAAGTATAATTCCTTTTGAACAAATAGAAAGCCATGGTTTCAATCACTGCTTCTTAATCTGTGTTTTTGGTCGAGTTGTGTTAACAACCTAGACCCATTGTTTGGTGACAGTCGGTATACGTCTGGGCATCCTCGCTTTGTTAGCGCAGTAACTTGAACAAACATTCTCCGGTTTGAGTAATATTTGCCATACAGGTCTTTTGCAATACTTTCTCAAGTGAGTTTGAAAACTGTCTTTTCCTGATTTTTCGTTACAGAGTCATGTGCCTTTATTTGCTAATTTTTACGAATTTTGAGCTTGTTAGCACAATAACTTTAACGAACGCTCTCCGATTTGACTAATATTTTCCATACAGGTCTTTTGCAATAATATCTCAAGTGAGTTTGAAAATTGGCCCGTCCCAATTTTTTGTTACAGCCTTATGGCCCTTAGTCAATTTTTACAAATTTTGAGCTCGCAAGTGTAATAACTTGAACAAACATTCTCCGATTTGACCAATATTTGCCACAGAGATCTTTTGCAAAAATATCTCAGACAAGTTTGAAAACTGTGCAGGCCCAATTTTTTGTTACAGAGTTATGGGCCTTAATTAGTCAATATTTTTTACAACAACCAATGGCCCACACTAGCTGGTACTAACTCAAAAATTAATTCAGGGCCAAACACAAATTTTGCCCCCCACTCCCCAAAATTTGCATGCAAAACCGAAAATTCGATGTCCTATCTGGTCCTCCATACTTTTCAGATCTGTGCATGCGCAGTATCCAGGAAGACACCGAAATTGGCGCCAACTATCATTCTTTGTTTGGCCCTGAAGTCAGTAACATTGAATTGACATCTGTGCTTTTAAATCTCATTTTTGAGGATGATAGACACAAATCAATGGTGAAATTGGTGAATCCAAGGACATAATTGGATGATGGAAGTGAACAAAGGTGGTTAGGAATGTTCAAGGCTGTTACTTTATAATTTTTATCAAAATTATTTCATGTCTCCCAATTTCGGGACATGGGCCTGACGTCATCATTCTTGCTAATGATTTTTCCACTGTTTGTTGAGTGTTCCTTCCCTCTCCTTCCTTGAAGCTCTCCTGTTAAACTCCCAAGCTTTTTGGCTTATTTTTATTGAAATTTTTTATAAAATTTCTTGGGAGTTTGATGTGTATTACAGAATGGTTATTCTGTATATCCCCAGGGTTACGAACTCACCCTAGGGGTGTTTGGGCGTTTGGGTCATGCATCTTCTGTCCGATGTATTGTTTTTTCTTCATCTGAAGATCTTGCTTTACATCGGGTAGCTTTAAAATCTGTTACTGATTTCAGGCCTTTTTAGCTCACCTGACTGAAAGTCAGGGTGAGCTTTTCTTATCACTCTTCGTCCGTCGTCCGTCATGTGTCGTCCGTCGTCCTGCGTGAAAGTGGTGTTTGAGCCTCTTTTTCCTAAACCACTGGCCACATTTTAATTAAATTTCATGTAAGTAGTGGTTATATAGGGGCATTTTCATTTTTATGCAAATTAGGTTTCGGCTCATATTGAGCAAAGGTGTGGGGAAAAAATTTCGAAAATTTTGGACCAAAATCCAGAAATTATTTTTTTGGGTTTTTTATGCGTTTCGGTCAATTTTAAGACCAAAAAAATTTTATTTTTTTTACTCTGAAAATTTGGGGTCCAGGTGCGACAATTAGTATTTTTATACTGTACCAATGACCCAGACTTAGCTGGTGCTAACTCCAACAAAACCAGGGCCAAACACAAATTTTGCCCCCCAATCCCCAAAAATTTGCATCCAAAACAAAAAGAAATCATGTCCTAAAGGACCTCCATAGTACGCCTTTACTGCGCATGCGCAGTGACGCAGTCGTCCCGAAATTGGCGCCAATTATCATTCTCTGTTTGGCCCTTCATCAGTCAACATCTCACTGATCTTTGTGCTTGTAAATCTCAGTTTAAAGGATGCCAGACACGTAATTTTTGGAGAAAATGTGATTCTAAGGAGGATAGAAGGAGGAGAGGAAAAAGAAGTGGCAAAAAATAATCAGGGCTGTACTTAAAATTTTTTGATGAAATTATGTTAAGTTGCCTATTTTCGAGGCATGGGCCTCTTGTTGTCATTCTTGCTAATTGTTGCACTGCTTATTCAGTGTTTCCTCTCCCCTAGCCTTCTAAAGTCCCCCCTGGCAATTCTCCCATGCTTTTGGCATATTTTTGAGAAATTTCATTTCTAAAATTTCCTGGGAGAGTTGCTTGGTTACAGAATGTTTTCTGTTATTTTCCCCATAGTTACGTTTTCACCTATGGGTGTATAACGTTTGTGTTCTGCATCTTCCATCTGATGTTCTACAGATTCTCCCCTGGGAGTCTCTGTTTTGCATCAGATAGAGTGTAATTGATGACTGATTCCGGGCCAGTTTTTTCAGTGCCTGGAGTCATGTTTTCTAGTGTGTTTACACTGTTTGTTTTCATTGGCAACAGCCTTTTTTGAGGGGGGCTGTTTGCCTTTGTGGTAGTTTATCTCATTATAAGATACATTTATATTATCCGAAAGTGTCTCATTAATTATTTTATATAAATTTAAAATTTTTGACCACACTTTGCCATCGGATCCATCGGGGCTCAACGTTACTTTTCAGCAACTTGGGCTTCTCTGAAAAAATATTTTTTCAAAATTATTTTGTTTTGCAATTGTTTTTTCATTTATTAATGGATCATGTTATTATGTATCTTTGTGTCAGGGGTTTTTGCAAGTAACTAGGACTTATTGTTGTTCTTTCACAATGAAGGGACGTTGTTCAAATTGTAATAGGAAGAAATCTTCCTCTGACTTTCATGATCATTGTATTAATTGTAGTCAGTGTTCTCGCATTAATCCCTGTCCTATATGTGAACATTGGGATGAGAAACATTGGAAACGTGTGTCACGATATGTTGTTTCTGGAGAAAGAGCGATGCCGGCTCTTTCTCCACAAGGTCACTCTACTCTCTCAGTTTCTATTTCAGAGGAACCAGAACAGGGTGATGTTTCCATGTTATCTTCTTCAAGTGTGCGTCCGTCGTCACAAATGAATTCAGAGCTAGCGGCAAAAGTGCTCATGGAGATTAGACAAATGTCGTCCGCTAGCTCGCCCGGTGTAGCGTCCATTCACCGAATGGTTCGGCAGCCGGGTTCGTCCGATGCGGTCCAAGAGGAAATTTTGGGTGATGCGAGCACTATAAACATAATAGATGCACACCCAGTGACGGCGGATAGTAAGCGAGAACGGAGGAAGCCTTTTAGTCCGGTTCCTAGCTCGTCCAGGTCCAGCCGGGCCGCGAGCGAGAGAGGTCCCTCTCTCGTACAACAACATCTGGGACCAGATGTTGTGGTACAAAATGTGTCTTTAGCGGAGCATACGTCCGTCGCTCGGGACGCTCCGTTGTATAAGCAGTCCGCAGAGACTGTTAAGGCTTCCTCTTCTCGTCAGCGCACACGACTGCACCTTGGCTGTGTGACCGCCGATATTTTACCAGCTTCGCCGATGAAGGATTCTTCGGCGACCAGGTCACACCATCCGGCAGCCAGGGATTCGAGACCGATGGACTCCGGAGTTCGCATAGGAAAAGTATGCGGGAGCCATCTGATGCGGAGCTGCCCTCGGCGAAGCAGCGAAAGACTGCGCCTCCGCAGGTCTCGACGTCGGACATTCTTGTGCAGATAGCACAGCTTATCGCAGCATCCCAACAGCCGACAGAAACGGTGTCGGATCGAGAATTATCCGACGGCGCTGGGTCGGTATGCTCCGCCGAAGCATCGGGGGCGGACGACCGGGAACATCGTGAGGTCCGACCGGATGGTGAAAGGGATACGGATGACTTGGAGCTATCCCTTTCGGAACAACATAAAGCTGCCGTGGACTTCATCCGGCACTTTCTCCCTCAAGTTGTTCCGTCGGGCCAGACTGCTGCGCTTCCGGACAAGAGAATTATAGCGTCATTGGACTCTGAATTTTTTGAGCGCTTCAGGGACATCGCTCCCGAGTTTCCGTCGCAGTCCAATAATGTTGCAAGAACATTTGAATTATTGAACGACGCTATATTTAAACTTGCTTCCAGGACGGGGAAAGCAGGTTTCTTGTCCGCTAATACTCTCAACCTGCCTTTCATTAATGCAAGGAATAAATTCGATACGGCAGGACAGGGTATACCGAGAGTTCCTCTGCGTATGGACGACGAGGCGGAAGACTTAGAGCTATCATTACCGTCGTCAGCTTCTATTCCAACCGCGGTGTTGGAAACAGCTATTGCGTCTAACAGAGCCAATTTAGATGCCTTATCTTACGCAGATCACCTTACTAAGGCGTTATCACTGCGCCTTCAAGGGGAAGAGTTTCAGGATATACAATCCTCTTTAAGACTTCTTTCAAGGGCAGTAGCTTATTCCACGTGTAACTCCGCCCTTCCAGTGGCAAATCTGGAGTTGGTTAGACGTGACGCAGCCCTAGCTACATCCACACTAGTGGATTCTAAGGTGAAGAACTCTCTTAGAGTCGCTTCGGTCTCAGGAGAACTTCTCTTTGACGGCAAGCTTTCCGCTATTTATGATAAAATTAAAAAGAAAGCTAATGATTCTCTGTTGTTCAGATCGGCTCCTGAAAAGTCGGATACAGCAGACACGAATAAGACAGGCACTTCTGGGTCTAATGCGCCCAAGAGAGGTTCCTATAGAGGTTCCGGTGCGTCCTCTTGGTCTTATTCGAGAGACCGTCAGGATAGCGACTCTCGTTCGGGACGTCCTTCAGGCCGGGACAATCGGTCAGACGCCCCGAGGTCGACGAGGCGAGGTGCGGGTCGTGGAAGACGTGGTTTCTCCTACCGCAGGCCTCGCAGGTCCAGGAGGTGATGGCTTAAACTTCTATCGCGTTCCGGTTGGCGGAAGGTTGTCGAGTTTTTCACAAGAGTGGGCGTCGATTACGGACGACCCTTGGGTGAGAGGAGTGACTTCGGAAGGTCTAAAGATATCCTTCAAACGAAAGCCTCCATTAACTCGAAGTCCAAAGTGGACTCATCTTCCGTCAAATCCACAGAAAAGAGACGCTCTGTTATCAGAGGTGCAGTCTCTTTTAATGAAGAACGCGGTAGAGGTCGTAGAAAACCAGGAATCTCTGGGATTCTACAGCCATCTGTTTCTGGTTCCGAAACCAGACGGCTCGTTCCGTCCAGTCATAGATTTGAGCTGGATAAACAAGCTGATCGTCGCTCCGAAGTTTTATATGGAGACGATTCGATCGGTCAGAGCGAGTATTCGGGTGAACGATTATGCAACGAGCATAGATCTCAAAGATGCGTACTTTCACGTCATGGTACATCCGACATTCCGAAAGTATCTACGCTTCGCAGTCCTAGGAGTGGTGTATCAATTCCGGGCGATGTGCTTCGGATTGAATCTAGCACCCTGGGCTTTCACTCGGGTAATGAACTCGGTAATGATCTACTTCCGAGCTCATTCGTCTGCGGTAACGTCAGCCTACCTGGACGACATTCTTCAGAGGTACGGCAACGAGTTAACGCTTCAGAACGATGTTCAGAATCTTCTTCTATTGCTCCGACGTCTCGGTTTTATAGTAAACGAGGAGAAGTCGGATCTGGTGCCGTCCAAGTCATTCACTCATCTGGGAATGAGCTTCGAGACGCACAACAATCTCGTTCGTCTGCCGTTAACCAGAGCGAAATTAGTCAGTTGTTACGCTCGCTATTGTCTGCACGCAGACAAAGTCACGGCGAGAGAATTTATGAGACTGATAGGTCTGTGCGGAGCCGCCGCGGATCTCATTCCGATGGGGCGGCTACGCACACGTCCTCTTCAAATTTTCCTGACTCAGAATTGGAGTGTGAAAATTCATTCGCTCGATGTAGACGTTCTCTTGTCAGATCAAGTGAAACAAGAGATTCAGACTTGGGCAAACATTCAGTGGTTAACTCAAGGAGTTCCGCTGCAGTTCCCGGATCCGAGTTTTACCGTTATGACGGATGCCAGTCAAACAGGTTGGGGTGCATCATTAATCCCAACGGATTCGAGATGCCAGGGTCTTTGGGATCCGCAATTCCTGTGCAAGCACATAAACATCAAGGAAATGATGTCAATTTGGCTTGCGTTACGTCACTGGATGGACATTATTCACGATGCTCATGTCCAAATCCTATCCGACAATACGACAGTAGTGGCGTATATACGGAATCAGGGAGGCACTCATTCAGTTCCGTTGTTCAATCTAACGGAAAGAATCCTTCTGTTTGCGTTAGAACATCACTTTCTTCTTTCGGTCCGTCACATACCGGGTCGTCTGAATGTGCTAGCAGACTCCCTTTCACGAAAGGGTCGCTTGTTGCCGTCGGAGTGGACTCTCAACAAACAAGTATTCAATCAGATTTGCTACCAATGGGAACGGCCAATGATAGACTTATTTGCGACACATCTCAACAATCAGTTGCAGACGTATGTGTCTCTGTGTCCGGATCCAAGAGCATTTGCAGTAGACGCTCTGTCGATCCCTTGGGACGGAATGATAGGATATGCGTATCCTCCAGCGCCGTTAATTCAACAAGTATTGCTAAAGATAAAACAATCTCAATGCAAGATTCTGTTGGTAGCATCTCTGTCGCCACAGAGACCGTGGATAAATCTACTCAGGTGTCTGTTGTGGGACCTACCGCGGAAGCTTCCTCCACGAGAGGATCTTCTTTCGCAGGGGAAATCGCGCCAACTCCATCACAACCCGCAAGGTCTCAACCTTCACGTTTTTCCGTTGTGCGGTCCTTCTTGCATGGCAAGCACTTTACAGGACGAGCAGTGGACGCGATTTCTAACTGTAGGAGGACCTCCTCTTCGCTAAACTATGCGGCTAAGTGGAAGGTTTTTCGTCGTTGGTGTTGGGATCATTCTGTAGATATATTTGATCCCTCTATACCAGACATTGCAAACTTTCTAGTATACTTGTTTGACGAAATCAAACTGCAGCCTGTTACTATAAAGGGTTATAGATCTATGTTATCTGATACCTATGCACATCATGATAGTTTACAAATTGGATCTAATGTCTCTTTATCGAAGTTGGTTAGAAACTTTTCGATAAATAGACCCAGAACTCTTAGATTAATTCCTAAGTGGAATTTAGCTTGGGTTCTCCTTAAATTGAAGGAAAAGCCATTTGAACCTCTTGGGACAGTAGATTTCAAATTCTTATCTTATAAGACAGCTTTTCTCTTAGCTTTCTCTTCTGCCAGAAGAGTCAGTGAGCTTCATGCACTATCGGTGGATGATTCTCATTATCGTAGTGTTGGGAACACTATCACCTTCACTACTAATGTGGGTTTTTTAGCTAAGAATCAGGCTCCTAATAAATATCCGGAACCTATTGTTATTAAGGCTCTTCCGTCTTCAGACGGGCGTAGGCCTTTACTCTGTCCTGTTAGAGCACTACGTATCTATAAACAGAGATCTCAGTTTATCAGAAAGGGACGGAAACGTTTCTTTCTGTCTTTGATGCCTAATAGAAAGGACATTTCAGTCCATTCTATTGCTAGATGGATTCAGTTAACTATCCGTACTGCTTATGAAGATTTATCTTCTTCTCAGCAGTCTGTGCTTAAGATTTCTGCTCATGAAGTAAGAGCTCTTTCTACTTCCTGGGCTTATGCTAATAGTGTTGCTATTACAGATTTAATGAAGGCTGCTTATTGGTCTCAGCCATCCACATTTCCGAATTTTTATCTCAGAAATATTGAGTCCATTTCTGGAGACCTGCATTGTTTAGGTCCGTTATCTGTTGCTCAGAATGTCGTCCACTAAACAGTTGCAACTATAGTTATGCAGGTTTTCTGTTCCGGCAGTGACTCCGTCCGGCTGCCCTCTTCGCTCTGGGCTATTTGACCCAGGGCAAGGGGAAGGGGGGGGGGGGTGTTCCCTTAGGTCACCTGCTTTATAGTGAAAAGCAAGGGAATGCCTCCTCCAAGTCAGTATTTCTGAGTCGCTTCCGGGATGGTTTTAAAGTGTAATATTAATGTTTAAATTCATTCATGTCTTATTTTTAAAGTGTAGCTCGGTGTGAAGCATTTGTATATGTCAAGTGTCAAACGGGCTTTAATATACAATACTCGGACACTTTTAAATGATTATAAAGAGTCTCAATTCTCTGGACTACTTTATTTATTGGCTTGCTTTAAAAATAATTAGTATAAGGGTTATACTGGATGTTAATAGAGAACATGAATGTTATTGTGCTCAATTATTAAGGGTAGTGTATCTTTCTAATTTAATATTAAATAAGAAAGATACATGTAAAGCCTAATACTCCTTTTCTCCTTAAGGGGTTACCTCTTTACTATATAGTTGAGCTTATTGGATTTTCCTCTATGTCCTAGGCCCTCCAGCCTGTTTACTATTCAGCTAAGTCTGGGTCATTGGTACAGTATAAAAATGTTAAAAAATTTATAGTAATTTATATATTTTTTATACTTACCAATGACCCAGACGGGGATGGCCCTCCCTGGAGTTGGGAACTCTTGCCTCCCCGCTGAGTACATAGCGCTGACCAGGCACTGCCAGTAAGAATGATAATTGGCGCCAATTTCGGGACGACTGCGTCACTGCGCATGTGCAGTAGAGGCGTAGTATGGAGGTCCTTTAGGACATGATTTCTTTTTGTTTTGGATGCAAATTTTGGGGATTGGGGGGCAAAATTTGTGTTTGGCCCTGGTTTTGTTGGAGTTAGCACCAGCTAAGTCTGGGTCATTGGTAAGTATAAAAAATATATAAATTACTATAAATTTTTTAACTTTTTGTTTTTTTGTGCGTGTTAAGAAGAAAAAAAAAAATTTAGGCTGAAAATATTTTGTTTGGGAAAAAAATCTGTTTTTTATGCGTTTATCTCAATTTTGGGATGTAAAAGTGCAGGAACTGAAAATAGAAGGAAAATCCTGTGTATTGTGTGGGCACAATCACTTCATCTAGTTGGTATATGCTTTTCTTAGGAGGGGCGTATGCAGCTTATTCAAATCAAGTCCCTGGTTTGATATTTAGACTACCATGTCAGGTGAGTGCCCTCAGGCCCCCTGGGGCCTCTTGTTTATTCAGAGCCTTGGGTCTTCTTTCCGGGTTTTTTCATTGATGTTGTTTACATTGGCAACATCCTATAAATATATGTAGTTTCAACTTATTATTACTGTAGGATTGTCATAGATACATGTTATAATATTCCGGTAGTGTAGCAATAATTTTTGGAATTTTGTCCACACTTAGGCTCTATCGGGATATCCTTGGGCTCGTCGTTCCCTTTGGGAACTTGGGCTTTTGTCAAACAAAATTAGAAAATTTTTTTGAAATTAATTTTTCGATTTGTATTTTGAGTGTTGATTATTATGTTTCTTTATCATATATTTATTGTGGAGTTGGTGGGAGTACTATCGACTTTGATTAATTATGAAAGCTTATTGTTCAAAATGCAAGGCTAGGAAATCTTCCTCAGATTTACATGCTTGTTGCCTTGCTTGTAGTCGATGTACTCCCGCTAATTCTTGTCCTACATGTGTTGATTGGAATGACAAACGTTGGACACAGGTGTCACGGTATGCTGTTAGCAGTGAGAGGCCAATTCCGGTCCTCTCGCCGCAAAGTCAATCAAGTTTCTCAGTTTCTTTTTCAGAGGAACAGGAACATGGTAATGATTATGTGACACCTTCCAGAAGTGTGCTACCATCGTCGCACTCTGATGGGCAAACAGAGCTGGCTGCCAAAGTGCTCATGAATATTAGGCAGGGGATAAGGCCACAAGCCGGTGGTTTTAGTCCCTTGTCTGCAGCTAGCTCGACCGGCGAAGTGGTTACTTAGTCCGTGGGTACCCAGACACCGGGTACGTTCATTGCGGTCTTAAGAAGTGGATTGGGTAGAGCGAGCACTTTAAAACATAAACATGCTTACCCAACGTTGACGGAACAAGAGAAGAAGCCAGCAAGTGTTGTGGGAAGCTTGGCGAGGTCTGAAAGGACCGCGAGTGAGAGAGGTCCCTCTCTATCACAGCAACTCCTATGGCCTGATGTTGTGATACAGAACTTGCTTGAGTTGGAGCATATGTCCACACCTGCCATTCGGGATGCTCCATATAGATCGCAGCCAGCCTCGGCTGCAGTTACGGCTTCTTCCACTTCATCTACTAAGCACACATGACTGCATCCTAGCTACCCGACTTCGGATATCCAGATTGCTACGTGAAGAAGGGACCACTCTTCAATCGGACCATCCGGTAGCTAGGGAGATGAGGCCTTGATCATTGGGACGTTCAGAGAAAAGAGCCATCTCCGACACACTGTCACAGGAGCAGCAAGCAGCGAAGAAACAGAAGACTGCTGCTCCTCAGGCCTCGGTGACTGACTTGCTGTCGCAGATTGCGTAGCTGATCGTAGCATCCCAGCAAGTGCAAGAGCAGCCTCCTCCAGACTCAGAACATGAGTTGTCGGATGGTGCTGGCTTGGTCCAGTCGTCTGTTCATGCAGATACAGCAGACCGAGATTCACAACTGATTCTCTCGAATGGTGAAAGGGATATGGAAAGGATTACCCTTCCCTTTCCCCTTTCGGAACAACACATGGTTGCGATGGATTTCATCCATCAATACTACCCTGAATTTGTTCCGTCGAATCAGAATGCTGCGATGACAAGGAAGAAACCGGTGGCGTCGTTGGACGCAGACTTTATCCGGACAAAGGAGGAGGTCCTTTCTTTTCTGTCTCAGTCTAGGCAGGTGTCGCAGGCCTTCGGCCATATAGATGATGCCATATTTAATCTCGAGAGTACGAGAAAGAAAGGCAGTTTCTTATCTTCATCTTCTATTAGCATACCGTTTGTTGGATCACGTTCATTTAAAACGGTCAGAGAAGATGTTCAGAGAGTTCCTCTGCGTTTGGATGAGCAGGCCGAGGATCTATAGGTATCCTTACCTGGATCATTCACAGTTGGCTCGGACACAATTGAGATGGCCATTTCTTCAAATAGAGCAAATTTGGACGCTATGTCTTCCGCAGATCACCTTACAAGAGCTATGGCACAATGTCTCAATGGAAAGGGGGACGTTCGTACCTCTCTTAAGAGTTCTTGCCAGGGCAATAATGTATACCACGTATAACTTCGCCCTAACAGTGGCTAATTTGGAGTTAATCAGATGTGATGGTGCCCTTGCGTCGTCATCAGTAATAGATGACAAGGTGAAAAACTCTTTCCTGGTCACTCCGGTCTCCGGACATACTATATTCGACGACAAGCTTTCATTAATCTATGACCAGGCTACTAAGAAAGCGTCTTATGCTCTGCTTTTAAAGTCAACTCGCTGCAGCAGACAAGAGTAAAGGAGGACGTTCCAGAGAGAGATCATCAAAAGGGGACTCCTCACTAGGGTATAGGAAACCCTCTTATTCTAACTCTGGAGGTCGTCAGTATAATGACTCGGGAAAGGGGCGGAGGTCTGATCGGGACTATAGGTCAGATGCCCCTAAGCCGATGGGATGAGGTTCTTCGCGGGGAGGATGTGGTTTCTCCTGTAAGCCTCACAGGGCTATGCGCATATATAAATGTCGATCAGATTTTATTGGAAAGGAAGAAAACGCTTCTTTCTTTCATTGATTCATAACAGAAAAGATATTTCTGTTCATACAGTTGCTAGATGGATTCAGCTGGCAATACGCTTTGCCTATGAAAATCAATCTTCAGATCAACATTCTGTAAATAAGATATCAGCGCATGAAGTTAGAGTGCTGTCCACTTCCTGGGCTTATTCTAACAGTATAGCCATCTCATGATCTCATGAAGGCTGCGTACTGGACACAGCCCTCTACATTTACCAAGTTTTACCTGAGAAATTTAGAATCCATCTTAAGTGACCTTAGATCTTTAGGACCTCTTTCTGTTGCTCAGAATGTCGTCCTTTAATGGTTACATCTATAGTTATTTAGGCAGCCTGTTCCAGCAGTGACGCTGTTCCGCTGCCCTCTTCGTTCTGCAGTCTCGTACCTCAGAACAAGGGGAAGGGGCGTGGGATGGGTTTTTTCCCTTATGATCATCTGGCTTTATAGTGAAAAGCAAGGGAAGACCTCCTCTGGTGTCAGTAGTCCTGAGTCAGTGTTGGGATGGTTTTAATGTGTAGCTTGGTGTGAAGCAATAACTATGTCTCATTTATGTACTGTTTTTAAAGTGTAGCTCACTGTGAAGCATTTGTATATGTCACGTGTCAAACAGGCGTTAATATACAATCCTCGGACCCTTTTAAATGAGTATAAATAGTCTCATTCTCTGGACTATCTTTATATATTGGCTTTCCTTCACTGAATTAGCATAATGGGTTATGCTGGAATTAAATGGAGAATTATATATTATGTAATACTCAATTACATTGTTGGTGTTATGTCTTTCTCATAAAGGAGAAAGACATAATTCCTTTTTTCTCCTATTCTCCTGTAGGAGATATCCTTTACTGAAGTGATTGAGAGATTGGATTTTCCTTTATGTCCTAGGCCCTCCAGCCTTTTTACGATTCATCTAGTCTGGGCCATTGGTTGTTGTAATAAAAATATTATAAATTCTAAGTAATTTGTATATTTGTTATACTTACCAATGGCCCAGACGGGTATGGCCCTCCCATGAGTTGGCACTTATACCTCCCTGCTGCTTACAACATTTAACAGGCAATTATAGAAAGAATGATGGTTGGCGCCAATTTCATTGTCTTCCTGGATACTGCGCATGCGCAGATCTGAAAAGTATGGAGGACCAGATAGGACATTGAGTTTTCGGTTTTGCATGCAAATTTTGGGGATTAGGGGACAAAATTTGTGTTTGGCCCTGGATTAATTTTTGAGTTAGCACCAGCTAGTCTGGGCCATTGGTAAGTATAAAAAATATACAAATTACTTAGAAATTATAATTTTTACGAATTTTGAGCTCATTTGCACACTAATTTGAACAAATGTTCTCCGATTTGACTAATATTTGCCATACAGGTCTTTTACAATAATATCTCAAGCATGTTTGAAAACTGGTCCGGCCTAATTTTTTGTTAGAGTTATGGGCCTTAATTAATTTTTCTGAATTTTGAACTTACCAGCATTATAACTTGTACAAAGGTTTCAGATTTGACAACCAGCATATGATTAATAACCGAATTATGGACATGCAACACTCTCCGATTGCCACCACAACTTGACGTAGCATCTCCCATGCACACCTCTTGTTTTATGAGTGAGATATATATTAATCAGAACACCAAATAAATTGAGTAGTATCAGAATTGCTTTGCTTTGATGTGATTGGGTGTTAAGCGTTTGAATTACAATCAAAAATGAACAAACACCCAATGGAACTTTAAATATTTGTGGAGTATGTATGAAACTGTGCACTTGTGTAGTTGTAGAAGATTCTGTAAAATTGCTTGGAATTTAAGGTCGATTCAAACTGTTGTGTATTTTATTCGAGGATTTCAAACTGAAAGTGATTGCAATACTGCCTGTTAAAATTAATAATAATCACAAAAAAGTAAAAGATTCTACCCCAAAACTGAGAAGATTCGGCTGAATCTTCCTGGGGGTCTAATCTTCACAAACCATTTTATGGTGGTACCAACATTTTTGCATGAGAATGTTCCTTTGTCCTTCCCATCACCGAAACAATAAATGTCACAATGAAAATTTACAAAAAACATTTTTGATGTAGCCATTAGCAGTGAGATCATATCTTATACATTCCAGTGTCCACCTGTCTGCAGTTTCTTTTTTCACACCACTTATTGATGGCAATATTCACCGTTTATGTGGAGTGCAACTTACATGTATATTTCTTTTCAACCTACTCACAATTGTTTACAATTGGCTGTAACATAAGTGCAAGCCCTACTTCGGAACTAACTCAAGCTTTTAGAATCTTTTCCAAACGAGTTGGAAAAGTACTAGAGTGCAAAAGCACGAAAAAGATCGAAAAAAGGGTCGAGCGAGACCAGCGCTCGAAATTACAGGTACTCTCTCTGCACACCTCTTGCGTTTACCGAGCGCATGCGTAACAAACCGTGACGTCAATTCCTTTATTTTCCGCCATTGTTCATGGTCGGAAATTTTTGTGACTGTGCTGTTTATGATATTAATTCTTCGTGAACAACTTATTAATCGTCTTTAGTGTGCTACTGGATTGTATCCTTTTTCAAGCTACCAAATTATTACTCTCATTTAATGTTAATTTGTATTATTATTGCTGTGCTTTTCACACTTTATCTTGCCTTTCCCCCACGTGTGAACACGACCTTCGTTCTGTTTTCCGTCGGCGGGAAGCTTGATTGTTGTATTTATATCATGCCTAAGACTATTCCTTGTACCTCTTGTTTGCAGGTGAAACATGTGGACGATTCCCATACCACATGTGTCACTTGCAACAATTGCACTCAGGCCCAATCATGTGGTATCTGTGGGGTTTGGTCCTCTAATTTTTGGGCTTCTGTTAACAAGGTGGTTCTTTCCAGAGCTAGAACCCCTCGTTCTCGGGGTAAGGGTAGCCGTGCCGTTGCAGACATTTCTGCTGGTGCACGTGGTGACTCTGTCACACAGGATTCGGATCTGACTTCTGTGGCGAGCTCCTCTGCAACTGTTGACGGTGTTTGTTCTGTGATACCTGATGAGGAGACCGCGGTCTCTTTGTCTTCGGATGTCACTATTGAGGCGTCTGTTTTCGTTGAGAGCTTTTCCGAGGTCAACTCGGTAACCCTCTCCGATCTGCCTCCAACACCGTCGACCGTTGTTGAGGGGGTTGCTACTCCAGATCCTATTCTGTCTGATGGTGGCTCTTCCATCTCTTCTGGGGATGGTCTACAGTCTCGGGGGACCGAGGCTGTATCTGCTGGTGTGTCTGTGTGTTCTCAGCCTCCCCCAGCCTCGCGGCGAGGCTGTGCGGGTTTGCTGTCTGCTCCGTCTCATCTGGCTAGGTTTGCTCCTAGTCGGTTGAGCCGGCCGGTCGCTTCGGCAGCGATTCCTCGTCCCTCGAGTGAATCGTTTATTGTTCCACCTTCGCCTGCTAGTGTGCCGACTAGCGGGATGGTGTTGGGACGTTGGCATCCAGGGCCTGCTGTTCGGCAGCGGTCAGTGACAGCCCCGGTTAGCTGTCACTCTCGGAACCTTCCTCCGGTGATTCCTCACTGTGTTCCGAGTCTGGGTGTCGATCGATGCTTGCTGTCGGTCTCAGAGGATAGGCAGTTGGGGCCGTCTGCTGCGCAGAGGTCAATGACAGGTTCCTGTCATTCTTGGGACAATCCTCCGGTGTCTTCTCACCGTGTCCTAGGTCCAGCTACCGATCGACGTGCGCCGTCGGTCCCTTTCGAGGATTTGCAGGCAGGGCCTTCTGTTTCGCAGAGGCCAGTGATGGCTCCTGGGCGTCACAATCGGGACTATCCTCCGGGGTCTTCTCACCGTGCTCCTATTCTGTCTGCCGATCGACGTTCGCCGTCGGTCTCTTCTGAGGATTTGGGTTCTTCTACCAGAAGGGTCCATTGGGAGGACACTCCGTCGGGCGATTCTGCTGCGACGGATTCTCAGGGTGACCTGCGCCAGGCCGTTTTGGCGCTCACCCGGTTGCTTTCTGGCAACCCTCAAGTTGGCCTCCCTGTGCCTCCTGAGGCACAACCTCCTTTGGTCGGTCGCCGAGATGTCTCGCCTGGCCCCTTGGATACTGCACAGTATTCACAGGAGGTTTCTGCTGGTCAGCCCGAGTTGGGCTACGTCTCCTCTGCTACGGAGGATGACGAGTATCTTGAAGGTGATGGTCCCCCCTCGTCAGTCTTGGGGCAGGCTTGGGATTTCGTCTTTGGCTTATTGCCGGACGTTCTACCTTCCGACCAGCCTTCTGTGGCCGTCCGGCCGCGGTCCACTGTGGAGCGCCGTAACCCTGTTGAGCCTTCTAGCTCCGGGGCTTTGCGTCCTCTGCAATCGGCTCAGGTGGTTGAGTCCTTCCAGGGCTTAGACGCCAAAATGCGTTCTAAGGCCCTCAAGGGTTCCTTCTTTTCTAGAGCTGATGCCTTCCTGCCTCCATCGCGGTTTCGTGTTTACGATTCCGTCTCTCCACCAGTCTTCCAAGGGATGACTACTGTGGATGAGGATTCTTCTTCCCTCGGGTTGACTAAGCCTAAGTCGGCAGTTCTCCCGATGTCGGTAGTTGAGTCTATGGTGGGCCTGTCCCGAGAGATGCTGGGTATGTTATCTCTCGCGGACCATGTTGTCGCTGCTCTGGCTGAATATTTTCCACCAGGGGAGTTTGATGACGCTCAGGCGCCTTTTCGCGTTTTGTCACAGGCTCTTATGAACATGACTCACGCTCACGCCTGTAACACGGCCAATTTGGAGCTGGCACGCCGGGATGCGGTTTTGGATTCTTTACCATCCCTTCCTTCTGAGCAACGTGCTGTTCTGAGGTCTGCCTCTTTGGTAGGACCTCAGTTGTTCCATGGTTCCGTGGAAGCTGTTCGTGGCGAAGTTCTTCGTCATTCGAAGGACCAGCTTTTGCTGAGACAGCTTGACCCACCTGCTGCTGCGGGTGGGGGTCGTTCCAGGCCCGCCAAGCGTGCTGCTGCGTCTGCCTCGTCGGCGACGTCGGCTACGCCTTCGGCTCCGTCTGCTCCTTCTGCTCATAAGAAGCGCCGACGTGGCCAGGCCCGCTGGCAGCCTCAGGCTGGAAAGTCTCAGGACTCTGTCACTTCCCGAGGTGGTTTCTCCTCTCGGGGGCCTCGTCGAGGCCGCAAGTGAAGGTTCTCACCTCGATTCGCCTCCAGTCGGAGGAAGGCTGTCGCTGTTTTACGACCGTTGGACAGAGATAACGTCGGACTCTTGGGTCCTCGACGTCATTCATTCCGGTCTGCGACTGTCCTTCCATCGGCACCCCAGTTTATCGCGGGTGCCCCTTCCGACTCAGGTCCCTTCAGATTCTCTGCGTCGGGACCTTCTGGTGCAGGAGATCGACAATCTCCTCACCAAAGGGGCGATCGAGGTGGTCAGGAACACCCTTTCACCGGGGTTTTACTCGAGACTTTTCTTGGTGCCGAAGAAAAACGGCCAATTTCGTCCTGTCATCGATCTGAGTACCCTGAACGAGTACATAATTGCTCCTCGTTTCAGTATGGAGACTTTCCGGTCGGTTCGACGTTCAGTTCATCAGGGCGATTTTGCGGCCAGTATCGACCTGAAGGATGCCTACTTCCATGTACCCATTCATCTGGCGTCACGGAAATACCTTCGGTTCTCGTTTCGGGATCGAGTTTTTCAATTCAGAGCTCTCCCGTTCGGTTTGAACCTGGCTCCTTGGGCCTTCACCCGACTGATGTCACATGTGCTTGCTTTCCATCGCACTCAGTCGGCGGTGACTTCGTCCGCCTACCTAGACGACATCCTCCAACGGCACCACGATGCTGCTGTTCTGGAGTTCGATGTCCGGCAGTTTCTTTGCCTTCTAGCGTCGCTGGGTTTCAGAGTCAATCGCGAGAAGTCGGATCTTCTTCCTTCTCAGCGATTCCGTCATTTGGGGATGGATTTCGACACTCTTCACAATGTAGTGTCGGTTCCCCAGGCTCGGGCGACGATTCTTTCCGCCTTGACTCGGGACCTGCTTCAATCTTCCTCGGTCTCGGCCAGGACTTTCCTTCGGATGCTGGGCCTTTGCGGTTCGGTGACCGATCTCATTCCGCTCGGTCGCTTGTTTGTCCGACCTCTCCAACACTTCTTGTTGGATCATTGGCGTCCGAATGTAGATCCGCTGGACCTGGAACTCACTATTCCTCGGTCTCTGCTTTGTCACCTCCGCCCTTGGGCAGATATTCCCTGGCTGACACAGGGTGTTCCGTTGGATCTTCCTTTGGCCGATCGCATCCTTACTGCGGATGCCAGCGATCGGGGCTGGGGTGCGACGTTGGACCCTCTCGGTCTGTCTACTCACGGAGAGTGGGACAGCGAGCAGGTGGGCCTTCATATCAACCAGAAGGAGCTCCTTGCTCTTCTGTTGAGTTTTCGGCTTTGGATCCCTCATCTGTCGGACCATGTTGTCCTACTTCTTTCGGACAATTCGACAGTAGTGGCCTACATACGGAATCAGGGAGGCACTCATTCGATTCCTATGTATCGGCTGTCTCGGGATCTTCTTCTGTTGGCACGGGATGTGAACGCTCGGGTGTCCATTCGACACATTCCCGGGCGTCTCAACGTCCTAGCAGACTCCCTGTCCCGACGCGACAGTGTCCTTCCAACCGAATGGATGCTACATCGGTCGGTGTTTCAGGCGATTTGCGAGCAGTGGGGTCGTCCTCAGGTCGACCTTTTCGCTACTCGCTGGAATCATCAGGTAGAGACTTTTGTCTCCCCTTGTCCAGATCCTCTGGCATTTGCAGTAGACGCTCTGTCTCTGGACTGGACAGGCTGGGTCGGCTATGCCTTTCCTCCTGCACCGATTCTTCCTCAAGTTTTAGCGAAGATTCGTGCTTGCAGTTGCAGGATCATTCTGATCACACCCCTGTCTCCACAGAGGGTGTGGATCAATCTGCTGCGGCCTCTATTGGCCGATCGACCGATTCGTCTACCTCTACGTCGCGATCTTCTTTCACAGGGTCGTCCCAGGAAGTATCACAACAACCTGGCGAGCCTGTCCCTTCACGCCTGTCTTTTATCAGGTCCAGTCTCCGACGTAGAGGTTTTTCGAGACGATCAGTGGAGTGCATTTCTGCATCGCGGCGACCTTCCACTGGAATGACTTATGCTGCCAAGTGGAAGGTTTTCTGCCGCTGGTGTTCAGATCACAATGTGAATTACCGTGATCCGTCTATCGCTCAAATTGCGGATTTTCTGGTTTTTCTTTTTGACTCCAAGGGCCTCCAGCCTATTACGATTAAGGGCTATCTGTCTATGCTGTCTGATACTTTCTCTTATGTGGGAAAGCGGTGTATCGGTCGTAATCTTTTCCTCTCCAAACTTATTCGGCACTTTTGTTTGAAGAGGCCTCGAGTTTTGCGTCTTACACCCAAGTGGAACTTGGCATGGGTGTTGCACTGTTTGGAGGGGGCGCCTTTCGAGCCTTTATCTGAGACCGACATGCGTTTTCTCACCTATAAGACGGCTTTTCTTCTAGCGTTTGCTTCTGCTCGTCGAGTCAGTGAGCTTCATGCGCTATCTGTTGATTCTGCCTTCTTCCGAAATGAGGCTAACAGTGTCACATTCACTACTGATTGCTCTTTTCTGGCTAAGAGTCAACTCCCCGATTCGGTACCTCCTCCCATCTGCATTCGGGCTCTCCCTGCTGTAGATGGACGGAGGCCTCTTCTTTGTCCTGTTCGTGCGGTCAAGACTTACATTACTCGCACTCAGTTCATTAGGAGGGATCGGAAGAGATTTTTTCTGTCTCTCATTCCTAAGCGGCAGTCTATCTCTTCCCATTCTATTTCCAGGTGGATCTGTCTTGCAATCAAGCTGGCTTATTCTCGCTTGTCTGCATCGGATCTTGTTTCGAACCGGCTTAATGCTCACGAGGTTCGTGCCATTTCTACATCCTGGGCGTTCTCCAGTTCTGTTTCGCTCCGTGATGTTATGAATGCGGCTTACTGGAGGAATGCTTCTACCTTCTCCTCTTTTTATCTCCGCCACCTTCAGCAGCAATCTGAGGACCTTTATTCTTTAGGCCCTCTCGTGGCTGCTCAGGCTGTGGTGCACCCTCGTTAAATTGTTTTTGTCGAGGTTGCGCTTCTCTCAGCCTTGTTCTTTTCAGGTGCCTTCTCTCTTTCTTCATTACAGGTTTTAGTTTTTGTTCTCTGCCATCCTTGCTTTCGTTCTGCTACTCTTGTTGGTATTGGTTATGTGATTCACCTCCTCCTATTGTTTATTCAGCCAATTGTAAACAATTGTGAGTAGGTTGAAAAGAAATTAAAATTTTTTAGTAAATTTTGTTTCTTAACATACCTACCACAATTGTTTACCGGAGGCCCACCCTCCTTGGGGATATCTTTGATATCGATGCCTCTCCGCTAAATCACAAACTTCTCGTTGGCGGAAATACGGAATTGACGTCACGGTTTGTTACGCATGCGCTCGGTAAACGCAAGAGGTGTGCAGAGAGAGTACCTGTAATTTCGAGCGCTGGTCTCGCTCGACCCTTTTTTCGATCTTTTTCGTGCTTTTGCACTCTAGTACTTTTCCAACTCGTTTGGAAAAGATTCTAAAAGCTTGAGTTAGTTCCGAAGTAGGGCTTGCACTTATGTTACAGCCAATTGTAAACAATTGTGGTAGGTATGTTAAGAAACAAAATTTACTAAAAAATTTTAATTTTCGTGTTGCAAAATAGGCAATTTAAAAGTTTTATTTTCATGTTGCATCATTGAAAATACAATATGTCAAGAATACAATTTGAGCAACATTTAATTTTTCTAACACTTCCCAGAACTTTTTCCAAGAAAGTCAGATTTTTAAGGAGTTTCAGAAGCCTGGAAATATTCATAAAGATCAGGAAAATTTGTAATATTAATGGTATAATTTTTGTTTATTATTTGTTTATGCAAATGGGAATCCCGACTTCATTCACTCTAAATTCAGCACAAGTGATCTCAGACCCACTCAAATGGTTTGTCACACAACACCAACCAGAGGGAATTTTCGAGGCTCTTGGTGTAATTCAATTACTTTCAGTGCCCTGGACATTGACTGGAATTAGAGGCATTGGAGCAGCTGGAAACAAACATAGTCATTCTGGCGGATCCAGTGCCCTTAATTTCAGCCAGTGTCAATGACCCTAAATTCAGCCAATCTGCAGACCTGGTTGGGAATATCCAAATAGATGGTCAAAATAGCTTGTCTGATAATATAAAACAGAATAAATAGAGAATCCCTATGTTTTTTGAATGGATACCATAATTATTTTATGAGTGTCTTGCACATGTAATATAGGAAATTTAAAATAATTTCTATATTTATCATACCTTCCACTGGCCTAGACTAGCTGCTAGCTAGCTCAGTTCCAAGAATCGTGCCAAATACTCAATTTTTTAGCTCAACTTTGGTGAAGCCAAATTTGAGCTTATGCCATGACCAGTCGTCCGTCTGGCCGTCAACAATTCAATACGGCTTGGGCTAGAGGCCGTATTTATGAACCGATCTTTACGAAACTTCTTGGGTTCCTTTGTTATAACCGTGGGACGAGAACGAGTGTTTTTGGGTCCGATCCGAAATTCAAGTTGGCCGCTGGCAGCCATTTTGTACAAAATTAGGTGCAATCAGATTTTTACGCAGAACTTCCATATGAAAGCGCTGATTTGAATAATTTTTTGTATGAATGTTTAGTACCATGGGATACATCACATATAATACGGCGTTTTTTCTCGTGTATAAATTGGGCCAATTTGACTAACTTTGATTTATTTAATGTTACTTTCAGCACTGTAAGTGCAAATGCCAATACGACTCAGGCCAGAGGCCGTATTTATGAACCGATCTTTACGAAACTTCTTGGGGTACCTTTGGTATCACCGTGGGACGAGAATGAGTGTTTTGGGGTCCGGTCCAAAATTCAAGATGGCTGATGGCAGCCATTTTGTACAAAATTAGGTGCAATCAGATTTTTGCACAGAACTTCCATATGAAAGTGCTGATTTGCTTAATTTTTTGTGTGAATGTTTAGTACCATGGGATACATCACATATAATACAGGGTTTTTTCTCGTGCAGAAATTATGCAAATTAGATGGACTTTGATTTTTTCAGTGCTACTTACACACAGTAAGTACACATGTCAATACGGCTTGGGCTAGAGTCTGTATTTATGAACCGATCTTCACGAAACGTCTTGGGTACCTTTGTTATCACCTTGGGACGAGAACGAGTGTTTCGGGGTGCGGTCCAAAATTCAAGATGGCTGCCAGTGGCCATTTTGTACCGAAATTAGGTCCAATCAGTTTTTTGTCACAACTTCTATACAGCTCGTATTTATGAACTGATCTTCACGAAACTTCTTGGGTACCTTTGTTTTCACCTTGGGGCAGGAACGAGTGTGTTTTGGGGTGCCTTTGTTATCACTGTGCTATGAGAACAAATATTTTGGGGTTCAGTCAGACCCACTCTAGGACTAAGATTTCTTTTCTAGTTTAGCATCTGACTGTCACCCACCTTTGCAATACTTTACCTATACATTTGTTACAGGCTACGGTCAGTATTTATGTACAGACCGTTACAATACTTTATATGTACCTTTAGTTTAAACAATATTTATTCAAGATAATGTTATATGTATACATTACATAGCAGTACAATAGATTAACAAAAAAAGAAGTTTTGCTAGCAGTATACGAGATAAAAGCAACAGTGATGATTAGATCTGTAGATAAACTAGGATTCGACAGGAAGCCTTAGGCTTATGTGAATCGTCTCCTAGTACCTTTGTTATCAGGTCATTACCTAGATGTTTGTCATTGCTGTGTCACATACTATACATGTACATGTCTTAACAAGTTGAGCTACAGTGTCATTGACACTTTCATTAACAACTGCCCACAAGCCCCCTACAATTAAGCCCAATGAAAAAATACTTGAGTTCTGTCTGGTACTCGATAGATGATGCCTATGCATGTGCTGAAGTCCAGGAAATGTGCCCAATCCCACCAATAACCATTCTTTTGTTGTAGTATCTGCTAAGTGTGTATAGTTGTATGTGGGGAGATGTAGTCATCGAAATAGCCATGGCAGTTGGCACTCCAAAGTAAAAGCCACAGCGTATGGACAACCATGGCAGTCGAATGCTGTGAGGTTCAAGGGTTCACCACACTTCACAGATGAAGTGCAAGATTGATGTCAAAGCTAGTGTTGAAAACATCATCATTTTTGTGAGCTTTTTCTAAACAGCATTTTTTCAACTGAATTCCATGGAAATTTGCAAGGACTTTTTTTGAGTGAAAATAACAGGTGCATGGTGGCTCAGTGGGCATCTTATTGGACTTAAAACCGAAAGGTCCTCGATTCGATCCCGACAAGGGGTAATTGCATTGTGGCCTTGTTCAAGGCACTTTATCCCGATTGTACTGGAGAGAAGCACTGTGCAGAAACAAGCAACTGTCAGTCTCCAAAACATAATAACTCCACACATGCAGGGTTAGCATTGGTTGAAGACAAGTGCACCATCAACGTGCAGTATGCCTTAGTACACAGAACCACCATGCCCCCACGTTTGCAGTCAGGATTAAGTGCCTTGCCCATGCACTCAATGCAGTTACCTCTGGCGGGGGTAAAATATTGTGGACCTTTTGGTTTGAAGCCCAATGCCGCCATTTCAGCAATATGCAGTTTGTTGCACAGTGAGCTGAATATTGCTGAAATGCATCGTCTCTGCATAATTAGTAAAAGAATGCCTGCCTAATAGAACAGAATCCATGCATTAGGTTGCAGATGTGGTCAGGATCTGACATTAAAACAGGAAATGTGAAGCACAAACTCCCTACACTTGCATGTTCATGCGGTCACGTAGCTCTTAGGAGGAATCTCGTGTTTGCTCCTTAATTTTTGAAAATCCCTGAATTTCTCATCTGTAGCCCCTTGAGAACCCTGGATAATATGCTTGGAAGGCCCCTGTGGAAACCCTGGGAAGTGAAGCCATGCTTGTTTACTGTGGTAATCCAGCTCTGTTTACTGGTAAAATAGGACCCAGTCACTAAAGCTGGGGTGGAAGTCCTCTAAAATGGGCAACATGGTTATAAACGATTGACTGAACTTGACTTGATCTGCATGTTGTGGTCACGATTAGCCATTGAGCAGAAACATATGACCTTAAACACAAATAAATAAATAAATAAATAAATAAATAAATAAATAAATAAATAAATAAGAAAATCAATAAATAAATGAATACTTGGAAGGTCTTGGAAACTCCTTGAAATGACCACTCATTCAAGAGCAGGTGCCCCCTATAAGAATTTCATGATTTTGTATTTTTATTTCAGTGAAGCATCTCCTCAATCACGGCAGGAACTGGAACACCAGCTTAGTGAAGAAGCAGCACGACTGTATCGTAACAGAAGACATGTCAGTCTAGAAGATACCCTGGAGTCATCTAATTCTGCCGCAACTGATATTGTTTCAGAAGAGAGACCTCAGAGGGTATGTAATATGTGATTTGAAGCTCTAAGTTGTTTACGTGTATTTAAAAAGTTCTGCGATCACAAAACCTCCATTTTCAAATAGTTTGTGATTCGGTCGTGACACACTTATACCTCTGTCGAAATATCATAAAATGAAATAATTCGAAATTGATACTGAATGAAGAGAAATGAGCGAAAATAGCTTATGAGATTAAGGCCTAAAAAGTTAAAAATCTGTTTCTCAAGCCCTCCAAAATGGTCCTTTTGGCTGCTGCATGCTCTCTTTTTATAGCCAATGCAAACTTGAAAAAATAAAAATTAAATGATTTATGTCGATATTTTACCCAACTTAACAAACTGGTGGAGGGCTACATTATTTTTGGTTGTCTGAATTTGTTCATTAAAATTTGTTTTACTACAAGTTTTTAAAGAGTGCCCACGGGCACTCTTCAATAATTTGTGACAAAACAGATTTATATAATCAAAATATTATTTGCATTTGACTGAATATGAAACACAAGCAAGGAAAATGTTGACTTTTGCTCTGGTGCCCTCACTTTTAGCTCACCTGACTGAAAGTCATTGTGAGCTTTTGCCATCACTTGGCATCCGTCGACCGTTAACTTTCGCAACTCGGTCTTCTCCTTCAAAATCACTAGCCCAAACCCAAACAAATTTGACATACAGTATATTGGAGGTATCCTCTTTCCAGTTTGTTAAAATGAACTTGGTACCCCCACTGGGGTGGGAGTGATGCCCCAAAAGCATCAATTTCTCCTGAAATCTTCTTCTTTTGAACCACCAGTCAGAATGCTGTGATATTTGGTATGTAAGCTCCTTTGGTACTCAAGATTCAAGTTTGTTCAAAGAAATTTTCTCGGTCAATATTTGGGCTCGCTACTGGACGATCCCCATTTTATGCCCCACCCAAAATTTCTATATTTTTATACTGTACCAATGACCCAGACTTAGCTGGTGCTAACTCTAAAATATCTGAGGCCAAACACAAATTTTGCCCCCCAATCCCCAAAATTTGGATCTAAAACCGAAAATCACATGTCCTATATGGTCCTCCATACTTTTACTCCACTGCGCATGTGCAGTGTCAAGGAGGTCTTGAAATTGGCGCAATTATCAATCTTTGTTTGGCCATCAATAAAGTTACACTTCACTGTTATTTGTGCTTGTAAATCTCAGTTTCAATGATGCCAGACACATAATTATGAGAGAAATGGTGGATATAAGGAGGAAATAGAAGGAGGAGAGGAAAAACAGTGGAAAGAAATGTTCAGAGCTGTAACTTATAATTATTTTACGAAATTATTCATGTTACCTATTTTCGAGGCATGACCTTGTTGTGGTCATTCTTGCTGTGAATGTTCCATTGTTTAATCAGTGTTTCCTCTCTCCCTTTCCTTTATTCCCCCCTAGCTATTCTCCCATGCTTTTGGCTTATTTTTTGTAATGTTTATTACTAAAATTTCTTGGGAGTTTTGCCATGGAAACAGAATTTTTTTTCTGTTTTTTTCCCCATATTTACGTCCTTGGGTGTTTTGGCGTTTTGGTCTGCTTCTACCATCTGATGTTCTGCAGTTTCTTCTCTGGAAGTCTCTGTTTTGCATCAGATAGTGTTTAAATTGGTAACTGATTTTGGGCCATGTTTATCAGTGCCTGGAGTCATGTTTCCGGTTTGTTTACACTTTTTGTTTATGTTGACAACAGTTACTTCTTATAGTGATTACTTGTCCTCTGCTTAGTTCAGTTCATAGCAGGATACATTAATATTGTCCGTAAGTGTTACATTAATTTTTTGAAATGATTTTAAAATTTTTGTCCACTTTTAGGCTTTTTGGGGATCCATTTGGGCTCATTGTTCCCATTGGGAACTTGGGCTCTTCTGAAAATTTTTTCAAATAAACTTTTTTTTTGAAATTATTTTCTTTTGAAATGTTATAATGGATTATAATATATTATGTATATTTATTTCAAGGGTTAGTGCGAGTAATTTGACTCTGAATATTTTTTCATGTTGAAAAAATATTGTTCAAATAGTAATTCGAGGATATCTTCCTCTAATTCACAGGTTCATTGTGTTTCTTATAGTCAATGTATTCGCACTAATTCTTGCCTGTGTGTGTTAATTGATATGACAACGTTGGAGACGTGTGTCATGGTATTTTGTTAGTGGTGAGGGGTCCATTACAGTCCTCTCTCCGTAGAGTCACTCTATATTATCAGTTTCTTTTTCAGAATTCAGAGTGATGTTTCCGTGATATCTTCAACAAGTGTCCGTCGTTGCAATATTAGGGCTAGCGGGAAGTGCTCAAGGTATTACTACAAAAAAATTGCCGGGAGTTCGATCAAAGGCATTGTTCGCCCGCTAGTCCGCCCGGTGTCGTGACCATTCACCGAATGGCTCAACACCCGGGTTTGTCCGTCTCGGTCCAGGGAAGCAGATTGGTTGATGCGAGCACTATAAAACTTCAGATGTGCACAGCAACGACAGATCCGAGGATAGTACGGAGAAAGCCTGTCAGTCCGGTAGCTAGCTTGTCCAGGTCCACACGGACCGCGAGCGAGAGAGGCCCCCTCTCTATTGCATCAACATCTGCGCCGCGATGTTGTATGTTTGTTCACTTAGTCAGAGCTTACATCCACTCCTCCTGATCGGGACGCTCCATCGCATGACAGTCCGACGCGGCTGTTATGTTGGCTTCCTCATCCTCGTCAACACACATGATCGCACCTTGGCTATGTGACCACAGATTTCCAGGGGACGTTCGCATATTATATAAATGCGGGATTGAAAGTCACTTGTGCTTTTGCTTCGCCGACCAAGGAATACACGTCGACCAGGTCACTCCATCTGCTAGCCAAGGATACGAGACCCCTTTCCAGTTGGGACGTTCGCATGTCATATAAATGCAGGAATGAACGTCCCTGGAGCTTCCAGCGGATAATTTACGTAGGACCACGGCTCCACAGGTCTCATAGAGTAACATGAACAAGGTGTTGTTACCGTGATGTCTTTGTAAAGTGTGCTTCAGTCGTCACAGTCAAATGAAGAGTTAGTGGCAAAAGTGCTCATGTAGATGCGTCAATTGCCTGGAGTTCCCTAGTAGGATCGATGGCTTTGGCGTCCGCTAGCTTGCCCGGTGCCGCGACCATTCACCGAATGGCTCAGCACCTGGGTTCGTCCGTTGCGGTCCAAGAAGGAAATTTGGGTGATGCAAGCACTATAAATACAATGTGCACACCCAGTGACGTCGGATACAAGGATTGTATGGAGGAAGCCTATTAGTCCAGTTCCAAGCTCGTCCAGGTCCATCCGGGCTGCGAGTGAGAGAGGTCCCTCTCTCGTACTACAACATCTGGGCACAGATGTTGTGGTACAAAACGTTCCTCAGTCGGGGCATACATCCACTGTTCGGGACGCTCTGTTATATAGACAGTCCCGAGAGACTGCTCTTTCGGCTTCCTCATCCTCACGGCAGCACACTCGACCGCACCTTGGCTACGTGACCAGTCATATTCAACCAACATCGCTGACCAAGGATTCTACGGCGACCAGGTCACGCCATCCGGTAGACAAGGATACGAGGCCTTCATACTCCGGACGTTCGCATATAAGAAATATGCAGGAGTCAACGTCCAAGGAGCTTCCAGCGGCTAAATTCTGTAAGACCGCAGCTCCATAGGCCTCCGTTACGGATGTGCTATCGCAGATAGCACAAATTATCACAGCATCCCAGCACCCGACAGTAACTCTGTCGGATTAAGAATTATCCGAGGAAGCTGGGTTGGTACGTTCCGCTGCAGGTTCAGGCACGGACGACCAAGAATTACAAGGGGTCCAACAGGATGGCGAAAGGGATACGGATGAGTTGTATTTTCCCTTTCGGAACAACATAATTGCCGTAGTGTGCATCCAACATTATCTTCTCACGTTCCTCCGGACCAAAATTGCTGATAGCGCCACTGGACTCAGAATTCCTATCGGTTTAGGGACATCATCCCTCAGTTTCCGACATAGTCATTTGATCTGTTGAATGACGCTATATATATATATAACTTGCTACCTAAATGGGCAGGTCAGGTTTCTTATCGGCAAATGCTCTACATCTGCCTTTCATCAATTCAAGGAATATTTTGAAACGGCAGGACAGAGCATTCTGAGAGTTCTTTGCGTCTAGACAACCAAGCCAGGACCTAGTATTGTTTATATCGTCAATGTCAATTCCAACCACGATGTTGGAAACGAGAATATCGTCTATCAGGGTTAGCTTAGACGCATCATCGTACGCAGATCACCTTACCAGAGCGTTATCTTTACGTCTCAAAGGGAAAAAGAATTCCAGGATGTACAACCTCCTTAAGAGTTCTTTCAAGGGCCTCACGTAAAACTCCACCCTTTTAGTGGCAATATGGAGTTGGTTAGACGTGACGCGGCCCTGGCTACATCCACGCGTGTGGATAGTAAAGTTAAAAACTCTCTCAGAGTCGCTCCGGTCTCTGGAGAGTTTCTCTTCGACTGCAAGCTTTCTGCAGTCTATGATCAGATAACTAAGAAAGCTTCAGACTCTCTGCTTTTCATATCCACTTCCATATTCAGCGGAGAAAAGTAGGACAGGCACTTCTGGGACGAATACGTCCAAGGGAAGTTCCTATAGGGGTTCCTGTGTGTCCTCTAGGTCTTACTCTAGAGACTGTCAGGGTAGCGACTCAGGTAGGGGCCATAATTCTGGCCGAGACATCCGGTTAGACGCCCCTAGGTCAACGGGGGGAGGTGCGGGCTGTGGAGGACATGGCTTCTCCTTCCGCAAGCCTCGCAGGACCAGGAGGTAATGGTATTATCCTCTATCGTGTACCAGTGAGCGGAAGACCATCGAGTTGCTCAATTAATTGGGAGTAGATTACGGACGTCCCTTGGATTCGAGGGGTGATTTCGGAAGGTCTAAATTGTCCTTCAAACGAAAACCTCCGTTAACTTGAAGTCCAAGATGGACTCAGCTTCTGTCTAGTCCGCAGGGAAGAGGCTCACTTCCATCAGAAGTCCAGTCTCTTCTGGAATGATCGCGATAGAGACCATAGAAATCCAGGAATTTCCAGGTTTCTACAAGCATCCTTTTCTGGTTCGAAAACCAGACGGCTCGTTCCGTCCACTCATAAATCTGAGCTGGATAAGCAAGCTGATCGTGGCTCCAAGTTTTTACATGGAGTCCATCCGATCGGTCAGAGCGAGTTTTCGGGCGTACGACTATGCTACATGCATAGATCTCAAGTTGCATACTTTCACGTCATGGTACATCAGGCGTTCAGAAAGTATCTTCGCTTCTTCATCATAGGAGTCGTGTATCAGCTCCGAGCAATGTGCTTCGGTCTGAATCTAGCCCCCTGGGCTTTCACTCGAATAACAAACTCGATAATGTCTCATTTCCGAGCTTATTCGTCTGCGATAACGTCGGCCTACCTGGACGACATTCTTTAGAGGTACGTTGCTCCGACGTCTCGGTTTCATAAGTAAACAAGGAGTAGTTGGATCTGGTATTGTCCAAGTTATTCACCCACCGGGGGATGAGCTTCGAGACACACAACATTCTTGTTCGTCTGCCGTTAACCAGAGCGAAATTAATCAGTTGTTATGCTTACTATTGTCTTCGCTCAGACTCGGTCTCAGCGAGAGATCTCATGAGACTGATGCGTTTGTGCGGAGCTGCCACGATTTTATTCCGATGGGGCGGTTACGCACTTGTCCTCTCCAATTTCTTCTGATCCAGAATTGGAGGGTGAAGATTTTTTCGCTCGATACGGACATCTTGTCAATCAAGTGAATAAGAGATTCAGACTTGGGCAGGTTTTCAGTGGTTAACTCAGGGAGTTCCACTGCAATTGCCAGATCCAAGTTTTACAGTTTTGATGGATGCCAGTCAAACAGGTTGGGTCGTCTCATTGAGCCCAACGGATTTGAAGGGCCAGGGTCTTTTGGATCCGTAGTTCCTAATCATGCACATTAACATCAAGAATGATGTCATTTTGGCTTGCGCTACGTTATTGGATGAACGTTATTCAGAATGCTCATGTGCTAATTCTGTCCGACAATTCGAAGGTATTAGCGTATTTTCGGAACTAGGGTGACACTCATTCCACTCTGTTATTCATGTTAACGGATGGAATCTTTCTGTTTATACTAGAACATCAAGTTCTCCTACCGGTCCGTCAAATTCCGGGTCGTCTGAACGTATTAATGGACTCCCTTCATGGAGGGGCCGCTTGTTGCCGCCAGAATGGACTTTCAACAAATGAGTCTTCAATCAGATTTGCTACCAAGGAGAGCGGCCAATGATCGACTTATTCATGACGCATCTCAACAATCCGTTGCAGACGTATGTGTCACAATGTTCGGATCTTCGAGTGTTTGCAGTAGACGCTTTATCGATCTCGTGAGACGGAATAATAGGATATGCATATCTTCCAGCGTCGTTGATTCGTCAGATATTGCTCAAGTTAATATATCCATGCAATATTCTGTTGGTAGCATTTCTAGCTCCACAAAGACTGTGGATTAATCTACTCAGGCGTCTGTTGTGGGACATGCCGTGGAAGCTTCCTCCACATTTCGGTCCATTCTATGGTCAGATGGATTCAATTTACTATCAGTACTGCTTATGATAATATCTTCAATCAGCAGTCTGTGCTTTAGTTTTAAGCTCATGAAGTAAGAGTTCTTTCTACATCATGGGCTTATGCTAATAATGTTGCTATTGCAGATCTAATGAGGGCTACATATTGGTCTTAGTCCTCCACTTTCACGAATTTGTATCTGAGAAATATTGAGACCATTTCTGCAGATCTGCATTGTTTAGGTCCGTTATTTTTCACTCAGAATGTCGTTCACTAAACAGTGGCAACTATATATATGTAAGCTTTCGGTTCTGGCAGTGACTGTCCTGCTGCCCTCTTCGCTCTGGAGTATTTGATCAGGGGCGGGGGGGGGGGGGGGTGTTCCCTTAGGTCACCTGCTTTATAGTGTAAAGCAAGGGAATACCTCCCTTGGAGTCAGTAATTCCGAGTCGGTACTGGGATGGTTTTAAAGTAAAGCTAATGTTTACTCATCTATGTAATATTTTTTAAGTATTGCTCGGTGTGAGACATTTGTATATATCACATGTTAATCGGGCATTAATATACAATCCTCGGACACTTTTAAATGAGTATATGGAGTCTCATTTTTCTGGACTTATTTATTGGCTTTCCTTTAAAAAATATTAGTATAAAGGGTTATACTGGATGTTAATAGAGATCATTGATGTTATTGCGCTCAATTACAGAATGGTGTTGTGTCTTTCTTTTTGATACAAATAAGAAAGATACATGTAAAGCCTATCTCTCATTTTCTCTTTGAGGGGATAGTTCTGTTATATGGAAGTGAGTCTATTGGATTTTCCTTTATGTCCTAGGCCCTCCAACCTTTTTACTATTCAGCTAAGTCTGGGTCATTGGTACAGTATAAAAATGTTAAAAAATTTATAGTAATTTATATATTTTTTATACTTACCAATGACCCAGACGGGGATGGCCCTCCCATGGGTTGGGAACTCCTACCTCCCCGCTGAGTACATATCGCTTACCAGGAACTGGTTGTAAGAATGATAACTGCACCAATTTCGAGACCTCCTTGACGCTGCACATGTGCAGTGGAGTAAAAGTATGGAGGACCATATAGGACATGTAATTTTCGGTTTTTGATGCAAATTTTGGGGTTTGGGGGGTAAAATTTGTGTTTGGCCCTTGATATTTTAGAGTTAGCACCAGCTAAGTCTGGGTCATTGGTACAGTATAAAAATATAGAAATTTTGGGCGGGGCATAAAATGGGGATCCTCCCGTAGCAAGCCCAAATATCGACCGAGAAAATTTCTTTCTGGGTCATTGGTAAGTATAAAAAATATGTAAATTACTATAAATTTTTTAACTTTCCGAACCGAGAGGCCGATTTGAACCAAATTTGCTATGTGGTATTATTGGGTCTTAAGTACTTGATTCATGCCAAAACAAATTTTCCCGCTACGCCGTGGGAGCCTCAGGAGCTAAAAATAGAAAAAAAAACGCCCATATCTCCAAAACTTCACGGCACTGAGAATTCTTATTTGGTGTGAAGCTTCCTTAAGACCAACAGAATGGAATGGTAAAAACAAATTGCTATCGGTTTTATCATGGGGTACTTTTTTGGGGACTTTGAAAAAGTGCTGAGTCAGCATTTTCTAACACTGTGGGTAATGGGAAAAACATTTAACACTACTTTTCTCCCAAACCACTGCTCCAAAAGCTTTCAAATTTCACATATAACATCTTTGGAAGATTGTTTTACATGTTTATTGAAATCAATTTCCTGGGTCCATATTTGCACTCTCTATGGGAGCCCAAATGTTCAAATTAGTGCAGTATGAGGAATATTCTTTAAAAATCTTCTTCTTCAGATCTACCAATGAGAATCTTTTGATATTTGGTATGCAGCGTCCTTAGGGGGATGAGATTCAAGTATGTTCAAGCCAAGTCCCAGTGTTCATATTTAGGCTGAAAATTTGGGGTCCTGGTCCGGACTTAGAAATTTTTGACCAAAATCCGGAAATGAGTTTTGGTTTTTTTTTTATGTGTATTCGGTCAATTTTAAGACAAAAACAAATTTTTTTTTTACACTGAAAAATTTGGGGTCCGGGTGGGACTAAGAAAATTTTGGACCAAAAATCCGGAAGTTAGTTTTTGGTTTTTTATGCATTTTGGTCAATTTTAAGACAAAATTTTGTAATTTTTTTTTTACACTGAAAATTTGGGGTCCGGGTGGGACTTAGAAAATTTTGGACCAAAAATCTGGAAGTTAGTTTTTGGTTTTTTATGCGTTTTGGTCAATTTTGAGACAAAATTTTTTTATTTTTTTTTACACTGAAAATTTGGTGTCCGGGTGGGACTTAGGAAATTTTGGACCAAAAATCCGGAAGTTAGTTTTTGGTTTTTTATGCGTTTTGGTCAATTTTGAGACAAAATTTTTTTATTTTTTTTTACACTGAAAATTTGGTGTCCGGGTGGGACTTAGAAAATTTTGGAGTAAAATCCGGAAATGAGTTTTTTTGCGTTTAGGACAACTTGGTCCAGGTGAGCGTTTCAGGCTCTCTTGAGCCTCTAGTTTTTTTAAAGCCCTGACAGTGACTTCTAGAACACAACCAGTTAATAAAACTGATAAATTTGTCTCTTGAGTGTAACAAGTCTTTGCAATGCATAAGCATTGCAAAGCCATCTTTCACTCAAGGGATGAAATACACCGCCACTCATGCTATTCTGTAGATTATGAGGCCTAAAACCTAAAACAAACCAAGATCATGAACTCTTGATGGAAAAGAAATAATTACAAAAATAAAAAAAAATGCCTGCCCACATGCAATTTTACAAATTATGGGGCCTTGAAAAATGCCTTGAATTTGATCAGTTCTTACTGCAGGAAACCTGTCACAGTACTATAAACAGCTGGCAGTGATTTGTTTTTATTTCTTTATAACATATTTACGTGACAGAAGTTTGATCTTTTATTTCTGAATGTTACTTCCTATGATTCTCTATATGTGAAATGTGATCCATTTATCTTTTCTCTTGATATATCCTAGCCATTCTGGAACTAGCTTGAATTGAAGACTCAAATGTCCCAGACTGGGATTCCAGATGATGTTGGCCTAATTTTAACTTTTAAATCCCTGTTTGGAATATCAGGTTGGGCCAGCCCCTTGTGGAATCTCTATCTACGGGCTGGGCCCCAACAGATATATGGTAGAGGGAAGATAGTAATCCCCTCTCTTCTGGTTGTGTCACATTGTTTTCAGCAATATCTGAGACCATAATAATAGTGCTTCTTCTGGCAAACTGAGAAGAATATTCTTTGTCATGATCTCATTGAAGCATAGACTGTCTAATCTTATAATTGCATCACTGAGCTGATTTTCATCAGATGTAACAATTTGAAGAGCACATTTTTTAGTTCTCACAGAATTGCCGAAATTTCAGCTTTCTTCAAATCCCTGCCCTTGTGTTGTATTTTTAAACTGCATAAGCTCCCAAACTGATCAAAGTACATGGGTTGGGGATGCTGGATAGTTGTTGGAAACAACAATACATAAAAAACAACCTTTACTTTATATGAAAGTGACTTTAGTATTTGATCATAAATTACACATTATTAATCATGTAGAGACGAAGTGTTCAAGCAAATACCTCAAACATTTCAGTCTGTTTTCACATCTGGCCAGAAATAATATTTGCAGATGAAATATTGATTTAAATGATTTGCAGTAATTTGGAATAAATTGGGGGAAAAAAATCTGAGAAACATATTTATAAGGTAGGTTGTAAAAAGAATTCTATGTACTACAGTGGAGCTCACTTAATTGGATATCCCTGTTAATTGTATATCCCTGTTAATTGAATATAATTTTCAAACACAAAATCATTTACCATACCTTCAGTACAAATTTGATCTGTTAATTGCATATGGGTTGTAGAGTAAACTCCTGTTAATTGTATATAAATTTTTGTAATATGTTGAAAAAATTACTGTGACACGCACCAAATTCCCCTTATTTATCAACCTTTTTGGCCTCACTACATCCAATACAGACATTTATTCTATTATATCTTGTTTGACAGAGCTCTATGAGCTCTGTCAAACAAGATATAATAGAATAAATGCTCAGTTTACCTGCAGAACAAAGGAAACTGACCAAATCCCTGTTAATTGTATACTCCTGTTAATTGAATAATTTTCACTGGAAAATGGATATCCAATTAAGAGGATTCTACTGTACTTTGCAACATTGTGTATATTTGTATTAATGTATTAGCCTTTGAAAAATGATAGATTAGAGGCAGAATCATCATGAAGTTTGAATACTCAAACACCAAAACAATTTAACACTGACCATCTGACATTGGCATTGACAGATGGCCGATTAAGTACTCAAACCAGCATTCGATCGTCTGATGTGGCTTTTTATCAGCTCATCTACAGTTTTTATTAAATTTTAACTTTCAGTTTTGTCAAGAAATTATTTTATGTTTTGGTTTTGTTTTTTAAGTGGTGGAAAGCAATTAATATGTTCATTTGTTCACATGTTTGTGTAATTGCCTTTTGTTGTCTTCAGTGGGATAATTCAATTGGACTGTATTTCCTACTGATGTTGCAAGAATTTACCTCTATCCAAACATACACAAATGTGTCAAATCATTCCATGAATTCACAGAATACAAATGTGGCCATAAAATGGCAGGGGGATATTGTTATCCTTGTCCATCTGTCATTTTTTCATTCCATCTTTCCATCATTCTGTCATTCCAAAATAACAGTATTTTTATACTGTACCAATGACCCAGACATAGCTGGTGCTAACTCTTAAAATATAGGGCCAAACACAAATTTTGCCCCCCAATCCCCAAAATTTGCATCTAAAACTAAAGAAAACATGTCCTGAAAGGCCCTCCACACTTCGCCCCTACTGCGCATGCGCAGTGTCAAGGACGTTCCGAAATTGGCGCCATTAATCATTCTAAGTTTGGCCCTTCATCAGTTAACATCTGACTGATCTTTGTGCTTATAAATCTCAGTTTAAATGATGCCAGACACATAAATATTAGTGAAATGGTGATTCTAAGGAGGATAGAGAAGGAGGAGAGGAAAAGAATGTGTGACAGAATATTATCAGGGCTGTAACTTAAAATTTTTTAATGAAATTATGTTAAGTTACCTATTTTCAAGGCAGCAGCCATTTTGTTGTCATTCTGATTATTTAGTTACACTGTTTTTTTAAGTGTTTTCCTCTCTCCCTGTCCTTTAAGTTCCCCCTTGCTATTCTCCCATGCTTTTGGCATAGTTTTTGTAATTATTATTACTAAATTTTCTTGGGAGTTTTAGCTGAATAACAGAATGAATTCTGTTCTTTCCCCATGTTTACGTCTTCACCTAGGGGTGGTTAGGCGTTGTGTTCTGCATCTACCATCTGATGTTCTGCAGTTTCTTCCCTGGAAGTCTCTGTTTTGCATCAGATAGTGTATTTTTGGTAACTGATTTCGGACCTGGGTGCCTGGAGTCTTAGTGTTTTTACACTCATTGTTTACATTTCCAACAGCCCTCTGTGTGATCGGGGGATTTCTAAAAAATAATATCTTGATGTTATTTTAATCATAACTAGATACATTATTATTGTTCGTAAGTGTTGAATAAATTGTTTAAAATATTTTTAAAATTTTTGTCCACACTTAGGCTTGGGATCCATTGGGGCTCAACGTTACTTTTCAGAAACTTGGGCTGTTCTGAAAAAATATTTTTTCAAAATATTTTGATTTCAATTATTTTTTCTATATCAATGGATCATATTATTATTATGTATTTTGATTGCCAGGGGTTAGTGCGAGTACCAGGATCAATTGTTTTAAGAGGAAGTCTTCCTCTGACTATATTATCATTCTATATGTGGTCAGTGTACTCGCATTAACTCCTGTTCTGTATCGTATGATTTCGATGACAATATGGGAAGCGTATGTCACGGTATGTTGTTGGGGATTTGGACACTCCGGTCCTTTCCCCGCAGGGTCACTCTACTTTATCAATTTCTATTTCAGACGATCAAGATTAGGGTGATGTATCTGTGATGTCTTCCAACAGTGTGCCTCCGTCGTCACAATTAATGAAGGGCTAGCGGAAAAGTGCTCATGTAAATACGCCAATTGCCTAAGAGGACCCTAGTAGGTTCGACGGCCTTTGACGTCCGCTAGCTCGCCCGGTGTAGCGTCCATTCACCGAATGGTTCGGCAGCCGGGTTCGTCCGTTGCGGTCTAGAAGGAATTTTGGGGTGATGCGAGCACTATAAACTAACCTAATGCATACCCAGTGACGGCGGATCGGAGGGAGAACGCAGGAAGCCTTTTAGTCCGGTTCATAGCTCGTTCCGGCCCACCCGGACGGCAAGCGAGAGAGGCCCCTCTCTCGTTCAACAACATCTGGCCCCAGATGTTGTGGTACAAAATGTGTCGTAAGCGGAGCATACGTCCGTCGCTCGGGACGCTCCGTTGTATAGGCAGTCCGCTGAGACTGCTAAGGCTTCCTCTTCTCGTCAGCGCACACGACCGCACCTTGGCTGCGTGACCGCCGATATATTACCAGCTTCGCCGATCAAGGATTCTTCGGCGACCAGGTCACACCATCCGGTAGCCAGGGACACGAGGCCTGCAGACTCCGGACGTTCGCATAGGAAGTGTGCGGGAGTCAACGTACATGGAGCTTTCAGCGGCAATGCATCGTAAGACCGCTACTGCACAGGCCTCGGGAACGGACGTGCTTTCCTTAATAGCACAGTTTATCGCAGCATCCCAGCATCAACTGAATCTGTCGCATATATTTTATCCGACGATGCTGGGTCGGGACGCTCCGCGGAAGCGGGTACGGACGTCCGAAAGTTTCATCCGGTCCGACGGGATACCGAAAGGGATTCGGAGGATTTCGAGCTTTCCCTTTCGGAACAACATATGCTGTTGTGTATGTCATCTGACTTGGTCTTCTACAGCTTCTTTCGTCGGACCAGAATGCTGCGATGCCGGATAAGAAACTGATAGCGTCGGTGGACTTAGAAATTTTTGGTTCGGTTCAGGGACATCGTCCCTCAGTTCCGACATAGTCCAATAATATCACACAAACTTTTGAATTATTGAACGACGCTATATATATTATTATTTTATGCTTGCTAACCAAGCATTTCTGGTTTCTTGTTCGAAGAGTTATGGAGATGTCTTTCAAAAGTGTGCCTCTGTCGTCATAGTTAATGAAGAGTTAGCGGCAATAAGTGCTCATGGAATATGTCTATCGCCTACGGAGTGACATTCGCTAGCTCACCCGGTGTAGCGTACATTCATCGAATGGTTCGGCTGCCGGGTTCGTCCGTTGCGGTCTAGGAAGGAGATTTGGGTGATGCGAGCACTTTAATTACTTTAGTACTCACCCAGTGACGGCAGATTGAGGACAGATCGGAGGAAGCCTGTTAGTCCGGTTCCTGGCTTGTCCAGGTCCGTCCGGGCTGTGAGCGAGAGAGGTCCCTCTCTCGCCCAACAACATAGGGGACCGCATGTTGTGGTTCAGATATTTTACATTCGGAGCATATGTCCGTTGGTCGGGACGCTCCGTTATATTGACAGTCCGAGAGACAGTCTTTAATGCTTCCTCATCCTCACAGCAGGGCACACGACCGCACATTGGCTACGTGACCTCGAGTATCCGATCAGTTTCGGCATTCAGTGATTCCACGGCGAATAGGTCGCGCCATCCGGTAGCCAAGGGACACGAGGCCTATACACTCCGTTCGCTCGCATATTGGTAGTATGCACGGGGTAACGATCACGGAGCTTCCAGCGGCAATGCATCGTAAGACCGCTTCTCCTCAGGCCTCAGTGACGGACGTGCTATCCGAGTTAGCACAGTTGTTTCGCAGCATCCCAGCAATTGACAGTTTCTCGGTCGAATCAGGAATTATCCGACGGCGCTGGGTCGGTGCGGTCCGCGGTTGCATCAGGTACGGACGACCGAACGCTTTATAGGGTCCGACAGGATGGCGAAAGGGATTCGAAAGATTTCGAGTTTTCCCTTTAGTAGTATCGGAAGATGCCTTTCATATCTTCTGGCATTATCTTCCAGTGATTATTATTTCGGACTTCATTGCTGCGATCTTGGATAAGAGACTTATAGCGTCATTGGACTCGGATTTTTCGATCGGTTCGGGGACATTGTCCTTGACTTACCGACGCAGTCCAATATTGTCATTACAACATGTGTTTTATTTTTCGACGCTATATATATATATATACAAGCCTGCTACTAAGCATGATAGTTTAGTTTCTTGTCCGCGTTGCTCATTTCTGCCATTTTATCATTTATACAAATAGTTTATTTTGGCAGAGCAGGGCATACCGAGAGTTCATATGCGTCTAGACGGTGTGATTAAAAACTGCATATATTCTTTTTCGCCGTTTATGTCTTTTCCAATTTCAATGTTGGGAACGACATTATGTATAGTAGACTTAACTTAGACGCTTTATTATACGTAATCCGCCTTACTGAGGCGTTATCATTACGTCTTCAAGAAAAGATTTACGGGATATTATTCTCAATGTAATTTCTTTTGAGGGCAGTAGTTTGTTCACGTATAACTCCGCCCTTCAGTGGCTGATTGGATTTAGTTAGACGTGACGCAGCCCTAGCTACATCCACTCGCGTGGATAGTAAGGTTAAGAACTCTCTCAGAGTCGCTTCGTTCTCGGAGGAGCTTCTCTTCGACGGCAACTTTTCGGCAATCCATGAATTGCCCGATTTACACGTTCTCTTGTCTATCTAGTGTTACAAGAGATTCAGACTGGGGCAAACATTCGGTGGTTGACTCAGACAGTGCCGCCGCAGTTGCCGGACCCGAGTGTGGCTGTTATGACGGTTGCCAGTCAATCAGATTGGGATATAATACTGATCCCTACGGATTCGAAGTGCCAGGGTCTTTGGGTTCCGCAGTCTTTTAGCAATCAGTTTTCTTCCGCGGAATAATGTTTTTTAGGCTTGCTTTATCTCATTGCATGAACATTATTCAGAAACGCATGCCCAAATTCCTGTCCTTTAATTCGACAGTAGTGGCGTATCTCCGGAACCAGGGAGGCACTCTTTCGTTTCCGTTATTCAATTTAATGGAAAGAATCCGTCTGTTGGTTATAGTACACCAAGTTCAGTTTTGGTCCGTCATATTCCGGGTCGTCTGATTGTTTTATCGGACTCCCGTTCTCTTACGGGTCGCTTGTTGCTGTCAGAATGGACTCTCAACAAACAAGTATTCAATCAGATTTGCTATCTATGGGAGCGCCCAATGATGATTTATTTATGACACAGCTGGCTAATCAATTGCAGACGTATGTGTTGGCTTGTCCAGATCTCTGAGCTAATATTCTTAACGCTCTATTGATCTATAGGACGGAATGATAGGATACGCGTATCCTCCGGCGCTGTTGTTTTAGCAGGTATTGCTAAGATAAACAACCACTATTCATTTCTGTTGATAGCATCTCTATCTTCACAGAGATCATGAGTAATTTTCTCTCTTGTCTACTGTGGGTCTTAACGTGAAATCTTCCTCTATGTGAGGATCTTTTTCACTGGGTAAATCGTGTCATCTTTATCACAACCTGCAAGGTCGCAACCTTCATGTATTCCGTTGTGTGGTCCGTATTGCATTGTAAGCACTGTACTGGACGAGCTTTGGACGCGATTTCTTACTATAGGAGATCCTCTTCTTCGCTATTCTATGCGGCTAAAGTGGAGGCTCTTCCGTCGTGGTGTAGGGATCATTATGTTCATATTGTTGATCCCTCCATACTACTCATTGCTATTTTTTAGTATACTTGTTTCACAAGATCTACTGCAGCCTGTTATTATTTAGGTTATAGGTTTATGTTACCTCATACCTATGCACTCTACGATAGTTTACAATTGAGTCTTTTGTCTCTTTATCTAAGTCAGTTAGTAACTTTTTGATAAATAGACTTAGAATCTTTAGATTAAATTCCTATACGGATTTTAACTTCGGTTCTTATTTAGCTAAGTAATCATTTGAGCCTCTGGAAACAGTAGTTTTCAAATTCTGACCTTTTAGACAGTAATTCTGTTGGTTTCTCTTTTACTGTAGAGTCAGTGAGTTTCATGCACTATCGATGGATGATTTTCACTTTCATAGTTTCGGAATCAATACTTCCGTTACTATTTAGGTTGGATTGTTGCATAAGAGTTAGGCTCCTATTATCCGGAACCTATTATTTTAAGGTCCTTCCGTCTTCGTATGGGCATAGGCCTTTACTCTTTCCGGGTACAGTTTATCTATTTATAAACAGATTTCTGTTTATTACTATGGGCGTAAGCTTCTTCTGCCTTTGATGTCTAGTAGAAGGACGTTACGCTCCATTTTATTGTTAATGGATTCTATTAACTATCGGTACTGCTTATGGTATATCATTGACTTAGCAGTTGTGCTTAAGATTTCGGCTCATGAAGTAAGAGTTCTTCTACTTCTTGGGCTTACATTAATAGTGTCGCTATTATAGATTTTTGAAGGCTGCTCATTGCGCTCAGCCATCCACATTCATGAATTTTTATCTCAGAAATATCGAGTCCATTTCTGGAGGCCTCTATTGTTGGGTCTATTATCTACTGCTCAGAATGTCATTCACTTAACAGTTGCTACTATAGCTAGGTAGGCTGTCTGTTTCGGCAGTGTCTCCGTTCGGCTGCCCTCTTCGCTCTGGGCTATTTGACCCAGGGCAAGAAAAAGGGGGGGGGGGGGGGGGGAGGGTGTTCCCTTGGGTCACCTGTTTTACTATGAAAACAAGGGGATACCTCCTCCGGAGTTAGTAATTCTGAGCTGTTATTGGGATGGTTGTTTAGTGAGAAGTTTAGGTTTTTAAAATTCATTCAAGTCTTAGTTTTTAAAGTATAGCTTTTGAATATTGCATATGTCAACGGACATGATTATGCAATCCTCAGACACTTTTAGGAGTATAAGAGTCTCTATTCTCTAGACTTACTTTATTTATTGGCTTACTTTAAAATTATTAGTATAAGGATTATATTGGATATTAATAGAGTACATGGATGTATGAAGCTCAATTCTGGAAGGTGTTGTATCTTTCTAATTTATCATAAATAAGAAAGATACATGTAAGGCCTATTACTTCTTTTTCCCTACAGGGGATGACTCTATTTTATTTTATTGAGCGTATTCCATTTTGCTCTATGTCCTTGGCCCTCCAGCCTTTTTACTATTCAGCTATGTCTGGGTCATTGGTACAGTATAAAAATGTTAAAAAATTTATAGTAATTTATATATTTTTTATACTTACCAATGACCCAGACGGGGATGGCCCCCCCAGGAGTTGGGAACTCTTGCCTCCCCGCTGAGTACATAGCGCTTACCAGGCACTGGTTATTAGAATGATTAATGGCGCCAATTTCGGAACGTCCTTGACACTGCGCATGCGCAGTAGGGGCGAAGTGTGGAGGGCCTTTCAGGACATGTTTTCTTTAGTTTTAGATGCAAATTTTGGGGATTGGGGGGCAAAATTTGTGTTTGGCCCTATATTTTAAGAGTTAGCACCAGCTATGTCTGGGTCATTGGTAAGTATAAAAAATATATAAATTACTATAAATTTTTTAACTTTCCACACTTTTTTCACCATACTTTGAGATAATTTTATTTGTAGTATGTGGCTTTGTTATAGGTACCCACAAATTGGTGTTATTGACCTTGAACTTAGTTAATGATGTGAAAACTCGGAGAATCGATTTTCCAAACTGACACATATAATTTTGTGAAAGCAACAGTTTCGTTTAAAAAACCCCCCCAAAACATCAAGCCACACAGCCCCAGTGACCGTCTATATTTTTATTAGGTAATATTTCTTATAAGATAATTAAACATTTTAAAATATTTTTTCAATAGTTATTTTATTTTGTACATTATATAAGGTATATACTTCAAAGTTGCAGAGGAATGTTATGCAAGACATTACCTATCATTTCCTTAGAATGTAAAATGTGATGTGCATGCTCATTCATTGTGTTGATTCTCACTGTGACTTACCTTGGTGGGTTGATCTTGAATTTTGTATGCTGCACACCATCTAGTGATGGTACATTGTTTTGTGAAAGTTTCATTATGATATCTCTTCCCATTAAAAAGTTATGGCCTGGACACAAAAAGTTGATGTGCATGTTCATTCCTTGTGTTGACTTCTATTTTGACCTTGATCTTGGTGGATCGGTCAAGGATTTCATATGTGACACACTGTGTGGTGGAGGTGCATATGTGTTGTGTATGTTTCATTGGGATATCTCTTCCCACTAAAAAGTTATGTACGAGACTCAAAAAAGTTGATTCCATGTGTTGACCTCAATCTGTGACCTTGACTTTGGTAGGTCGGTCATGAATTTTGTACACAACACACTGTCTTATGATGTAAGTTTTATTATGATAAAAAAATTCATGAAAATAGTGTCTTTGGTGGCCATATTGGACACATCTTGAATATCTTCATTTGCTCAAGATTTACTGAATTTCATCAAATGGGTTCGGATTCCATCAAAAAGTTACCCCAGAAATGCAAAAAAAAAAACCCCTGTCCACCACAAAATTGCCAGGTTTACCCCAACTTGTGCTGCACTATAAGACAAGATTCATTCAATTCTACTTCGAACCAACTCCCTGCAATGTTGACGTCTTCCAAACCAACTCCCTGCAATGTATTAGATGTGTTGTGAACGTATTTGCATGACGAGCTAGTTGATTTGGATTATGTGACTATTGTTATGAAGTATTCTATTATTCCCACTTTGAAGTAGACTCAAAATGCTTTACACATTTTGCTTATGTCCAGTCCTGTTTGGGTATTATTGGGCTTAGTGACCATAAATTATTGTAGGATGACTCCCATAGCAGCAACTTCCTGACTACAACCTTTTCAAATACTATGAAGAGATCTTTAGCCTACACAGAGTGTTCTCCTTCCACACAGGGGACAGCCATTTTACATTCTCACCTGATAGGATGGTATTTTATGATAGCATCATCCCCACAGATCATGCTGCCAGACTATGTTTCAGATACCTTGAGAACTTTTACACACAGTTGGGGATGCACCCCCAGAGCTTTCTTGAGAGACCTACGCATTTATTCACTCGGCCACCACTTTCATGGAGTAAAGCTGCTAGGCTATGTTGAGAAAGCTTTAGAAAAAAATATCCCAGCTATTATGGTCTGTGTCAGAAAGCACTCTGTAACTTTGGGTGTGTTTTTTCTTGGGATTTGTGGCTGATTATTTTTGATTTTCCTTCCCACTTATAGAACCCTGTAAGTTGAGCAGTGCTTGTTTACAAGTTCTGTTTAACTGGTAAAATAGGACCCAGTCAAAATGTCAGGGGTGCAAATCCTCGGAGAACAAGCCAGTAATTGAAAACAGAATAAGTTTTCAATTTTGGAATTCACTCAAAAAAATAACATGCCACAATCCATTGCAATGAGGTGTCATCAGCTGAGTTTAAATGTTTTTGAGAATATTACTGGCTGGCTTTGGCCATTACATTAAAGTGTTGTTATAGATATATATATAGCGTTGTTATAGGTTATAGATTTACACAAAGGCTGTACAGTGCACAGGGTTAGTAACTCAGTTAATGATGAAATAGTTTTACAACCAAGAAGTGTGACTAACCCTGTGCAGTTCAAAAATTGATAAGTGCTATATCACACACTACATGAAAATGTTAACTCTTTACCCAACATAATGGCCAAAACCAGCCAGCGCCTTTCTCAAAAATTGCCAATTAATATTTTTATACAACAACCAATGGCCCAGACGAGCTGGTGCTAACTCAAAAAATAATCCAAGGTCAAACACAAATTTTGCCCCCAATCCCCAAAATTTGCATGCAAAACCAAAAATTTTATGTCCTATCTGGTCCTTCATACTTTTCAGATCTGCGCATGCGCAGTATCCAGGAAGACATTGAAATTGGCGCCAACCATCTTTCTTTGTTTGGCCCTTCAGTCAGTAACAACAAACTGACATCTGTGCTTTTAAATCTCAGTTTTAATGATGCCAGACACAAATCAATGGTAAAATTGGTGGATCCAGGGATATAATTGGATGATGGAAGTGAACAACGGTGGTTGGAAACGTTCAGGGCTGTAAGTTAATAATTTTTATCATGTTTCCCAATTTCGGGACATGGGCCTGACGTCATCATTCTTGCTAATGATTTTTCCACTGTTTGTTAAGTGTTCCTTCCCTATCCTTCCTTGAAACCCTCCTGTCAAACTCCCAAGCTTTTTGACTTATTTTATTGAAATTTCTTATAAATTTCTTGGGAGTTTGACGTGTTATACAGAATGTTTATTCTGTATTTCCCCATGGTTATGTCCTCACCCTAGGGGTGTTTAGGCATTTGGGTCATGCATCTTATATCCGATGTATCATTTTTTCTTCATCTGAAGATCTTGCTTTACATCGGATAGTCTAAAATCTGTTAGTGACTTAGGGCTTTGTTTATTCAGTGCCTGGAGTCTTGTTTCCGTTTTTTTCTACTGACGTTGATTACATTGGCAATGTCTCATAAATATATGTAGTTTCTTATTCATATTACTGTGGGATTGTTGTAAAATACATGTTATGTTATTCTGGTAATGTAGCAATAATTTTTGGAATTTTGTCCACACTTAGGCTCTGTCGGGATACCCTTGGGCTCGTCTGTTCCCTTTTGGAACTTGGGCGCCTGTCAAAATTTTTTTAAATTTTCTGATTTTTATTTTGAATGTGATTTATTATGTATCTTTATTATATATTTATTGTGGAGTTGGTGGGATTACGGTTGACTTTGTTTTGATTAATTATGAAAGCTTATTGCTCAAAATGCGTGTTGCCTTGCTTGTAGTCGATGTACTCCCACTGATTCTTGTCCTACATGTATTGGATGGGATGATAAACGTTGGACACGGGTGTCACGGTACGTTGTTAGCGGTGAGAGGCCAATGCCAGTCCTCTCGCTGCAAAGTCAATGAAGTTTCTCAGTGTCTTTTTCAGAAGAACAAGAATATGGTGATGGTTATGTGACACCCAGAGAAAGTGTGCTACTGCCGTCGCGCTCCGATGAGCAAACAGCTAGCTGCTCATGAATATTAGACGGGATAAAGCCACTAGCCGGTGGTTTTAGTCCCTTGTCTGCAGCTAGCTTGACCGGTGAAGTGGTTATTTCGTCCGTGGGTACCGTGATGACGGGTGTGTCCATTGCAGTCGATAGAAGTGGATTGGGTTGAGCGAGCATCTTAAAACATAAACAGGCTCACCCAGCATCGACGGAACAGAAGAAGAAGCCTCTAAGTACCGTGGGAAGCTTGCCAGGTCTGAGATGGCCGCAAGCAAAAGAGGCCCCTCTCTTTCCCAGCAGCATCTGGGGCCAGATATTATGATTAGAAACTTGAGTCAGTCGGAGTATACGCCCACACCTTTCGTTCGGATTGCTCCACACAGATTGCAGCCGGCCTCGGCTGCAGTTATGCCTTACAACGTCATCAACCAAGCACACACGACCACACCCTAGCTACCCTACTTTAGATATCCAGCCTGCATCGCCAAGAAGGGACCACTCGTAGTCTGAGAAGTCGGACCATCCAGTAGCTAGGGAGACAAGGACTCGTTCATCAGGATGTCCTGAGAAAAGAACCATTTCGGACACACCGTCCCAGAGCAGCATGCGGTGATGGAACAGAAGACCGTTGCTCCTCAGGCCTCCATAACAGACTTGCTGTCGCAGATTGCGCAGCTGTTCACAGCATCCCAGCAAGTGCAAGAGCAGCCTACGGCAGGCTCAGAACCTGAGCTGTCGGACGGTGCTGGGTCGGTCCAGTCATCTGCCCATTCAGATGCAGCAGACCGAGATTCACAACTGATTCTTTCGGATGGTGAAAGGGATATGGAAGAAGATTACTCTTCCCTTTCGGAACAACACATGGTTGCGATGGATTTAATCCATCAATACTACCTTGAATTGGTTCCGGCGAATCAGAATGCGGCGACGACGACGAGAAAGAAACCGATGTTGTTAGACACAGACTTTATCCGGATAAAGGAGGAGGTCCTATCTTTTCCGGTTCAGTCTTGGTAGGTGTCGCAGGCCTTTGGCCATTTAGATGATGCCATATTTAAACTTTCCAGTGGGAAGAAGAAAGGCGGGTTCTTACCATCATCTTCCATAAATTTACCGTTTCTTGGACCACGTTCATTTAAAATGGTCGGGGAAGATGTACAGAGAGTTCCTCTGCATTTGGATGAGCAGGCCAAGGATCTAAAGGTATCCTTGCCTGGATCATTCACAATTCACTTGGAAACAATTGAGATGGCAATTTCTTCAAATAAAGTGAATTTGGACGCTGTGTCTTACTCAGATCACCTTTCAAGAGCTATGACGCAACGTCTCAACAGGAATGAATTTAAGGACGTCCGTACCTATTTAAGAGTTCTTTCCAAGGCAGTTATGTTTACTATGTAACTCCGCGCCTTAACAGTGGCTAATTTGGAGTTAATCAGACGTGATGGAGCCCTTGCGTCGTCATCAGTAATAGATGACAAGGTGAAAAACTTTTTCCGAGTCACTCCGGTCTCCAGACATACTATATTCGACGACAAGCTTTCATTAGTCTATGACCAGGCTACTAAGAAAGCGTCTAATACTCTGCTTCTAAAGTCGACGTCTCATCGACACGCGTCAGCAGAAAAGAGTAAAGGAGGACATCCCAGACAGAAATCGTCAAAGGGGACTCCTTGCGAGGGTATAGGAAGCCCTCATATGGTTACTCTGGAGGTCGTCATTACAGCGACTCGGGGAAAGGGCCGTAGGTCTCTGATCGAGACTACCGGTCAGATGCTCCTAAGCTGACGGGTCGGTGCTCTTCGCGGAGAGGACGTGGCTTCTCCTCCCATAAGCCTCGCAGGTCGTACAGGTGATGGTCATGACCTCTGTTGCTTGCCAGTTGGCAGAAGCTTATCAAGATTCACAAAAAAAGGATAACAATTACGGAAGATCAGTGGGTGAGAAATGTAGTCTCGGACGGCCTATGGCTAGCATTCCCAGCGAAACCACCACTAACAAGATGTCCGCGCTGGACAAATTTTCCGTCAAATCCTTGCAAAAGAGAGTCTCTCCTAGCGGAGGTAAGGCTCTCTTGTCAAAGGAAGCAATAGAGGTTGTCGAGAATCAAAATTCTCAAGGTTTCTACAGTCACCTGTTTCTCATACCGAAGCCAGATGGCTCGTTCCGACCAGTAATAGACTTGAGCTGGATAAACAAGCTTAAGGTTGCTCCGAAGTTCTATATGGAGACCATTCAGTCGGCAAGAGCAAGCATTTGAGTGAACGACTGCGGCAAGCATAGATCTAAAGGATGCATACTTTCATGTTCTGGTACATCTGGCATTCAGAAAGTACATGTGTACAAGGGAAAGTGTATCAGTTCCGAGCGATGTGCTTTGGTCTGAACCTGGCACCTTTGGCTTTCACTCGAATAACAAACTCGGTAATGTCTCACTTCCGAGCTCATTCGTCTGCGTTAACGTCTGCTTACTTGGGCAACATTCTTCAGAGATACGGCAACAAAATTCTTCTTCAGAACGATGTTCAGAGTCTGCTTATATTGCTCCGAGGTCTCGGTTTCATGGTAAATGAAAAAAATCGTATCTTGCTCTGTCCAAGTCGTTCATTCACTTGGGAATGAGCTTCGAGACTCACAACCATCTGATTCGTCTGCCATTACCCAGAGCGAAATTAGTCAGTTGTTATGCTCGCTTTTGTCTACACTCAGACGCATTAACAGCGAGGGAATTTATGTGACTGATGGGGTTGTGTGGAGCGGCTGCGGATCTCATTCTGATGGGTCGCTTGCGCACACGTCCCCTCGAGATATTCTTTACCCAGAACTGGAGTGTGAAGACGCATTCTCTCGAGACCAGTGTTGTTTTAATATAGCAGACCTCGTGAAACAAAGGTCCAGATTTAGGCAGATATTTAGTAGTTAACTCAGGGAGTTCCGCTGCATCTGCTGGATCCGGCTTTCACGATTATGACAGATGCGAGTCAACAGGTTGGGTGCGACCCTGAGCCCGACAGACTTGAATTGTCAGGGTCTTTGGGACCCTTGGTTCCTAGAAAACACATAAACATCAAGAAGATGATGTCAATATGGTTAGCGCTACAACATTGGATTCACATTCTAGTGGACGCTCACGTTCAGATATTGTCAGACAACACGACAGTCGTAGTGTATATCAGGAACCAGGGCGGCATTCATTCGATTCTGTTATGCGAACTAACAGAAAAAATTCTCCTGTATGTCGTCAATCATCATGTTCATCTCTCTATCCGTCATCTACCGAGTCGTCTGTAATAGCAGACTCTCTATCTCAGAAAGGTCACCTGTTTCCATCGGAGTGGATGCTCAACAATCATGTATTCAGACAGATTTGGTACCAGTGGGATCGACCCATGATAGATCTGTTCATGACGCATCTGAACAATCAGTTACAGACGTATGTGTCGCCATGTCCAGACTATCGAGCGTACGCAGTAGACGCTCTTGTCAATTTCATGGGACGGAATGATAGGATATGCGAATCCTTCAACTCCTTTGATTCAGCAGATTCTGTTAAAGATCAAACAGTCTCATTGCAAAATTGTACTGGTAGAACCTCTGTCTTCACAGAAACCATGGATCGATCTTCTCAGGTGTCTGTTATGGGACGTTACCAGGAAGCTTCCACCTCAGGAGGACCTTCTTTATCAGGGGAAGTCACGTGCACTGCATCACAACTCGGAAGGTCTCAACTTTCAAGTATTTCCATTGTGTGGCCCTTCTTGCACGGCAAACAATTCACAGGACGAGCAGAGGACGCAATTTCTAACTGCAGGAGGTCCTCTTCACTGAATCCACTCCTCCGTATGTTATCGAGAAGATAAATCCAGTTCTAATTATACGATTCTCTTCAAATTTGATATTACTTTTTTATACGCCCATTTGTAAAAATGGTCATATAATGTAAAGGGTCTGTCCATCCGCCCTTCCATCTGTTCGTCCATCTGCCTGTCCGTCCATGCATCTATAAGAAAACAATTGGTTTCCGACCGATAACTCCAGTTTGGATTATTTGATTTCAACCAAAGTTGATATGTGTATTTTCCAGCTACAGTGAAACCTGTTTTGAACGACCACTGTTTTGAGCGACCACCTGTCTTGAGCGACCGGTTTTCCGAGTCACCGACGAGATTTCTTCTATAATACCACTGCTATGAACGACCACCTGTCTTGAATGACCAGCGACCGCCCTTTTCATGTCCCGAAGTGTGTTTTCACCTGCTATGAGCGACCAGGGATTGGGAGAATGATCGAGAGCGATCGTGATTTATGAATAATATGAATGCCAAACAATTGTGTGTTGAAATTAAAGTAGAATAAAAAATATTAGAAATGTCTTTACCTGTGTTTATTCTTAATTTTATTTCTTCTATGCACGAGATTCATGCAGGGCAGTGAAGTTCCACATCACAAATCCTTGCATAATCCAGAAAGTTGAATGAATGAAAAGTTTGTATAATTGTCCAACTTTGACAGATATTTTTGTAAATGAAAGTGTTTAAACAACAAGCAGTGATTTTTTTTCACAATACACTTTAACACAACACCAGTACACAGACACCGAACACTTATGTTAGTAAAAACATGGGATGTTCAATCAAGTATAACTTGTCTGTAAAAACACTGCCGTCTGTCCAAGTAGGCTAAACTGTCGGCATCCCTCTGATATCACAAGCGACTCTTTCAATTCGAAACAAACTTGAAATGAAAAGTCATTAGCTTGTTGTATAATTTATAAAAACTCTGGAAAATGTATATAAATGAAATGGTTGGCCCTGACCCTCAATCAATTCGATCAAGCATTTCCAGTTCTAGAAAATTGAAAAACAAATTGTACGTTGGATACGGCAACAAAGAAAAGAAAAATGGTATATTTGGACACCCCTTCCAAAAAAAGAAAGGTTTTGACTTTAGAGGAAAGAGTTGGTGTCATTGATAAGTTTGAGCGTGGTGACAGTGCTAGAAAGATTGCGTCAGAATTATCAGTTGGGAAGACAAAAGTCCAAAACATAATCAGAGAAAAAGAGAAGATACGACAGGAGTGGGAAAATGCAGCCTGCTCAAGAAGAAAATACAGCGTAGCCAGGAGAATATTATATGGTGATCTAAACGAAGTAATTTGGCAATGGTTTTGCATGGCAAGAAAGAAGAATATCCCAATAACTGGCACACTTATTCAACAGAAAGCCATTGTGTGCTCCATGGAACTCGGTCACGACGATTTCACCGCATCGAATGGGTGGCTGGAGAGCTTTAGGTCCAAGTACAACATTAAGGCGAGTGTGTTAAGCGGAGAGTCAGCTGATGTTGATAATGTGACCGTTGATGACTGGATCAAACGCCTTCCCTCAGTGACAGAAGGATATGATTTGAAAGACATTTTCAATGCTCATGAAACAGGTTTATTTTTTCGTGGACTTCCTCAAAAACCGTTGGTGAATAATGAAGATTCCAGAAAAGGGGTGAAATTTGCGAAGGAACGCGTAACAATTCTACTGGCATGCAGTGCAACGGGTGAGAAGTTGGCTCCAATGGTGATAGGAAAGGCAAAGCATCCTCGTTGTTTCAAAGGAACGGACATGAAACGCTTAGGTGTAGTGTATCAAAACAACAAAAAAGCCTGGATGACAGGAGTTATCTTCACACAATGGATCAAGTCAATCAATAAAAAAATGGCAGCACAGGACAGAAAAATTTTAATGTTTGTGGATAATTTTAGTGGCCACCCAGATGTTTTGCAAAGTAATGTAAAACTTGTATTTTTACCCCCAAATACAACATCGAAGGCACAGCCATGTGACGCAGGAATCATCCAGACAGTGAAACTAAATTACCGTAAAAAAATGCTGAACCACATTTTGTGGAAAATTGATGAAGTTTCTTCTGCTTCGGAAGTGTGCAAATCAATTTCCTTGTTGTCGGCAATAATGTGGGTAAAATCAGCTTGGAGTGAAGTGAGTGTTAAAACAATTGAGAAGTGTTTGCCAAATGTGGACTGAGAAATTGTACTGACTGATCTTGTTGAGGACTGTGGGCAAGGGGAAGTTAACCCACAGTTTAAAAAAATACTTTCTGGCTTCACAATGGACGAATATGTTCAAATGGACTCTAACATGGTCAGCCATGACGACAGTGACAATCCCAACTGGGAAAGTGATGTTTTGAAGGGGGCACATTTGTCACCGGGGGACGATAGTGATGACGATAGTGACAGTGACACTGAAGTTGAAGTTTCCTGTCAAAAAAACATTCCTTTAATAACTCATTCAGCAGCATTAGATATGCTAACCCAGTTACGGGACTATAGTGCACATTACAGTAATGTAGAACTTTTATGCCTTTGTGCGCAGATGGAAGAAAAGATAGAGGAGACAAAAATGTCTGTTCGGTGTGTTCAATCAAAAATTGATTCTTTTTTTACTCATTAAACAGTTTGTGTTTTCAGTGTATATATATACGGCGTGTGTGTGTGTGTGTGTGGGGGGAGTGGCAGCAATATTAATTTTTGGATGCTACTCGTAACATAATTACATAATTTTATGGGTTTGTACTTCTTTCATGAGAAGGCTGTACAAATCCATACAAATCCATAAAATTATAATACGCAGTTGCACCAAGGGTGGTTCAATACGGGTCAGTTGAAAAACTGGGGGGGGGGGGGGGGGGGGGGGGGGTGGCAGCAGTATTATTTTTTGGATGCTACTCGTAACATAATTTTATGGGTTTGTACTTCTTTCACGAGATGGCTGTACAAATACATAAAATTATAATACGGAATTGCGCCAGATGGAGCGAGTTGACCCAGGGTGAAGTTGACCCATGTTTACATCCCTGTAGTTCTTCATATAATCGTGATTAAAATATATTGTTATAAAACACCACGGTATTTTACAACATCATATTTTGCGACACAAATTTGGGTATTGGCCGTACTTATTACTTCTGTGGAGATCAATTCCTTCGTCACTTTACGGCAATGGGCACTCTTCTACAAATTTACACAAACAGTGTTAGCTGCCATTTAAACTATTGTCCGGTGTGTTTTGTTTTTGAGTCGTTGCTTTCCGCACGTTTTCGTGCACATGTGGATGTTGTGTACAAACATGGTATAATTTTGGTTTGTACCCTTTATCAATGTATGGGTACGTAGCAACTTGATAATGACCGATGCATCACTTAATTTAACCAGGTGAATCATCTTACATTTCATTGAGAAATTCCACTAAAATGGGCAAGGAACACTTCAACTTCTCCCCTCCCAATTAGTGAATTACCCCAACGAGAAAATTTTTCAAGGGATTTTCAACTCGCAGCTTTGTTTTCACATCCCTTGAAACAGAAAAGGATAAAAATATTTGGGGTTGTTTAAAGAAAGAATGAATGACAACAAAATAGCTTTATGACTTTTATTCAAATAATAGGAATAACAACAAAACTTGTATGTGAATGTTTTATTCAAAATTACAAAAATCTTTATATATTGCAAATGTATATTATATTTACATAAGAAAAATGATCATAATACACAAAACTAAAACAATGTTTTTACATAGGGTACTCATGCACACATTCCATGATATTTTATTGTTTATTTATGTAATGAATAAAATGATAAAAAATGCTTGAATCTGAAATATAAAACAAATTAATTTAAATATGAATAACAATATATATATACATAAGAAAAATGATCATAATACACAAAACAGTAATTTATTATAATTTATATGTTCATGTTTTTACATAGTGTACTCATGCACACATTTTCATGATATTTTATTGTTTATTAATGTAATAAATAAAATGATAAAAAATACTTGAACCTGAAATATAAATAAAACAAATTAATAAAATAATAATAAATGCAAATCATTGTTTTAGTGTTTCAATTCACCCATATACAGCATTGTCAAGGAACTGTATAACTCAACTGATGGCTTGCCTTCCAAAAAACTCTTCACCTCTTTTGTGAGACCACCTGTCTTGAGAGACCACTTTTGGCTGCACCGAGGGGCGGTCTCTCAAGACAGGTTTTACTGTAGTAATACATGCCAAATTTGAATATGGGCTCCAAAATTAAATTTGAATAGCAATTTTAGTATATCACAAGTGCAGATATGGCAGATTCGTTAGGTAAAGGGTTAACAAGAAATGACTCGGACTATTTTGTGTCTTAAGCATTGCCATTGCTAGGACAGTCAGGCTGCATGCGTGGCATCACTCTAGTTTAATTTTTTGTCTCAAAAACATAGGTTATGACCCCTCATTGGAATGAGCTCGTTCCAATGAGGGGTCATAACCTATATTTTTATACTGTACCAATGACCCAGACATAGCTGGTGCTAACTCTTAAAATATAGGGCCAAACACAAATTTTGCCCCCCAATCCCCAAAATTTGCATCTAAAACTAAAGAAAACATGTCCTGAAAGGCCCTCCACACTTCGCCCCTACTGCGCATGCGCAGTGTCAAGGACGTTCCGAAATTGGCGCCATTAATCATTCTAAGTTTGGCCCTTCATCAGTTAACATCTGACTGATCTTTGTGCTTATAAATCTCAGTTTAAATGATGCCAGACACATAAATATTAGTGAAATGGTGATTCTAAGGAGGATAGAGAAGGAGGAGAGGAAAAGAATGTGTGACAGAATATTATCAGGGCTGTAACTTAAAATTTTTTAATGAAATTATGTTAAGTTACCTATTTTCAAGGCAGCAGCCATTTTGTTGTCATTCTGATTATTTAGTTACACTGTTTTTTTAAGTGTTTTCCTCTCTCCCTGTCCTTTAAGTTCCCCCTTGCTATTCTCCCATGCTTTTGGCATAGTTTTTGTAATTATTATTACTAAATTTTCTTGGGAGTTTTAGCTGAATAACAGAATGAATTCTGTTCTTTCCCCATGTTTACGTCTTCACCTAGGGGTGGTTAGGCGTTGTGTTCTGCATCTACCATCTGATGTTCTGCAGTTTCTTCCCTGGAAGTCTCTGTTTTGCATCAGATAGTGTATTTTTGGTAACTGATTCCGGGCCTGGGTGCCTGGAGTCTTATTTTAGTGTTTTTACACTCATTGTTTACATTTTCAACAGCCCTCTGTGTGAGGGGGGGATTTCTAAAAAATAATATCTTGATGTTATTTTAATCATAACTAGATACATTATTATTGTTCGTAAGTGTTGAATAAATTGTTTAAAATATTTTTAAAATTTTTTGTCCACACTTAGGCTTGGGATCCATTGGGGCTCAACGTTACTTTTCAGAAACTTGGGCTGTTCTGAAAAAATATTTTTTCAAAATATTTTGATTTCAATTATTTTTTCTATATCAATGGATCATATTATTATTATGTATTTTGATTGCCAGGGGTTAGTGCGAGTACCAGGACTTGTTTTCTTTTCACATTGAAAGGATATTGATCAATTGTTTTAAGAGGAAGTCTTCCTCTGACTTTATTATCATTCTATATGTGGTCAGTGTACTCGCATTAACTCCTGTTCTGTATCGTATGATTTCGATGACAATATGGGAAGCGTATGTCACGGTATGTTGTTGGGGATTTGGACACTCCGGTCCTTTCCCCGCAGGGTCACTCTACTTTATCAATTTCTATTTCAGACGATCAAGATTAGGGTGATGTATCTGTGATGTCTTCCAACAGTGTGCCTCCGTCGTAACAATTAATGAAGGGCTAGCGGAAAAGTGCTCATGTAAATACGCCAATTGCCTAAGAGGACCCTAGTAGGTTCGACGGCCTTTGACGTCCGCTAGCTCGCCCGGTGTAGCGTCCATTCACCGAATGCTTCGGCAGCCGGGTTCGTCCGTTGCGGTCTAGAAGGAATTTTGGGGTGATGCGAGCACTATAAACTAACCTAATGCACACCCAGTGACGGCGGATCGGAGGGAGAACGCAGGAAGCCTTTTAGTCCGGTTCATAGCTCGTTCCGGTCCATCCGGACGGCAAGCGAGAGAGGCCCCTCTCTCGTTCAACAACATCTGGCCCCAGATGTTGTGGTACAAAATGTGTCGTAAGCGGAGCATACGTCCGTCGCTCGGGACGCTCCGTTGTATAGGCAGTCCGCTGAGACTGCTAAGGCTTCCTCTTCTCGTCAGCGCACACGACCGCACCTTGGCTGCGTGACCGCCGATATATTACCAGCTTCGCCGATCAAGGATTCTTCGGCGACCAGGTCACACCATCCGGTAGCCAGGGACACGAGGCCTGCAGACTCCGGACGTTCGCATAGGAAGTGTGCGGGAATCAACGTACACGGAGCTTCCGGCGGCAATGCATCGTAAGACCGCTACTGCACAGGCCTCGGGAACGGACGTGCTTTCCTTAATAGCACAGTTTATCGCAGCATCCCAGCATCAACTGAATCTGTCGCATATATTTTATCCGACGATGCTGGGTCGGGACGCTCCGCGGAAGCGGGTACGGACGTCCGAAAGTTTCATCCGGTCCGACGGGATACCGAAAGGGATTCGGAGGATTTCGAGCTTTCCCTTTCGGAACAACATATGCTGTTGTGTATGTCATCTGACTTGGTCTTCTCCAGCTTCTTTCGTCGGACCAGAATGCTGCGATGCCAGATAAGAAACTGATAGCGTCGGTGGACAGATTGAGGACAGATCGGAGGAAGCCTGTTAGTCCGGTTCCTGGCTGGTCCAGGTCCGTCCGGGCTGTGAGCGAGAGAGGTCCCTCTCTCGCCCAACAACATAGGGGACCGCATGTTGTGGTTCAGATATTTTACATTCGGAGCATATGTCCGTTGGTCGGGACGCTCCGTTATATTGACAGTCCGATAGACTGTCTTTAATGCTTCCTCATCCTCACACCAGGGCACACGACCGCACATTGGCTACGTGACCTCGAGTATCCGATCAGTTTCGGCATTCAGTGATTCCACGGCGAATAGGTCGCGCCATCCGGTAGCCAAGGGACACGAGGCCTATGCACTCCGTTCGCTCGCATATTGGTAGTATGCACGGGGTAGCGATCACGGAGCTTCCAGCGGCAATGCATCGTAAGACCGCTTCTCCTCAGGCCTCAGTGACGGACGTGCTATCCGAGTTAGCACAGTTGTTTCGCAGCATCCCAGCAATTGACAGTTTCTTGGTCGAATCAGGAATTATCCGACGGCGCTGGGTCGGTGCGGTCCGCGGTTGCATCAGGTACGGACGACCGAACGCTTTATAGGGTCCGACAGGATGGCGAAAGGGATTCGAAAGATTTCGAGTTTTCCCTTTAGTAGTATCGGAAGATGCCTTTCATATCTTTTGGCATTATCTTCCAGTGATTATTATTTCGGACTTCATTGCTGCGATCTTGGATAAGAGACTTATAGCGTCATTGGACTCGGATTTTTCGATCGGTTCGGGGACATTGTCCCTGACTTACCGACGTAGTCCAATATTGTCATTACAACATGTGTTTTATTTTTCGACGCTATATATATATATACAAGCCTGCTACTAAGCATGATAGTTTAGTTTCTTGTCCGCGTTGCTCATTTCTGCCATTTTATCATTTATACAAATAGTTTATTTTGGCAGAGCAGGGCATACCGAGAGTTCATATGCGTCTAGACGGTGTGATTAAAAACTGCATATATTCTTTTTCGCCGTTTATGTCTTTTCCAATTTCAATGTTGGGAACGACATTATGTATAGTAGACTTAACTTAGACGCTTTATTATACGTAATCCGCCTTACTGAGGCGTTATCATTACGTCTTCAAGAAAAGATTTACGGGATATTATTCTCAATGTAATTTCTTTTGAGGGCAGTAGTTTGTTCACGTATAACTCCGCCCTTCAGTGGCTGATTGGAGTTAGTTAGACGTGACGCAGCCCTAGCTACATCCACTCGCGTGGATAGTAAGGTTAAGAACTCTCTCAGAGTCGCTTCGTTCTCGGAGGAGCTTCTCTTCGACGGCAACTTTTCGGCAATCCATGAATTGCTCGATTTACACGTTCTCTTGTCTATCTAGTGTTACAAGAGATTCAGACTGGGGCAAACATTCGGTGGTTGACTCAGAGAGTGCCGCCGCAGTTGCCGGACCCGAGTGTGGCTGTTATGACGGTTGCCAGTCATACAGATTGGGATATAATACTGATCCCTACGGATTCGAAGTGCCAGGGTCTTTGGGTTCCGCAGTCTTTTAGCAATCAGTTTTCTTCCGCGGAATAATGTTTTTTAGGCTTGCTTTATGTCATTGCATGAACATTATTCAGAAACGCATGCCCAAATTCCTGTCCTTTAATTCGACAGTAGTGGCGTATCTCCGGAACCAGGGAGGCACTCTTTCGTTTCCGTTATTCAATTTAATGGAAAGAACCCGTCTGTTGGTTATAGTACACCAAGTTCAGTTTTGGTCCGTCATATTCCGGGTCGTCTGATTGTTTTATCGGACTCCCGTTCTCTTACGGGTCGCTTGTTGCTGTCAGAATGGACTCTCAACAAACAAGTATTCAATCAGATTTGCTATCTATGGGAGCGCCCAATGATGATTTATTTATGACACAGCTTGCTAATCAATTGCAGACGTATGTGTTGGCTTGTCCAGATCTCTGAGCTAATATTCTTAACGCTCTATTGATCTATAGGACGGAATGATAGGATACGCGTATCCTCCGGCGCTGTTGTTTTAGCAGGTATTGCTAAGATAAACAACCACAATACATTTCTGTTGATAGCATCTCTATCTTCACAGAGATCATGAGTAATTTTCTCTCTTGTCTACTGTGGGTTTTAACGTGAAATCTTCCTCTATGTGAGGATCTTTTTCACTGGGTAAATCGTGTCATCTTTATCACAACCTGCAAGGTCGCAACCTTCATGTATTCCGTTGTGTGGTCCGTATTGCATTGTAAGCACTGTACTGGACGAGCTTTGGACTCGATTTCTTACTATAGGAGATCCTCTTCTTCGCTATTCTATGCGGCTAAAGTGGAGGCTCTTCCGTCGTGGTGTAGGGATCATTATGTTCATATTGTTGATCCCTCCATACTACTCATTGCTATTTTTTAGTATACTTGTTTCACAAGATCTACTGCAGCCTGTTATTATTTAGGTTATAGGTTTATGTTACCTCATACCTATGCAATATACGATAGTTTACAATTGAGTCTTTTGTCTCTTTATCTAAGTCAGTTAGTAACTTTTTGATAAATAGACTTAGAATCTTTAGATTAAATTCCTATACGGATTTTAACTTCGGTTCTTATTTAGCTAAGTAATCATTTGAGCCTCTGGAAACAGTAGTTTTCAAATTCTGACCTTTTAGACAGTAATTCTGTTGGTTTCTCTTTTACTGTAGAGTCAGTGAGTTTCATGCACTATCGATGGATGATTTTCACTTTCATAGTTTCGGAATCAATACTTCCGTTACTATTTAGGTTGGATTGTTGCATAAGAGTTAGGCTCCTATTATCCGGAACCTATTATTTTAAGGTCCTTCCGTCTTCGTATGGGCATAGGCCTTTACTCTTTCCGGGTACAGTTTATGTATTTATAAACAGATTTCTGTTTATTACTATGGGCGTAAGCTTCTTCTGTCTTTGATGTCTAGTAGAAGGACGTTACGCTCCATTTTATTGTTAATGGATTCTATTAACTATCGGTACTGCTTATAGTATATCATTGACTTAGCAGTTGTGCTTAAGATTTCGGCTCATGAAGTAAGAGTTCTTCTACTTCTTGGGCTTACATTAATAGTGTCGCTATTATAGATTTTTGAAGGCCGCTCATTGCGCTCAGCCATCCACATTCATGAATTTTATCTCAGAAATATCGAGTCCATTTCTGGAGGCCTCTATTGTTAGGTCTATTATCTACTGCTCAGAATGTCATTCACTTAACAGTTGCTACTATAGCTAGGTAGGCTGTCTGTTTCGGCAGTGTCTCCGTTCGGCTGCCCTCTTCGCTCTGGGCTATTTGACCCAGGGCAAGAAAAGGGGGGGGGGGGGGAGGGTGTTCCCTTGGGTCACCTGTTTTACTATGAAAACAAGGGGATACCTCCTCCGGAGTTAGTAATTCTGAGCTGTTATTGGGATGGTTGTTTAGTGAGAAGTTTAGGTTTTCAAAATTCATTCAAGTCTTAGTTTTTAAAGTATAGCTTTTGAATATTGCATATGTCAACGGACATGATTATGCAATCCTCAGACACTTTTAGGAGTATAAGAGTCTCTATTCTCTAGACTTACTTTATTTATTGGCTTACTTTAAAAATTATTAGTATAAGGATTATATTGGATATTAATAGAGTACATGGATGTATGAAGCTCAATTTTGGAAGGTGTTGTATCTTTCTAATTTATCATAAATAAGAAAGATACATGTAAGGCCTATTACTTCTTTTCCCTACAGGGGATGACTCTATTTTATTTTATTGAGCGTATTCCATTTTGCTCTATGTCCTTGGCCCTCCAGCCTTTTTACTATTCAGCTATGTCTGGGTCATTGGTACAGTATAAAAATGTTAAAAAATTTATAGTAATTTATATATTTTTTATACTTACCAATGACCCAGACGGGGATGGCCCTCCCAGGAGTTGGGAACTCTTGCCTCCCCGCTGAGTACATAGCGCTTACCAGGCACTGGTTATTAGAATGATTAATGGCGCCAATTTCGGAACGTCCTTGACACTGCGCATGCGCAGTAGGGGCGAAGTGTGGAGGGCCTTTCAGGACATGTTTTCTTTAGTTTTAGATGCAAATTTTGGGGATTGGGGGGCAAAATTTGTGTTTGGCCCTATATTTTAAGAGTTAGCACCAGCTATGTCTGGGTCATTGGTAAGTATAAAAAATATATAAATTACTATAAATTTTTTAACGTTTGTGAGACAAAAAATTAGTTATTCAATAATTTTTTTTGCAAGTGTTGTCTGCTTTGCTTTTCATGTTAGGTAAAGGGTTAACTCACTAAGGCTGTGCAATGCACAGGGTTATGCACATAGTAGAGATGATCTTTTTTATAATCAGAAAGAAAAGAGAGACTAACCCTGTGCATTGCACTTACACTGACTAACCTTCAGCATTGCACAGGATTACTTGATAGGCTGTCATGTCAGACACTAAATGAAAAAATGCAATGATGAAGGGCTGTAAAAATGCACAGGTTTAGTTTATTGGAAGACACCAGATGGTAGAGGTGCAGGCTGCAAGCCGAGAGGTCCTCGGTTCGAATCCCACCTGCGGCAACCGCGTTGTGTCCTTGGGCAAGACACTTCACTCCAATTGCCCATGTGGGGGGCACAGTGACGCTGTGTACTAAGGCGTACTGCACGTCGATGCTGCACCTGTCTTCAACCAATGCTAACCCTGCTTGTGTGGAGTTAGTATGTTGGGGAGCTGACAGTTGCTCGGTGGTTCTCTCCGGGTACTCCGGCTTCCTCCACCCGTAAAACTGTTGTGGTCATGATTAGCCATTGTGTAGAAATATGTGACCTTAAACACCAATAAATAAATAATAAATAAGTGTCTAGGCTTGAGGTTTCAGCCAATTTTCATTACTCAAAAGATAGTACATAGCGAAGGAAAGCTGAAAATCTGTCACCTAACACTATTGTAAATCTCACTGTCCGTCCTGGTCCATCTCCGAAAAAATGTCAGCATTGATTTCTGCATATAACAACATATAATGTAAGAATTAGACTATTTTTGTGAACATCAAGTAGAGGATTAAAATAATCTTCTTTTGCTGCATAGTATTATGCTCAGCTACTCATCTATATGCTCTGGCTCAGTCAGGGTCAGTTTTCAATTCAAATATTAACTGTAACTTTTGTTTCATGTTTTCACGAGATAGCCAGACAAACCCTCTGTGAAAACCCTGGTACTATCACTATGAGCTTGAATTGAGTAAATGGGGTTTTATATCAAAGATGCACAGTGAGAATTTTCATTAGTTTCAGGTTACAAGAGCTCTACTCGGAGAAACTGGGCATTTAGATTATTTTCCGTAAATTTTTTTACATTATTTTAGATGTTCTGCTAAACACATTGCTACTCATTGTAAAATCCAAATTGTGCCGTGATGATTCAGCTATGAAAATTATGTTAACCATTCCCAAATTAAAATTCATAAATTTCCACTGATTGTTTTTAGTCAAACTGGAGTACACAATTCTTTAATGCATCTAATTTAATTTACAAAAAAGAGAACAAATCCCCTAATCAGCCTAGTGGGGCCTTATTCACTAACCCTACCTGACAAACAGATGCCTATTAGACTACTAAACAACAATATAGCCTTGTTATGCGAAAATAATTTGAAAAAAAAACCACCAGGAAAAAAATTGCAACTCCAGGAAAAAAGGTGTTTTGGCCCCATCCGAACACCCACCCATCCCGGCCTTGTGTCCGGAATTTTTTGGAAGACAGAGCTCAATGAGCTCTGTCAAGCCTGATATAATTTATTATATTCTCAGTTGCATTCTGGGAAAAATTTGCTGCTGAAAAGTTTGTTGTTTTGACATCAGAGTGCAGAGGGTTAATAGCTTGTTTGAACTGAACAGCACAGTTATAAACAATTGGCTGTACTTCATTCTTGTTTTGCAATAATGATGTAGCCACAGATGCTGAAAGTGACTATAAACACCAATATATAATAAATGTTCATGTCATGTTTATTTCATTTTAGATACAGATGAGACAGCATTCATCACAGTCTATTGTAAGTATAGATTTAGCTTGCTAATTTGAAGAACCTGGCTGTTGAAAACATCATTAACTTCCCCCACCCACCCCCACCCCCCAATAAAAAAAATAATAAAACAACAAAGAGCAAGCAAACAAACAAGAAGAGGTGTGGTTACATTATTATGCCCGCCCCCTGAAGGAGGATTTGGGGGTATCTAGTGAAGCCCTCTGTCCATATGTCCATATGTCCATCTGCCTTTCTGTTCTTTCAAACGTTTTGCATTGTAATTTCAAAGCCTCCTACTGGATTTTGATCCCCTTTGGTATGCTGATAGACCCGTAGGTGGGAATGGAGATGCACAAGGAATGGATTCTGTCCAATAATGTTTCCCAGAGTTCTGGTCCTTTTTCACTCTTGACATAGAAAATTTGTCTGTCCCATAATATCTTTAAGGCTACTTCGAACCAGGCTGGGAGCAATGGCCATGCTTTGAGTAACCTTTGTTACCCCTTGACCAGTGGTGTCACCATCACCATTTGGTCATCCATATTTGTCCAATTTGTATTCAGTCCAGTTTCCCACAAGTGTGGTGCTTCCATGTTGTTTTCTTGAGATGCATTATAACATAATGTAACCATTATATAGTGGAGCCCACTTAATTGGGTATATCTTTATTCACTAACCCTGTTAAATGAATACAACTTCCAAACACATCAACCATGTGCCATACCTGCAGTACAAATTTGACCTTTTAATTTCATGTATGTTAAGCCGAAAAAAGTTAAAATTTGTTTCTCAGGTCCTCCCGCATAGTCCTTTTGGCTGCTGTATACTCTTTTTAGCTCACCTGACTGAAAGTCAGGAGGAGCTTAAGTGATCACTTTTTGTCCATCATCCGGCCAGCGTGAACTTCACATTATCAACTTTTCATAAACAACTGGGCAGAATTGAACCAAATGTGATATGTTCCTTACCATATGTCAATTAAAGTTTGTTCAAATAAAGTTGCCATGCCCAAAGGGGGCTCCGCAAGGGGCATTTCTCTGATAGCACCCATAAATTGTTTTCCAAAATGAAAAAGAATCTTCTTCTCCAGAATTGTCAATTAGAATCTTTTGATATTTAGTGTACAAGATCTCTTGGCTCTAGCCCGAACTTTAACAATAGTGCAATATGAGGAGATTTCTTTAAAAATCTTCTTCCAATCCACCAATCAAAATCCTTTCATTTTTGATATACATCTCATTGGGGGCTTCAGATTCAATTTGTAACCCAAGTTAATAAAATTGATAAATTTGTCCCTTGAGTGCAAAAAGGCTTTGCAATGCTTTAGCATTGCAGAGCATCCTTGCACTCAAGGGACGAAATATGCCACCACCCCTGCTATTCTGTAGATTATGAGGCCTGAAACAAACCCAAGAACATGAACTTTTGATGGCAAAGAAATAATTACCAAAATATGCCTGCCCACATACAGTTTTACAAAAAATGGCCTGAGAAACAGAAGATCTACTTCGTGGGGCCTTATAGGGTAATCTGTTAATTGAATGGAAAAATATTTCTGCGATGGGTCGACAAATTACCCTGACAGTCACTGAATTCCCTTTACTTAAAAACCTTTTTGGCCCCAGTACATCCAGAAAAGGTATTGAATCCGTTACACCATGTTTGACAGAGCTCTGCAGACTAATTGCTGTAACGGTTCTTCTCATGACAGGTCTTCCAATTTCTTTTCCCACAAGCCTCGCAGAGGTTTGAGATGAGGATGCAGAGCCCTATTTAGGGCAGTCACAATTAATCACTTGTCAATCAATCACGGCAAAATCGATTAATATTTTTCATTGTCGAATAATCGGTAAATTTTACCCCATTTTAGACATTTAATAATTAAAAGAACATTTGATGAAAAAACTTTTGTTTTCACAGGTAAAGGGTTTAGAACGTCGACTGTAAACCCCAAGAAGCCATTTGTCTTTTTGGTACATTCAAAGCTTTGATGTTCTCAACTTTGAACCGTCAGTGTTATAATCAGGACCAGCTGGCAGTTGAAATGTGGCTGTGATATTCTTCCTTCAGAAGTTTGAACACTCACCTTTGAAATACCAATATGGTTCTTTCACTTGTATAACTAAAATATCAAAACTCAATCATTTAAACAGAGACATAACTCTTATCCCCAGCCCCCCCCCCCCCCCCAACACAAACACACACACACACACACACACAGAGTAACACTTGTTTCCATGATGTTCGACTGGATTTGATCTGCAGTGCAAATGGCAACCATATATATCTGTCAATCTTGTAGTGTAATATTTCGGTCCACTTGGCCAAAACATTGTTGGAGAAATTTGTCAAATATATAAAGCCAAAAAAAATGTGTATTTAGCTCAAGTGTGGGGGGTGTATTAGTTTTAATACATGGCTTTTTGTATTATATTTCTATCATGCCACTATTGCACATGGATGACCACTGATATATAACAGTTTGTGGATGCTATTCTATGAATCCCCTCCCCTCCCTATGCAGGGATCGACCTAGTAAGCCAGTGTGAATTTGACTCCTAAAATTCTGATTTGGCTCCTGAATCTTATATATAGGCCTCTACGTTGGCTCGTACCGTAAGACACCATTTCCTCTATTGGTCACTTGTGCAGTCAAGACTAGGCTGGGAACTATTGTGAAAATGAATAGTTATTGTGGTGTAATAAAACAATTTGTCAATCATTTGAGAAAGAACTTTCAATTATGTCAAAAAAGAATGCATTTATATGCACAAATGTATGCCCTACACAGCTGAAAGCTTCAAACAAGAATATCAGTACAGTTAACTGGCAGGTACTTGAAGGCCATATTTGGTCTTTATGCTTGAATGAAGGTGCTGCAACTTAACCCTTTACCCAACGAATCGCCCGCATCCACCCGCGTAATATGCAAATTCATTAGTTGAAAAAATATTATTTTTCAAAAGATTTCAACAAAATCATATCATGTGACCCCTCGTTGGAACGAGCTCTTCGAGCTCATTCCAACGAGGGGTCACATGATATGGTTTTGTTGAAATTTTTTGAAAAATTTCAAAAAATTATATTTAAAATAATAAATTTTATATCGTCTGCGTTGGGTAAAGGGTTAAAGACTTCATGTCCTGCAAATGTTCTTCATATTATCTTTGAAGTGAAATTATATCGTCTGTGTATATTTGCTTTGTTACAATTTATGGGCACTTTCCCGTAAATTGTAATAATGCAAAACACCTGAACAAATTTTGACAATCAACAATAATTTAGTACTCTACCAGTTAACCCTTTACCCAACACAGATGCTTTCAAAATGTATGATTTTAAACATTATTTATTCCAAATTTTCAAATTCTTTCAACAAAATCATATCAAGTGCCCCCTCATTGGAATGAGCTCGATGGTTTCGTTACACTGAGGGGTCACATGATATAGTTCTGTTGTAATTTTCTGAAAATTAATATTTTTTCAACTGCTCAATTTGCATATTACGTGGACGGATGTGGCCAATTCGTTAGGTAAACGGTTAAGAAATAAATCTGGCATCTAGATTTCAAAAGTAGGCTCCAAGTCTGGCTCTTATTTTGACATACACAGGCCGAACCCTGTTCCTACATTCTGCCTGCTCTCTCAATATTTTTATACTGTACCAATGACCCAGACATAGCTGGTGCTAACTCTTAAAATATAGGGCCAAACACAAATTTTGCCCCCCAATCCCCAAAATTTGCATCTAAAACCAAAGAAAACATGTCCTGAATGGCCCTCCACTCTTCACCTCTACTGCGCATGCGCAGTGTCAAGGACGTTCCGAAATTGGCGCCATTAATCATTCTAAGTTTGGCCCTTCATCAGTTAACATCTGACTGATCTTTGTGCTTGTATATCTCAGTTTAAATGATGCCAGACACATAAATATTAGTGAAATGGTGATTCTAAGGAGGATAGAGAAGGAGGAGAGGAAAAATGTGTGACAGAATATTATCAGGGCTGTAACTTAAATTTTTTTAATGAAATTATGTTAAGTTACCTATTTTCGAGGCAGCAGCCATTTTGTTGTCATTCTGATTATTTAGTTACTCTGATTTTTCAGTGTTTTCCTCTCTCCCTGTCCTTTAAGTCCCCCCTTGCTATTCTCCCATGCTTTTGGCATAGTTTTTGTAATTATTATTACTAAATTTTCTTGGGAGTTTTAGCTGAATAACAGAATGAATTCTGTTCTTTTCCCCATGTTTACGTCTTCACCTACGGGTGATTATGCGTTGTGTTCTGCATCTACCATCTGATGTTCTGCAGTTTCTTCCCTGGAAGTCTCTGTTTTGCATCAGATAGTGTATTTTTGGTAACTGATTCCGGGCCTGGGTGCCTGGAGTCTTATTTTAGTGTTTTTACATTCATTGTTTACATTTACAACAGCCCTCTGTGTGAGGGGGGGATTTCTGGAAAATAAGGCCAAATAAAAAAAATGAATTGATTCTCAGGCAATTTTTTTTTCAAATCAGTGAGGGAGGGAGGATTTTATTTTTAATTTTTTTAAATTTTTTTTTTTTGTGTGTAAAGAGTTGAGTATACTCAGTCAATCTTTTTGCTGTCTTTCCACTTGAAAAAGAGAAAAGGTTGTATTTTAGTATAATTATAGTATACCTTTTATAACTAACTGCTGTAACAACAGCTAAAAGGATTTGTATTTTATTGTTCTTTTTAATGGTATAGATCTGTCAAGCATCATGATCCATTAGAATAAGCCCCAGTAACCAATGCTTGGGGTAGGAGTCCTTTAAAATGGGAAACATGGCTCGGAATGATTGGTTAAAGTTGAGTTTGTATCGGTGTTGCGGCCATTATTAGCCATTGTGCAGAAATATATGACCTTAAACACCAACAATAAATAAATAATTAAACCATGATCCAGTATATCAGAATTTGCCTTGTTACAGTTTATGGGAGAGTGCCTCTGGGCACTCTCCCATAAACTGCAACAAGAAAAACCAATTTACTGCAAACACAGCTAAATAATTATATGTAGAGAAATGTGAAAAAATGACCATTCCAAGTTTTCACAAATTCTTTAAAAAACATGACATAATAAAAATGTCTAATGAGGAGGTTCAAATCCAACGAGGGAGGGCCTGAGAATCAAAACATTATTTTTTTTTAGCCTAATATCATGATGTTATTTTAATCATAACTAGATACATTATTATTGTTCGTAAGTGTTGAATAAATTGTTTAAAATATTTTTAAAATTTTTGTCCACACTTAGGCTTGGGATCCATTGGGGCTCAACGTTACTTTTCAGAAACTTGGGCTGTTCTGAAAAAATATTTTTTCAAAATATTTTGATTTCAATTATTTTTTCTATATTAATGGATCATATTATTATTATGTATTTTGATTGCCAGGGGTTAGTGCGAGTACCAGGACTTGTTTTCTTTTCACATTGAAAGAATATTGATCTATTGTAATAAGAGGAAGTCTTCCTCTGACTTTTATAATCATTCTATATGTAGTCAGTGTACTCGCATTAACTCCTGTTCTGTATCGTATGATTTCGATGACAATATGGGAAGTGTATGTCACGGTATGTTAGGGGGGAATTGGACACTCTGGTCCTTTCCCCGCAGGGTCACTCTACTTTATCAATTTCTATTTCAGACGATCAAGATTAGGGTGATGTATCTGTGATGTCTTCCAACAGTGTGCCTCCGTCGTCACAATTAATGAAGGGCTAGCGGAAAAGTGCTCATGTAAATACGCCAATTGCCTAAGAGGATCCTAGTAGGTTCGACGGCCTTTGACGTCCGCTAGCTCGCCCGGTGTAGCGTCCATTCACCAAATGGTTCGGCAGCCGGGTTCGTCCGTTGCGGTCTAGAAGGAATTTTGGGGTGATGCGAGCACTATAAATCAACCAAATGCATACCCAGTGATGGCGGATCAGAGGGAGAACGGAGGAAGCCTTTTAGTCCGGTTCATAGCTCGTTCTGGTCCATCCGGACAGCGAGCGAGAGAGGCCCCTCTCTCGTACAACAACATCTGGCCCCAGATGTTGTGGTACAAAATGTTTCGCATTCGGAGCATACGTCCGTCGCTCGGGACGCTCCGACATATAGTCAGTCCGGAGTAGACTGTCAATAAGGCTTCCTCATTCTCATAGTAGCGCACACGACCGCTCTTGGCTACGTGACCTCCGATATCCAGTCAGCTTCGCCAGTCAGAGAGTCATCGGCGACCAGGTCACACATCCGGTAGCCAGGGATAAGAGGCCTGCAGACTCCGGACGTTCGCATGGGAAGTGTGCGGGAGTCAACGTACACGGAGCTTCCGGCGGCAATGCATCGTAAGACCGCTACTGCACAGGCCTCGGGAACAGACGTGCTTTCCTAAATAGCACAGTTTATCGCAGCATCCCAGCATCAACTGAATCTGTCGCATATTTTTTATCTGACGATGCTGGGTCGGGACGCTCCGCGGAAGCGGGTACGGACGTCCGAAAATTTCATCCGGTCCGACGGGATACCGAAAGGGATTTGGAGGATTTCGAGCTTTCCCTTTCGGAACAACATATGCTGTTGTGTATGTCATCTGACTTGGTCTTCTACAGCTTCTTTCGTCGGACCAGAATGCTGCGATGCCGGATAAGAAACTGATAGCGTCGGTGGACTTAGAAATTTTTGGTTCGGTTCAGGGACATCGTCCCTCAGTTCCGACATAGTCCAATAATGTCACACAAACTTTCGAATTATTGAGCGACGCTATATATATTATTATATGCTTGCTATAACCAAGCATTTCTGGTTTCTTGTTCGCAAAGTTACGGAAATGTCTTTCAAAAGTGTGCCTCTGTCGTCATAGTTAATGAAGAGCTAGCGGCAATAAGTGCTCATGGAATATGTCTATTGCCTAAGAGATCCCTTGTAGGATCGACGGAGTGACATTCGCTAGCTCACCCGGTGTAGCGTGCATTCATCGAATGGTTCGGCTGCCGGGTTCGTCCGTTGCGGTCTAGGAAGGAGATTTGGGTGATGCGAGCACTTTAATAACTTTAGTACTCACCCAGTGACGGCAGATTGAGGACAGATCGGAGGAAGCCTGTTAGTCCGGTTCCTGGCTTGTCCAGGTCCGTCCGGGCTGTGAGCGAGAGAGGTCCCTCTCTCGTCCAACAACATAGGGGACCGCATGTTGTGGTTCAGATATTTTACATTCGGAGCATACGTCTGTCGGTCGGGACGCTCCGTTATATTGACAGTCCGAGAGACTGTCCTTAATGCTTCCTCATCCTCACAGCAGGGCACACGACCGCACATTGGCTACGTGACCTCGAGTATCCGATCAGTTTCGTCATTCAGTGATTCCACGGCGAATAGGTCACGCCATCCGGTAGCCAAGGGACACGAGGCCTATACACTCCGTTCGCTCGCATATTGGTAGTATGCACGGGGTAACGATCACGGAGCTTCCAGCGGCAATGCATTGTAGGACCGCTTCTCCTTAGGCCTCAGTGACGGACGTGCTATCCGAGTTAGCACAGTTGTTTCGCAGCATCCCAGCAATCGACATTTTCTTGGTCGAATCAGGAATTATCCGACGGCGCTGGGTCGGTGCGGTCCGCGGTTGCATCAGGTACGGACGACCGAACGCTTTATAGGGTCCGACAGGATGGCGAAAGGGATTCGAAAGATTTCGAGTTTTCCCCTTTTGTAGTATCGGAAGCTGCCATTTATATCTTCTGGCATTATCTTCCAGTGATTGTTATTTCGGACTACATTGCTGCGATGTTGGATAAGAGACTTATAGCGTCATTGGACTCGGAATTTTGGATCGGTTCAGGGACATTGTCCCTGACCTACCGACGCAGTCCAATAATTTCATTACAACATGTGTTTTATTTTTCGACGCTATATATGCATACAAGCCTGCTACCAAGCATGATAGTTTAGTTTCTTGTCCGCGTTGCTCATTTCTGCCGTTCTATCATTTATACGAATAGTTTATTTTGGCAGAGCAGGGCATACCGAGAGTTCATATGCATCTAGACGGTGTGGTTAAAGACTGGAAATATTCTTTTTCGCCGTCTATGTCTTTTCCAACCTGAATGTTGGAAACGACAATGATGTCTAGTAGACTTAACTTAGATGCTTTATCATACGTAATCCACCTTACTGAGGCGTTATCATTACGTCTTCAAGAAAAGATTTACGGAATTTTATTCTCAATGTGATTTCTTTTGAGGGCAGTAGTTTGTTCACGTATAACTCCGCCCTTCAGTGGCTGATTGGAGTTGGTTAGACGTGACGCAGACGTGGATAGTAAGGTTAAGAACTCTCTCAGAGTCGCTTCGTTCTCGGAGAAGCTTCTCTTCGACGGCAACTTTTCAGCAATCCATGAATTGCTCGATTTACACGTTCTCTTGTCTATCTAGTGTTACAAGAGATTCAGACTGGGGCAAACATTCGGTGGTTGACTCAGAGAGTGCCACTGCAGTTGCCGGACCCGAGTGTTGCAGTTATGACGGTTGCCAGTCAAACAGATTGGGATATAATATTGATCCCAACGGATTCGAAGTGCCAGGGTCTTTGGGTTCCGCAGTCTCTTAGCAACCAATTATCTTCCGCGGAATAATGTTTTTTAGGCTTGCTTTATGTCATTGCATGAACATTATTCAGAAATGCATGTCCAAATCCTGTCCGTTAATTCGACAGTAGTGGCGTATCTCCGGAACCAGGGAGGCACTCATTCGTTTCTGTTATTCAATTTAATGGAAAGAATCCGTCTGTTGGTTATAGTACACCAAGTTCTGTTTCGGTCCGTCATATTCCGGGTCGTCTGATTGTTTTACCGGACTCCCGTTCACTTAGGGGTCGCTTGTTGCTGTCAGAATGGACTCTCAACAAACAAGTATTCAATCAGATTTGCTATCTATGGGAGCGCCCAATGATGATTTATTTACAACACAGCTTGCTAATCAATTGCAGATGTATGTGTTGGCTTGTCCGGATCTCTGAGCTAATGTTGTTAACGCTCTATTGATCTATAGGACGGAATGATAGGATACGCGTATCCTCCGGCGCTGTTGTTTCAGCAGGTATTGCTAAGATAAACAACCACAATACATTTCTGTTGATAGCATCTCTATCTTCACAGAGACCATGGGTAGTTTACTCTGTTGTCTACTGTGGGACTTAACGTGAAATCTTCCTCAATGAGAGGATCTTTTTTCGCTGGGTAAATCGTGTCATCTTTATCACAACCCGCAAGGTCGCAACCTTCACGTCTTCCGTTGTGTGGTCCGTATTGCATTGTAAGCATTGTACTAGACGAGCTTTGGACGCGATTTCTTACTATAGGAGATCCTCTTCTTCGCTATTCTATGCGGCTAAAGTGGAGGCTCTTCCGTCGTTGGTGTAGGGATCATTATGTTCATATTGCTGATCCCTCCATACTACTCATTGCAACTTTTTAGTATACTTGTTTGACAAGATCTACTGCAGCCTGTTATTATTAAGGTTATAGGTTTATGTTACCTCATACCTATGCACTCTAGGATAGTTTACAATTGAGTCTTATGTCTCTTTATCTAAGTCAGTTAGTAACTTTTTGATAAATAGACTTAGAATCTTTAGATTAAATTCCTATATGGAATTTAACTTCGGTTCTTATTTAGCTAAGTAATCATTTGAGCCTCTGGAAACAGTAGTTTTCAAATTCTGACCTTTTAGACAGTAATTCTGTTGGCTTCTCTTTTACTGAAGAGTCAGTGAGTTTCATGCACTATCAATGGATGATTTTCACTTTCGTAGTTTCGGAATCACTACTTCCTTTACTATTTAGGTTGGATTTTTGCATAAGAGTTAGGCTCCTAATATCCGGAACCTATTGTTATTAAGGTCCTTCCGTCTTCGTACGGGCATAGGCCTTTACTCTCTCCGGTTAGAGTTTATGTATTTATAAACAGATATCTGTTTATTACTACGGGCGTAAGCTTCTTCTGTCTTTGATGCCTAATAGAAGGACGTTACGCTCCATTCTATTGCTAATGGATTCTATTAACTATCGGTACTGCTTATGGTATATCATTGACTCAGCAGTTGTGCTTAAGATTTCGGCTCATGAAGTAAGAGTTCTTCTACATCTTGGGCTTACATTAATAGTGTCGCTATTATAGATTTTTGAAGGCTGCTCATTGCGCTCAGCCATCCACATTCATGAATTTTTATCTCAGAAATATCGAGTCCATTTCTGGAGGCCTCTATTGTTAGGTCTATTATCTACTGCTCAGAATGTCATTCACTTAACAGTTGCTACTATAGCTAGGTAGGCTGTCTGTTTCGGCAGTGACTCCGTTCTGCTGCCCTCTTCGCTCTGGGCTATTTGACCCAGGGCAAGAAAAAGGGGGGGGGGGAGGGTGTTCCCTTGGGTCACCTGTTTTACTATGAAAACAAGGGGATACCTCCTCCGGAGTTAGTAATTCTGTGCTGTTATTGGGATGGTTGTTTAGTGAGAAGTTTATGTTTTAAAAATTCATTCAAGTCTTAGTTTTTAAAGTATAGCTTTTGAATATTGCATGTGTCAACGGACATGATTATGCAATCCTCAGACACTTTTAGGAGTATAAGAGTCTCTATTCTCTAGACTTACTTTATTTTTTGGCTTACTTTAAAAATTATTAGTATAAGGATTATATTGGATATTAATAGAGTACATGGATGTATGATGCTCAATTTTGGAAGGTGTTGTATCTTTCTAATTTATCATAAATAAGAAAGATACATGTAAGGCCTATTACTTCTTTTTCCCTAGAGGGGATGACTCTATTTTATATTATTGAGCGTATTCCATCTTGCTCTATGTCCTTGGCCCTCCAGCCTTTTTACTATTCAGCTATGTCTGGGTCATTGGTACAGTATAAAAATGTTAAAAAATTTATAGTAATTTCTATATTTTTTATACTTACCAATGACCCAGACGGGGATGGCCCTCCCAGGAGTTGGGAACTCTTGCCTCCCCGCTGAGTACATAGCGCTTACCAGGCACTGGTTATTAGAATGATTAATGGCGCCAATTTCGGAACGTCCTTGACACTGCGCATGCGCAGTAGAGGTGAAGAGTGGAGGGCCATTCAGGACATGTTTTCTTTGGTTTTAGATGCAAATTTTGGGGATTGGGGGGCAAAATTTGTGTTTGGCCCTATATTTTAAGAGTTAGCACCAGCTATGTCTGGGTCATTGGTAAGTATAAAAAATATAGAAATTACTATAAATTTTTTAACGTTCTTTGTATTTATTAATTTTTTATTGTATACAGATTGAAGAAGATGAGGAACCGTTACCTGCTGGATGGGCAATGGGTGTAGCACCAAATGGACGCAAGTTTTTTATTGATCACAACACAAAGAAGACATGTTGGGTAAGTTGAAGTTACTATTTCATGACCAACATTTATTATCAGAGCCTGTGTTGAACACCATGTCGTCTTTATGCTCTGTTGGGCATCCACAGAATTTTCTGTACGGAGATGCAAAACTATGCAACAAGAATTTTCAGAACTTTTCATTTTCTAAGAAAAAGCACAGGCAGCATCAGGAACCTTTCAGTTTGTGGACCACCACATGTAACCTGCTAATGCACCCATGCCTTTATAAAAAAAATAGCTGGTGAATGCTTGACCAAGTGTTCAGTAGCAGTCTCTCTCTCTCTCTCTTTCTCTTTCTCTCTCTCTCTCTCTCTCTTTCTCGCCAATGATTTTACTTTAAAATGGTAATAAATGATTTCCCCCATTGCTCGCGTGGGGGCGCGATGACGCCGTGTACTAAGGCGTACTGCACGTCGACGGTACGCATGTCTTCAACCAATCTAACCCTGCCTGTGCTGCAGTGCGGAGTTACGATGTTGGGGAGCTGGCAGCTGCTCGTCGTTGCTCGATGGTTCTCTCCGGGTACTCCGGCTTCCTCCACCCGTAAAACTGTCACGGTCATGATTAGCCATTGTGCATAAATATGTGACCTTAAACATCAATAAATATATAAATAAATAAATTTCACATGGGAACAAAATTATTGAAACAATGGTCATTTCAAATTTTGTTAGCTCAACAAATTTACCAGTTAACTGGTAGAGTGTTGAATTTTGTTTGATCATCAAAATTTGTTCATTCTTTGCCTTATTACAATTTATGGCATAGTACATACAAGCACTATCCAATAAATTCACTTAAGAGGTAATATGAAGCATATCTACAGAATATGAAGCCTTTTAGTTGCAGTATCTGCACATAAAAATAAAACCCAAATATGGCCTTTCAGCACACAACCAATTAAGGCTTTAAAAAGGAGTTTGGTTCATTGACCATCCCTCACTGAACCTGAACTCTATCATTGAATGTTTTCATCTTCCAAAACTACTAGAAAATCATGAGACTTTAAAGTTTTACCTTTTTATGCCGCCGAGAGAATCTCTGGAGCATTATGTTTTCACCATGTCCATCCGTCCATTCATCCGGCATTAACTTTTGGTTTCCATCAAATAACTAAAGAACCGCTTACTTGATCAAATCATAATTTTAGGGGTAACCTTTGCATGACTAAACAAGGCATCCTTTCAATTTTGGTCCAGCTAGCCAATTCAATATGGCCGCCATGGCAGCCATATTGAATTTGGTTTCTGTCCAATAACTAGTGAAGATGTGGGGGTGGAGGGGCGGTGGCTCAGTAGGTAGAGGTGCAGACTGCAAGCCAAGAGGTCCTCGATTCGAATCCCACCTGCAGCAACCACGTTGTGTCCTTGGGCAAGACTCTTCACCCCCCATTGCCCACGGGGCACAGTGACGTTGTGTACTAAGGCGTACTGCATGTCGATGATGCACCTGTCTTCAACCAATGCTAACTCTGCTTGTGTGGAGTTAGTATTTTGATGAACTGACAGTTTCTTGCCATTGCTCGATAGTTCTCCCTGGGTACTCCGGCTTCCTCCACCTGTAAAACTGTCTTGGTCATGATTAGCCATTGTGAAGAAATATGTGAGCTTAAGCACCATTAAATAAATAAATAACTAGTGAAGGCTGACTCAGATCATTTCTATTTTTAGCTCAACTTGACAAATTCAAGCCGAGCTAATTCCATCGCTCTCCGTGCGTCGTACGTCCATCTGTCGTCTGTCAACACCATGTTTTGGTCTTCTCCTCCAAAACCACTGGTCCAATTCAAGTGAAAGTTTGTGTCAATGATGGTTCTGAAGGGGCATTTCATTTTTGTTCAACTCAGCATGCCCAGCCCCATAGGGAGGGGATGGGAGAAAAAGCTCCAAAATATTTTTAAAATCTTCTCATGAATCAGTGGGTACGATGACTTGATATATGTTACGGAGCTTCCTTTTGAGGAGTAGATTCAAGTTTGTTCAAACAAAGTTTTTGGCCCCGCCCTAAATTTCTATATTTTTATACTGTACCAATGACCCAGACTTAGCTGGTGCTAACTCTAACAAAACGAGGGCCAAACACAAATTTTGCCCCCCAATCCCCAAAATTTGCATCCAAAACAAAAAGAAATCATGTCCTAAAGGACCTCCATACTACGCCTCTACTGCGCATGCGCAGTGACGCAGACGTCCCGAAATTGGCGCCAATTATCATTCTCTGTTTGGCCCTTCATCAGTCAACATCTCACTGATCTTTGTGCTTGTAAATCTCAGTTTAAAGGATGCCAGACACGTAATTTTTGGAGAAAATGTGATTCTAAGGAGGATAGAAGGAGGAGAGGAAAAAGAAGTGACAAAAAATAATCAGGGCTGTACTTAAAATTTTTTGATGAAATTATGTTAAGTTGCCTATTTTCGAGGCATGGGCCTCTTGTTGTCATTCTTGCTAAATGTTGCACTGCTTATTCAGTGTTTCCTCTCCCCTAGCCTTCTAAAGTCCCCCCTTGCAATTCTCCCATGCTTTTGGCATATTTTTGAGAAATTTCATTTCTAAAATTTCCCGGGAGAGTTGCTTGGTTACAGAATGTTTTCTGTTATTTTCCCCATAGTTACGTTTTCACCCATGGGTGTATAACGTTTGTGTTCTGCATCTTCCATCTGATGTTCTGCAGATTCTCCCCTGGGAGTCTCTGTTTTGCATCAGATAGAGTGTAATTGATGACTGATTCCGGGCCAGTTTTTTCAGTGCCTGGAGTCATGTTTTCTGGTGTTTTTACACTGTTTGATTTCATTGGCAACAGCCTTTTTTGAGGGGGGGCTGTTTGCCTTTGCTGTAGTTTATCTCACTATAAGATACATTTATATTATCCGAAAGTGTCTCATTAATTATTTAATATAAATTTAAAATTTTTGACCACACTTTGCCATCGGATCCATCGGGGCTCAACGTTACTTTTCAGCAACTTGGGCTTCGCTGAAAAAATATTTTTTCAAAATTATTTTGTTTTGCAATTGTTTTTTCATTTATTAATGGATCATGTTATTATGTATCTTTGTGTCAGGGGTTTTTGCGAGTAACTAGGACTTATTGTTGTTCTTTCACAATGAAGGGACGTTGTTCAAATTGTAATAGGAAGAAATCTTCCTCTGACTTTCATGATCTTCGTATTAATTGTAGTCAGTGTTCTCGCATTAATCCCTGTCCTATATGTGAACATTGGGATGAGAAACATTGGAAACGTGTGTCACGATATGTTGTTTCTGGAGAAAGAGCGATGCCGGCTCTTTCTCCGCAAGGTCACTCTACTCTCTCAGTTTCTATTTCAGAGGAACCAGAACAGGGTGATGTTTCCATGTTATCTTCCGCAAGTGTGCGTCCGTCGTCACAAATGAATTCAGAGCTAGCGGCAAAAGTGCTCATGGAGATTAGACAAATGTCGTCCGCTAGCTCGCCCGGTGTAGCGTCCATTCACTGAATGGTTCGGCAGCTGGGTTCATCCGATGCGGTCCAAGAGGACATTTTGGGTGATGCGAGCACTATAAACATAATAGATGCACACCCAGTGACGGCGGATAGTAAGCGAGAACGGAGGAAGCCTTTGAGTCCGGTTCCTAGCTCGTCCAGGTCCAGCCGGGCCGCGAGCGAGAGAGGCCCCTCTCTCGTACAACAACATCTGGGACCAGATGTTGTGGTACAAAATGTGTCTTTAGCGGAGCATACGTCCGTCGCTCGGGACGCTCCGTTGTATAAGCAGTCCGCAGAGACTGTTAAGGCTTCCTCTTCTCGTCAGCGCACACGACCGCACCTTGGCTGCGTGACCGCCGATATATTACCAGCTTCGCCGATCAAGAATTCTTCGGCGACCAGGTCACACCATCCGGCAGCCAGGGATTCGAGACCGATGGACTCCGGACGTTCGCATAGGAAAAGTATGCGGGAGCCATCTGATGCGGAGCTGCCCTCGGCGAAGCAGCGAAAGATTGCGCCTCCGCAGGTCTCGACGCCGGACATTCTTGTGCAGATAGCACAGCTTATCGCAGCATCCCAGCAGCCGACAGAAACGGTGTCGGATCGAGAATTATCCGACGGCGCTGGGTCGGTACGCTCCGCCGAAGCATCGGGGGCGGACGACCGGGAACATCATGAGGTCCGACCGGATGGTGAAAGGGATACGGATGACTTGGAGCTATCCCTTTCGGAACAACATAAAGCTGCCGTGGACTTCATCCGGCACTTTCTCCCTCAAGTTGTTCCGTCGGGCCAGACTGCTGCGCTTCCGGACAAGAGAATTATAGCGTCATTGGACTCTGAATTTTTTGAGCGGTTCAGGGACATCGCTCCCGAGTTTCCGTCGCAGTCCAATAATGTTGCAAGAACATTTGAATTATTGAACGACGCTATATTTAAACTTGCTTCCAGGACGGGGAAAGCAGGTTTCTTGTCCGCTAATACTCTCAACCTGCCTTTCGTTAATGCAAGGAATAAATTCGATACGGCAGGACAGGGTATACCGAGAGTTCCTCTGCGTATGGACGACGAGGCGGAAGACTTAGAGCTATCATTACCGTCGTCAGCTTCTATTCCAACCGCGGTGTTGGAAACAGCTATTGCGTCTAACAGAGCCAATTTAGATGCCTTATCTTACGCAGATCACCTTACTAAGGCGTTAACACTGCGCCTTCAGGGGAAAGAGTTTCAGGATATACAATCCTCTTTAAGACTTCTTTCAAGGGCAGTAGCTTATTCCACGTGTAACTCCGCCCTTTCAGTGGCAAATCTGGAGTTGGTTAGACGTGACGCAGCCCTAGCTACATCCACACTAGTGGATTCTAAGGTGAAGAACTCTCTTAGAGTCGCTTCGGTCTCAGGAGAACTTCTCTTTGACGGCAAGCTTTCCGCTATTTACGATAAAATTACAAAGAAAGCTAAGGATTCTCTGTTGTTCAAATCTGCTCCTAAGAAGTCGGATACAGCAGACACGAATAAGACAGGCACTTCTGGGTCTAATGCGCCCAAGAGAGGTTCCTATAGAGGTTCCAGTGCGTCCTCTTGGTCTTATTCGAGAGACCGTCAGGATAGCGACTCTCGTTCGGGACGTCCTTCAGGCCGGGACAATCGGTCGGACGCCCCGAGGTCGACGGGGCGAGGTGCGGGTCGTGGAAGACGTGGTTTCTCCTACCGCAGGCCTCGCAGGTCCAGGAGGTGATGGCTTAAACCTCTATCGCGTTCCGGTTGGCGGAAGGTTGTCGAGCTTTTCACAAGAATGGGCGTCGATTACGGACGACCCTTGGGTGAGAGGAGTGACTTCGGAAGGTCTAAAGATATCCTTCAAACGAAAGCCTCCATTAACTCGAAGTCCAAAGTGGACTCGTCTTCCGTCAAATCCGCAGAAAAGAGACGCTCTGTTATCAGAGGTGCAGTCTCTTTTAATGAAGAACGCGGTGGAGGTCGTAGAAAACCAGGAATCTCCGGGATTCTACAGCCATCTGTTTCTGGTTCCGAAACCAGACGGCTCGTTCCGTCCAGTCATAGATTTGAGCTGGATAAACAAGCTGATCGTCGCTCCAAAGTTTTATATGGAGACGATTCGATCGGTCAGAGCGAGTATTCGGGTGAACGATTATGCAACGAGCATAGATCTCAAAGATGCGTACTTTCACGTCATGGTACATCCGACATTCCGAAAGTATCTATGCTTCGCAGTACTAGGAGTGGTGTATCAATTCCGGGCGATGTGCTTCGGATTGAATCTAGCACCCTGGGCTTTCACTCGGGTAATGAACTCGGCAATGATCTACTTCCGAGCTCATTTGTCTGCGGTAATGTCGGCCTACCTGGACGACATTCTTCAGAGGTACGGCAACGAGTTAACGCTTCAGAACGATGTTCAGAATCTTCTTCTATTGCTCCGACGTCTCGGTTTTATAGTAAACGAGGAGAAGTCGGATCTGGTGCCGTCCAAGTCATTCACTCATCTGGGAATGAGCTTCGAGACGCACAACAATCTCGTTCGTCTGCCGTTAACCAGAGCGAAATTAGTCAGTTGTTACGCTCGCTATTGTCTGCACACAGACAAAGTCACGGCGAGAGAATTTATAAGACTGATAGGTCTGTGTGGAGCCACCGCGGATCTCATTCCGATGGGGCGGTTACGCACACGTCCTCTTCAAATTTTCCTGAGTCAGAATTGGAGTGTGAAAATTCATTCGCTCGATGTAGACGTTCTCTTGTCAGATCAAGTGAAACAAGAGATTCAGACTTGGGCAAACATTCAGTGGTTAACTCAAGGAGTTCCGCTGCAATTGCCGGATCCGAGTTTTACCGTTATGACGGATGCCAGTCAAACAGGTTGGGGTGCATCATTAATCCCAACGGATTCGAGATGCCAGGGTCTTTGGGATCCGCAATTCCTGTGCAAGCACATAAACATCAAGGAAATGATGTCAATTTGGCTTGCGTTACGTCACTGGATGGACATTATTCACGATGCTCATGTCCAAATCCTATCCGACAATACGACAGTAGTGGCGTATATACGGAATCAGGGAGGCACTCATTCAGTTCCGTTGTTCAATCTAACGGAAAGAATCCTTCTGTTTGCGTTAGAACATCACGTTCTTCTTTCGGTCCGTCACATACCGGGTCGTCTGAATGTGCTAGCAGACTCCCTTTCACGAAAGGGTCGCTTGTTGCCGTCGGAGTGGACTCTCAACAAACAAGTATTCAATCAGATTTGCTACCAATGGGAACGACCAATGATAGACTTATTTGCGACACATCTCAACAATCAGTTGCAGACGTATGTGTCTCCATGTCCGGATCCAAGAGCATTTGCAGTAGACGCTCTGTCGATCCCTTGGGACGGAATGATAGGATATGCGTATCCTCCAGCGCCGTTAATTCAACAAGTATTGCTAAAGATAAAACAATCTCAATGCAAGATTCTGTTGGTAGCATCTCTGTCGCCACAGAGACCGTGGATAAATCTACTCAGGTGTCTGTTGTGGGACCTACCGCGGAAGCTTCCTCCACGGGAGGATCTTCTTTTGCAGGGGAAATTGCGCCAACTCCATCACAACCCGCAAGGTCTCAACCTTCACGTTTTTCCGTTGTGCGGTCCTTCTTGCATGGCAAGCACTTTACAGGACGAGCAGTGGACGCGATTTCTAACTGTAGGAGGACCTCCTCTTCGCTAAACTATGCGGCTAAGTGGAAGGTTTTTCGTCGTTGGTGTAGGGATCATTCTGTAGATATATTCGATCCCTCTATACCAGACATTGCAAACTTTCTAGTATACTTGTTTGACGAAATCAAACTGCAGCCTGTTACTATAAAGGGTTATAGATCTATGTTATCTGATACCTATGCACATCATGATAGTTTACAAATTGGATCTAATGTCTCTTTATCGAAGTTGGTTAGAAACTTTTCGATAAATAGACCCAGAACTCTTACATTAATTCCTAAGTGGAATTTAGCTTGGGTTCTTCTTAAATTGAAGGAAAAGCCATTTGAACCTCTTGGGACAGTAGATTTCAAATTCTTATCTTATAAGACAGCTTTTCTCTTAGCTTTCTCTTCTGCTAGAAGAGTCAGTGAGCTTCATGCACTATCGGTGGATGATTCTCATTATCGTAGTGTTGGGAACACTATCACCTTCACTACTAATGTGGGTTTTTTAGCTAAGAATCAGGCTCCTAATAAATATCCGGAACCTATTGTTATTAAGGCTCTTCCGTCTTCAGACGGGCGTAGGCCTTTACTCTGTCCTGTTAGAGCGTTACGTATCTATAAACAGAGATCTCAGTTTATCAGAAAGGGACGAAAACGTTTCTTTCTGTCTTTGATGCCTAATAGAAGGGACATTTCGGTCCATTCTATTGCTAGATGGATTCAATTAACTATCCGTACTGCTTATGAGAGTTTATCTTCTTCTCAGCAGTCTGTGCTTAAGATTTCCGCTCATGAAGTAAGAGCTCTTGCTACTTCTTGGGCTTATGCTAATAGTGTTGCTATTACAGATTTAATGAAGGCTGCTTATTGGTCTCAGCCATCCACATTCACGAATTTTTATCTCAGAAATATTGAGTCCATTTCTGGAGACCTGCATTGTTTAGGTCCGTTATCTGTTGCTCAGAATGTCGTCCACTAAACAGTTGCAACTATAGTAATGCAGGCTTTCTGTTCCGGCAGTGACTCTGTCCGGCTGCCCTCTTCGCTCTGGGCTATTTGACCCAGGGCAAGGGGAAGGGGGGGGGGGGTGGGGGTGTGTTCCCTTAGGTCACCTGCTTTATAGTGAAAAGCAAGGGAATGCCTCCTCCAAGTCAGTATTTCTGAGTCGCTTCCGGGATGGTTTTAAAGTGTAATATTAATGTTTAAGTTCATTCATGTCTTATTTTTAAAGTGTAGCTCGGTGTGAAGCATTTGTATATGTCAAGTGTCAAACGGGCTTTAATATACAATACTCGGACACTTTTAAATGACTATAAAGAGTCTCAATTCTCTGGACTACTTTATTTATTGGCTTGCTTTAAAAATAATTAGTATAAGGGTTATACTGGATGTTAATAGAGAACATGAATGTTATTGTGCTCAATTATTAAGGGTAGTCTATCTTTCTAATTTAATATTAAATAAGAAAGATACATGTAAAGCCTAATACTCCTTTTCTCCTTAAGGGGTTACCTCTTTACTATATAGTTGAGCTTATTGGATTTTCCTCTATGTCCTAGGCCCTCCAGCCTGTTTACTATTCAGCTAAGTCTGGGTCATTGGTACAGTATAAAAATGTTAAAAATTTATAGTAATTTATATATTTTTTATACTTACCAATGACCCAGACGGGGATGGCCCTCCCTGGAGTTGGGAACTCTTGCCTCCCCGCTGAGTACATAGCGCTGACCAGGCACTGCCAGTAAGAATGATAATTGGCGCCAATTTCGGGACATCTGCGTCACTGCGCATGCGCAGTAGAGGCGTAGTATGGAGGTCCTTTAGGACATGATTTCTTTTTGTTTTGGATGCAAATTTTGGGGATTGGGGGGCAAAATTTGTGTTTGGCCCTGGTTTTGTTAGAGTTAGCACCAGCTAAGTCTGGGTCATTGGTAAGTATAAAAAATATATAAATTACTATAAATTTTTTAACTTTCTGAACCAATGGTCCGATTTGAACCAAATTTGGTATGTGGTATTATTGGGTCATAAGTACTTGACTCATTCCCAAAAAAATTTTCTGCATCCCCATGGGAACCCCAGGAGCTAAAAATATAAATATTTTCAAACGCCCATATTTCCCAAAACACACGGAACAGAGCACTGTTATTTGGTATGAAGCATCCTTAGGACCAGTAGAAATGAATGGTTAAAAACAAAATGCCATCAGTTGTGTTAAGGTGTTCTGTAGAGGGCATCAAAAACATGCTAAGTCAGCATATTTGCAAAAATTAAAAAAAATCTTTTGTCCTGGACCAATGGTCAGAATCTTTTGATATTCGGTATACAGCATCCATAGGGGGGTCAAATACAAGTTTGTTAAAATAAAGCCCATTGGTTCATATTTGGGCTCAATTCAAGAGCCGAATTTTTAACTTAGGGCAATATGGGAAATATTCTTTAAAAATCTTCTTCAGAACCAAATAGAATCTTTTAATGTTTGGTATACATCATTGTTATGAGGATCAGATTCAAGATTCTTCAAACCAATTTCCTAGGTTAATATTTGGGCCTCCTAAGGAAACCCAAATTTTAACTTAGTTCAATATGGGGGATAATTTTTAGCTTAACTTGACATAGTCAAGATAAGCTATTGCCATCACGCGTGCGGAAGTCTGTTAGTCTGTGAGTCTGTGACGTCACGTCTGTTCACATTTTCCTTTAGCACGGGCTACACCCCGCAGTTCTTGTCTGATCGTCACAAAATTTCATATGCGGGTTTGGGGTCATGTCTAGATGAGAAAGTCCCCTTTTGGTCGCAATCGGGCAACCGGTATGGGTGCCCGAGCCCAAAACCCGAAAACCATTAGCACAGTCTACAGGTCGTATTTATGAAGGGATTTCATTGTAACTTGGTAGGATGCCTCTGTATAATGCCTAGATGAGAACGTCCCCTTTTGGGCATGATCTATCAACCCTGGTGGCTGCCCAAGCCCGAAACCCAAAAACTTTTAGAACAGTCCGCAGGTCATGTTTAATGTGGAGGGATTTCATTGTAACTTGGTAGGATGACTCCTTATGATGTCTAGATGAGAATTTCCCCATTTGGGCATGATCTGCCAACCATGACGACTGCCCGAGCCCAAAACCCGAAAACCTTTAGCACAGTCTACAGGTCATATTTATTGAGGAATTTCATTGTAACTTGGTGTGTTGACTTCATACAATGTCTAGATGAGAAAGTCACCTTTTGGGCGTGATTGGGCAACTGTGACTGCTACAGGGGCCCAAAGCCCGAAAACCTTTAGCACAGTCTAGAGGTCATATTTATGAAGGGATTTCATTGTAACTTGGTAGGATGACTCCAAATAATGTCCAGATGAGAACGTCCCATTTTGATCGCGATCATGCAGCCTTGATGGGTGCCCGAGCCCAAAAACCTTTAGCATAGGCAAAGGGTCATATTTATGGAAGGATTTCATTGTAACCTGTTAGGTTGACTCCATGTAATGCCTAGATGATGACATCCCCTTTTGGTCGTGATTGGTCAGTTGTGATGGCTACTAGTGCCCAAAGCCCGAAAACCTTGAGCACAGTCTCCAGGTCATATTTATGAAGGGATTTCATTGTAACTTCTTAGGATCACTCCAGATGATGCCCAGATGAGATTGTCCCCTATGGTTGCGATCATTCAGCCATGATGGCTGCCCGAAGCCCGAAAACCTTTAGCACAGTCTACAGGTCATATTTATGAGGGGATTTCATTGTAACTTGTTAAGATGACTCCAAATAATGTCTAGATGAGAACATCCCATTTTGGCCATGATCATTCAGCCTTGATGGGTGCCGGAACCCAAAAACCTTTAGCATAGGCAAAAGGTTATATTCATAGAAGGATTTCATTGTAACCTGTAAGGTTGACTCCGTATAATGCCTAGATGATGACATCCCCTTTTGGTCGTGATTGGTCAACTGTGATGGCTACAGGTGCCCGAAGCCCGAAAACCTTGAGCCCAGTCTACAGGTCATATTTATGAAGGAATTTCATTGTAACTTCGCAGGATCACTCCAGATGATGCCCAGATGAGATTGTCCCCTTTGGTTGCGATCATTCAACCATGATGGCTGCCCGAGCCCGAAAACCTTAAGCACAGTCTACAGGTCATATTTTTGAAGGGATTTCATTGCAACTTGGTAGGTTGACTTCATGTAATGTCTAGATGAGAACGTCCCCTTTTGGACATGATTGGGGAACTTTGACGGCTAAAGGTGCCCGAAGCCCAAAAACCTTTTGCACTGTCTACAGGTCATATTTATGAAGGGATTTCATTGTAACTTGGTAGGATGACTCCAAATAATGTCTAGATGAGAACGTCCCATTTTGGCCGTGATCATTCAGCCTTGATGAGTGCCCAAGCCCAAAAACCTTTAGCATACGCAAAAGGTTATATTTATAGAAGGATTTCATTGTAACCTGTTAGGTTGACTCCATATAATGCCTAGATGATGACATCCCCTTTTGGTCGTGATTGGTCAACTGTGATGGCTATAGGTGCCTGAAGCCCGAAAACCTTGAGCACATTCTACTGGTCATATTTATGAAGGGATTTCATTGTAACTTCACAGGATCACTCCAGATGATGCCCAGATGAAATTGTCCCCTTTCGTTGCGATCATTCAACCATGATGGCTGCCCGAGCCCGAAGCCCGAAAACCTTTAGCACAGTCTACAGGTCATATTTATGAAGGGATTTCATTGTAACTTGGTAGGTTAACTTCATATAATGTCTAGATGAGAACATCCTCTTTTGGACATGATTGGGCTACTGTGACGGCAAAAGGTGCCCGAAGCCCAAAAACCTTTAGCACAGTCTACAGGTCATATTTATGAGGGGATTTCATTGTAACTTGGTAGGATGACTCCAAATAATGTCTAGATGAGAACGTCCCATTTGGATCGCGATCGTTCAGCCTTGATGGGTGCCTGAGCCCAAAAACCTTTAGTATAGGTAAAAGGTCATATTTATGGAAGGATTTTATTGTAACCTATTAGGTTGACTCCATATAATGCCTAGATGATGACATCCCCATTTGGTCGTGATTGGTCAGCTGTGATGACTACAAGTGCCCGAAGCCCAAAAACCTTGAGCACAGTCTACAGGTCATATTTATGAAGGGATTTCATTGTAACTTCGCAGGATCACTCCAGATGATGCCCAGATGAGATTGTCCCCTTTGGTTGCGATCATTCAACCATGATGGCTGCCCGAGCCCGAAGCCCGAAAACCTTTAGCACAGTCTACAGGTCATATTTATGAAGGGATTTCATTGTAACTTGGTAGGTTGACTTCATATAATGTCCAGATGAGAACGTCCCCTTTTGGACACGATTGGGCAACTGTGACGGCTTCAGGGGCCCAAAGCCCGAAAACCTTTAGAACAGTCTACAGGTCATAGTTATGAAGGGATTTCATTGTAGCTTGGTAGGATGACTCCAAATAGTGTCCAGATGAGAATGTCCCCTTTTGGTTGCGATCATTCAACCATGATGGCTGCCCAAGCCCGAAACCCAAAAACTTTTAGCCCAGTCTGCAGGTCATGTTTAATGTGGAGGGATTTCATTGTAACTTGGTAGGATGACTCCTTATGATGTCTAGATGAGAATTCCCCATTTTGGGCATGATCTGCCAACCGTGACGACTGCCCGAGCCCAAAACCCGAAAACCTTTAGCACAGTCTACAGATCATATTTATTGAGGAATTTCATTGTAACTTGGTGTTTTGACTTCATACAATGTCTAGATGAGAAAGTCACCTTTTGGGCGTGATTGGGCAACTGTGACGGCTACAGGGGCCCAAAGCCCAAAAACCTTTACCACATTCTAGAGGTCATATTTATGGATGTATTTCATTGTAACTTGGTAGGATGACTCCAAATAATGTCTAGATGAGAACGTCCCATTTTGATCGCGATCATTCAGCCTTGATGGGTGCCCGAGCCCAAAAACCTTTAGTATAGGTAAAAGGTCATATTTATGGAAGGATTTCATTGAAACCTATTAGGTTGACTCCATATAATGCCTAGATGATGACATCCCCGTTTGGTCGTGATTGGTCAGCTGTGATGGCTACAAGTGCCCGAAGCCCAAAAACCTTGAGCACAGTCTACAGGTCATATTTATGAAGGGATTTCATTGTAACTTCGCAGGATCACTCCAGATGATGCCCAGATGAGATTGTCCCCTTTGGTTGCGATCATTCAACCATGATGGCTGCCCGAGCCCAAAGCCCGAAAACCTTTAGCACAGTCTACAGGTCATATTTATGAAGGGATTTCATTGTAACTTGGTAGGTTGACTTCATATAATGTCCAGATGAGAACATCCCCTTTTGGACACGATTGGGCAACTGTGACGGCTTCAGGGGCCCAAAGCCCGAAAACCTTTAGAACAGTCTACAGGTCATAGTTATGAAGGGATTTCATTGTAGCTTGGTAGGATGACTCCAAATAGTGTCCAGATGAGAACGTCCCCTTTTGGTTGTGATCATTCAACCATGATGGCTGCCAAAAAGCCCAAAAACCTTTAGCACAGTCTACAGGTCATATTTATTAAGGGATTTCATTGTAACTTGGTTGAGCTACAGTGTCATTGACACTTTCATTTTAAGTTGCATTATCAGTGTCTACAGGAAGCTTCCTTTTGATTTTGGTCCAGCTGGCCAATTCAATATGGCTGCCATGGTGGCCATATTGAATTTGGTTTCCATCCAATAATTAATGAATGCTGACTCAAACCATTTTTATATTTAATTAGGTATTGTTGGTGTCTGGAGGAAGCTTCCTTTCGATTTTGGACAAGACAGCTGAACCAAGATGGCCACCAGTGGCCAATTCATTATGGTTTCCCAGGCCACCATATTGAAGTTGGTTTCCGTCCAGTAACTAATGAATGCTGACTCAAATCAATTTCTTATTTTCAAGCATTATTGGTGTCTAGAAGAAGGTTCCAGTTGATTTGGTTGTGCCCCTGAGAGACTTATCTACTCTTTTATGACACCTTCTGGGGCATATGCCATGCTTTGCGTTGCTCTTGTTTGATTGATGTATAATTATTTGAACAGAGCATGATTAACATACTCTGTCAATTTATTGTTACCCTGCATTTTCAAAAATGCAGGGATATAGTCGTGATCTCCGTCCGTACGTCCATCTGTACGTACATATGTACGTCTGTCCGTCCTTCACACCCTGAAAAGCTCCTAGGGTATTTAATTCGAAACGTTTAAACTATGCTAATGTGTTCAGGTAGTAACTCTAAATGTGCATGAAGATTTCAGAATTTTGATTTGGTCCCAGGTGGTTCCAATGGAACCACTTTTATCTTTAGAAAATCAGTTTTCATCGAAAGGCTCCTAGGGTATTTAATTTGAAATGTTTGAACTATGCTAATGTGTTCAGGTAACATCTCTAGATGTGCATGCAGGTTTCAGAATTTTGATTTGGCCCCAGGTGGTTCCAGTGGAACCACTTTTATCATTGGTAAATCAGTTTTCTTCGAAAGGCTCCTAGGGTATTTAATTCGAAACGTTTAAACTATGCTAATGTGTTTAAGTAACATCTCTAGATGTGCATAAAGGTTTCGGAATTTTGATTTGGCCTCAGGTGGGTCCAGTGGAACCACTTTTATCATTAGAAAATCTGTTTTCATCGAAAGGCTCCTAGGGTATTTAATTTGAAATGTTTAAACTATGCTAATGTGTTGAGGTAACATCTCTAGATGTGCATAAAGCTTTTGGAATTTTTGATTTGGCCCCAGGTGGTTCCAGTGGAACCACTTTTATTGTTAGAAAGTCAGTTTTCATTGAAAGGCTCCTAGGGTATTTAATTCGAAACATTTAAACTATGCTAATGTGTTCAGGTAGCAACTCTAGATGTACATGAAGGTTTCGGAATTTTGATTTTGCCCCAAGTGGTTCCCGTGGAACCACTTTTGTCATTGGAAAATCAGTTTTCATCGAAAGACACCTAGGGTATTTAATTCGAAACTTTAAAACTATGCCAAGGTGTTCAGGTAACATCTCTAGATGTGCATAAAGGTTTCGGAATTTTGATTTGGCTGCAATTGGTTCTGGTGGAACAACTTTTATCGTTGGAAAATCAATTTTCATCGAAAGGCTCCTAGGGCATTTAATTCGAAACGTTTAAACTATGCTAAGGTGTTCAGGTAGCATCTCTAGATTTGCATGAAGGTTTCAGAATTTTGATTTGGACCTAGGTGGTTCTTCGCTATTCTATGCGGCTAAAGTGGAGGCTCTTCCGTCGTTGGTGTAGGGATCATTATGTTCATATTGTTGATCCCTCCATACTACTCATTGCAATTTTTTAGTATACTTGTTTCACAAGATCTTCTGCAGCCTGTTATTATTTAGGTTATAGGTTTATGTTACCTCATACCTATGCACTCTACGATAGTTTACAATTGAGTCTTTTGTCTCTTTATCTAAGTCAGTTAGTAACTTTTTGATAAATAGACTTAGAATCTTTAGATTAAATTCCTATATGGATTTTAACTTCGGTTCTTATTTAGCTAAGTAATCATTTGAGCCTCTGGAAACAGTAGTTTTCAAATTCTGACCTTTTAGACAGTAATTCTGTTGGTTTCTCTTTTACTGTAGAGTCAGTGAGTTTCATGCACTATCGATGGATGATTTTCACTTTCGTAGTTTCAGAATCACTACTTCCGTTACTATTTAGGTTGGATTTTTGCATAAGAGTTAGGCTCCTATTATCCGGAACCTATTATTTTAAGGTCCTTCCGTCTTCGTATGGGCATAGGCCTTTACTCTTTCTGGGTACAGTTTATGTATTTATAAACAGATATCTGTTTATTACTATGGGCGTAAGCTTCTTCTGTCTTTGATGCCTAGTAGGAGGACGTTACGCTCCATTTTATTGTTAATGGATTCTATTAACTATCGGTACTGCTTATGGTATATCATTGACTTAGCAGTTGTGCTTAAGATTTCGGCTCATGAAGTAAGAGTTCTTCTACTTCTTGGGCTTACATTAATAGTGTCGCTATTATAGATTTTTGAAGGCCGCTCATTGCGCTCAGCCATCCACATTCATGAATTTTATCTCAGAAATATCGAGTCCATTTCTGGAGGCCTCTATTGTTAGGTCTATTATCTACTGCTCAGAATGTCGTTCACTTAACAGTTGCTACTATAGCCAGGTAGGCTGTCTGTTTCGGCAGTGTCTCCGTTCTGCTGCCCTCTTCGCTCTGGGCTATTTGACCCAGGGCAAGAAAAAGGGGGGGGGGGGGGAGGGTGTTCCCTTGGGTCACCTGTTTTACTATGAAAACAAGGGGATACCTCCTCCGGAGTTAGTAATTCTGTGCTGTTATTGGGATGGTTGTTTAGTGAGAAGTTTATGTTTTTAAAATTCATTCAAGTCTTAGTTTTTAAAGTATAGCTTTTGAATATTGCATATGTCAACGGACATGATTATGCAATCCTCAGACACTTTTAGGAGTATAAGAGTCTCTATTCTCTAGACTTACTTTATTTATTGGCTTACTTTAAAAATTATTAGTATAAGGATTTTATTGGATATTAATAGAGTACATGGATGTATGAAGCTCAATTTTGGAAGGTGTTGTATCTTTCTAATTTATCATAAATAAGAAAGATACATGTAAGGCCTATTACTTCTTTTTCCCTACAGGGGATGACTCTATTTTATTTTATTGAGCGTATTCCATTTTGCTCTATGTCCTTGGCCCTCCAGCCTTTTTACTATTCAGCTATGTCTGGGTCATTGGTACAGTATAAAAATGTTAAAAAATTTATAGTAATTTCTATATTTTTTATACTTACCAATGACCCAGACGGGGATGGCCCTCCCAGGAGTTGGGAACTCTTGCCTCCCTGCTGAGTACATAGCGCTTACCAGGCACTGGTTATTAGAATGATTAATGGCGCCAATTTCGGAACGTCCTTGACACTGCGCGTAGGGGCGAAGTGTGGAGGGCCTTTCAGGACATGTTTACTTTGGTTTTAGATGCAAATTTTGGGGATTGGGGGGCAAAATTTGTGTTTGGCCCTATATTTTAAGAGTTAGCACCAGCTATGTCTGGGTCATTGGTAAGTATAAAAAATATAGAAATTACTATAAATTTTTTAACTTTCCTCAAAAGGCTCCTAGGGTATTTAAATCGAAACTTTTAAACTATGCTAAGGTGTTCAGGTAGCATCTCTAGATGTGCATGAAGGTTTCGGAATTTTGATTCAGCCCCCAGGTGGTTCCAGTGGAACCATTATATCGTTAGAAAATCAGTTTTCATCGAAAGACTCCAGGGGTATTTAATTTGAAACATTTAAACTATGCTAAGATGTTCAGTTTGTATCCCTACATGTGCATGAAGGTTTCGGAATTTTTATTTGGCTCCAGGTGGTTCCAGTGGAATCACTTTTATTGTTAGAAGATCTGTTTTCATCGAAAGTCTCCTAGGGTATTTAATTCAAAACTTTTAAACTATGCTAAGGTGTTCAGGTAGCATCACTAGATGGGCATGAAGGTTTCAGAATTTTGATTTGTCCCCATGTGGTTCCAGTGGAGCCACTTTTATCGTTAGAAAATCAGTTTTCAGCAAAAGGCGCCTTGGGTATTTAATTCGAAACGTTAAAACTATGCTGAGGTGTTGCTAAGGAAATGCGGGGATACACCATTGTGTGCTTTGTACACAAATAACTCGATCTAGTATTTCTTTTGTAAACATCCAGTTTTCTCTGTTGTGCAAAAAATAACTAAAATATTATATGGACAGTATTTATTTTTCAAAAAAGGTTCATAAACATAACAAACAAAGAAAAATAAAAGCTTCCCTCCCTCATTGATTCGAAAAATTAATTGTCCATGAACCAAATGTGTTTTTTCATACAACCTAATATTTGGACAAAAGAACATTATATTCCATTAACTGGTAAAAGTGGTAAATTTATTTCAAACATAATTTGTAACATGCTTTTTGATAGACCTATGATAGTGGTGATCATGTGATCTCTCATTGAAATAAGCTCAGTGAGCTTGTTCCAGTGAGGGATCACTTGATATGATTTTGTTGAAATTTTTTGAAAAATTTGAAAAACTAATGTTTAAAATAGTAAAATCTTAATATTGTGTACATTTGGGTAAATGGTTAACTACCCCTCCCCTCTGTGTCCGGAGTCATATCTCAACTATCATAGTTAGCTTGACCAGATGTTGCCCAAACCCACTCTGCCATCACTGTTTTCTGACCCCACAATATTAATGGCAGTTGTTGGTATGGTTTTAGAGTTATTTCCAGTTATTAGAATAACCAATGCTTGAACTGGAAATCATCAAAGGTGGGCTATAAAAGTGTAAACGATTGGTTAAACTTAGTTTGCTATTCATGTTGCAGTCAAAATATATCCACTTCTGCCAGAAGTGATCTAAAACTCCAATGAAGGAAATAAATTTACTTGAAAAGATAATTTATATAGTTGGGAGGTTTTGATTTTTCAGATTCAGTTTGGTTTCAGGAAAAAACAGCACAGTTCTTGTGTGTCGAGAACCTGAACATTTAGTAAACAACACTTCAGGAAAAATCTGCAGTAGTTTGTACGACATCACTCCCCACAAAAAGCCCTTTCTGTAAATATCTCCATTGGGTTCAGCCTAACTTCCTTTTGCTCATTTTTAGAGGGTCTAGGGGGCAGTTACTAGGCCTATTGAGACTGAAAGAAAACACATTAATTAGAGTAACACATGAATAAATCTAATTGACTCATATGTGGCAGCCTTATTATGGTATAATATATATATATGGTATATAATTATCCAACCATCCATTCATCCATCTGTCTGTTATCTGCCTGTACGTCCATTAACTTTTGGTTATCCATGCAATATTTTGAAAATGATATGTCCCAACAGATCCTATTTTTATGCGCCTGTTTGAAAAATGGTCATGTCATGTAATCAGTCCATCTGTCTGTACATCTGTCTGCCTGTCCGTCCATTAACATTTTTGGTTTCTGGAAGATTACTCCAGTTTGTATTATTTGATCTCAACCAAAGTTGGTATGTGTCTCACCCAGCTAGTAATACAGACCGAGGTCAAATATGGGCTCAATCCAATTATTTTTACATGAGTCACAGCTTTTTTTTAACTTGGAATTTGACCGTCTATTAACATTTTTTGGTTTCCGACCGATTACTCTAGTTTAGATCATTTTATCGGAACCAAAGTTGGCACAATTCAAAATGGGTAATGGGCGTATTTAGCCACACCTGGCGGTGCTCTTGTTTATGATAGGTTAGGCCTGACTAAAGGAAAGTTCCTTTCAGTAATCAGCATACTGGCATATCCAAACTGGCAGCCACCTTTCCTAGTTCTTGTTGTACAGTGAGATAATTTTAAAATGTGGGAGGTGTGTATTGCTATGATTGAATTTACAATAAGCTGTATAATAATTGTACTGCAGTGTTCTTGTTGGAACTTTGCACATGTATTTAGGTCTGGTAGAATATATGTTTTCCAGAAGCTAACAAATTGATAGTCCTAGAATAGGATGCCATATGGGGAACATTTTAACATTCTTGATAGTGAGAAAAACCTGGTGTTCTCTTGAACCATTGACTAAATTGCTGACATGTTTTTAACATCTTCGCCATGTTTGTGTTTGTTAAGTTTGTTCAAATCAAGCCTCTTGTTTCTAAGGAAGATTCTTACCCCAGCTAAGCAGATCAACAAAATTGTTTAACTTTTAAGGGCCCAATTCTGACTTTGACTACTTTTACTACAACAGAACAGGTGCCCCAACATGCTGTCTCATGGTTAACTCACAAGTTAAATTCTAAATGTGTCAGTGGTGTATTGAAAGTATAGCATAACACAAGTTTGTCTTGTGACAAGTGTATATCATTAAATTCTAATGTTGGAGTGATTGTGCTCTTCCAGCAATATCAATAGACTTTTAAAACCCATTCCAGCAGGATACACTCTTATCAACATTAGCATTTTATTAGCTCACCTGACTTTCAGTCAGGAGAGCTATAGTGATCACTCACCGTCCGTCGTCCGTGAACATGGTGTTTGCATCTTCTCCTCCCAAACCGCTGAACCAATTTAATTGATATTTGAGATAATAGTTTGTTATGACATCGCAATTTGATTTTGTTCAAATCAAGTTGCCTCGCCCGTGGGTAGGGCCACACCCAAAAAGTGTGCTGAAATCTTAAAAAATCTTCTTCTCATGAACCAGCAGTAGCAGAGACTTGATATTTGGTGTGCAGCTTCCTTTTGAGGTGTAGACTCAGATTTGTTCAACAGAAGTTTGTGGGGCTATACTTGGCGTCGTTATGGGAGAGGCAAAATTTTTGGCCCCGCCAAAATTTCTATATTTTTATACTGTACCAATGACCCAGACATAGCTGGTGCTAACTCTTAAAATATAGGGCCAAACACAAATTTTGCCCCCCAATCCCCAAAATTTGCATCTAAAACTAAAGAAAACATGTCCTGAAAGGCCCTCCACACCTCGCCCCCACTGCGCATGCGCAGTGTCCAGGACGTTCCGAAATTGGCGCCATTTATCATTCTAAGTTTGGCCCTTCATCAGTTAACATCTGACTGATCTTTGTGCTTTTAAATCTCAGTTTAAATGATGCCAGACACATAAATATTAGTGAAATGGTGATTCTAAGGAGGATAGAAAAGGAGGAGAGGAAAAGAATGTGTGACAGAATATTATCAGGGCTGTAACTTAAAATTTTTTAATGAAATTATGTTAAGTTACCTATTTTCAAGGCAGCAGCCATTTTGTTGTCATTCTGATTATTTAGTTACACTGTTTTTTCAAGTGTTTTTCCTCTCTCCCTGTCCTTTAAGTTCCCCCTTGCTATTCTCCCATGCTTTTGGCATAGTTTCTGTAATTATTATTACTAAAATTTCTTGGGAGTTTTAGCTTAATAACAGAATGAATTCTGTTCTTTCCCCATGTTTACGTCTTCACCTACGGGTGGTTAGGCGTTGTGTTCTGCATCTACCATCTGATGTTCTGCAGTTTCTTCCCTGGAAGTCTCTGTTTTGCATCAGATGGTGTATTTTTGGTATCTGATTTCGGGCCTGGGTGCCTGGAGTCTTATTTTAGTGTTTTTACACTCATTGTTTACATTTACAACAGCCCTCTGTGTGAGGGGGGGATTTCTAAATAATAATATCTTTATGTTATTTTAATCATAACTAGATACATTATTATTGTTCGTAAGTGTTGAATAAATTGTTTAAAATATTTTTAAAATTTTTGTCCACACTTAGGCTTGGGATCCATTGGGGCTCAACGTTACTTTTCAGAAACTTGGGCTGTTCTGAAAAAATATTTTTTCAAAATATTTTGATTTCAATTATTTTTTCTATATTAATGGATCATATTATTATTATGTATTTGATTGCCAGGGGTTAGTGCGAGTACCAGGACTTGTTTTCTTTTCTCATTGAAAGGATATTGATCAATTGTTTTAGGAGGAAGTCTTCCTCTGACCTTATTATCATTCTATATGTGGTCAGTGTACTCGCATTAACTCCTGTTCTGTATCGTATGATTTCGATGACAATATGGGAAGCGTATGTCACGGTATGTTGTTGGGGATTTGGACACTCCGGTCCTTTCCCCGCAGGGTCACTCTACTTTATCAATTTCTATTTCAGACGATCAAGATTAGGGTGATGTATCTGTGATGTCTTCCAACAGTGTGCCTCCGTCGTCACAATTAATGAAGGGCTAGCGGAAAAGTGCTCATGTAATACGCCAATTGCCTAAGAGGACCCTAGTAGGTTCGACGGCCTTTGACGTCCGCTAGCTCGCCCGGTGTAGCGTCCATTCACCGAATGGTTCGGCAGCCGGGTTCGTCCGTTGCGGTCTAGAAGGAATTTTGGGGTGATGCGAGCACTATAAAATTAACTTAATGCACACCCAGTGACGGCGGATCGGAGGGAGAACGGAGGAAGCCTTTTAGTCCGGTTCATAGCTCGTTCCGGTCCATCCGGACGGCAAGCGAGAGAGGCCCCTCTCTCGTTCAACAACATCTGGCCCCAGATGTTGTGGTACAAATGTGTTGTTAGCGGAGCATACGTCCGTCGCTCGGGACGCTCCGTTGTATAGGCAGTCCGCTGAGACTGCTAAGGCTTCCTCTTCTCATCAGCGCACACGACCGCACCTTGGCTGCGTGACCGCCGATATATTACCAGCTTCGCCGATCAAGGATTCTTCGGCGACCAGGTCACACCATCCGGCAGCCAGGGATTCGAGACCGATGGACTCCGGACGTTCGCATAGGAAGTATGCGGGAGCCATCTGATGCGGAGCTGCCCTCGGCGAAGCACCGATAGACTGCGCCTCCGCAGGTCTCGACGCCGGACATTCTTGTGCACATAGCACAGCTTATCGCAGCATCCCAGCAGCCGACAGAAACGGTGTCGGATCGAGAATTATCCGACAGCGCTGGGTCGGTAGCCGGGGACTCGAGGCCTGCAGACTCCGGACGTTCGCATAGGAAGTGTGCGGGAGTCAACGTACACGGAGCTTCCAGCGGCAATGCATCGTAAGTCCGCTACGGCACAGGCCTCGGGAACGGACGTGCTTTCCTTAATAGCACAGTTTATCGCAGCATCCCAGCATCAACTGAATCTGTCGCATATATTTTATCCGACGATGCTGGGTCGGGACGCTCCGCGGAAGCGGGTACGGACGTCCGAAAGTTTCATCCGGTCCGACGGGATACCGAAAGGGATTCGGTGGATTTCAAGCTTTCCCTTTCGGAACAACATATGCTGCGATGCCGGATAAGAAACTGATAGCGTCGGTGGACTTAGAAATTTTTGGTTCGGTTCAGGGACATCGTCCCTCAGTTCCGACATAATCCAATAATGTCACACAAACTTTTGAATTATTGAACGACGCTATATATATTATTATTTTATGCTTGCTATCCAAGCATTTCTGGTTTCTTGTTCGAAGAGTTATGGAGATGTCTTTCAAAAGTGTGCCTCTGTCGTCATAGTTAATGAAGAGTTAGCGGCAATAAGTGCTCATGGAATATGTCTATCGCTTACGGAATGACATTCGCTAGCTCACCCGGTGTAGCATACATTCAGCGAATGGTTCGGCTGCCGGGTTCGTCCGTTGCGGTCTAGGAAGGAGTTTTGGGTGATGCGAGCACTTTAATTACTTTAGTACTCACCCAGTGACGGCAGATTGAGGACAGATCGGAGGAAGCCAACAACATAGGGGACCGCATGTTGTGGTTCAGATATTTTACATTCGGAGCATATGTCCGTTGCTCGGGACGCTCCGTTATATTGACAGTCCGAGAGACTGTCTTTAATGCTTCCTCATCCTCACAGCAGGGCACACGACCGCACATTGGCTACGTGACCTCGAGTATCCGATCAGTTTCGGCATTCAGTGATTCCACAGCGAATAGGTCGCGCCATCCGGTAGCCAAGGGACACGAGGCCTATACACTCCGTTCGCTCGCATATTGGAAGTATGCACGGGGTAACGATCTCGGAGCTTCCTGCGGCAATGCATCGTAAGACCGCTGCTCCTCAGGCCTCGGTGACGGACGTGCTATCCGAGTTAGCACAGTTGTTTCGCAGCATCCCAGCAATTGACGGTTTCTCGGTCGAATCAGGAATTATCCGACGGCGCTGGGTCGGTGCGGTCCGCGGTTGCATCAAGCTACGGACGACCGAACGCTTTATAGGGTCCGACAGGATGGCGAAAGGGATTCGAAAGATTTCGAGTTTTCCCTTTAGTAGTATCGGAAGATGCCTTTCATATCTTCTGGCATTTCTTCCAGTGATTATTTTTCGGACTTCATTGCTGCGATCTTGGATAAGAGACTTATAGCGTCATTGGACTCGGATTTTTCGATCGGTACAGGGACTTTGTCCCTGACTTACCGACGCAGTCCAATATTGTCATTACAACATGTGTTTTATTTTTCGACGCTATTTATTATATATATATATACAAGCCTGCTACTAAGCATGATAGTTTAGTTTCTTGTCCGCGTGGCTCATTTCTGCCATTTTATCTTTTTTACATATAGTTTATTTTGGCAGAGCAGGGCAAACCGAGAGTTCATATGCGTCTAGACGGTGTGATTAAAGACTGCATATATTCTTTTTCGCCGTTTATGTCTTTTCCAATTTCAATATTGGGAACGACATTATGTATAGTAGACTTAACTTAGACGCTTTATTATACGTAATCCGCCTTACTGAGGCGTTATCATTACGTCTTCAAGAAAAGATTTACGGGATATTATTCTCAATGTAATTTCTTTTGAGGGCAGTATTTTGTTCACGTATAACTCCGCCCTTCAGTGGCTGATTGGAGTGTTTAGACGTGATGCAGCCCTAGCTACATCCACGCGTGGATAGTAGGTTAAGAACTCTCTCAGAGTCGCTTCGTTCTCGGAGGAGCTTCTCTTCGACGGCAACTTTCCGGCAATCCATGAATTGCTTGGTTTATACATTCTCTTGTCTATCTACTGTTACAAGAGATTCAGACTGGGGCAAACATTCGGTGGTTGACTCAGAGAGTGCCGCCGCAGTTGCCGGACCCTAGTGTGGCTGTTATGACGGTTGCCAGTCAAACAGATTGGGATATATACTGATCCCTACGGATTCGAAGTGCCAGGGTCTTTGGGTTCCGCAGTCTTTTAGCTATCAGTTTAACTTCCGCGGAATAATGTTTTTTAGGCTTGCTTTATGTCATTGCATGAACATTATTCAGAAATGCATGCCCAAATTCCTGTCCTTTAATTCGACAGTAGTGGCGTATCTCCGGAACCAGGGAGGCACTCTTTCGTTTCCGTTATTCAATTTAATGGAAAGAATCCATCTGTTGGTTATAGTACACCAAGTTCAGTTTTGGTCCGTCATATTCGGGGTCGTCTGATTGTTTTATCGCACTCCCGTTCTCTTACGGGTCGCTTGTTGCTGTCAGAATGGACTCTCAACAAACAAGTATTTAATCAGATTTGCTATCTATGGGAGCGCCCAATGATGTTTTATTATGACACAGCTTGCTAATCAATTGCAGACGTATGTGTTGGCTTGTCCAGATCTCTGAGCTAATACTGTTAACGCTCTATTGATCTATAGGACGCAATGATAGGATACGCGTATCCTCCGGCGCTGTTGTTTTAGCAGGTATTGCTAAGATAAACAACCACAATACATTTCTGTTGATAGCATCTCTATCTTCACAGAGATCATGAGTAATTTACTCTCTTGTCTACTGTGGATCTTAACGTGAAATCTTCCTCTATGTGAGGATCTTTTTTCACTGGGTAAATCGTGTCATCTTTATCACAACCAGCAAGGTCGCAACCTTCATGTATTCCGTTGTGTGGTCCGTATTGCATTGTAAGCACTGTACTGGACGAGCTTTGGACGCGATTTCTTACTATAGGAGATCCTCTTCTTCGCTATTCTATGCGACTAAAGTGGAGGCTCTTCCGTCGTGGTGTAGGGATCATTATGTTCATATGGTTGATCCCTCCATACTACGCATTGCTAGTTTTTAGTATACTTGTTTCACAAGATCTACTGCAGCCTGTTGTTATTTAGGTTATAGGTTTATGTTACCTCATACCTATGCTCTCTACGATAGTTTACAATTGAGTCTTTTGTCTCTTTATCTAAGTCAGTTAGTAACTTTTTGATAAATAGACTTAGAATCTTTAGATTAAATTCCTATACGGATTTTAACTTCGGTTCTTATTTAGCTAAGTAATCATTTGAGCCTCTGGAAACAGTAGTTTTCAAATTCTGACCTTTTAGACAGTAATTCTGTTGGTTTCTCTTTTACTGTAGAGTCAGCGAGTTTCATGCACTATCGATGGATGATTTTCACTTTCATAGTTTCGGAATCAATACTTCCGTTACTATTTAGGTTGGATTGTTGCATAAGAGTTAGGCTCCTATTATCCGGAACCTATTATTTTAAGGTCCTTCCGTCTTCGTATGGGCATAGGCCTTTACTCTTTCCGGGTACAGTTTATGTATTTATAAACAGATATCTGTTTATTACAAGGGCGTAAGCTTCTTCTGTCTTTGATGTCTAGTAGAAGGACGTTACGCTCCATTTTATTGTTAATCGATTCTATTAACTAGCGTACTGCTTATGGTATATCATTGGCTTAGCAGTTGTGCTTAAGATTTCGGCTCTTGAAGTAAGAGTTCTTCTACTTCTTGGGCTTACATTAATAGTGTTGCTATTATAGATTTTTGAAGGCTGCTCATTGCGCTCAGCCATCCATTCATGAATTTTATCTCAGAAATATCGAGTCCATTTCTGGAGGCCTCTATTGTTAGGTCTATTATCTACTGCTCAGAATGTCATTCACTTAACAGTTGCTACTATAGCTAGGTAGGCTGTCTGTTTCGGCAGTGTCTCCGTTCGGCTGCCCTCTTCGCTCTGGGCTATTTGACCCAGGGCAAGAAAAAGGGGGGGGGGGAGGGTGTTCCCTTGGGTCACCTGTTTTTACTATGAAAACAAGGGGATACCTCCTCCGGAGTTAGTAATTCTGAGCTGTTATTGGGATGGTTGTTTAGTGAGAAGTTTAAGTTTATAAAATTCATTCAAGTCTTAGTTTTTAAAGTATAGCTTTTGAATATTGCATATGTCAACGGACATGATTATGCAATTCTCACACACTTTTAGGAGTATAAGAGTCTCTATTCTCTAGACTTACTTTATTATTGGCTTACTTTAAAAATTATTAGTATAAGGATTATTGGATATTAATAGAGTACATGGATGTATGAAGCTCAATTTTTGGAAGGTGTTGTATCTTTCTAATTTATCATAAATAAGAAAGATACATGTAAGGCCTATTACTTCTTTTCCCTACAGGGGATGACTCTATTTTATTTTATTGAGCGTATTCCATTTTGCTCTATGTCCTTGGCCCTCCAGCCTTTTTACTATTCAGCTATGTCTGGGTCATTGGTACAGTATAAAAATGTTAAAAAATTTATAGTAATTTATATATTTTTTATACTTACCAATGACCCAGACGGGGATGGCCCTCCCAGGAGTTGGGAACTCTTGCCTCCCCGCTGAGTACATAGCGCTTACCAGGCACTGGTTATTAGAATGATAAATGGCGCCAATTTCGGAACGTCCTGGACACTGCGCATGCGCAGTGGGGGCGAGGTGTGGAGGGCCTTTCAGGACATGTTTTCTTTAGTTTTAGATGCAAATTTTGGGGATTGGGGGGCAAAATTTGTGTTTGGCCCTATATTTTAAGAGTTAGCACCAGCTATGTCTGGGTCATTGGTAAGTATAAAAAATATATAAATTACTATAAATTTTTTAACTTTCCAAACCGAGAGGCTGATTTGAACCAAATTTTATGTGAGGGCTTATTGTGTCATAAGTACCTAATTTATGCTGATTTTTTTTTTTTCCCGTAGCCCCATGAGAACCGCAGGAGCTAAAAATAGAAAAAAATTAAAACGCCCATATCTCCAAAACCGCACGGCACCGAGAATTTTTATTTGGTGTGAAGCTTCCTTAGGACCAACAGAAAGAATTGGTAAAAAAAAATTGCCATCGGTTTTATCATAGGGTACAGTTTCGGGACTTTGAAAAAGTGCTGAGTCAGCACTTTTTAACACTGGAGGCAATGGGAAAAACATTAAAAAATCTTCTTCTCCAGATCCAGCAGGCAGAATCTTTTGATATTTGGTATGCAACATTGTAGGGTGGATCTGATTCAGGTTTGTTCAAATCGGCCCCCTGGGTTCATATTTGGGCTTCGTATAGGAGCCCGATTTCGAACTTGGTGCATTTCAGGCAAATTTCTTAAAAAATCTTCTTCTCCAGATCCAGGAGGCAAAATCTTTTGATATTTGGTATGCAACATTGTGGGGTGGATCTGATTCAAGTTTGTTCAAATCGGCCCCCTGGGTTTATATTTGGGCTCAGTATAGGAGCCCAAATTTGAACTTACTGCATTTCAGGCAAATTTCTTTGAAAATCTTCTTCTCCAGATCCAGCAGGCAGAATCTTTTGATATTTGGTATGCAACATTGTGGGGTGGATCTGATTCAAGTTTGTTCAAATCGGCCCCTTGGGTTTATATTTGTGCTCAGTATAGGAGCCCAAATTTGAACTTACTGCATTTCAGGCAAATTTCTTGGAAAATCTTCTCTAGATCCAGCAGGCAGAATCTTTTGATATTGGGTATGCAACATTGTGGGGTGGATCTGATTCAAGTTTGTTCAAATTGGCTCCCTGGGTTTATATTTGGGCTCAGTATAGGAGCCCAAATTTGAACTTAGTGCTTTTCTGGCAAATTTCTTCAAAAATCTTCTTCCCCAGATCCAGCAGGCAGAATCTTTTGATGTTTGATATGCAGCATTGTGGGGTGGATCTGTTTCAAGTTTGTTCAAATCGGCCCCCTGGATTCATATTTGGGCTCACTATAGAAGCCCGAATTCGAACTTAGTGCATTTCAGGCAAATTTCTTTAAAAATCTTCTTCTCCAGATCCAGCAGGCAGAATCTTTTGATATTTGGTATGCTACATTGTGGGGTGGATCTGATTCAAGTTTGTTCAAATTGGCCCCCTGGGTTTATATTTGGGCTCAGTATAGAAGCTCGAATTCGAACTTAGTGCATTTCAGGCAAATTTCTTCAAAAATCTTCTTCTCCAGATCCAGCAGGCAGAATCTTTTGATATTTGGTATGCAACATTGTGGGGTGGATATGATTGAAGTTTGTTCAAATCGGCCCCCTGGATTCATATTTGGGCTCACTATAGAAGCTCGAATTCAAACTTAGTGCATTTCAGGCAAATTTCTTAAAAAATCTTCTTCTCCAGATCCTGCAGGCAGAATCTTTTGATATTTGGTATGCAACATTGTGGGGTGGATCTGATTCCAGTTTGTTCAAATCGGCCACCTGGATTCATATTTGGGCGCACTATAGAAGCCCAAATTTGAACTTAGTGCATTTCAGGCAAATTTCTTCAAAAATCTTCTCCAGATCCAGCAGGCAGAATCTTGTGATATTTGGTATGCAACATTGTGGGGTGGATCTGATTCATGTTTGTTCAAATCGGCCCCCTGGTTTTATATTTGGGCTCAGTATAGGAGCCCAAATTTGAACTTAGTGCATTTCAGGCAAATTTCTTTGAAAATCGTCTTCTCAAGATCCAGCAGGCAGAATCTTGTGATATTTGGTATGCAGCATCCTTAGGGGGGTGAAATTCAAGTTTGTTCAAGCCATGTCCCTAGGTCCATATTTGGGCTCATTGTGGGAGCTTGAATTGTAACTTTGTTCGAAATGAGGAATTTTCTTAAAAAATCTTCTTCTTCAGATCCAGCAGTCGGAATGGTTTGATATGTGGTGAGTAGCATCCTTGGGGGGAGGGGGGGATTCAAGTGTGTTTAAACCAAGTCCATGGGTCCATATTTGGGCTCCCTGTGGGAGCCCAAATTATAACTTAGTCAATATGAGGAATTTTTCTTTAAAAATCTTCTTCTTCAGATTCAGCAGTTGGAATGTTTTGATATTAGGAATGGAGCAACCTTGGGGGCTGAGATTGAAGTTTGTTCAAGCCAAGTCCCTTGGTTCATATTTGGGCTCACTATGGGAGCCTGAATGACAACTTAGTTCAAAATGAGGAATTTTCTTTAAAAATCTTCAGATCCAGCAGATGAATGCTTTTGATATTTTTTATGCAGCATCCTTAGGGGGGTAAGATTCAAGTTTGTTCACGCCATGTCCCTAGGTCCATATATGAGCTGATTGTGGGAGCTCGAATTGTAACTTGGTTCAAAATGAGGAATTTTCTTTAAAAATCTTCTTCTTCAGATCCAGCAGTCGGAATGTTTTGATATTTGGTGTGCAGAATCCTTAGGGGTGTGAGATTCAGGTTTGTTAAAGCCAAGTCCCTGGGTTCATATATGGGCTCCCTGTGGGAGCCAGAATTATGACTTAGTTCAATATGAGGAATATTCTTTAAAAATCTTTTTTTTAGATCCACTGGTCAGAATATTTGGATATTTGGTTTCAGCTTTTCTTAGGAGGAGCAGATGCAACTTGTGGAAATCAATTCTCTGGGTTGATATTTAGGCTACCATGTCTGGTGAGTGCCCTCAGGCCCCCTGGGGCCTCTTGTTTTTTTAAATGTTTCTTGGAACGTTTTTTCCAAAACATAGTACAAATATTAATGTTAGGGTGTTTGAAATTTTGAAATACAAATTTAACTTTTTGTACATTGAAAATCAATCTGATACATTTATGTTAACGACCCGTGTACTTGTGTTTTACTTTGGCTCATGTACGTTTTTGGACCAGATTACATTTGGGTTGATCTGAACACCCGACTTATTATTCTATTTCACCCCATATTAACTCTTCACATGCTGCTGACAGGTATTTCCAGCATAGGGTTTCTCTTGTCACTGATAAACTAAAATTTGGGCATATTTAAGTCTCTACCCAACACGATATCAGAATTTTTTATTTTAATTATTCTTTTTTCGGGGGTGCGGTGGCGTTGTGGTAACCGGTTCTCGTCCGATCACCGAAGTTAAGCAACGTAGAGCCCGGTTAGTCCTCGGATGGGTGACCGACTGAGCGAACGATTCGGACTGCCGCGTTGTGTCCATGGTCAAGGCACTTAACCCTGATTGCCCACATTGGGGCATAATGACGCCGTGTACTAAGGCGTACTGCATGTCTTCAACCAATCTAACCCTGCCTGTGCTGCAATGTGGAGTTACGATGTTGGGGAGCCGGCAGCTGCTCGTCGTTGCTCGGTGGTTCTCTCCGGGTACTCCGGCTTCCTCCACCTGTAAAACTGTCACGGTCATGATTAGCCATTGTGCATAAGTATGTGACCTTAAACACCAATAAATAAAATAAATAATTATTCTTTTTTCAAATTTTTCAAAAAAGGTCAATGAAACAGTATCAAGTGACCTCTCATTGGAATGAGCTTGAGAAGCTCAATCCAACAAAGTGGTTGGTCACATGATATGTATTTGTTGGTATTTTTAGAAAAATATTTTTACCAGGGTTCCTATGCCATACTGGAAAAAAAAATGGAAAAGTGGTTTTACATTTTCGAGTCCTGGAAAAATACTGCTGAAATGATGTAAAGTTTATAAATACTGGAAATTTGATTGAATTGTAATTTTCGCTGCCTCTGCACTAATTTACTACCCCAAACAAACTTGCCAATATGATAAATTGAAGTTTTATGGCATAGATAATGCTTGATACTATCCATTACACAGGTGGCTTCAATTTCTCCAAGAATTTTGAAGACCTGTTCACTAGTTGTTTCATACAAAACTTTGTATACGATACTTTAAAATTCTTGATGGACTCTGGAAAGGAACTGGAATTTCAACCATATTTGAGTGTAAGAACACTGTTTTTCATGTTGGTCAATTTGTAAATTATGTGGGCAGCGGATGCAGCCAGTTCGTTAAGTGAAGGGTTCATCATATTTTTGCTTCCGTAGATTGAATGGATTTTTTTCACCAATGATTTCTTGTGTTATGATGTTCAAATTAACTTTTAATAAAATCTAGTTATGGCTGCTTCACCAGATTTGATGAAAACTGTCTTGAAAAGGCTCAGTGGGTTGTGAGTTAAGTACAAAGTTAAGTGCAAAATTGTTGAAACAGGGTTCCCACTTCAATGAAAAGTCCTTGAATTTTGTCCGTTTCCTTGAAAGTGCTTGAAATTATTTCTAGCTTTAAAAAGTACTTGATTTTCCATCGCTCCTCTTGAAAAGTACTTAACCCTTTACTTAACATGAAAAGCAGATGACACATGCAAACAAAATTCTTAAATAACTAATTTTTTTCATTTTTTGTCTCCAAAACGTATATTATGACCCCTCATTGGAATGAGCTCAATGAGCTTATTCCAAAGAGGGGTCATAACCTATCTTTTTGAGACAAAAAAATGAAAAAAAGAATGAAAATTAGTTGGCGATTTTTGTGAATAGCGCTGGCTGGTTTTGGTTATTACGCTGGGTAAAGGGTTAAATTCAGTTTACCTATAACCTCAGAGAAAATAAATCTTAGGATAACCCTCCCTACCTACATGCGATGTCACAAAATTGGTAAGGAATCACATTTATTTGATCTCTATATTGTCCCTTGAGTGCTTCAAGGCATTATCTGCAATGCTTTATAAAGCATTGAAGATGGCATCTTGTTGAACTTGAGGAACGATAAATCTCTAGCTAGTTGGGTTTTCCAGAGATCAGGTCCTCGAAATTGAAATTCTTTGTGTTGCTATGGTGTTGTAAGTGCATATCAAAATTATAGCAGTCCTTGAAAATCATGGCCCGAGTCCTTGAAAAGTGCTTAAATAGTGCTTAAATCTGATTTTCCATTATCAGTGAGAACCCTGTGAAACGAATACTTGTAGGATTCCTTTCTTCATTTTCAATTTTGGGGAGATTTAACTCGCATTTGTAACTCACTGCTACCCATTTATAGACTGTGAAGAAGGTCAGTGAAAATGTGCTCATTTTTTGCTGTGACTTCTACAGGCATGCGACTTCTACAAGCATGCGACTTCCACAAGCATGTGACTTCATTGTGCTTTGATCTATATTCAATACCAGGAATTTTCTGTTCTGTGCATGATTTGCATTCTCAGTGGAGGTTAACCCACACCATGAATAAAATTGCTCAGTGTGCATGTATTTTCTTAACTTTTCAGGGTCTGTGAACCAAAACCCTTTTTTGGCCTTACCGCATATTACTATGGAAAATATATACACTGCAAAATTATTTATTTATATATTTATTTATTTATTGGTGTTTAAGGTCACATATTTCTGCACAATGGCTAACCATGACCGTGACAGTTTTATGGGTGGAGGAAGCCGGAGTACCCAGAGATAACCACCGAGCAATGGCGAGCAACTGTCAGCTCCCCAACATACCAACTCCACACAAGCAGGGTTAGCATTGGTTGAAGACAGGTGCACCATCGACGTGCAGTACGCCTTAGTACACAACGTCACCGTGCCCCCACGTGGGCAATGGGGGTGAAGTGTCTTGCCCAAGGACACAACGCGGTTGCCGCAGGTGGGAATCGAACCGAGGACCTCTCGGCTTGCACCTCTACCAACTGAGCCACCGTGCCCCCTACACTGCAAAATAGAAATGGCACTTAACACAGTGGCTAAGTGGGATTTACTTAACATGCACTGTTACAAACATATGGTATATAGCGGAAAGATAACAGTTAACTGGGGTCATCAACCAATTATACCACATGGTTAATTTGTTGAGTGCTAAATTATTTTTCAAAGGGGATTTGAAACATGAGTATTTTTTTTCAAAGATGCCATGCAACCAGTAAGAGAAGCCTTATTTTAGCAAGGTTTTCTTCATGAACAATTGTTTTATTACAATTTATTGGAGAGTGCCTGTTGACACTCACCAATAAATGTAACAAAACAATTTTATATTAACTATATGCAAACACTAAAGTGGCTATCAGCACTTTTCAACAGGGACATGATAGTGGTTTCTAGCACTCAACCCATTTAATTGGTTACAAAAATGATCCATCCTCCCCTCCCAACATGGGAACCCCAGGAAGTGAAGCAGTGCTTTTTACTGTTGTAAACTAGCTCTGTTTTACTGGTAAAATAGTACTCAGTCACCAATTCTTGTGGTGGAAGTCCTCTAAAATGGCCAGCATGGGTATAAACGATTGACAAAACATCTCGATTGGCCATTCCAGAATTATGTGACTTTAAACACCAATAAATAAATAAATAAATAATACAAAAATGACATAATCATTTTAGTTCTAAATTTTAGCTCAACTTGACGACGTCAAGTATGTGCTATTTGGATGGGTTGCGATCCGTCATCTGTCCATATGTATATCCATATCCATACGTCTGTACCTCCATACATATGTTCCTACAAGCTGCAGCTCTCACCTGATCAGTTCCAAATTTCTTACATGGCTTTGGGGCAATGTCTAGATGGGAGCTATCAAATTTTTCCGAAATTTGTTGAAAAACATGGCTGCCAGTGGCCATCTTAGATTTGGCATATTAATTGTCAACCATTCCATTGGCACACCCTACAGGCCGCATCTCTTACCTGATCAGTTTTAAATTTCATATGTAGTTTTGGTGTGATGTCCAGATGGGAGCTATCAAATTTTTCTGAAATTTGTTAAAAAACATGGCTGCCAGCAGCCTTCTTGGAGTTGGAACATAAATTGTCAACAATTCCATTAGCACATCAGCAGGCCACATCTCTGACCTGATCAGTTCCAGATGTCATATATGGCTTTGGGGCAATGTCTAGATGGGAGCTGTTAAATTTTTCTGAATTTCATTGGAAAACATGGCCGTTAGCGGCCATCTTAAATTTGGCAAAAAAATTATCAATAATTCTATTGGCACACCCTACAGGTGACATCTCTCACCCAATCTTTTTCAAATCTCACCTGTAGCTTTGGTGTGATGTCTACATGGGAGATAACGAATGTTTCTGAATTTCATTGAAAAACATGGCTGCCAGCAGCCATCTTGTTTTTGGCACATAAATTGTCAACAATTCCATTGGCACACCGTACTGGCTGCATCTCTCACCTAATCGGTTCCAAATTTCATGTGTGGCTTTGGGGCAATGTCTAGATGAGAGCTATTGAATTGTTTGGAATTTCATTGAAAAATACGGCCGCCAGCATCCTTTACAATTCCTCTCCCGATCTTTTTCAAATTTCATATGTAGCTTTGGTGTGATGTCTAGATAGGTGCTATCAAATTTTTCTGAATTTCGTTGAAAAACATGGCCGCCAGCAGCCGTCGTGGATTTGGCACATAAATTGTCAACAATTCCATTACCATACCTTACAAGCCACATTTCTCACCCGATCTTTTTCAAATTTTATATGTAGCTTTGGTGTGGCATCTTTTCTGCAGAAACCTGATTAAATGACTTTGGCATTGCTGGAGCTTTCTATTTAGTTCAGTCCCTTTTTGGACAAATTGAGCTGCAGTGTCATTGACACTTTCGTTTTTTTTTTTTACTAACATTATAGGAAATGTCGTTTTTTGTTTTTAACCCTTTACCCAATGCAGACGATATCAAAAGTTATTATTTTAAAAGAAATTTTTTCAAATTTTCCAAAAAATTTCAACAAAACCATATCATGTGACCCCTCGTTGGAACAAGCTCGATGAGCTCGTTCCAATGAGGGGTCACATGATATGGTTTTGTTGAAATTTTTTGAAAAATAATATTTTTTCAACTGCTGAATTTGCATATTACGCGGGCGGATGCAGCCGATTCGTTGGGTAAAGGGTTAAAAGATTACTCAAAATTGGACATGGAATGCCAAGATATTTAAAGGAGACTGACATTTAACCAGTGTCTTTTGTTTAAGTCTTATGTTTTGCTAAAATCTTTCAAATGTATTTTTTTGTTCAGGATGATCCCAGGAAACCAGATCTTCACAGATCAATAAGTGACAGACCTCCTGATTGGGAAAATGAATCATCAGATGATCAGCTAAAAAATCTAGGGCCACTTCCAGTAAGTTATACATTTAATTCTTTTCCCAACGCAAATGAAATCAAAATTTAATATTTTATTTATTTTCTTTTAAATTTTTTCAAAAACTTTTAACAAAACCACTTCATGTGACCCCCTCATTGGAACGGGGTCATTTCCATGAGGAGTCTCATGATGTGGTTTTGTTGAAAGTTTTTGAAATTAAATGTCTTGAAAACAGCTTGAATAAACACACTCTAAATACCTTGAGATCAACAAGGCTTTTAGGCCCTTCACATGTTGATCCATCGTTTTACAGCCTTATCTGTTGATACTATTGAAAACTTGAAAGCATCATCACATGATGCTGAAAGAAACGGGCTGGGAAGCAAAGTGCCAAAAAGTGCGAGGGGGGAAAATCGACGACTCTGTCTTTTTGTCAAGTTCGTCCTGTGTGAAAACTGATAATAATGTTAGCAGGAAAGGCCTGCAGATCTAATTATTACTCAGTTTAATGGCCAAAACCCTGATCATCTGTGGCAACAAGGATAGGAATTAGTATCTGGTGTTAGGATGTGATGTGATTTTACATTCTTCAGGGTATATTTTTCGGACACCCCCGTACACCTAATCGTTGTTGAACTGGATCATCCATGCCACCATGGACCGGTATTGTTGGTATGTACTGTAATCTGTATGAATGATTTTTCACCTGGATTTCTCCTCATTGGTCCTTATTCTTCTGCAATTACTGGCTCTCTGAATGTGTAAACTTACATAAATATCGCTGTGAAAAACCTAAAAATATCCCTCAGATACAATGAAATGAGGGTTTTGGGACCCCGGAATATAAAGTTTTCCATAGCGCAGACTGAACCATGGTCGGCTTGTGGTAGCGACAACTCTTGGTTGCCCAATTACAGCCTCATTTATTTTCCCCTACCGGAAACACTGCTCCTAATTCGTTAAGAAACTTGGAGCTCCGCATATTTATAACTGTCATTATTGAGAAACAATTCATGGTTCTCATTACAATTTTATTTACTGATAGGAATGTCCTGACTAGTCGACTTTGAGTCGATTACTGCCGGCTTCTAGTTGACTTCCAAAAATAGTTGACTTCCAAAAATAGCTAACCTAGTTGTATTGGAATTTTGAGTTCGATATTGTTTTCAGTATTTTTAGGGGGTATACCGTGGTATCAGTTTGGTATTCAACTTGCCTGAGATTTGCTGATAGTACCAAATGGGCATTCACACCAGGAAAACATGCAATAAGTCATTCTTGTATCATTCTACCACAGTGCCGCAAATGCCACTGCCAATGAGCTCAACATTTGCATTCTTTTACCAATAAAAAAAATCATATCTACAGCAATTTTGTGACTTGTTCCAAATGCACCCTAACCTTTTGAGGCTCATTTCGGCTTTTGCGATCTCACAGCATGTGCCCTTACCATGCCATCATTAGGAGGTCCTGCTAACAATAGAGAAATCACCTACACAGTGATTTCTAGTCAAATGTTGACTTCCTGTTAAGGTAGCCAAGATTTCACTACACATCATTGTTGAGCAACTGGACATGTACAGGTTGTAGTGTAGTTGGTATTCAGGACAACTGCCCAGGCCACTAAGAGTTAACAGAAACTGAAAAGAAAATCATTCACTTCTTTTGAAAGATCTTGGCTCTGCTGACCGATCCAAAGCGACTATTCAACGCATGAATTAGGCAGTTGAAGTCTCGTTTTTGGCCACTTGTTAATTTGCTCAGGAGGGCTCTGGCTCCCCCTTTTAGACTTGATTTCTGCCAAAATTTCGAATTGTGCAAGATATTCTTCCAAATCCTCTGACCCATCATAAGGTTGGGGCCTAATTCCAATACTATTGTTATTTTGGTACTGTGGGTAGCTTGTACCACTAGGTCTGTAAACATCTACACATGGTTGACTCATACATACACTTTGCCTCGGTACATGTACAGGATTTCCATGTGGAGAGTTTTGGTAGCCCTTTTCAACACTTGCATTCCAATCTTGACCTTTTCCATTTTGTTCATGTCCATTCACACCTTCAGTTAGGCCATTCTGACTGTGACCGACAAAATTATAACTCTGGGCAAAGCTATTCATTTCAACCGACGCACTCTGACTACTTGGAGCAATTTGAGAGTGCCCCCACCCGGGAGCTCTATCAAACCTTTTATTCACAGAAGCATTATCATTTCTCTCCAACATCTTTCTTTCTGTATAAAACTGGTTATTTGTAAATTTATCATCTAAGCCAGTCTCAACCAAATTTGATTGGCTGAAATTACTGAAATTTGTTCTTAGAAAATTAGGCTCATGGCAAACAGCTTTTTCCATGACTGCATTTTGCTTTGTCAGAGTATTTTCAATTTGATTGTTGAAAAAAATTTAAATTTTTTATTCATTTGATCTTTGAATTTGTTCATTTCGGCCTTGAGCTGCTTATCAAATTTTCCTGTATCGTCCTCTAACAGTTGCATCTTCTGACTGTCACCATCCCCATTGCTGTTTGCAGAGGAATCAAAAATTGACGTATCAGCAGAGTCAACAGACACCTTCATTGCATTATTATCATTTTTAGCTCAACTTTGGCAAAGCAAAATTTGAGGTATTGTCATGGCCCATCGTCCGTCTGTCCGTCCGTTGCGCCGTCAACATGGCTTGGGCTAGAGGCCATATTTATGAACCAATCTTTACGAAACTTCTTGGGTACCTTTGTTATCACTGTGGAACGAGAATGAGTGTTCTTGGGTCTGGTCTGAAATTCAAGATAGCTGCTGGCAGCCATTTTGTACAAAATTAGGTGCAATCAGATTTTTGCGCATAACTTCCATATGAAAGCTCTGATTTGAATAATTTTTTGTATGAATGTTTAGTACCATGGGATACATCACATATAATACAGGTTTTTTTCTCGTGCTTAAATTAGACTAACTTTGATCTATTTCATGTTACTTTCAGCACTGTAACTGCAAATGCCAATACGGCTCAGGCTAGATGCCTTATTTATGAACCGATCATGGGACGAGAACGAGTGTTTTGGGGTCCAGTCCGAAATTCAAGATGGCCACCAGCAGCCATTTTGTACAAAATTTTGTGCAATCAGTTTTTTGCTCAGAACTTCTATATGAAAGCTCTGATTTGAATAAATTTTTGTGTGAATGTTTACTAACATGGGATGCATCACATATAATACTTGTCCTATTCTTTAGACCATTGCAGTCACCTTGTACTTGATTTACTATGATTAAACGTGGTCACAACAAAACTCCTTTTTCTCTTATTCATTATTGTTGACTTGGTCACAACAAATACTGATTCCTGTCATATTCATTATTGTTGACCTGGTCACAGCAGATACTAATTCGTGTCATATTCAAAGTTGAGCTACAGTGTCATGGACACTTTCATTAAATGTTACTTCAAATGAATAGGCCATCACCATTTTATTTCATATTTTCTTTTTAGTGTCTGTGTGTTTGTTTATTTGGTTATTTTCAACTTTTCATTAATTGAAATGTTTACATCAATATGTGAAATTATTTTTTTTACCAACCGTCATCAGATTTATTAAAATTACAAATAAATTCTTTGTTTATGCCGAAACTTGGCACATCCCACTTCTGATGCCAAACATTGTTTACCACCGCTCTTGGCCGGATCCCTTATGAGATTGGTATGGTTTTATATCAGGATAATCATTGGGAAATAGGTCACTCTCTTTGGGAAGTAATTCAATAGTTGATATTGAATAATTCAAAGGTCACCTTCCACCTTCTCCCATGAAGTATTTATTATAAAATTTCTATACACTGGGTAACCAGATATGAATCAGTTGCAACCTCTTAAGGGGTGGACAACTTTATATTTGGATGAGTAACTGTGTGTGGGGTCACTGGTGACAGGTAAGGGTGAGGAAAAATAAAGTTGGAAAGCTAAAATAAATAAATTAAATTGCTGTGATTTTATTTATAATAAAGGAAGCAATAAGTAAATAATTGCAGTGGCTTCTGAAGACCATTTTCCAAACACAGACAAAGCATGTCAAATAAAAATGAAAATGGCTTTAACTCTTTACCCAACGCAGACGATATCAAAATTTATTATTTTAAATACAATTTTTTTTAATATTTTTATACTGTACCAATGACCCAGACATAGCTAGTGCTAACTCTTAAAATATAGGGCCAAACACAAATTTTGCCCCCCAATCCCCAAAATTTGCATCTAAAACTAAAGAAAACATGTCCTGAAAGGCCCTCCACACTTCGCCCCTACTGCACATGCGCAGTGTCAAGGACGTTCCGAAATTGGCGCCATTTATCATTCTAAGTTTGGCCCTTCATCAGTTAACATCTGACTGATCTTTGTGCTTTTAAATCTCAGTTTAAATGATGCCAGACACATAAATATTAGTGAAATGGTGATTCTAAGGAGGATAGAAAAGGAGGAGAGGAAAAGAATGTGTGACAGAATATTATCAGGGCTGTAACTTAAAATTTTTTAATGAAATTATGTTAAGTTACCTATTTTCAAGGCAACAGCCATTTTGTTGTCATTCTGATTATTTAGTTACACTGTTTTTTCAAGTGTTTTTCCTCTCTCCCTGTCCTTTAAGTTCCCCCTTGCTATTCTCCCATGCTTTTGGCATAGTTTCTGTAATTATTATTACTAAAATTTCTTGGGAGTTTTAGCATAATAACAGAATGAATTCTGTTCTTTCCCCATGTTTACGTCTTCACCTACAGGTGGTTAGGCGTTGTGTTCTGCATCTACCATCTGATGTTCTGCAGTTTCTTCCCTGGAAGTCTCTGTTTTGCATCAGATGGTGTATTTTTGGTAACTGATTTCGGGCCTGGGTGCCTGGAGTCTTATTTTAGTGTTTTTACACTCATTGTTTACATTTACAACAGCCCTCTGTGTGAGGGGGGGATTTCTAAATAATAATATCTTTATGTTATTTTAATCATAACTAGATACATTATTATTGTTCGTAAGTGTTGAATAAATTGTTTAAAATATTTTTAAAATTTTTGTCCACACTTAGGCTTGGGATCCATTGGGGCTCAACGTTACTTTTCAGAAACTTGGGCTGTTCTGAAAAAATATTTTTTCAAAATATTTTGATTTCAATTATTTTTTCTATATTAATGGATCATATTATTATTATGTATTTTGATTGCCAGGGGTTAGTGCGAGTACCAGGACTTGTTTTCTTTTCACATTGAAAGGATATTGATCAATTGTTTTAAGAGGAAGTCTTCCTCTGACCTTATTATCATTCTATATGTGGTCAGTGTACTCGCATTAACTCCTGTTCTGTATCGTATGATTTCGATGACAATATGGGAAGCGTATGTCACGGTATGTTGTTGGGGATTTGGACACTCCGGTCCTTTCCCCGCAGGGTCACTCTACTTTATCAATTTCTATTTCAGACGATCAAGATTAGGGTGATGTATCTGTGATGTCTTCCAACAGTGTGCCTCCGTCGTCACAATTAATGAAGGGCTAGCGGAAAAGTGCTCATGTAATACGCCAATTGCCTAAGAGGACCCTAGTAGGTTCGACGGCCTTTGACGTCCGCTAGCTCGCCCGGTGTAGCGTCCATTCACCGAATGGTTCGGCAGCCGGGTTCGTCCGTTGCGGTCTAGAAGGAATTTTGGGGTGATGCGAGCACTATAAAATTAACTTAATGCACACCCAGTGACGGCGGATCAGAGGGAGAACGGAGGAAGCCTTTTAGTCCGGTTCATAGCTCGTTCCGGTCCATCCGGACGGCAAGCGAGAGAGGCCCCTCTCTCGTTCAACAACATCTGGCCCCAGATGTCGTGGTACAAATGTGTCGTTAGCGGAGCATACGTCCGTCGCTCGGGACGCTCCGTTGTATAGGCAGTCCGCTGAGACTGCTAAGGCTTCCTCTTCTCGTCAGCGCACACGACCGCACCTTGGCTGCGTGACCGCCGATATATTACCAGCTTCGCCGATCAAGGATTCTTCAGCGACCAGGTCACACCATCCGGCAGCCAGGGATTCGAGACCGATGGACTCCGGACGTTCGCATAGGAAAAGTATGCGGGAGCCATCTGATGCGGAGCTGCCCTCGGCGAAGCAACGATAGTCTGCGCCTCCGCAGGTCTCGACGCCGGACATTCTTGTGCACATAGCACAGCTTATCGCAGCATCCCAGCAGCCGACAGAAACGGTGTCGGATCGAGAATTATCCGACAGCGCTGGGTCGGTAGCCGGGGACTCGAGGCCTGCAGACTCCGGACGTTCGCATAGGAAGTGTGCGGGAGTCAACGTACACGGAGCTTCCAGCGGCAATGCATCGTAAGTCCGCTACTGCACAGGCCTCGGGAACGAACGTGCTTTCCTTAATAGCACAGTTTATCGCAGCATCCCAGCATCAACTGAATCTGTCACATATATTTTATCCGACGATGCTGGGTCGGGACGCTCCGCGGAAGCGGGTACGGACGTCCGAAAATTTTCATCCGGTCCGACGGGATACCGAAAGGGATTCGGTGGATTTCAAGCTTTCCCTTTCGGAACAACATATGCTGCGATGCCGGATAAGAAACTGATAGCGTCGGTGGACTTAGAAATTTTTGGTTCGGTTCAGGGACATCGTCCCTTAGTTCCGACATAGTCCAATAATGTCACACAAACTATCGAATTATTGAACGACGCTATATATATTATTATTTTATGCTTGCTATCCAAGCATTTCTGGTTTCTTGTTCGAAGAGTTATGGAGATGTCTTTCAAAAGTGTGCCTCTGTCGTCATAGTTAATGAAGAGTTAGCGGCAATAAGTGCTCATGGAATATGTCTATCGCTTACGGAGTGACATTCGCTAGCTCACCCGGTGTAGCGTACATTCATCGAATGGTTCGGCTGCCGGGTTCGTCCGTTGCGGTCTAGGAAGGAGATTTGGGTGATGCGAGCACTTTAATTACTTTAATACTCACCCAGTGACGGCAGATTGAGGACAGATCGGAGGAGGCCAACAACATAGGGGACCGCATGTTGTGGTTCAGATATTTTACATTCGGAGCATATGTCCGTTGCTCGGGACGCTCCGTTATATTGACAGTCCGAGAGACTGTCTTTAATGCTTCCTCATCCTCACAGCAGGGCACACGACCGCACATTGGCTACGTGACCTCGAGTATCCGATCAGTTTCGGCATTCAGTGATTCCACAGCGAATAGGTCGCGCCATCCGGTAGCCAAGGGACACGAGGCTTATACACTCCGTTCGCTCGCATATTGGAAGTATGCACGGGGTAACGATCTCGGAGCTTCCTGCGGCAATGCATCGTAAGACCGCTGCTCCTCAGGCCTCAGTGACGGACGTGCTATCCGAGTTAGCACAGTTGTTTCGCAGCATCCCAACAATTGACGGTTTCTCGGTCGAATCAGGAATTATCCGACGGCGCTGGGTCGGTGCGGTCCGCGGTTGCATCAAGCTACGGACGACCGAACGCTTTATAGGGTCCGACAGGATGGCGAAAGGGATTCGAAAGATTTCGAGTTTTCCCTTTAGTAGTATCGGAAGATGCCTTTCATATCTTCTGGCATTTCTTCCAGTGATTATTTTTCGGACTTCATTGCTGCGATCTTGGATAAGAGACTTATAGCGTCATTGGACTCGGATTTTTCGATCGGTACAGGGACTTTGTCCCTGACTTACCGACGCAGTCCAATATTGTCATTACAACATGTGTTTTATTTTTCGACGCTATATATTTATATATATATACAAGCCTGCTACTAAGCATGATAGTTTAGTTTCTTGTCCGCGTGGCTCATTTCTGCCATTTTATCTTTTTTACATATAGTTTATTTTGGCAGAGCAGGGCATACCGAGAGTTCATATGCGTCTAGACGGTGATTAAAGACTGCATATATTCTTTTTCGCCGTTTATGTCTTTTCCAATTTCAATGTTGGGAACGACATTATGTATAGTAGACTTAACTTAGACGCTTTATTATACGTAATCCGCCTTACTGAGGCGTTATCATTACGTCTTCAAGAAAAGATTTACGAGATATTATTCTCAATGTAATTTCTTTTGAGGGCAGTAGTTTGTTCACGTATAACTCCGCCCTTCAGTGGCTGATTGGAGTTGGTTAGACGTGATGCAGCCCTAGCTACATCCACGCGTGGATAGTAGGTTAAGAACTCTCTCAGAGTCGCTTCGTTCTCGGAGGAGCTTCTCTTCGACGGCAACTTTCCGGCAATCCATGAATTGCTTGAATTATACATTCTCTTGTCTATCTAGTGTTACAAGAGATTCAGACTGGGGCAAACATTCGGTGGTTGACTCAGAGAGTGCCGCCGCAGTTGCCGGACCCGAGTGTGGCTGTTATGACGGTTGCCAGTTAAACAGATTGGGATATATACTGATCCCTACGGATTCGAAGTGCCAGGGTCTTTGGGTTCCGCAGTCTTTTAGCTATCAGTTTAACTTCCGCGGAATAATGTTTTTTAGGCTTGCTTTATGTCATTGCATGAACATTATTCAGAAACGCATGCCCAAATTCCTGTCCTTTAATTCGACAGTAAGTGGCGTATCTCCGGAACCAGGGAGGCACTCTTTCGTTTCCGTTATTCAATTTAATGGAAAGAATCCGTCTGTTGGTTATAGTACACCAAGTTCAGTTTTGGTCCGTCATATTCTGGGTCGTCTGATTGTTTTATCGCACTCCCGTTCTCTTACGGGTCGCTTGTTGCTGTCAGAATGGACTCTCAACAAACAAGTATTTAATCAGATTTGCTATCTATGGGAGCGCCCAATGATGTTTTATTTATGACACAGCTGGCTAATCAATTGCAGATGTATGTGTTGGCTTGTCCAGATCTCTGAGCTAATACTGTTAACGCTCTATTGATCTATAGGACGGAATGATAGGATACGCGTATCCTCCGGCGCTGTTGTTTTAGCAGGTATTGCTAAGATAAACAACCACAATACATTTCTGTTGATAGCATCTCTATCTTCACAGAGATCATGAGTAATTTACTCTCTTGTCTACTGTGGATCTTAACGTGAAATCTTCCTCTATGTGAGGATCTTTTTTCACTGGGTAAATCGTGTCATCTTTATCACAACCAGCAAGGTCGCAACCTTCATGTATTCCGTTGTGTGGTCCGTATTGCATTGTAAGCACTGTACTGGACGAGCTTTGGACGCGATTTCTTACTATAGGAGATCCTCTTCTTCGCTATTCTATGCGACTAAAGTGGAGGCTCTTCCGTCGTGGTGTAGGGATCATTATGTTCATATGGTTGATCCCTCCATACTACTCATTGCTATTTTTTAGTATACTTGTTTCACAAGATCTACTGCAGCCTGTGTTATTTAGGTTATAGGTTTATGTTACCTCATACCTATGCACTCTACTATAGTTTACAATTGAGTCTTTTGTCTCTTTATCTAAGTCAGTTAGTAACTTTTTGATAAATAGACTTAGAATCTTTAGATTAAATTCCTATACGGATTTTAACTTCGGTTCTTATTTAGCTAAGTAATCATTTGAGCCTCTGGAAACAGTAGTTTTCAAATTCTGACCTTTTAGACAGTAATTCTGTTGGTTTCTCTTTTACTGTAGAGTCAGTGAGTTTCATGCACTATCGATGGATGATTTTCACTTTCATAGTTTCGGAATCAATACTTCCGTTACTATTTAGGTTGGATTGTTGCATAAGAGTTAGGCTCCTATTATCCGGAACCTATTATTTTAAGGTCCTTCCGTCTTCGTATGGGCATAGGCCTTTACTCTTTCCGGGTACAGTTTATGTATTTATAAACAGATATCTGTTTATTACAAGGGCGTAAGCTTCTTCTGTCTTTGATGTCTAGTAGAAGGACGTTACGCTCCATTTTTTTGTTAATGGATTCTATTAACTAGCGTACTGCTTATGGTATATCATTACCTTAGCAGTTGTGCTTAAGATTTCGGCTCATGAAGTAAGAGTTCTTCTACTTCTTGGGCTTACATTAATAGTGTTGCTATTATAGATTTTTGAAGGCTGCTCATTGCGCTCAGCCATCCATTCATGAATTTTATCTCAGAAATATCGAGTCCATTTCTGGAGGCCTCTATTGTTAGGTCTATTATCTACTGCTCAGAATGTCATTCACTTAACAGTTGCTACTATAGCTAGGTAGGCTGTCTGTTTCGGCAGTGTCTCCGTTCGGCTGCCCTCTTCGCTCTGGGCTATTTGACCCAGGGCAAGAAAAAGGGGGGGGGGGGGAGGGTGTTCCCTTGGGTCACCTGTTTTTACTATGAAAACAAGGGGATACCTCCTCCGGAGTTAGTAATTCTGAGCTGTTATTGGGATGGTTGTTTAGTGAGAAGTTTAAGTTTATAAAATTCATTCAAGTCTTAGTTTTTAAAGTATAGCTTTTGAATATTGCATATGTCAACGGACATGATTATGCAATTCTCACACACTTTTAGAAGTATAAGAGTCTCTATTCTCTAGACTTACTTTATTATTGGCTTACTTTAAAAATTATTAGTATAAGGATTATTGGATATTAATAGAGTACATGGATGTATGAAGCTCAATTTTTGGAAGGTGTTGTATCTTTCTAATTTATCATAAATAAGAAAGATACATGTAAGGCCTATTACTTCTTTTCCCTACAGGGGATGACTCTATTTTATTTTATTGAGCGTATTCCATTTTGCTCTATGTCCTTGGCCCTCCAGCCTTTTTACTATTCAGCTATGTCTGGGTCATTGGTACAGTATAAAAATGTTAAAAAATTTATAGTAATTTATATATTTTTTATACTTACCAATGACCCAGACGGGGATGGCCCTCCCAGGAGTTGGGAACTCTTGCCTCCCCGCTGAGTACATAGCGCTTACCAGGCACTGGTTATTAGAATGATAAATGGCGCCAATTTCGGAACGTCCTTGACACTGCGCATGCGCAGTAGAGGCGAAGTGTGGAGGGCCTTTCAGGACATGTTTTCTTTAGTTTTAGATGCAAATTTTGGGGATTGGGGGGCAAAATTTGTGTTTGGCCCTATATTTTAAGAGTTAGCACCAGCTATGTCTGGATCATTGGTAAGTATAAAAAATATATAAATTACTATAAATTTTTTAACTTTTCAAAAAATTTCAACAAAACCATATCATGTGACCCCTCATTGGAACAAGCTCAATGAGCTCGTTCCAATGAGGGGTCACATGATATGGTTTCGTTGAAATATTTTGAAAAATTTAATTCTTTCAACTGCTCAATTTGCATATTACGTGGGCGGATGCGGGCGATTCGTTAGGTAAAGGGTTAAACAGTGACCTGTCATATACTGAAAATCTGCATTACGTAGCATGTTTTTGAATGTGTATGGTACGAAAAGTCACAGAAGCATTTTGCTGTATAAAGATTTATATGTTTCTTTCACCTTGTTTTAAGGAATCACAATCCTTTATTTTTCAGCCTGGATGGGAAGAAAGAACACATGCAGATGGAAGGGTATTTTATATTGATCACAGTAAGTAAACTATTTTAAGCTTTATTATTTTGCGTCAACTCAGAAGGCAGGAATAGAGTTTTGTGGAATGGTCACTTTGCCAGTGAAAAATGTAAACAGGAGTATACAGTGAACAGGAATTTGGTTATTCAGCAGTTGGTTTTTTACATGTCAGAGTTTCCCTCATATTGGGGCGTGGTGGCTCAGTAGGTAGAGGTGCAGGCTGCAAGCTGAGAGGACCTTGGTTCGAATCACACCTGCGGCATCCATGTTGTGTTATTGGTCAAGACACTTCACCTCCATTGCCCATATTGGGGCACAGTGACATGTACTAAAGCATACTGGACATCAATGGTGCACTTCAAACAATGCTAACTTTGCCTATGTGGAGTTAGTATGTTGGGGAACTTGACAGTTGCTCGTCATTGCTTTGTGGTTCTCTCTGGGTACTCCGGCTTCCTCCACTCTTAAAACTGTCTGACTGGCCCTGGTTGTCGAAAGTGTCGTTAAACCCCAATAAATAAATAAATTCCCTCATTTTGATTACACATCAACAACATGTGAAAAGAATTGGCATTATGAATCGACTGCATCCGGCTGTGTACAAAGTGAGCAGTTGAAAAATCAATATTTTTCCTAAAATGTTGAATAGAACCAGATCATGTGAGTTTCTCATTGGAATGAGCTCAATGAGTCCGTTCCAATAAGGGTCAAATGATATGATATATGATTTTGTTGAAATTATTTTAAACATTTTAAAAAACAGTAATTAACCTTCTACCTAACACGAAAGGCAGATCCAAAACTTGCAAACAAAATTCTGGAATAACTAAATTTTTTCTTTTTCATTTTTTGCATCAAAAACATCGCTTATGACTCCTCATGTGAATGGGCTCTGCCAGCTCATTTCAATGAGGGGTCCTAAGACAAGTTTTTTGAGACAAAAAATGAGAAAAATAATAAAAATTGAATGGTGATTTTTGTGAATAGTGCTGGCCTTTTTTGCCATTATATTCTTTAAAGGGTTAAAATAATATTTTTTTATATCCTGGTTGTTGGGTAAAAGGTTAATGTGTCACAAAAAGTTAAATATCAGAGGGTTACTTTTGGTTTGTTGAGCTTTTCTAAAAAAAATGGCATTTAAATCTTGACAGTAATTTCTGTTGTTTTACAGACACAAAGCAAACACACTGGGAAGATCCAAGGCTTCACAAGTTAGGTGGTCCCGTAAGTATACATTTCATTTACAGTGAAATTAGCACACCTGCTAGATACTCCTGGGAAGCTGAGGTTATTGCCTTGTTTCCTTTATCTACCTATCATCTGGATCTGTTGCCTATTTTTAGGCATATGGCTGCAACAGTATCCTTCTCATGATACGATATGTATCACAAATCACAAATCAGTCTTGTCATGGGAAGCCAGGGCAGTGAAGCAGTGCTTGTTTACTGTGATGAACATGCTCAGTTTTACTGGTAAAATAGGACCCAGCCACCAATGCTTGGGATGGAAGTCCTCTATAATGGGCAGGATGGTTATAAAAGATTGACTAAACTTGACTCTATATCCATGTTGCAGTCACGATTAGCCATTGTGCAGAAATATGTGACCTTAAACTCAAATAAATAGTTACACCTCTGAACCTGAGCAGCTGCTTTTCCGGCCAGGAACATGATACATCTTAACGTCCTTAAATAGGATGGCTGTTCAGTAAGTGTGTGGGATAGACCCCCTAGGCTGCACGTTAAAAAGATTGATTAGTGTACCCTAAATAATGAATATGAACTCTTCTAATTGCTGCCATTGAACTGGCATGGAAGATACCACCAGACTTCAAAGGATTAAATAAATCACAATTCAGTCTCTACAGTAGAATATGTATCATGGTGCACATTATCTCTCATGGCATGCAACCACAACTATCAAATACTTTGGATTATGTGCATTCATTTCCAGTAGTTTCTATTCAATACTAATTTTTAAATGCACACTTTAAATAATATGTCACTTCCTAGTGTGATAACCAGATGTATTCAGTAATTCAAATATTTTATTTTATCACCACCTTTTTCAGTGCTTTTTTTCCCTTAAAAAGTATGTTGTAACCATTTTATCCCTTATTTCTTGTTTGACAGAGCTCTGTCAAACAAGAAAAAAGGATTGTTCAAATAAAGATTTAGTAAAATAGAGTGAATTTACACCATTTTGTATGATTGAATAACCCCTTTAATCACATGTTTATCAGTATCAAAGTTAGTACGGTCATGATTAGCCATTGTGCATAAATATGTGACCTTAAACACCAATAAATAAATAAATATCAAAGTTAGTATGCAAATAATTGGTTTTAACTGCACCAGCTTTCAAGATCAAAGAAGTTGTTTTACCTGACATCATTCATTTTAATCATGGGTTGATACAAAGAGCACAATGATACATATTGAATTGTGAGCAATGTATGATGATTCAAACATCACAATTAATTGTTGTGAGACCATTTGACTGGCAGAGTGCCGGAAGCCCATATCAGGGCTTATATTTTGATGAGAATCGATTGATGCAAAGATTTGCGCACCAAAACCAGCGAGAATCCATGTAGCTTCTTGCTGCACCTCTACTAGGATTCACGTGAAAAGAATGGAGTCAGTTTAACCCCTTATCTAATATAGCATCAGTGAATTAACAAATAAAAGGCTGATATGACCTGAAATATCCTGACACTTTGTCAATAAAATTGTACAAATATGGTTGTCGTTGGAACCGACTCAGTGAGCTGGTTCCAAGGACATGCATATTTATAAGGTTTTATTGATAAATATTGTTTATTTATTTTGTAAAATTATTAAATTCAGTTTTTGTTTTAAAAATTTAAAAGCTGTGTTGGGTAAAGAGTTAACATGTGTTTTAAGTGTACAAGAGGGGTTCAACCATAGAGGCCTCATGGGATCCTGGGAGACTCATAGCCGGTATGGATTCTCGTAACCATTTTCACGAGAATCCAAAGGGATGCTCCCAAATTTAGATGAAATATAAGCCCTGCATATTTGGTCTTTATTCTGAAGTGCTGGTACCTTGACTTAAAGTCTTCATAATCTGTGGATGTGCTTCATATTTTCAAAGTGAAATTATTCCATCTGTATGAATTTGCTTTGTTACAATTTATGGGAGAGTGCCTATAGGCACTTTCCTATATAATTTAACAAGGCAAAGACATGTTTGCAAATTTTTATGACCAAAGCTAATTTAGCACTCTACTGGTTAAGCATTTGTCTGCTGTCAGACATGAACTTGGTATTCATTGCATCTTGACCAAAATCATTGGGTCATAAATTTATGAAGTTGACATGAAAGTTCCTATTGAAATCATAGTTTCATTTTGAGCTTACTGAAAGTCAGGATGAGCTATAGTGATCACTCACCGTGTGTCGTCTGTCATCCTTCGTCCATAAACATGGTGTTTACACCTGATCCTCCTAAATCGCTGAACCAATTTTATTTAAATTTGAGGTGATTGCTTGTTCTAACATTGCATTTAGTTTTTATTCAAATCACCATGCCCAGCCACATTGGGAGGGGATGGCGGAAAATGCTTCAAATTTAAAAAAAAAAAATCTCATGAACCAGTGGATACAATGACTTGATATTTTGTCTGGAGCTTCCTTGTGACGTGTAGAATAAAGTTTGTTAAACAAAGTTCGTAGAGCAGTATTTTCCTTTGTAACGGGAGGGGCAAGATTTTTGGCCCCGCTTCAAATTTATATAAATAAAATAATAATAATATATGTACATATAATAAATATATAAATTTAAAGCACAGATGTCAGATCATTGTTACTGACTTTAGGGCCAAACAAAGAATGAAGTTTGTGCCAATTCTGGTCTCTTCCTGACCACTGCACATGCTCCGAGAGTAAAAGTGTGGAGGGCCAGATAGGACTTTTAATTTTCTGTTTTGTATGCAAATTTTGGGGATTGGGGGGGTTCAAAATTTGTGTTTGGCCCTTGATAATATCGAGTTTGCACCAGCTAGTCTGGGCCATTGGTAAGTATAAAAATATACAAATTACTTAAAATTTATCATTTTCTGAACCGATGGTCCGATTTGAACCAAATTTGGTATGTGGTATTATTTTGTCATAAATTTTTAACTTGGGGCAATATGGGGAATAATCTTTAAAAATCATCTTATTCAGAACCACCAGCCAAATCATTTAATATATACCATACAGAATCTTTACAGGGGTTGAATTCAGTTTGTTCAACTTAAGTACATCGGTTGATAATTGTGCTCTAAGGGAGCCCAAATTTCAACTTAGTGCAATATGAGGAATAATCTTTGAAAATCTTCTTCAGATACACCAGTCAGAATCTTTTGATATTTGGTATATAGCATCCTTAGGGAAGTCAGATCTAAGTTTGTTCAAATCAATTCTTTGGGTTAATATTTGGGCTCCCAATTGGGGCCCGAATTTTAACTTAGTCCCATATGAGGAATAATCTTTTAAAACTCTTCTCCAGCAGTACCAGTCAGAATCATTTAATATATGGCACACAGAATTCATACAGGGGTTGGTTTGAATTTGTTCAACTCTTGTCCATCGGTTAATAATTGGGCTCTCTAAGGGAGCCCAAATTTTAACTTTGGGGAATACGAGGAATAATCTTTGAAAATCTTCTTTAGATCCACCAGTTAGAATCTTTTGATATTTGGAAAATAGCGTCATTACCGAAGTCCAATATGAGGAATAATCATTAAAATTCTGCTTCTTGAGATACAATCAGAATTTTTGATATTTGGTATACAGCATCCTTAGAGGGTTCAGATTCAATTTGTTCAAATAAAGTCCATAGATTTATATTTGTGTTCCCAATGGGGGGGGGGGGGGGGGGGGGGAGGGGAGGGGGAGGCAAATTTTAGCATAGTGCAAAATTGGTAATACTCTCAAAATCTTCTCCAGAACCACCATTCAGAATCATTCGATATTTGTTATACAACATCTTTCAAGTTTGTTCAAGTCAAGTCCCTAGGTTGATATTTGGACTCCTAGTTTTGCATGACTGAAAATATTGGCATTATTAATATGGTAGCATCTCAATACTTGAAAGAAATCATCTGGCATGGACAACAGACTTATAAATAATTAAATAACTTCATTCTGCTGTAGTGTTAACTGATAATAGATGCTAATGAAATCCTTCTTTATACAACTATGGTCAGGTGAGTGCCTCAGGCCCCACAGCCCCTCTTGTCATTAAAATGTTGCCCAGCCTCCCTAGAGCTTTTCTTGGGATGGGCAAACTTTTAGATAATATTTGAGATTTGAAAAATTTCTTCTTTCTTCTTTACATAAACCACTTGTAAGATACTCACCATATTTGAAGCACTAGGACACTGACTTGTTATATAAAAGGTTTGTGGAGTTACATGGAAGTTTCACACAACAGATTAAAATGAAAACAAGCTGAAAACTCTTGAATTGCTGCTGCACCAAATGTTGTCATGTTTGACATTTGAAATATGACATCTCTGTCATGATTGGTTACAATTTTGCATTAGACCATATAAAAATTAAAATCTTTATTCTCAGATACAGGCAGCTTGAAAACGGATATTGAAGGGTAGCTTTTATTTTTTTATACGTTCTAATCCCTTCCCTTGGATATTATGCACCCCAAATTTATTCTACCAGAAACATAAACTTCTTCATGGATATGCATTTATTTTGATTAACTCTTTGCACTCTGATGTTAAAATGGCAAATATTTTTATACAATAACCAATGGCCCACACTTAGCTGGTGCTGACTCGAAAATATCCAAAACCAAACACAAATTTTGCCCCCCAAATCCCCCAAATTTGCATGCAAAACCGGAAAAATTATGCCCTATGTGGTCATTTTGTGATCTGCGCATGCGCAGTATCCAGGAAGACACCGAAATTGGCGCCAATCATCATTCTTTGTTTGGACCTCTGTCAGATAACAACAAACTGACTTCTGTGCTTTTAAATCTCAGTTTTAATGATGCCAGACTCAAATCAATGGTAAATTTGGTGGATCCAAGGACTCAGTAGGATGATGGAAGGAAGAAACGGTGGTTTGAAACGTTTAAGGCTGTAACTTTATAATTTTCGCAAAAATTATTTCATGTTTCCCAATTTCAGGACATGGGCCTGACGTCATCATTCTTGTTAATGATTTTGCCACTGTTTGTTAAGTGTTCCTTCCCTATCCTTCCTTTAAGCCACCCAGTTAAACTCTCATGCTTTTTGGCTTGTTTTATTGAATTTTTTTTTATAAATTTCTTGTGAGTTTAATGTGTTTCACAGAATGTTTATTCTGTATATCCCCATGGTTACATCCTCACCCGAGGGGTGTTTAGGCATTTTTGGTCAAGCATCATACATCCGATGTATCATTTTTTCTTCTGATGAAGATCTTGCTTTGCATCAGATAGTTCAAAATCTTTTACTGACTTCAGACCGTGTTATTCATTGCCTGGGGTCTTGTTTCTGGTTTTCATTCTGACATTGTTTACATTGACAATGCTCTATTTATATATGTAGTTTCCTATTTATTAGCCCGACTGTTTACAGTGAGGGCTATAGTCATGACTTTTGTCCGTCTGTCTGTCCATCTATGCGTCTGTAAACATTTAGAGTTTTGGTTAAAGTTTGTGGTTAAAGTTTTTTACTAAAGGTTCAAGTGGGTTGTTTTTTTTCCTGTTTAGTCATGACTTTCTTCTGTCTGTTAACATTTGGAGTTTTGGTTAAAGTTTGTGGTTAAAGTTTTTAGTCAACCTTAAAGATTTTTGTTTTTTTTCTTTTAAATTGATATTACTATTGATTGCATCGTCCTCATTTTGTTTTTATTTTTTTTATGTTTCATGTTTTTTTGTATGGCAATTTAACTTACAACTTCCAGGTTAAAGTTTTTGGTTTAAAGTTTGTTTGTTTGTTTGTTTTGTTTTTTTTTTTTTGGGGGGGGGGGGGTTAAAATTACACCTTTAATTCTTCAAACAGTTTAATGGAATGTCACTGTTTCTTATTTGGGACAATGTCTACTATCTACTGAACATTTCTACAGTGATTTTCATTAATATCGGCATCATTTTAACCCCTTTTAAACATGTTTTCAGACTAACTTTCTTTGTATTTGAAATTAGACTTTGCCACATAGTTTTTTACTCGAATTCTTGCATGGTCAATACAACTTTATGATTCCATTTACATCAGTGATTTCTTTTATCAGTTTTAGGAAATATTGAACCCTTTTTGCCAATCAATTTTACTTAGTATTCCCAGCTTAAAGTTTCGGATTAAAGTTCTGCCTTTCATTCTCCAGACACTCTGTTACAACGTCATTTCTTTTTTTCATTTCGGGCAAGGTCTACTGAAGCTGTACACAGTGGTTTCAAATAATATTGGCATTAATTTAACCCTTTTCACAACTCTTCTCGAACTTAGTTTCTCTAAATTTCAAATTAGGCTTCTACCACATACTATATTACTTTTTATCCTCTCCCACAAGGAAGGGATATAGCACAGAGCTCACTCTGTCCGTCTATCTGTCAGTGCATCCATCAGTGCATCCATCCGTCAGTCCATCTGTCTGTCCAAACTTTCTTTATGCCATAACTTAAACAAAAGTTAACCGATTTCAATTCTTTTCAGTACCTGTCTGTAGGTCAAGTTTGATGACCACAATTATCCTATGAAAATTGTTGAAGCTATTTCTCTGCCCAGCCCCCCCCTCCTCCACCCCCCACATTAGGCATTTTTTCTTCTTTTCTTTTCTCCAATATGCATTTTGAACTATTTACAGTCACTACATGCTGAACCTTTTTTTTAAACTTACGTACCCCCCCCCCCCCCTCCTGCAACTCCCCCCCCCCCCCAAGGGGCCAATTAGGCACTTGTTTCTTTCGTCAAAAATGCTTTTTTACAGTTTTGGTTAAAGTTTGTGGTTAAAAACACAGACAAACACACCCCCCCCCCAATTAGGCATTTTTTTTTTCTCCAATATGCATTTTGAACTATTTACAGTTATTACATGCAGAACCTTTTTTTAAACTCAAGGACCCCCCTCCCCCCGGGTGCCAGTTAGGCATTTTTTTTTCTCTTTGCACAAAATACATTCTGAAGGATTTTGACTGACCACACCCCACCTCCTCCTCCTCACCCAGGGCCATTTAAGCAATATTTTTTATTTGGTAAAAAATGCAGTCAGGGCTGTAGTCATGACTTTTGTCCGTCCATCCATTGGTCCATCCATCTGTCTGTAAACAATTGGTTTCTGACCAATAACTCCAGTTTGGATTATTTGATTTCAACCAAAGTTGATATGTGTATATTCCAGCTAGTAATACAGGCCAGGTTTGAATATAGGTTCCACAACTTCCTCCCCCCCCTCCCCCACCCCCAACACACACACACACACACACACACACACACACACACACACACACACACACACACACACACGCACACACACGTGTCACTTAGGCAATTATTCCCAAAATGCATTTTGAAGGATTGGGAGTTAATACATGCAAAAAAGAAAATTGACTCCTATAGCCCAACTTTGCTTTATGTACTGCATCTTTAATAATCCTTCACCTAACACAAGTTGAAGCCAACAGTACAGATTATTTTTCTGAAACATCAGATTTTTTCATTTTTTATTTCTAACCATGGCTTATTAGTACTTATTAAGCAGCTCATCAAGCTTGTTCCATTAATAGGTCATGAGGTATGTTTTGGAGTAGAGAAATGAAAAAATAAAATTTGAATAGCAAATTTTGTATATCACAAGTGCAGATATGGCAGATTCGTTTGGTAAAGGGGTAACAAAAAATGGCTACGACTATTTTGTGTCTTAGCATTGCCATTGCTGGGACAGTCGGGCTGCATGTGTGACATCACTCTAGTTAATCATGGCAGGACTATTGTAAGATACATTATATATTCCGGTAGCGTAGCATTTAATTTTGGATAATAAACAATTTTTTGTCCACACCTAGGCTCTGTCGGGATACATTTGGGCTCATCGTACCCTTTGGGGACTTGGGCTCCTGTCAAAATGTTTTCAAAAAATTTTTTTTGAAAATTATTTTTCAATTTATAGTTTTGAATGTTATTATTATTGTATCTTTTTCACTTATTTTTTGAGAGTTGGTGCGAGTACAGTCGACTTTAATTTGATTCAAAATGAAAGCTTATTGTTCAAATTGCAAGGCGAGGAAGTCTTCCTCTGATTTACATGATGGTTGTCTTGCTTGTAGTCAGTGTACTCGCACTAATTCTTGCTCAACATGTGTCAGATGGGATGAGGGACGTTGGAAACAGGTGTCATGGTACGTTGTACGCGGTGAGAGGCCAATGCCGGCCCTCTCGCCACAAAATCAATCTAGTTTCTCAGTTTCTGTTTCAGAGGAACAAGAACATCGTGATGTTTATGCGATGCCTTCAGAGAGTGTGCTGCCGTTGTCGCATTTAGATGTTCGAACAGAGCTAGCGGCAAAAGTGCTCATGAATATTAGGCAGGGCAAAAAACCACACACCAGTGATTTCAGCTCCCTGTCACCAGCTAGCTCGAACGGTGAAGCGGTTACTCCATCCATGGGTACCGTGATGCCGCATGTGTCTGTTGCGGTCGAAAAAAGTGGATTGGGTAGAGCGAGCACTTTAAAATATAAACAGGCTCATCCTGCGACGATGGAGAAGAAGAAGAATCTGGCATGTTCAGTGGGAAGCTCAGAGAGGTCTGAAAGGACCGCGAGCAAGACAGCCCCCTCTCTTTCTCATCAACATCTGGGGCCAGATGTGGTGGTTCGAACTTACGTCAGTCGGAGCATACGTCCATGCCTCCCATCCGGGATGCTCCGTTTAGTTCACAGCCGGCGTCGGCTACAGTTACGGCTTCTTCATCGGCATCTTCCAAGCACACACGACCGCACCTTAGCTGCGTGACTTCTGATATCCAGCCTGCATCGCCGAGAAGGGACCACTCATCGTCAAAGAAGTCTGACCATCCGGTAGTTAAGGAGACAACTCCTCTTTTATCGGGATGTCCAGAGAAAAAAGCCATCTCGGACACACCGTCCCAGGAGCAGCCAGCAGCCAAGAAACAGAAGACCGCTGCTCCTCAGGCCTCCGTCACGGACTTGCTGTCGCAGATTGTGCTGCTCATCGCAGCATCCCAGCAAGTGCAGGAGCAGCCTACGGCAGGCTAAGATTCTGAGCTGTCGGATGGTGCTGGGTCGGTGCAGTCATCTGCTGCCACAGACCGTGAGTCTCAACTGATTCATTCGGATGGTGAAAGGGATTTGGAGGAGGATTACTCTTCCCTTTCGGAACAACACATGGTTGCGATGGATTTAATTCATCAGTATTACCCTGAATGCTGCGACTACTTAGAAGAAACTGCTGGCGTCGTTGGACGCCGACTTTATCCGGACAAAGGAGGAAGTCCTGTCCTTTCCGGTACAGTCCAGAAGGTGTCGCAGGCCTTTGGCCATTTAGATGACGCCAAATTTGATCTTTCCAGTGGAAAGAAGAAAGGTGGTTTCTTGTCATCTTCCGTACATTTACCGTTTCTTGGACCACGTTCATTTAAAATGGTCTGGGAAGATGTCCAGACAGTTCCTCTGCGATTGGATGAGCAGGCTGAGGACCTAGACATGTCCTTACCTTCGTCATTCACCATTCACTCGGACACAATTGAGATGGCAATTTCTTCAAACAGAGCGAATTTAGACGCTATGTCTTACGCAGATCACCTTACAAGAGCTATGGCGCAACGTCTCAATGGAAAGGAATTAATTTGAGGACGTTCGTACCTCTTTAAGAGTTCTTTCCAGGGCTGTTATGTTTACCACGTAAAACTCCACCTTAACAGTGGCTAATTTGGAGTTAATCAGACGTGATGGAGCTCTTACGTCGTCATTTTTAATAGATGACAAGATGAAAAACTCTCTACGAGTCGCTCCGGTATCCGCTCATAAAATCTTTGATGATAAGCTTTCATTGGTCTATAACCAAGCTACAAAGAAAGCTTCAAACACTCTGCTCCTTAAGTTGACATCTAATCGACCCGCAGCAGCAGAAAAGAGTAAAGGAGAAGGTCCTGGACAAAAATCGTCTAAAGGGGACTCCTCACGAGGGTATAAGAAATCCTCTTACACTTACTCTAGGGATCGTCAATATAGTGACTCGGGAAGGGGGCGTAGGTCTGGCCAAGACAACCGGTCAGATGCCCCTAAGCCAACGGGTCGAGGCTCATTGCGAGGGGGATGTGGTTTCTCCTCCCGTAAGCCTCGCAGGTCCTACAGGTGATGGTCAGGACCCCTGTTGCTTGCCAGTTGGCGGTAGGTTATCAAGATTCTCAACAAATTTGATAACTATTACGGAAGACCAGTGGGTGAAAAGTGTGGTCTCGGATGGCCTACGGCTATCTTTTCGACCAAAACCACCGCTAGCAGGATGTCCGCGATGGACAAAACTTCCGTCAAATCCTTGCAAAAGAGAGTGTCTCCTATCGGAGGTAAAGTCTCTCTTGACAAAGGAAGCAATAGAGGTCGTTGAGAACCAAGATTCTCTAGGTTTCTACAGTCAGCTGTTCCTTGTACCGAAGCCAGATGGCTCGTTCTGACCGGTAATAGACTTGAGCTGGATAAACAAACTTATCGTAGCTCCCAAGTTCTGTATGGAGACCATTCGGGTGAACGACTATGCGGCAAGCATAGATCTAAAGGATGCATACTTTCATGTCCTGGTACATCCGGCATTCAGAAAGTACCTACGGTTCGCAGTTTAAGGGATAGTATATCAGTTCCGAGCGATGTGCTTCGGTCTGAATCTAGCGCCCTGAGTGTTCACTCGAATAATGAACACGGTAATGTCTCACTTCCGAGCTCGTTCGTCTGCGGTAACGTCGGCTTACTTGGACGACATTCTTCAGAGATACGGCAACAAAACTACTCTTCAGAACGATGTTCAGAGTCTGCTTCTTTTGCTCCGACGTCTCGGCTTCAACGAGAAGAAGTCGGATCTAGCTCCGTCCAAGTCGTTCATTCACTTGGGAATGAGCTTTGAGACTCACAACAATCTGGTTCGTCTGCTGTTACCCCAGAGTGAAATTAGTCAGTTGTTATACTCGCTTTTGTCTACACTCAGACGCATTAATAGCAAGGGAATTGATGCGACTGATGGGGTTATGCGGAGCGGCTGCGGATCTCATTCCGATGGGTCGCTTGCACACATGTCTCCTCCAGATATTCTTTACCCAGAACTGGAGTGTGAAGATGCATTCGCTCGAGACCAGTATTGTTTTAACGGACCTGGTAAAACAAAAGGTCCAAATTTGGGCAGATATCCAGTGGTTAACTCAGGGAGTTCCGCTGCAGCTGCTGGATCCAGCTTTCACGAATATGACGGATGCGAGTCAAACAGGTTGGGGCGAGACTCGAAGTGCCAGGGTCTTTGGGACCCTCGGTTCCTGGAGAAACACATAAACATCAAAGAAATGATGTCAATATGGTTAGCGCTACAACAGTGGATTCACATTATAGCGGATGCGCATGTTGAGATATTGTCGGACAGTTTGACAGTGGTCGCGTACATCAGGAACCAGGGAGGCACGCATTCGATTCCGTTATGCGAACTAACGGAAAAAATTCAGTGTGTCTTGAAGCATCACATTCATCTATCTGTCCATCATATACCGGATCGTCTGAACATATTGGCAGACTCGCTATCTCGGAAAGGTCGACTGTTGCCATCAGAATAGAATCTCAACAAGCGAGTATTCAGACAGATTTGCTACCAGTGGGATCGACCTATGATAGATTTGTTTGCGACACACCTCAACAATCAGTTGTAGACATTGCCTATAAAAGTCTATCTTCGGATCAACGTTCTGTTAATAAGATATCAGCGCATGAAGTTAGAGCGCTGTCCACTTCTTGGGCTTATTCTAACAGTATAGCCATCACTGATTTCATGAAAGCTGCATACTGGACACAGCCTTCTACATTTACCCAGTTTTACCTTAGAAATATAGAGTCCATCTCCTGTGACCTTAGATGTTTAGGTCCTCTATCTGTTGCTCAGAATGTCGTCCACTAAATGATTACGTTTATAGTTATTTTGGCAACCCGTTCCAGCAGTGACGCTGTTCCACTACCCTCTTCATTCTGTAGTCACGTACCTCAGAACAAAGGGAAGAGGGAAGGGGGACAGTTTTTTCCCTTATTATCATCTGGCTTTATAGTGAAAAGCAAGGGAAGACCTCTGCCGGTGTCAGTGCTGGGATGGTTTTAATGTGTAGCTCGGTGTGAAGCAAATCAATATGTCTCATTTATGTATTGTTTTTTAAGTGTAGCTCACTGTGAAGCATTTGTATATGTCATGTGTCAAACAGGCATTAATATACAATCCTCAGACACTTTTAAATGAGTATAAAGAGTCTCGGAAGGAATGGTTTTCCGCGCTGAAGGTGCGCAGGGACACTATGGAGCAAGCCCCTTTCGACCCTCAGTGACTGTTTATGATCGATTTTGTCTCGTGTCAAGGTGTGTTGAAGGAGGAAGAGGTTCTGGTACTCGGCAGATGTCTAGCTAAAGAGTCTCATTCTCTGGACTATCTTTTTATATTGGCTTCCTTTCACCAAATTAGCATAATGGGTTATGCTGGCATTAAAATGGAGAATTATATATTAAGTAATGCTCAAACATTGTTGGTGTCATGTCTTTCTCGTTTCTCGTAAATGAGAAAGACAAAAATAATTCCTTTCTCTCCTATTCTCCTGTAGGAGCTATCCTTTAAGAAGTGATTGAGTAACTGGATTTTCCTTTATGTCCTAGGCACTCCAGCCTTTTTACAATTCAGCTAAGTCTGGGCCATTGGTTGTTGTATAAAAATATTATAAATTCAAAGTAATTTGTATATTTTGTATACTTACCAATGGCCCAGACGGAGATGGCCCTCCCAAAAGTGGGCACTCATACCTCCCTGCTGATTATAACATTTAGCAGGCACTGTAGAAGAATGATGGTTGGCGCCAATTTTGGTGTCTTCCTGGATATTGCGCATGTGCAGATCACAAAAGTATGGAGAACCACATAGGACATAATTTTTTTTGTTTTGCAAGCAAATTTTGAGGGTGGGGCAAAATTTGTGTTTGGCCCAGAATATTTTTGAGTCAGCACCAGCTAAGTCTGGGCCATTGGTAAGTATAAAAAATATACAAATTACTTTGAATTTATAATTTTTCAGCAGAAAATATTTCCCACAATGCAGTTTGTTATTTAACCAAATATACCTTGTTTTACAGAGCGCAATGAGCTCTGTCAAACAAGATATAATTGGTTAAATTCATAGTTAAACGAGAAAAACAGAGTGATCGGAGAAAATTCTGTTGCACTACCAGAGTTCTGGGGGTTAATAAAAAAAACACAAAAAAAATTAAATGCTTTTCCATCATTTCACTCTCACCATCACAATATTATCTACTTGAGACTCCTAGAATAAATTGGAAAATTGGCTACTGACAGGTTTTCATCACCTTTGGTTCATTTATAAGAATTTGTTCATGAATAATTCATATGATTTACGGTTATCATCTTCATAAATGAAATATCATTCATGGATGCAAACAGTTATGTACCAGACACCACTGGTTACTAATGAATACATCTTTGTTGAAGAGGTGATTTCTTAAACTGTGGGGATTCCCCTTTTCTCTAGTGTTCTAAACAACATCTTGGATTTTAAACTGTAGTGAAATATTAGACATCCATACCTGGTTTATGAAGTCCATCTGTTTGCAACCAATGAATTATTAAAAATTAAAACCAACTGATAATTTATTTTCTCTTGACTTTCACTTGTCAAATGAAGTGGAGAATGATTTACATAATTATACCCCCCCGCAAACAAAGTTGGGGGGGGGGGGGTATATAGGAATCACCCTGTCCGTCCATCTGTTCGTCTGTCCATCCTTGTAAGCGCAACTCCTCCTAAACCATTTGAAGAATTTTCATGAAACTTTACACAATGGAAGAACTCCATATGGAGATGTGCATGAAGCAATCTAGTTCCGTTCTGACATTTCCAAGGGGAGATAATCTGTCCGTCTGACCATCCTTGTAAGCGCAACTCCTCCTAAACCGTTTGAAGAATTTTCATGAAACTTTACACAATGGAAGAACTCCATATGAAGATGTGCATGAAGCAATATAATTCCGTTCTGACATTTCCAAGGGGAGATAATCTAACTTATACCGTCTGTCCATCCTTGTAAGCGCAACTCCTCCTAAACTGTTTGAAGAATTTTCATGAAACTTTACACAATGGAAGAACTCCATATGAAGATGTGCTTGAAGCAATATAATTCTGTTCTGACATTTCCAAGGGGAGATAATCTAACTTATACATTTCTGGTGCGGGGGGTATCACTTTGTAAGTTTGCTCACAGTACCTCTAGTTACTGCTGGCTTATGCTAAATGACCTATCAGAGCACACTGTACAGAAGTGTTTATATTGCAACAGAACAATATTGCATGAATAAGAGGCAAAATCTCCATTTTCATTCGTACTGGGAAACGGAAATTCCAAGCATCAAGTTTTTCCCACAATGCAATAAGAAGATGAAGCTCATCAATCTTGTTTGACAAAGCTCAATGACATTCTCTCTCCAAACACAGGCAACCATTTTAAATCTCCTGATAAGATGGTAAGCTGTGACAGCTTCAACCCTGCAATTGATACTGCCCTAGTGTTCAGACACCTCAAGAATTTTCCCTACCAAGGATCGATCCTGGGACCTATGGTATGAGGTGCAAGCACATTTATCTCCACTTGGGGAACACTCTCTAAAACAGTTAATTATGTCACTGATTAACAAAGTAAAATTTTCCATGGGAATCCTGGGAGTGAAGCAGTGCTTGTTTACTGTTGAAAGCAATATCTCTTTTTATCACATAAACGCCATCTAATATCACATTTCAAAAAATATCATTCACTTCACGTCTAATAAATGGAATGACATCATAAGTTGATCTTACTCTGTGAATGAGTTGGTTTCAGAAGTAGAATTAATATTATTTTTCATTAACTGTCTACCTAGGCCTATTACAAATACAGTAGAATCCTCTTAATTGAATATCTATTTTGCCAGTGAAAATTATTCAATTAACAGGAGTATACAATTAACAGGGATTTGGTCAGTTTTCTGTGTTCTGGAGGTAAACTGAGCATTTATTCTATTATATCTTGTTTGACAGAGCTCATAGAGCACTGTCAAACAAGATATAATAGAATAAATGCCTGTATTGGATGCAGTGAGGCCAAAAAGGTTGATAAATAAGGGGAATTTGGTGCGTGTCACAGTAATTTTTTCGACATATTACAAAAATTTATATACAATTAACAGAAGTTTACTCTACAACCCATATGCAATTAACAGATCAAATTTGTACTGAAGGTATGGTAAATGGTTTTGTGTTTGAAAATTATTTTCAATTAACAGGGATATACAATTAAGAGATATCCAATTAAGTGGGCTCCACTGTAGCAGACAACATTTGCAGAAAACTACGTGAACAAGTAAATATGTTATAAAAAGAATCTCAAATCCATCACAATTTGACATGAAACCCATTCACTAATGAAAAAATTATTTGTTTTACAGGCCGTGCCATATTCCAGGGACTACAAGAGGAAATATGATTATTTTAGATCCAAATTGAGAAAACCAGTAAGTTACTTATGCACAATAGTCTTTATTAGCTGTTATTGTGCTAAGTTCAATTTAAATGATCCTAAACAGGTCTGGTTATTTTCAATCCCGCACACCTCAGCCTACCCGATTCCGAATAAGATGCACAATTTGTTCTCGCCCGACATCATTTAGCTTGGGTGATTGAATCTATCAAAAAGATCTACAGACAGTAAGAATAAAAAAATCATATTCACGCATTTTAGCAGAGACAAAGAGTCCTGAATGACACAACTCCACAACACCGTACGATTTGATCTGGGGCTTGATGACTCGTAACTGATAAACTTTTAGCTGAATTTTCTTAGAATGTTTTTCTCCTCAGGGTGTTAAACAGTTTGATTTTTAGGTGTGACAGGTTTGATGAATTTATATTTATTGAATGACTTGAAAGTTTTTCAGTCACGTTTATGTTGATTTACATGTAATGAAGTTGGGAGTAAAACTTTGGAGAGTGCATTTACACATGGTCAGTCATCTCCTTAACCAAGAGAACTGCCGTCAGAAAATGTTGACCTCAAAATAAAATTTTCAGGGAAATTGAGGTTGATTTTCAGGAAAATGGCACGGATTTCAGGGAAAAGTTTAGGCAAAGGAAAATACTGTAGGCAACCAGTGGACTACCACTAAAACACCATCAAAGAGAAGTCTTATCCTACAGAAAATGTTTATATTACTCACATGTGTATTACTAAATCAAAATATGCTCAAAATATGTAATTATCCCTGCCAAACGAAGCTTGCAGGGGAAAAAGTGATGGGCTCTGTCCTGCCATCTGTTTGGGCCCATATATTTGCAACTAATGACCAGATTTCCATGAAACTTGATATACATACATCCAGTGATAGTTATTCAGTGCCCAGTGAAAATTGACCTTGTCTGCACATTATTTCCAGAGTTTTGACCCTTTGACTTTGAATTTTTCAAGTTAGTCAGCATATGTCCAAAAGTTGTCCTGGGGTTAATTTCAACAATTACCAATAGATTTCAGATATTATAGGTATGTGTTCTCTCAATTCAAGTTTGTTCAAATCGAGTGCCTGGTTAATATGTGGTCCTCCATTGATAGCCTGAATTTCAACTTAATGCAATATGAGGAAATTCCTTTAAAAATGTTCTTCTTCAGATTTACCCTTCAGAATGCTTTCATGTTTGGTATACAACATCTCTAAGGGTGTCACTTTCAACTTTGTTCAAATCGAGTCCTATATGAGCCCAAATTTTAACTTGGTGCAATATGAGGGAATTTCTTTAAAAATATTCTTCTTCAGATTTACCAGTTAGAGTCCTTTCATATTTGGTATACAAAATCTCTTTGCCTCACATTCAAGTTTGTTCGAATCAGATCTCTGGGTTAATATTTGGGCTCACTGTGGGAGCCGAATTTTAACTTAGTACAATATGAGGGAATTTCTTTAAAAATATTCTTAGAATGTTTTATACCCCCAGCGGGTGTAAATAGGATCGCCTTGTCCATCTGGTCATTAGTCCGTCTGTCCGTCCCGAAATTCAATCAAGAATAACTTGTAAAGTACTTGTGTAAAGTACTTGGTTGAGTGACTTGATTTTTGGTATGCAAGTGTATCCTATTGCTGTATACCCATGGTGAAATGCAGGTGTTGTTCAGGATTTTATTGCCAGAGTCATTGCCCTTTATGGACTTAGAATTTGTCCACCTTAAAATTAATTCATGAATAACTTGCAGAGTACTCAATGAATGACTTCATATTTGATGTGCAACTCTATCTTATTGATGTCTACCTTCAGTACAAGGTCCGTCCGTCAGTCCCAAAATTCAATCATGAATAATTTGTAAAATACTTGGTTGAATGACTTGATATTTGGTATGCAAGTGTATCCTGTTGCCGTATACCTATAGTGAAATACAGGTGTCGTTCAAGATTTTATTGCCAGTGTCATTGCCTGTCCATCCTTTGTCCATCCATCCATTCCAAAATTCAATCATGAATAACTTGTAAAGTACATGGTTGAGTGACTTGATATTTGGTATGAAAGTGTATCCTATTGCTGTATACCCATAGTGAAATGCAGGTGTCATTCATGATTTTATTGCCAGAGTCACTGCCCTTTATGGACTTAGAATTTGTATATACCCATAAACTGTATCACCAAGAGTCGGGCTTGCATTGTTATATAAGCGGGGGTATATTTTTGTGTCACCATATGGTGACACTTTATATTTTTATACTGTACCAATGACCCAGACTTAGCTGGTGCTAACTCTAACAAAACGAGGGCCAAACACAAATTTTGCCCCCCAATCCCCAAAATTTGCATCCAAAACAAAAAGAAATCATGTCCTAAAGGACCTCCATACTACGCCTCTACTGCGCATGCGCAGTGACGCAGACGTCCCGAAATTGGCGCCAATTATCATTCTCTGTTTGGCCCTTCATCAGTCAACATCTCACTGATCTTTGTGCTTGTAAATCTCAGTTTAAAGGATGCCAGACACGTAATTTTTGGAGAAAATGTGATTCTAAGGAGGATAGAAGGAGGAGAGGAAAAAGAAGTGACAAAAAATAATCAGGGCTGTACTTAAAATTTTTTGACTAAATTATGTTAAGTTGCCTATTTTCGAGGCATGGGCCTCTTGTTGTCATTCTTGCTAATTGTTGCACTGCTTATTCAGTGTTTCCTCTCCCCTAGCCTTCTAAAGTCCCCCCTTGCAATTCTCCCATGCTTTTGGCATATTTTTGAGAAATTTCATTTCTAAAATTTCCTGGGAGAGTTGCTTGGTTACAGAATGTTTTGTTATTTTCCCCATAGTTACGTTTTCACCCATGGGTGTATAACGTTTGTGTTCTGCATCTTCCATCTGATGTTCTACAGATTCTCCCCTGGGAGTCTCTGTTTTGCATCAGATAGAGTGTAATTGATGACTGATTCCGGGCCAGTTTTTTCAGTGCCTGGAGTCATGTTTTCTGGTGTTTTTACACTGTTTGTTTTCATTGGCAACAGCCTTTTTTGAGGGGGGCTGTTTGCCTTTGCTGTAGTTTATCTCACTATAAGATACATTTATATTATCCGAAAGTGTCTCATTAATTATTTAATATAAATTTAAAATTTTTTGACCACACTTTGCCATCGGATCCATTGGGGCTCAACGTTACTTTTCAGCAACTTGGGCTTTGCTGAAAAAATATTTTTTCAAAATTATTTTGTTTTGCAATTGTTTTTTCATTTATTAATGGATTATGTTATTATGTATCTTTGTGTCAGGGGTTTTTGCGAGTAACTAGGACTTATTGTTGTTCTTTCACAATGAAGGGACATTGTTCAAATTAAAATAGGAAGGAATCTTCCTCTGACTTTCATGATCATTGTATTAATTGTAGTCAGTGTTCTCGCATTAATCCCTGTCCTATATGTGAACATTGGGATGAGAAACATTGGAAACGTGTGTCACGATATGTTGTTTCTGGAGAAAGAGCGATTCCGGCTCTTTCTCCGCAAGGTCACTCTACTCTCTCAGTTTCTATTTCAGAGGAACCAGAACAGGGTGATATTTCCATGTTATCTTCTTCAAGTGTGCGTCCGTCGTCACAAATGAATTCAGAGCTAGCGGCAAAAGTGCTCATGGAGATTAGACAAATGTCGTCCGCTAGCTCGCCCGGTGTAGCATCCATTCACCGAATGGTTCGGCAGCCGGGTTCGTCCGATGCGGTCCAAGAGGAAATTTTGGGTGATGCGAGCACTATAAACATAATAGATGCACACCCAGTGACGGCGGATAGTAAGCGAGAACGGAGGAAGCCTTTGAGTCCGGTTCCTAGCTCGTCCAGGTCCAGCCGGGCCGCGAGCGAGAGAGGCCCCTCTCTCGTACAACAACATCTGGGACCAGATGTTGTGGTACAAAATGTGTCTTTAGCGGAGCATACGTCAGTCGCTCGGGACGCTCCGTTGTATAAGCAGACTGTTAAGGCTTCCTCTTCTCGTCAGCGCACACGACCGCACCTTGGCTGCGTGACCGCCGATATATTACCAGCTTCGCCGATGAAGGATTCTTCGGCGACCAGGTCACACCATCCGGCAGCCAGGGATTCGAGACCGATGGACTCTGGACGTTCGCATAGGAAAAGTATGCGGGAGCCATCTGATGCGGAGCTGCCCTCGGCGAAGCAGCGAAAAACTGCGCCTCCGCAGGTCTCGACGCCGGACATTCTTGTGCAGATAGCACAGCTTATCGCAGCATCCCAGCAGCCGACAGAAACGGTGTCGGATCGAGAATTATCCGACGGCGCTGGGTCGGTACGCTCCGCCGAAGCATCGGGGGCGGACGACCGGGAACATCATGAGGTCCGACCGGATGGTGAAAGGGATACGGATGACTTGGAGCTATCCCTTTCGGAACAACATAAAGCTGCCGTGGACTTCATTCGGCACTTTCTCCCTCAAGTTGTTCCGTCGGGCCAGACTGCTGCGCTTCCGGACAAGAGAATTATAGCGTCATTGGACTCTGAATTTTTTGAGCGGTTCAGGGACATCGCTCCCGAGTTTCCGTCGCAGTCCAATAATGTTGCAAGAACATTTGAATTATTGAACGACACTATATTTAAACTTGCTTCCAGGACGGGGAAAGCAGGTTTCTTGTCCGCTAATACTCTCAACCTGCCTTTCATTAATGCAAGGAATAAATTCGATTCGGCAGGACAGGGTATACCGAGAGTTCCTCTGCGTATGGACGACGAGGCGGAAGACTTAGAGCTATCATTACCGTCGTCAGCTTCTATTCCAACCGCGGTGTTGGAAACAGCTATTGCATCTAACAGAGCCAATTTAGATGCCTTATCTTACGCAGATCACCTTACTAAGGCGTTATCACTGCGCCTTCAGGGGAAAGAGTTTCAGGATATACAATCCTCTTTAAGACTTCTTTCAAGGGCAGTAGCTTATTCCACATGTAACTCCGCCCTTTCAGTGGCAAATCTGGAGTTGGTTAGACGTGACGCAGCCCTAGCTACATCCACACTAGTGGATTCTAAGGTGAAGAACTCTCTTAGAGTCGCTTCGGTCTCCGGAGAACTTCTCTTTGACGGCAAGCTTTCCGCTATTTATGATAAAATTAAAAAGAAAGCTAATGATTCTCTGTTGTTCAGATCTGCTCCTAAGAAGTCGGATACAGCAGACACGAATAAGACAGGCACTTCTGGGTCTAATGCGCCCAAGAGAGGTTCCTATAGAGGTTCCGGTGCGTCCTCTTGGTCTTATTCGAGAGACCGTCAGGATAGCGACTCTCGTTCGGGACGTCCTTCAGGCCGGGACAATCGGTCGGACGCCCCGAGGTCGACGAGGCGAGGTGCGGGTCGTGGAAGCCGTGGTTTCTCCTACCGCAGGCCTCGCAGGTCCAGGAGGTGATGGCTTAAACCTCTATCGCGTTCCGGTTGGCGGAAGGTTGTCGAGCTTTTCACAAGAGTGGGCGTCGATTACGGACGACCCTTGGGTGAGAGGAGTGACTTCGGAAGGTCTAAAGATATCCTTCAAACGAAAGCCTCCATTAACTCGAAGTCCAAAGTGGACTCATCTTCCGTCAAATCCACAGAAAAGAGACGCTCTGTTATCAGAGGTGCAGTCTCTTTTAATGAAGAACACGGTAGAGGTCGTAGAAAACCAGGAATCTCCGGGATTCTACAGCCATCTGTTTCTGGTTCCGAAATCAGACGGCTCGTTCCGTCCAGTCATAGATTTGAGCTGGATAAACAAGCTGATCGTCGCTCCGAAGTTTTATATGGAGACGATTCGATCGGTCAGAGCGAGTATTCGGGTGAACGATTATGCAACGAGCATAGATCTCAAAGATGCGTACTTTCACGTCATGGTACATCCGACATTCCGAAAGTATCTACGCTTCGCAGTCCTAGGAGTGGTGTATCAATTCCGGGCGATGTGCTTCGGATTGAATCTAGCACCCTGGGCTTTCACTCGGGAAATGAACTAGGTAATGATCTACTTCCGAGCTCATTCGTCTGCGGTAACGTCGGCCTACCTGGACGACATTCTTCAGAGGTACGGCAACGAGTTAACGCTTCAGAATGATGTTCAGAATCTTCTTCTATTGCTCCGACGTCTCGGTTTTATAGTAAACGAGGAGAAGTCGGATCTGGTGCCGTCCAAGTCATTCACTCATCTGGGAATGAGCTTCGAGACGCACAACAATCTCGTTCGTCTGCCGTTAACCAGAGCGAAATTAGTCAGTTGTTACGCTCGCTATTGTCTGCACGCAGACAAAGTCACGGCAAGAGAATTTATGAGACTGATAGGTCTGTGCGGAGCCGCCGCAGATCTCATTCCGATGGGGCGGTTATGCACACGTCCTCTTCAAATTTTCCTGACTCAGAATTGGAGTGTGAAAATTCATTCGCTCGATGTAGACGTTCTCTTGTCAGATCAAGTGAAACAAGAGATTCAGACTTGGGCAAACATTCAGTGGTTAACTCAAGGAGTTCCGCTACAGTTGCCAGATCCGAGTTTTACCGTTATGACGGATGCCAGTCAAACAGGTTGGGGTGCATCATTAATCCCAACGGATTCGAGATGCCAGGGTCTTTGGGATCCGCAATTCCTGTGCAAGCACATAAACATCAAGGAAATGATGTCAATTTGGCTTGCGTTACGTCACTGGATGGACATTATTCACGATGCTCATGTCCAAATCCTATCCGACAATACGACAGTAGTGGCGTATATACGGAATCAGGGAGGCACTCATCCCTGGTAATGAAACACTCCCATTGAAGGCTCACCAGGCAGTTGACAGTCATACATTTAATTTCAAGCGATGTAATCATTCAGTGTAATTATTTTTACACCCCCGTCACTCAAGCCTATGAGTAACATATGGAAAATAATAATTCGGAATTAGAGGGAGCGAGACCCCCCGGATTCCCACTCTAATAAAGCAACAAAATACGCAGTAAGAGACAAGAATGGATCAATAACGAGGACCGTTCCCAGGACGGATTTTCACTCACAATCTACTCCCTACCTTGTCTAATCAACCCCCCCCCCCCCCCCCCCCAACACACACACACACTACCTAACACGACTTAAAGACGACATTTGCAAATGCCAATTCTTGAATAACGCAAAGGATTTACTTTTTGCCTCGACGGGCTCGTTTCAGTGAGGCTTCAAAAGCAATGTTTTAGAAGCAAAGCTTGAATGAAAAGAAATTGCGAATGACCCTAGCGGGATATGCCCATTGGGCAATGTCAGGTGCGGCTAAGTGGAAGGTTTTTCGTCGTTGGTGTAGGGATCATTCTGTAGATATATTCGATCTCTCTATACCAGACATTGCAAACTTTCTAGTATACTTGTTTGACGAAATCAAACTGCAGCCTGTTACTATAAAGGGTTATAGATCTATGTTATCTGATACCTATGCACATCATGATAGTTTACAAATTGGATCTAATGTCTCTTTATCTAAGTTGGTTAGAAACTTTTCGATAAATAGACCCAGAACTCTTAGATTAATTCCTAAGTGGAATTTAGCTTGGGTTCTCCTTAAATTGAAGGAAAAGCCATTTGAACCTCTTGGGACAGTAGATTTCAAATTCTTATCTTATAAGACAGCTTTTCTCTTAGCTTTCTCTTCTGCCAGAAGAGTCAGTGAGCTTCATGCACTATCGGTGGATGATTCTCATTATCGTAGTGTTGGGAACACTATCACCTTCACTACTAATGTGGGTTTTTTAGCTAAGAATCAGGCTCCTAATAAATATCCGGAACCTATTGTTATTAAGGCTCTTCCGTCTTCAGACGGGCGTAGGCCTTTACTCTGTCCTGTTAGAGCACTACGTATCTATAAACAGAGATCTCAGTTTATCAGAAAGGGACGGAAACGTTTCTTTCTGTCTTTGATGCCTAATAGAAAGGACATTTCAGTCCATTCTATTGCTAGATGGATTCAGTTAACTATCCGTACTGCTTATGAAGATTTATCTTCTTCTCAGCAGTCTGTGCTTAAGATTTCTGCTCATGAAGTAAGAGCTTATGGTAATAGTGTTGCTATTACAGATTTAATGAAGGCTGCTTATTGGTCTCAGCCATCCACATTTACGAATTTTTATCTCAGAAATATTGAGTCCATTTCTGGAGACCTGCATTGTTTAGGTCCGTTATCTGTTGCTCAGAATGTCGTCCACTAAACAGTTGCAACTATAGTTATGCAGGCTTTCTGTTCCGGCAGTGACTCCGTCCGGCTGCCCTCTTCGCTCTGGGCTATTTGACCCAGGGCAAGGGGAAGGGGGGGGGGGGCGGGTGTTCCCTTAGGTCACCTGCTTTATAGTGAAAAGCAAGGGAATGCCTCCTCCAAGTCAGTATTTCTGAGTCGCTTCCGGGATGGTTTTAAAGTGTAATATTAATGTTTAAATTCATTCATGTCTTATTTTTAAAGTGTAGCTCGGTGTGAAGCATTTGTATATGTCAAGTGTCAAACGGGCTTTAATATACAATACTCGGACACTTTTAAATGACTATAAAGAGTCTCAATTCTCTGGACTACTTTATTTATTGGCTTGCTTTAAAAATAATTAGTATAAGGGTTATACTGGATGTTAATAGAGAACTTGAATGTTATTGTGCTCAATTATTAAGGGTAGTGTATCTTTCTAATTTAATATTAAATAAGAAAGATACATGTAAAGCCTAATACTCCTTTTCTCCTTAAGGGGTTACCTCTTTACTATATAGTTGAGCTTATTGGATTTTCCTCTATGTCCTAGGCCCTCCAGCCTGTTTACTATTCAGCTAAGTCTGGGTCATTGGTACAGTATAAAAATGTTAAAAAATTTATAGTAATTTATATATTTTTTATACTTACCAATGACCCAGACGGGGATGGCCCTCCCTGGAGTTGGGAACTCTTGCCTCCCCGCTGAGTACATAGCGCTGACCAGGCACTGCCAGTAAGAATGATAATTGGCGCCAATTTCGGGACGTCTGCGTCACTGCGCGATGCGCAGTAGAGGCGTAGTATGGAGGTCCTTTAGGACATGATTTCTTTTTGTTTTGGATGCAAATTTTGGGGATTGGGGGGCAAAATTTGTGTTTGGCCCTGGTTTTGTTAGAGTTAGCACCAGCTAAGTCTGGGTCATTGGTAAGTATAAAAAATATATAAATTACTATAAATTTTTTAACTTTCCTTTCCTTTTCTGAGTATCTATACAATGTGTAACATATTTTTAAAAATAGACTTGATCGCAATCTTTATTTTGGGTTGGCCTGCACATTGCGGGGGTATTTCGTTAGCTGTGCTTATGAACAGGTCTAGTTATATTTGGAATACAACATCTCTTGGGGGAGGGTGGGGTGGGGGGGGGGGGGGGGGGCAGATTCAAGTTTCTTCAAATTGAGTCCCTGAGTTAATATTTGGGCTCCCTAGCAGAGCCTGAATATTAACTGTGCAATATGAGGGAATTTCTTTAAAAATCATCTTCTCCAGATCCACCAGTCAGAATGTTTTCGTATTTGGTATACAAAATCTCGTGGGAGGTGAGATTCAAGTTTGTACAAATGGAGACTCTAGGTTAATATTTGGATTTCCTGGGGTATATGTAGCCCGAATTTCAACTTAGTGCAATATGAGGAAATTTCTTTTAAAAATCTTTTCCTTCAGATCCACCAGTCAGAATGCTTTCACATTTGGTACACAGCATCCTGGTGGTGGAAGGGAAGGGCTCAGACTCAAGTTTGTTTAAGTTAAGTTCCTAGGTTGATATTTGGATTCCCTAGTTTTGCATCACTGGAAATCTGGGCATTATTTCTGTGGTAGCATCCCAGTACTGGAAAACAATCATTTGGCATGGACAACAGAGTTATAATCAAGTGTTTGACCACCGAGGTGGTATTAGTCCCTTACGGCGCTTTTGTGACATAAGGTGTTTTTGTCACAGAAGACACTAGAGTATATAAGCATCTTGGATTTTGAAAACAAAATATTGAGCGTGCATAATCCCCTCACAATCCTTTATCCATGTACCATATATGAAAGGCGTAGCTTAAACCATGTTGGAGGGAGGGGTGGTAACATAAAATAGAGAAAAAAGCTTAAAAAACACAACAAAAAAGGCTGCCATTCTGCCATCTTGGATTTTGAAAAATAAATATTGACTGTGCATCATCCCCTCAGAAACATTTATCCATGTACCAAGTATGAAAGGTGTAGCTTGAAGCATATTAGAGGGAGAGGTGGTAACATAAAAACAGACAGACAGACAGACAGACAGACAGACGGACGGACGGACGGACGGACGGACGGACGGACGGACGGACGGACGGACGGACGGACGGACGGACAGACAGACAGATGTTAGATTATGAAAAATATTGAGCATGCATAATCCCCTCACAACCCCTTTATCCATGTACCATATATGAAAAGTGCAGCTTGAACCATGTTGGTGGGAGCAGTGGTAACATAAAATAGAGAAAAAAGCTTAAAAAACACAACAAAAATGGTTGCCATGGCGCTATCTTGAATTTTGGAAAAAAAATATTGAACGTGCAACATCCCATTACAACCCTCTATCCATGTGCCAGATATGAAAAGTGTAGCTTGAACCATGTTGGAGTAAGGGGTGGTAACATAAAAAGGAGAAAAAAGCTTAAAAAACAACAAAAATGGCCGCCATGCCACCATCTTAGATTTTGAAGAAAAAATATTGAATGTGCATCATCCCCTCCCAACCCTCTATTCATGTGCCAAATATGCAAAGTGTAGCTTGAACCATGTTGGTGGGAGGGGGTGGTAACATGAAAAAAGAGGGAAAAAAGCTTAAAAACACAACAAAAATGGCCGCCATTCTGCCATCTTGGATTTTGAAGAAAAAAAATTTGAGCGTGCATCATCCCCTCAGAACCATTTATCCATGTACCTAATATGAAAGGTGTAGCTTGAACCATGTTGGTGGGAGGGGTGGTAACATGAATGTAGAGAAAAAAAAGCTTAAAAAAAACAACAAAAATGGCCGCCATTCCGCCATCTTGGATTTTGAAAAAAAAAATTTGAGCGTGCATCATCCCCTCAGAACCATTTATCCATGTACCAATATGAAAGGTGTAGCTTAAAGCATTTTGGAGGGAGAGGTGGTAACAAAAAACAGACGGACGGATGGACGGACGGACGGACGGACGGATGGACGGACGGATGGACGGACGGACGGATGGACGGACAGACAGACAGACAGACAGACGGATGGAGTGCAATCCTATATTCCCCTTACGGTTCCCGTAGGGAACTAATAATTAACTTCATTCCTCTGTAGTGTTAACCATTTATAGATGCTAATTAAATCCTTCTTAAAACAACTATTGTTAGGTGGGTGCCTCAGGCCCCCTCGGTCCTCTTGTTTATTTCATTTTTAGCTCAACTTTGGCAAAGCCAAATTTGAGCTTTTGTCATGGCCCGTCGTCCATTTGTTCGTCTGTCCATCTGTCCGTACGACAACAATTGGATACGGCTCGGGCTAGAGGCTGTATTTATGAACCGATCTTTACGAAACTTCTTGGGTACCTTTGTTATGACCGTGGGATGAGAACGAGTGTTTTTGGGTGCGGTTCGAAATTCAAGATGGCTGCCAGCTGCCATTTTGTACCGACGATGCAGAAATCTGTTTTTTGTACAGAACTTCCATATGAAAGCTCTGATTTGAATAATTTCTTGTATGAATGTTTAGTACCATGGGATACATTACATATAATACGGGTTTTTTTCTCGTGCGTAAATTGTGCAAATTATACTAATTTTGATGTTTTTTGGGGTTACTTTCAGCACTGTAAGTGCAAATGCCAATACGGCTCGGGCTAGAGGCCGTATTTATGAACCGATCTTTACGAAACTTCTTTGGTATCACCGTGGGACGAGAACGAGTGTTTTTGGGTCCGGTCCAAAATTCAAGATGGCCGATGGCAGCCATTTTGTACACAATTAGGTGCAATCAGATTTTTGCACAGAACTTCCATATGAAAGCGCTGATTTGAATAATTTTTTGTGTGAATGTTTAGTACCATGGGATACATCACATATAATACGGGTTTTTTTCTCGTGCAGAAATTACGCAAATTAGATGAACTTTGATTTTTTCAGTGCGACTTACACACAGTAAGTACACATGTCAATACGGCTCAGACTAGAGTCTGTATTTATGAACTGATCTTCACGCAATGTCTTGGGTACCTTTGTTATCACCTTGGGACGAGAACGAGTGTTTCTGTGTGCAGTCTAAAATTCAAGATGGCTGCCAGTGGCCATTTTGTACCGAAATTAGGTCTAATCAGTTTTTTGTACACAATTTCTATACAGCTCAGACTAGAGGCCATATTTATGAACCAATCTTTACGAAACTTCTTGGGTACCTTTGTTATCACCGTGGGATGAGAGCGAGTGTTTTGGGGTGTGGTCCGAAATTCAAGATGGCCACCAGCAGCCATTTTGTACCAAAATTAGTGCAATTAGTCTTTTGTACAGAACTTCTGTATGAAAGTTCTGATTTGAATAAATTTTTGTATGAATGTTTAGTAACATGGAATACATCACATAGGTCTCGTTACAGTTATTCAGGTGAAAATGTCGGCTTTTCAAGAAATGTTCAGCTTCTGATTAACACGGCCGAGGATATTTCGCATTTAAATTACCTCCCCTATTCACAATACTCGCAATGTATATAGTTTCCAGAAGGTCTGAATATGGTCCTTTCTGGAGACAACTGTACACACCAAAAATCTTACAATATCACTCAAATACACTCAGCCGAATGACACAGTTGATGGTTAAAAAAATGGCTCAAAATGGACAAAATTTTCTCATTTTGGGGATAAATCTCCAATTTTCGTACATCGATAGTGATAAAACTGTGTTATAGGAATTCCTCATTCCTCCACTGAGGATTTTACAGCATAACATGATCATTCTGATAAATAAAAAACATATGGGTTTCTTATTCATTTTTTCAGAAGGCTCTCTCAAAGCAAATTTACACAAAAATTGTCCCATTTGTAAACTGCAAATTGTCAGGTCCCAAACAGGTCGGGGTTAGTCATTTAACACTTCCTTGTGACCTTGACCCCCAATTGAAATGCACTTTACAATACACAGTTTGAATCAAAACCATCAACAGATTATTTTGGTCATATCACCATTAATGAGAATTATTTACTAAATCCACACCACCATAAACTAAAACTATAGCCCAAAATAGCCATTTGGCTGAGGATATCCAATGACCTCGGAAATGACCTTTTAATAGGAAACGAGACCTTAAGTGAAAAATAAAAAATTCTTCACATTCTCAGAAATAGTAAATGTGCATCTGTATTTAATTCTGAGAAAAATGATGTATGGCACATATGAAAAAAATGTTAACTTAGTGCCCTTAAGCCCCATGGATAGCGGCAGACCGAGCGCTCTGACAGCCAGTTTCTTTACGTTTCTTTACGCAGTAATGCTCAGTGAGAGAAGGCCTGTTCTTTCACATTTCTGACTCTGATAAAAGTTCTGTAGAGTAAAGTTTGCATCAGGTGAAAGCATGTAACACCAGCGGTTCCCCTATTCTACCAAAGCAGTATGCTTTAACCTGAGAGGAGGAAGTTAGATTTCAATTTAGATGGATGCACAGCTGTATCACCATGAACAATAGCTATCAAGGCAGCTGTGTCGTTATATTGGCCAATGATCAGACTAAACCAATGGTGATGGATTATTTATTTTTGATGTGCACAGTCACTTTTAGCACCAAAAGCTACATCAGGATCACACATTACTGATAAAATTAAAACAAAACCAGAAATTATATTCATTTGTAAACTGCATCCTCCCTCAAAATGCATATTTCAGTCCCCACCCACCCACTCTTTTCCACAGCATTCTCATCTCACTTTCCTCATTTGGCTAAGCATCATTCACTGATTCTATCAATTATAATATAATGTGATCATAAAAGAAAACATTCTATAAATCTCTTGTAAACTCATTTTCCTGCATAGCATGCATTGTGTTTGCTAAAGGGTTAAAAATAGACCCATTTCAGTTTCTGACCTGATCCAAAAGACTGACATTTGAAGTATATGCTATTTGAAAAGAGCTGTGTAAATGTAACGATTAAGAATATTCAGTCCCAAATTATCTCTACTAATTAGACCACACTCTGTTAATTCCCTGGAAAGTTCTTAGAAAGAGTTCTCCATATGACTGTACAAGTAAACAGCATTTTCAAATAAAATTGTGTTAAAAAAACCTACATAATTCTCTTGATAACACCATTACTGGACTTGAAATACCTCAAGAGGGAGAACTTTCCAGGAAATTATATCTGTACAGTGTACCACTGAAAAAAGAAAAATATGTTTTAATATTTCTTTTAGTTATCCTACAACATATTCCCACTAATACAGTTGGTTGCTATGGAGATTGGAGGTCAGAAATTGCAATGAAAGCAAACACTGTTTTCTACTTAAGGTCTCGTTACAGTTATTCAGGTGAAAATGTCGGCTTTTCAAGAAATGTTCAGCTTCTGATTAACACGGCCGAGGATATTTCGCATTTAAATTACCTCCCCTATTCACAATACTCGCAATGTATATAGTTTCCAGAAGGTCTGAATATGGTCCTTTCTGGAGACAACTGTACACACCAAAAATCTTACAATATCACTCAAATACACTCAGCCGAATGACACAGTTGATGGTTAAAAAAATGGCTCAAAATGGACAAAATTTTCTCATTTTGGGGATAAATCTCCAATTTTCGTACATCGATAGTGATAAAACTGTGTTATGGGAATTCCTCATTCCTCCACTGAGGATTTTACAGCATAACATGATCATTCTGATAAATAAAAAACATATGGGTTTCTTATTCATTTTTTCAGAAGGCTCTCTCAAAGCAAATTTACACAAAAATTGTCCCATTTGTAAACTGCAAATTGTCAGGTCCCAAACAGGTCGGGGTTAGTCATTTAACACTTCCTTGTGACCTTGACCCCCAATTGAAATGCACTTTACAATACACAGTTTGAATCAAAACCATCAACAGATTATTTTGGTCATATCACCATTAATGAGAATTATTTACTAAATCCACACCACCATAAACTAAAACTATAGCCCAAAATAGCCATTTGGCTGAGGATATCCAATAACCTCGGAAATGACCTTTTAATAGGAAACGAGACCATATTGTAAGGGGTTTTTTTTCATGCAGAAATTATGCAAATTAGATGAACTTTGATTTATTCAGTGCTACTTACACAATGTAAGCACACATGTCAATACGGCTCAGGGTAGAGGCTGTATTTATGAACCGATCTTCACAAAACTTCTTGGGTACCTTTGTTATCACCTTGGGATGAGAATGAGTGTTTCTGGGTACAGTCCAAAATTCAAGATGGCTGCCAGTGGCCATTTTGTACCAAAATTAGGTCCAATCAGTTTTTTGTAGCAAGTTCTATACAGCTCGTATTTATGAACTGATCTTCACAAAACTTCTTGGGTACTTTTGTTTTCACCTTGGGACAGGAACGAGTGTGTTTTGGGGTGCCTTTGTTATCACCGTGCTATGAGAACAAATATTTTGGGGTTCAGTCAGACCCATTCTTTTCTAGTTTAGCATCTGACTGTCACCCACCTTTACAATACCTTACCTATACATTTGTTACAGGCAACGGTCAGTATTTATGTACAGACCGTTACAATACTTTATATGTACCTTTGTTATCAGGTCATTACCTAGATGTTTGTCATTGTTGTGTCACATACTATACATGTACATGTCTTTGTCTTGCCAAGTTGAGCTACAGTGTCATTGACACTTTCATTAGCTTAACTTGACAAAGTCAAGACAGTTCACGTTTTCCTTTAGCACAGGCTACACCCCGCAGTTCTTGTCCGATCGTCACAAAATTTCATATGCAGGTTTGAGGTCATGTCTAGATGAGAACATCCCCTTTTGGTAGCGACCAGTCAGCTGTGATGGCTGCCTGAGTCCAAAACCCACAAACCTTTAGTACAGTGTACAGGTTGTATTTATGAAGGGATTTCATGGTAACTTGGTAAGATGCCTCTGTATAATATCTAGATGAGAACGTTCCCTTTTGGTCATGATCTGTCAACCGTGATGGCTGCCCAAGCCCAAAACCCAAAAACTTTTAGCACAGTCAACAGGTCATTTTTAATATGGAGGGATTTCATTGTAACTTGGTAGGATGACTCTGTATGATGTCTAGATGAGAACTTCCCCATTTGTCACGATCTGTCAACCATGACGACTGCCGGAACCCAAAACCCGAAAACCTTTAGCACAGTCTACAGGTCATATTTATGGAGAGATTTCATTGTAACTTGGGAGGATGACTCCATATAATGTCTAGATGAGAACATCCCCTTTTGGTCACGATTGGTAACTGTGGGAGCTACAGGGGCCCGAAGCCCAAAAACCTTTAGCACAGCCTACATGTCATATTTATGAAGGGATTTCATCGTAATTTGGTAGGATGACTCCAGATAATGTCTAGATGAGAACGTCCCCTTTTGGTCGTGGTTCCCCGTGGAAACCCCGGGAAGTGAATCAGTGCCTGTTCACTGTGGTAAACAGGCTCTGTTTTACTGGTAAAATAGTCACCAATGCTTGGGAGGTGCAAACCCTCACTAAAATGGCCAACATGGCTTATTAACGTTCACCCCTGATCTTGAGTTGATACTCATGTTTTGGTCATGATTAGCCATTGTGCAAAAACATGTGACCTTAAACACCAATAAATAAATAATTTTGGTCGTGGTCATTCAGCCATGATGGCTGTCAGAGCCCGAAAACCATTAGCATAGACTACAGGTCTCATTTATGAAGGGATTTCATTGTAACTGGGTAGGATGACTCTGTATAATGTCTAGATAATGACATCACCATGATGGCTGCTCGAGCCGAAAACCTTTAGCACAGTCTACAGGTTGTATTTATGAAGGGATTTCATGGTAACTTGGTAGGATGACTCTGTATAATATCTAGATGAGAATGTCCCCTTTTAGTCATGATCTAGCAACAGTGATGGCTGCCCAAGCCCGAAACCCAAAATTTTTTAGCACAATCTACAGGTCATATTTAATATGGAGGGATTTCATTGTAACTTGGTAGGATGACTCTGTATGATGTCTAGATGAGGACATCCCCTTTTGGTTGTGATCGGTCAACCGTGACCCCTGCATAGGCTCGAAGCCCAAAAACCTTTAGCACAGTCTACAGGCCGTATTTATGAAGGGATTTAAATGTAACTTGATAGGATGACTCATTTTGGAATATTTTCACTGTAACTTGGTAACTTTGGTTGACATATATTAACTGTGAGGGCCACATACATTAACTGTGAGGGCCACATTAACCCACCCTTCAGTTCTTTAGTACAGTCTACACCTCAAATTATTTTTATTGAAAACATAGCATGCAGGGAACAGAAATTAACATATTCTCAATTATCACAATTCTTGTCTTATTTCATAATCCTTTCATAAACATTATCCTTTTCATCAAACACAACACACAGTCAGGTTAAGCTACAGTGTCATTGACACTTTCATTTGTTTTTACACGCCCGTTTTGAAAAACCGGGAGAATTATGTTATGGCATTGTCGGTCTGTCTGTCCGTCCGTCCATCCGTAAACAATTTTTAGCTCAACTTTGGCGAAACCAAATTTGAGGTATTGTCATGGCCCAGCGTCCGTCTGGCCGTCCGTCGCGCCATACTGTACTATGGGGCTAGAGGTGGTATTTATGAACCGATCTTTACAAAACTTTTTGGGTACCTTTGTTATCATTGTGAGACGAGAACGAGTGTTTTTGGGTCCGGTCCGAAATTCAAGACGGCCGCTGGCAGCTATTTTGTACAAAATTAGGTGCAATCAGATTTTTGCACAGAACTTCCATATGAAAGCTCTGATTTGAATAAATTTTTGTAGGAATGTTTAGTACCCTGGGATACATCACATATAGTACAGGTTTTTTTCTCGTGCATAAATTATGCAAATTAGACTAACTTAGATTTATTTAGTGTTACTTTCAGAACTGAAACTGCAAATACCAATACGGTTCAGGTTAGAGGCCGTATTTATGAACCGATCTTTACGAAACTTCTTGGGTAGCTTTGTTATCATTGTGAGACGAGAACGAGTGTTTCTGGATGTGGTCCAAAATTCAAGATGGCTGCCAGTGTCCATTTTGTACCGAAATTAGGTCCAATCATTTTTTGTACACAACTTCTATACGGCTCAGGCTAGAGGCCGTATTTATGAACCGATCTTTACAAAACTTCATGGGTACATTTGTTATTGCTGTGGGACGAGAACGAGTGTTTTTGGGTGCGGTCCAAATTCAAGATGGCTGCCAGCAGCCTTTTTGTACCAAAATTAGTGCAATCAGTTTTTTGTACAGAACTTCTGTATGAAAGTTCTGATTTGAATAAATTTTTAGGTCAATTTTGGCGAAGCCAAATTTGAGGTATTGCCATCCGTCTGGCCGTCGCACCATACACACGGCTCAGGCTAGAGGCTGTATTTTTGAACCGATCTTTACGAAACTTCTTGTGTACCTTTGTTATCATTGTGAGACAAGAACGAGTGTTTTTGGGTGCGGTCTAAAATTCCAGATGGCCGCCAGCAGCCTTTTTGTACCAAAATTAGTGCAATCAGTTTTTTGTACAGAACTTCTGTATGAAAGTTCTGATTTGAATAATTTTTTGTGTGAATGTTTAGTACCAGGGGATACATCACATGTAATACGGGTTTTTTTCTTGTGCATAAATTATGCCAGTTAGACTAGCTTTCATCTATTTAATGTTACTTTCAGCACTGTAACTGCAAATGCCAATACGGCTCGGGCTAGAGGCCGCATTTATGAACCGATCTTTATGAAACTTCTTGGGTACCTTTGTTATCACCATGGGACGAGAACGAGTGTTTTGGGGTGCGGTCCGAAATTCAGGATGGCTGCCGGTGGCCATTTTTTACCAAAATTAGTGCAATCAGTTTTTTGTACAGAACTTCTGTATGAAAGTTCTGATTTGAATAAATTTCTGTATGAATGTTCAGTAACATGAAATACATCACATATAATACGTTTTTTTTTTCTCGAGCAGAAATTATGCAAATTAGATGAACTTTGATTTATTCTGTGCTACTTATACACAGTAAGTGCATGTGTCAATACGGCTTGGGCTGGAGGCTGTATTTATGAACCGATCTTCACAAAACTTCTTGGGTACTTTTGTTATCACCTTGGGATGAGAACGAGTGTTTCTGGGTGTGGTCCAAAATTCAAGATGGCTGCCAGTGGCCATTTTGTACCGAAATTAGGTCCAATCAGTTTTTGTACACAACTTCTGTACGGCTCAGACTACAGGCCGTATTTATGAGCCGATCTTTACGAAACTTCTTGGGTACCTTTGTTATCACTGTGGGACGAGAACAAGTGTTTTGGGGTGCAGTGTTGGCCATATGAAAAATCGAGGGTGGCGACAAAACGCTCTCCTGAAACCATTCCAGGCACGCGAATCGCTCGCCTAAATGTATTTTTAGCAAACTGAAATTGTAGAAGCATTAAAATAATGCAGTGTCGTTCGTGCATTACCGGTACGGTACGGTACGGTGTTAAATGCACACCGACACTGACCAAACTTGGATGACAGGTCTTTAAGTTTAAAGGTGACATGATTAGGATGATTAGGTCTACAATTTAATTTCGGGAATTTCTACGGACTGGTCCATAAAACAAACCAGTCAAGAAAATACTATTTGTGGCCTCCACGTTGTTTGAGCTACAGTCTACTGCCATTCAGATTCAAACTTTGCAAACTTGCCGAGCACTTATTAACAGGAAAGTCTAGTCTAAAATCTAATCACGTGAATCGGTGACACAAACAGAGAATTGTGAAAAATAAAGTAAAAGATAAGATCGCCATTTACATTACCATAACCGCTGACTTTAGACTTCGCCACTTCGCTTAGAAATTTCAAGAATGTGACTTTTGATATCATCAAGTTATGTCACGCATGCTGGTAACAGACAGAAATTCAAATCCAATAAGAAAATCCGTGAAAATTTTGTGTGGAACAACAAAGATGACTTCTATTTTCATCAACGAATTGTCTTCAAAGCACGTGTGATATTTTATTGAATGGATGTTTATTTAAAATTTTGCATCATGGGACACATGTGATGTAATTTTAATGAGGGTCTTGATGGGAGGTTCACCTGAATAATGAATCAATGGAGGATTGGAGCAGGGGCGCTGGGGCTGTTTAAAAACAAAGAAATTCTTCATGTTTTTTAAGCAGTCCCCTCATAATTTTTGTAAGGGATGAGGACCTTCCATTAATTTACAGTTCAGTGTGCAAGCAAAAGCTGTTTCATTTTTGTCGACGATGAAAATCGAACAGCCTGCATTTTGTTTTGTTTATTGAAAACAGTCCAACAAATAGCATTCATTTAAAAACGTGGCCGTAATGAGGCAGTGGTAGATACAGGAATTCTGAAAGGGGTGGGGGGCGGAATCGTGCAGATGGCGATGGCATCTGCTGCGAGTGCCGAAGGCACAAGCTTTTGTAGGGGGGTCTTGAGGGGTTCTCCCCCCCCCCCCCCCAGAAAATTTTTGGAAATGAGCGATCAAATGGACCATTCTGGTGGTTTCTGGGGTGGAAATCCTCTTGGTTTTTTTGAACGGCTAAATAACCCTTTTTAAACAGCATGTTTCAAAATTTCAAATTCTGTCATACGTTCATGACAGAATTAGAAAATTTGAAATATGCTCTTCAGAACTGTTACCGTTCACTATAATATCGCATTTTGGACACAATGTTAAATTAATTGTTTACAGTCATAACCAACTTGAGGAGAAAATTTTCCCGTGGCAGGTCCCCCAGATCCCTACCAACAGGAGGGGAGGACTCCGCTACTGTTACCTCCCCCAAACCTTTAACCCTCGGTATATGCGTTCTGCATATCTCTTTGTGCCCCCCCCCCTCAATTCATGTATTGCCAGCCCCCCCCCCCCCCAATGAAAATTCTGTCTACACCCCTCCATGCTAAACAAACACGAGCTATTAGCTCGTGTTTGTCTAGCATGGAGGGGCGTAGACAGGATTTTCATGTAAATGTTAGAGTCTAAATTGAGTCTTCCTGTGGCAAAAAGCATCAAACCTCTTGATCGTTGGCCGATTAACTTCCGCCATCTGAACGTAGGGACTGGCTGTGGTAATCTAACGGTAACCCAATCATACATTCTGACAACAGAACCACATGGGCCTCAAAATGATCCGGCTTTGTATTTAATTAAATTTACTGCGAAACACAATTTGTCTTAGTGGAAAACTTGGGGCCAATTAGTTCTGTTATTTGAAGGTAAGGACTGACTGTACGTGGTGAGCTAAACCCCCTTACATTCTGATAACAGAACTACATGGGCCTACAAAAATCTGGATGATTCTGGGACTTTTTTTGTATTTATATGCGAAACACGATTTTTCTTGGTGGTAAACTGTTAAAACAAAACTCGATTGAATCGGAGTGGACTGTGGACAGAGATCTCATAACTTGACGGCGTTAATACGGGAACAAAATGCTAACACTTTTTAGGCAAACCTCGGGAAACGCTCACAACGATCAACCTAACCATGTTGTGAAGACGAATAAATTCCAAAGTTCAAACTCTGTCATAAAATGTGTGTGTGTGTGCAACGAGGGGGTGGGAGGAAGCCAGTCGGGAATTGCGCTACTGACTAGTATCCTGGAAATAGTCGCTTTGTTGAGATTCGTGCCATAAAGATGATAAACTGAGTGAAAATTTACAGCACAGTTTGTGGCATGAATTTCAACAAACACTACAGTGCATAGTAAGAAAGACACTGTAAAAGTTTTAGGCGGAACCCATTTATTATAAAATTAACGGGAATATCAAGTTGAATTCTGCAATGGTTTTGAAAAGAAAAAGTTCAACAGAATAGTAACATATTCACAGCCATCGATCAGTTCTGTGTTTCCTTCTATCATTCCACCCATATTCCATTTTCTAAAAGTTGAAGACTTAACACGCGAACCCTTTATATTAGATGCCATACTGATAACAAATTTAACCATAATAATTTGGGCTCTCAAACTTGACTATCAAAGTACGTTTGATAGCAAACCCTGTGACAGCGGCAACAGTCAGTCAAACGATAGAGTTGTCGATTTCAATGTAATACAGTATACTGCGGACGTGTGACTGTGTAGTGTGAAATCGGCGTGTGACGGTGTCTGTGAACTAAAGTTAAACTCTGCAGGTGCAGGTTGTTGCAGAGTATCATTTTTATGGGATTCGAAAATAATAATTTAACCCTTTTAAAAGGGCAACAACTATTAAACTGCCGGCTTTACAAGAGATTGCTTAAGCGAGACGACGGCATACAGACTGTGTGTGAGACAGAAGCAAGGCACGCGAAAAACCACGTGTGCGGAATGAGAATCAGGCACGCGGTAGGCACGTGATAAAATCACGCGCGTAATATTTCCAAGACTGGGGGTGCAGTCCAAAATTCAAGATGGACGCCAGCAGCCTTTTTGTCCCAAAATTTGTGCAATCAGTGTTTTGTACAGAACTTCTGTATGAAAGTTCTGATTAGAATAAATTTTTGTAGGAATGTATAGTAACATGGAATACATCACATATAATAAGGTTTTTTTTCTTGTACAGAAATAATGCAAATTAGATGAACTTTGATTTGTTCATTGCTACTTATACACAGTAAGTGCACATGTCAATTCGCCTCGGTCTAGAGTCTGTATTTATGAACTGATCTTTTTGGGTGCCTTTGTTATCACTGTGCTATGAGAACAAATATTTTTGGGTTCAGTCAAACCCACTCTTGGACTCAAAGATTTCTTTTCTAGTTTAGCATCTAACTGTCACCCCACTTTTACAATACTTTACCTATATATTTGTTACAGGCTACGGTCAGCATTTATGTACAGACCATTACAATACTTTACATGTACCTTTGTTATCAGGTCATTACCTAGATATTGTCATTGCTGTGTCACACACTATACATGTACATGTCTTAAACAAGTTGAGCTACAGTGTCATTGACACTTTCATTGTGTTGCCTACTCCTCCAAATGTTTACATGCTACATTATTCAAACTTTGCACACATGTTGATCAGTAATTACCGTTGTGCATATGACAAGTGCAAGTAACTCCATTTTGTATTTCCAGAGTTATGCCCCTTTTTGTACTTAAACATTACAGTACTGTGTCGCCTTCTCCTTCAACATTTTACATGCTCTATTGTTCAAACTTTGCACACATGTTGACCACCAATTGCCGTTGTGCATGTGACAATAGCAAATAACTCTGTTTTGTATTTCCAGAGTTATGCCCCCTTTTAATACTTGAAACATTACACTATTGTGTCGCCTACTCCTTCAACATTTTACATGCTACATTGTTCAAACATTGCACACATGTTGATCAGTAATTGCCATTGTGCATGTAACAAGAGCAGGTAACTCTGTTTGTATTTCCAGAGTTATGCCCCCTTTTACTTTTAGTTCTTAAAACATTGCAGTATTGTGTCGCCTACTTCTTCACACATGGTGATCACCAGTTGCTGTTGTGCAAGTGACGAGCAGGTAACTCCATTTTGTATTTCCAGAGTTATGCCTCTTTCAGTACTTAAAACATTACAGTATTGTGTCACCTTCTCCTTCAACATTTTACATGCTGTATTGTTCAAACTTTGCACACATGTTGATCACCAATTGCCATTGTGCATGTGACAAGAGCAGGTAACTCTGTTTTGTATTTCAAGAGTTATGCCCCCTTTTAGTACTTAAAACATTACAGTATTGTCTCGCCTACTCCTTCAACATTTTACATGCTATATTGTTCAAACTTTGCACACATGGTGATCGCATAATCTACAGAATAGAATGGGTGGTGGTGTATTTTTGTCTCTTGAGTGCAAGAATGTTTTGCATTGCTAAAGCATTGCAAAGCCTTGTTGCTCTCAAGGGACAAATTTATCAATTTTTTTCACTTGGGTAAAATATTGGACATAAACCATTTAATTACTATTTTTTATACGCCCTTCATTTTTTGACGGACGTATTATTTTATGGCGTTGTCTCTGTCTGTCTGTAAACAATTTTTGTGTCGCCTACTCCTTCAAAAGTTTACATGCTATTTTGTTCAAACTTTGCACACATGTTGATCAGTAATTACCGATGTGCATGTGACAAGTGCAGGTAACTCCATTGTGTATTTCCATAATATTGCCCCCTTTTAGTACTTAAAACATTACAGTATTGTGTCGCCTACTCCTTCAACAGTTTACATGCTATATTCTTCAAACTTTGCATACATGGTGATCACCAATTGCCATTTGTGCATGTGATAAGAGCAGGTAACTCCATTTTGTATTTCCAGAGTTATGCCCCTTTTTGTACTTAAAATATTACAGTATTGTGTCGCTTTCTCCTTCAACATTTTACATGCTATATTGTTCAAACTTTGCACACATGTTGATCACCAATTGCCGTTGTGCATGTGACAAGAGCAGGCAACTCTGTTTTGTATTTCCAGAGTTATGCCCCTTTTAATACTTGAAACATTACACTATTGTGTCGCCTACTCCTTCAACATTTTACATGTTACATTGTTCAAAAATTGCACACATGTTGATCAGTAATTGCCATTGTGCATGTGACAAGAGCAGGTAACTCTGTTTTGTATTTCCAGAGTTATGCCCCCTTTTAGTACTTAAAACATTACGATATTGTGTCGCCTACTCCTTCAACATTTTACATGCTATATTGTTCAAACTTTGCACACATGGTGATCACCAATTGCCATTGTGCATGTGACAAGAGCAGCTAACTCCATTTTGTATTTCCAAAGTTATGCACTTTTAGTACTTAAAACATTGCAGTATTGTGTCGCCTTCTCCTTCAACTTTTTACATGCTATATTTTCAAACTTTGCACACATGTTGACCACCAATTGCTGTTGTGCATGTGACAAGAGCAGGTAACTGTGTTTTGTATTTCCAGAGTTATGCTCCCTTTTAGTACTTGAAACATTACACTATTGTGTCGCCTACTCCAACATTTTACTTGCTTTATTGTTCAAACTTTACACCCATGTTGATCATCAATTGTCGTTGTGACAGGAGGAGATAACACCATTTTATTTTTAAATGACGAGAATCCTTGCTTTTTATAGCTATCATGATCCTCAAAATGTCCTTTTCCTTGGCGCCACCTACCATCAATCATTATCAATGAAGTTAACCTGTCAATGAATGGACGCGATCATTGTAAATGGCGAGGAAAATCTTCTACAGCAGCGTTGTTAGCTCACCTGAGCAAAGCTCAAGGTGAGCTTTACTAATCGCTTTCCATCCGGCGTCCGTCCGGCATCCGGCATCGTCAGGCGTAAACTTTACAAAACCAACTTCTCCGAAGAAACCACTGGCCCAATATTTTTCAAATGTTGGGTAAATGTTTATTACCTAATGTCAATTCAGATTTGTTCAAATGAAGTTGCCCCTCCTCCTGGATGGGGCCACGCCCCCAAAGGGCACCAAAATCTTTGAAAATCTTCTTCTTATGAACCAGCGTTAGCAGAGGCTTGATATTTGGTATGCAGCTTCCTTTTGAGGTGTATAATCAAGTTTGTTCAAGAGAAGTTTGTCGGGCATTATTTGCCTTCGTTATGGGAGGGGCAAACATTTTGGCCACGCCTAAAATTTCTATTTTCTGAACCGTGAGGTCGATTTGTACCAAATTTGATATGAGATGATAATGGGTCATAAGTAGTTGATTGATGCAAAAACATTTTTTCTCATTGCCCCGTGGGAATCTCGGGAGCTAAAAATAGGAAAAACCTTAAAACTGCCATATCTCCAAAACTACACGGCACAGAGAATTCTTATTTTGTATAAAGCTTACTTTTATCTAGTAGAATAGATTGGTTAATAAAAATCTCTATCGGTTTGATCACAAGGTACTTTTTTCAGGACTTTGAAAAAGTGCTGAGTAGGCACTTTTTAACACTGTAGGCAATGGGAAAAACATTAAAAAATCTTCTCCAGATCCAGCAGGCAGAATCTTTTGATATTTGGTATGCAACATTGTAGGGTGGATCTGATTCAAGTTTGTTCAAATCGGCCCCCTGGGTTCATATTTGGGCTCAGTATAGGAGCCCGATTTCGAACTTAGTGCATTTCAGGCAAATTTCTTAAAAAATCTTCTTCTCCAGATCGAGCGTGCAGAATCTTTCGATATTTGGTATGCAACATTGTGGGGCGGATCTGATTCAAGTTTGTTCAAATCGGCTCCCTAGATTCATATTTGGGCTCACTATAGAAGCTCGAATTCGAACTTAGTGCATTTCAGTCAAATTTCTTAAAAAAATCTTCTTCTCCAGATCGAGCAGGCAGAATCTTTTGATATTTGGTATGCAACATTGTGGGGCGGATCTGATTCAAGTTTGTTCAAATCGGCTCCCTAGATTCATATTTGGGCTCACTATAGATGCTCGAATTCGAACTTAGTGCATTTCAGGTAAATTTCTTAAAAAATCTTCTCCTCCAGATCCAGCAGTCAGAATCTTTTGATATTTGGTATGCAACATTGTGGGGTGAATCTGATTCAAGTTTGTTCAAATCGGCTCCCTAGATTCATATTTGGGCTCACTATAGAAGCTCGAATTCGAACTTAGTGCATTTCAGGCAAATTTCTTCAAAAATCTTCTTCTCTAGATCCAGCAGTCAGAATCTTTTGATATTTGGTATGCAACATTGTGGGGTGGATCTGATTCAAGTTTGTTTAAATCGGCTCCCTAGATTCATATTTGGGCTCACTATAGAAGCTCGAATTCAAACTTAGTGCATTTCAGGCAAATTTCTTCAAAAATCTTCTTCTCCAGATCCAGCAGGCAGAATCTATTCATATTTGGTATGCAACATTGTGGGGTGGACCTGATTCCAGTTTGTTCAAATCGGCCCCCTGGATTCATATTTGGGCTCACTATAGAAGCCCGAATTCGAACTTAATGCATTTCAGGCAAATTTCTTAAAAAAATCTTCTCCAGATCCAGCAGGCAGAATCTTTTGATATTTGGTATGCAACATTGTGGGGCAGATCTGATTCAAGTTTGTTCAAATCGGCTCCCTAAATTCATATTTGGGCTCACTATAGAAGCTTGAATTCGAACTTACTGCATTTCAGGCAAATTTCTTCAAAAATCTTCTTCTCCAGATCCAGCAGGCAGAATCTTTTGATATTTGGTATGCAACATTGTGGGGCAGATCTGATTCAAGTTTGTTCAAATCGGCTCCCTAGATTCATATTTGGGCTCACTATAGAAGCTCGAATTCGAACTTAGTGCATTTCAGGTAAATTTCTTAAAAAATCTTCTCCTCCAGATCCAGCAGTCAGAATCTTTTGATATTTGGTATGCAACATTGTGGGGTGGATCTGATTCAAGTTTGTTCAAATCGGTTCAAGCCAAGTCCCTGGGTTCATATTTGGGCTCACTGTGGTAGCCCGAATTATAACTTAGTTCAAAATGAGGAATTTTCTTTAAAAATCCTCTTCAGAATGTTTTGATATTTGGTATGCAGCATCCTTATGGGGTGAGATTCAAGTTTGTTCAAGCCATGTCCCTAGGTCCATATTTGGACTCACTGTGGGGGCTCGAATTGTAACTTAGTTCAAAATGAGGAATTTTCTTTAAAAAATCTTCTTCTTCAGATCCAGCAGTCAGAATGTTTTGATATTTGGTGTGCAGCTTCTCTAGGGGGGTGAGATTCAAGTTTGTTAAAGCCAAGTCCCTGAGTTCATATATGGGCTCCCTGTGGGAGCCTGAATTATAACTTAGTTCAATATGAGGAATATTCTTTAAAAATCTTTTTTTTCAGATCCACTGGTTAGAATCTTTGGATATTTGGTATAAGCTTTTCTTAGGAGGAGCAGATGCAACTTGTTGAAATCAATTCTCTGGGTTGATATTTAGGTTACCATGTCAGGTGAGTGCCCTCAGGCCCCTTGGGCCCTCTTGTTTTTATTTTGTGAAGACCTCAGATCAATTAATGTGAAAATGTGAAAACAGGTGAATTACCCTTTTACCCCAGACAGGACAGGGGAATGGGTAATGATTGGATTGGGGGGGGGGGGGGGGGGGGGGGGACAGACATAGTCGAGTTAACAAAACTTTCAAACTTTACCCCAGAGAAACTTGTGCATGTTCCAATTTTGACGGCTGTATGTTTCCCTGCTAGGCGGTGCTCTTGTTTAAGTTTGCATTGGTTATAAAAAGAGCATACAGCAGCCAGAAGGATCATGTCGGAGGGACTTAGAAATTGATTTTTAACTTTTTTAGGCCTAATAAATATATAAATACAAATTAAAACCTTCACAAATGGGGACTTTCAACTTGGAATTAAACTTTAGCTATCATCAGTTCCCAAACCAAAAAAATGGATTCAGTGATGTACATTCAGAAAGAGGGTATTCCAGACTGATATTTTTATCATTAGAGAACATGAAAAGAATATTTTTATACTGTACCAATGACCCAGACTTAGCTGGTGCTAACTCTAACAAAACCAGGGCCAAACACAAATTTTGCCCCCCAATCCCCAAAATTTGCATCCAAAACAAAAAGAAATCATGTCCTAAAGGACCTCCATACTACGCCTCTACTGCGCATGCGCAGTGACGCAGACGTCCCGAAATTGGCGCCAATTATCATTCTCTGTTTGGCCCTTCATCAGTCAACATCTCACTGATCTTTGTGCTTGTAAATCTCAGTTTAAAGGATGCCAGACACGTAATTTTTGGAGAAAATGTGATTCTAAGGAGGATAGAAGGAGGAGAGGAAAAAGAAGTGACAAAAAATAATCAGGGCTGTACTTAAAATTTTTTGATGAAATTATGTTAAGTTGCCTATTTTCGAGGCATGGGCCTCTTGTTGTCATTCTTGCTAATTGTTGCACTGCTTATTCAGTGTTTCCTCTTCCCTAACCTTCTCAAGTCCCCCCTTGCAATTCTCCCATGCTTTTGGCATATTTTTGAGAAATTTCATTTCTAAAATTTCCTGGGAGAGTTGCTTGGTTACAGAATGTTTTCTGTTATTTTCCCCATAGTTACGTTTTCACCCATGGGTGTATAACGTTTGTGTTCTGCATCTTCCATCTGATGTTCTACAGATTCTCCCCTGGGAGTCTCTGTTTTGCATCAGATAGAGTGTAATTGATGACTGATTCCGGGCCAGTTTTTTCAGTGCCTGGAGTCATGTTTTCTGGTGTTTTTACACTGTTTGTTTTCATTGGCAACAGCCTTTTTTGAGGGGGGCTGTTTGCCTTTGCTGTAGTTTATCTCACTATAAGATACATTTATATTATCCGAAAGTGTCTCATTAATTATTTAATATAAATTTAAAATTTTTGACCACACTTTGCCATCGGATCCATCGGGGCTCAACGTTACTTTTCAGCAACTTGGGCTTCGCTGAAAAAATATTTTTTCAAAATTATTTTGTTTTGCAATTGTTTTTTCATTTATTAATGGATCATGTTATTATGTATCTTTGTGTCAGGGGTTTTTGCGAGTAACTAGGACTTATTGTTGTTCTTTCACAATGAAGGGACATTGTTCAAATTGTAATAGGAAGAAATCTACCTCTGACTTTCATGATCATTGTATTAATTGTAGTCAGTGTTCTCGCATTAATCCCTGTCCTATATGTGAATATTGGGATGAGAAACATTGGAAACGTGTGTCACGATATGTTGTTTCTGGAGAAAGAGCGATTCCGGCTCTTTCTCTGCAAGGTCACTCTACTCTCTCAGTTTCTATTTCAGAGGAACCAGAACAGGGTGATGTTTCCATGTTATCTTCTTCAAGTGTGCGTCCGTCGTCACAAATGAATTCAGAGCTAGCAGCAAAAGTGCTCATGGAGATTAGACAAATGTCGTCCGCTAGCTCGCCCGGTGTAGCGTCCATTCACCGAATGGTTCGGCAGCCGGGTTCGTCCGATGCGGTCCAAGAGGAAATTTTGGGTGATGCGAGCACTATAAACATAATAGATGCACACCCAGTGACGGCGGATAGTAAGCGAGAACGGAGGAAGCCTTTGAGTCCGGTTCCTAGCTCGTCCAGGTCCAGCCGGGCCGCGAGCGAGAGAGCCCTCTCTCTCGTACAACAACATCTGGGACCAGATGTTGTGGTACAAAATGTGTCTTTAGCGGAGCATACGTCCGTCGCTCGGGACGCTCCGTTGTATAAGCAGTCCGCAGAGACTGTTAAGGCTTCCTCTTCTCGTCAGCGCACACGACCGCACCTTGGCTGCGTGACCGCCGATATATTACCAGCTTCGCCGATGAAGGATTCTTCGGCGACCAGGTCACACCATCCGGCAGCCAGGGATTCGAGACCGATGGACTCTGGACGTTCCCATAGGAAAAGTATGCGGGAGCCATCTGATGCGGAGCTGCCCTCGGCGAAGCAGCGAAAGACTGCGCCTCCGCAGGTCTCGACGCCGGACATTCTTGTGCAGATAGCACAGCTTATCGCAGCATCCCAGCAGCCGACAGAAACGGTGTCGGATCGTGAATTATCCGACGGCGCTGGGTCGGTACGCTCCGCCGAAGCATCGGGGGCGGACGACCGGGAACATCATGAGGTCCGACCGGATGGTGAAAGGGATACGGATGACTTGGAGCTATCCCTTTCGGAACAACATAAAGCTGCCGTGGACTTCATCCGGCACTTTCTCCCTCAAGTTGTTCCGTCGGGCCAGACTGCTGCGCTTCCGGACAAGAGAATTATAGCGTCATTGGACTCTGAATTTTTTTAGCGGTTCAGGGACATCGCTCCCGAGTTTCCGTCGCAGTCCAATAATGTTGCAAGAACATTTGAATTATTGAACGACGCTATATTTAAACTTGCTTCCAGGACGGGGAAAGCAGGTTTCTTGTCCGCTAATACTCTCAACCTGCCTTTCATTAATGCAAGGAATAAATTCGATACGGCAGGACAGGGTATACCGAGAGTTCCTCTGCGTATGGACGACGAGGCGGAAGACTTAGAGCTATCATTACCGTCGTCAGCTTCTATTCCAACCGCTGTGTTGGAAACAGCTATTGCGTCTAACAGAGCCAATTTAGATGCCTTATCTTACGCAGATCACCTTACTAAGGCGTTATCACTGCGCCTTCAGGGGAAAGAGTTTCAGGATATACAATCCTCTTTAAGACTTCTTTCAAGGGCAGTAGCTTATTCCACGTGTAACTCCGCCCTTTCAGTGGCAAATCTGGAGTTGGTTAGACGTGACGCAGCCCTAGCTACATCCACACTAGTGGATTCTAAGGTGAAGAACTCTCTTAGAGTCGCTTCGGTCTCAGGAGAACTTCTCTTTGACGGCAAGCTTTCCGCTATTTATGATAAAATTAAAAAGAAAGCTAATGATTCTCTGTTGTTCAGATCTGCTCCTAAGAAGTCGGATACAGCAGACACGAATAAGACAGGCACTTCTGGGTCTAATGCGCCCAAGAGAGGTTCCTATAGAGGTTCCGGTGCGTCCTCTTGGTCTTATTCGAGAGACCGTCAGGATAGCGACTCTCGTTCGGGACGTCCTTCAGGCCGGGACAGTCGGTCGGATGCCCCGAGGTCGACGAGGCGAGGTGCGGGTCGTGGAAGACGTGGTTTCTCCTACCGCAGGCCTCGCAGGTCCAGGAGGTGATGGCTTAAACCTCTATCGCGTTCCGGTTGGCGGAAGGTTGTCGAGCTTTTCACAAGAATGGGCGTCGATTACGGACGACCCTTGGGTGAGAGGAGTGACTTCGGAAGGTCTAAAGATATCCTTCAAACGAAAGCCTCCATTAACTCGAAGTCCAAAGTGGACTCATCTTCCGTCAAATCCACAGAAAAGAGACGCTATGTTATCAGAGGTGCAGTCTCTTTTAATGAAGAACGCGGTAGAGGTCGTAGAAAACCAGGAATCTCCGGGATTCTACAGCCATCTGTTCCTGGTTCCGAAACCAGACGGCTCGTTCCGTCCAGTCATAGATTTGAGCTGGATAAACAAGCTGATCGTCGCTCCGAAGTTTTATATGGAGACGATTCGATCGGTCAGAGCGAGTATTCGGGTGAACGATTATGCAACGAGCATAGATCTCAAAGATGCGTACTTTCACGTCATGGTACATCCGACATTCCGAAAGTATCTACGCTTCGTAGTCCTAGGAGTGGTGTATCAATTCCGGGCGATGTGCTTCGGATTGAATCTAGCACCCTGGGCTTTCACTCGGGTAATGAACTCGGTAATGATCTACTTCCGAGCTCATTCGTCTGCGGTAACGTCGGCCTACCTGGACGACATTCTTCAGAGGTACGGCAACGAGTTAACGCTTCAGAACGATGTTCAGAATCTTCTTCTATTGCTCCGACGTCTCGGTTTTATAGTAAACGAGGAGAAGTCGGATCTGGTGCCGTCCAAGTCATTCACTCATCTGGGAATGAGCTTCGAGACGCACAACAATCTCGTTCGTCTGCCGTTAACCAGAGCGAAATTAGTCAGTTGTTACGCTCGCTATTGTCTGCACGCAGACAAAGTCACGGCGAGAGAATTCATGAGACTGATAGGTCTGTGCGGAGCCGCCGCAGATCTCATTCCGATGGGGCGGTTACGCACACGTCCTCTTCAAATTTTCCTGACTCAGAATTGGAGTGTGAAAATTCATTCGCTCGATGTAGACGTTCTCTTGTCAGATCAAGTGAAACAAGAGATACAGACTTGGGCAAACATTCAGTGGTTAACTCAAGGAGTTCCGCTGCAGTTGCCGGATCCGAGTTTTACCGTTATGACGGATGCCAGTCAAACAGGTTGGGGTGCATCATTAATCCCAACGGGTTCGAGATGCCAGGGTCTTTGGGATCCGCAATTCCTGTGCAAGCACATAAACATCAAGGAAATGATGTCAATTTGGCTTGCGTTACGTCACTGGATGGACATTATTCACGATGCTCATGTCCAAATCCTATCCGACAATACGACAGTAGTGGCGTATATACGGAATCAGGGAGGCACTCATTCAGTTCCTTTGTTCAATCTAACGGAAAGAATCCTTCTGTTTGCGTTAGAACATCACGTTCTTCTTTCGGTCCGTCACATACCGGGTCGTCTGAATGTGCTAGCAGACTCCCTTTCACGAAAGGGTCGCTTGTTGCCGTCGGAGTGGACTCTCAACAAACAAGTATTCAATCAGATTTGCTACCAATGGGAATGGCCAATGATAGACTTATTTACGACACATCTCAACAATCAGTTGCAGACGTATGTGTCTCCGTGTCCGGATCCAAGAGCTTTTGCAGTAGACGCTCTGTCGATCCCTTGGGACGGAATGATAGGATATGCGTATCCTCCAGCGCCGTTAATTCAACAAGTATTGCTAAAGATAAAACAATCTCAATGCAAGATTCTGTTGGTAGCATCTCTGTCGCCACAGAGACCGTGGATAAATCTACTCAGGTGTCTGTTGTGGGACCTACCGCGGAAGCTTCCTCCACGGGAGGATCTTCTTTCGCAGGGGAAATCGCGCCAACTCCATCACAACCCGCAAGGTCTCAACCTTCACGTTTTTCCGTTGTGCAGTCCTTCTTGCATGGCAAGCACTTTACAGGACGAGCAGTGGACGCGATTTCTAACTGTAGGAGGACCTCCTCTTCGCTAAACTATGCGGCTAAGTGGAAGGTTTTTCGTCGTTGGTGTAGGGATCATTCTGTAGATATATTCGATCCCTCTATACCAGACATTGCAAACTTTCTAGTATACTTGTTTGACGAAATCAAACTGCAGCCTGTTACTATAAAGGGTTATAGATCTATGTTATCTGATACCTATGCACATCATGATAGTTTACAAATTGGATCTAATGTCTCTTTATCGAAGTTGGTTAGAAACTTTTCGATAAATAGACCCAGAACTCTTAGATTAATTCCTAAGTGGAATTTAGCTTGGGTTCTCCTTAAATTGAAGGAAAAGCCATTTGAACCTCTTGGGACAGTAGATTTCAAATTCTTATCTTATAAGACAGCTTTTCTCTTAGCTTTCTCTTCTGCCAGAAGAGTCAGTGAGCTTCATGCACTATCAGTGGATGATTCTCATTATCGTAGTGTTGGGAACACTATCACCTTCACTACTAATGTGGGTTTTTTAGCTAAGAATCAGGCTCCTAATAAATATCCGGAACCTATTGTTATTAAGGCTCTTCCGTCTTCAGACGGGCGTAGGCCTTTACTCTGTCCTGTTAGAGCACTACGTATCTATAAACAGAGATCTCAGTTTATCAGAAAGGGACGGAAACGTTTCTTTCTGTCTTTGATGCCTAATAGAAAGGACATTTCAGTCCATTCTATTGCTAGATGGATTCAGTTAACTATCCGTACTGCTTATGAAGATTTATCTTCTTCTCAGCAGTCTGTGCTTAAGATTTCTGCTCATGAAGTAAGAGCTCTTTCTACTTCCTGTGCTTATGCTAATAGTGTTGCTATTACAGATTTAATGAAGGCTGCTTATTGTTTTCAGCCATCCACATTTACAAATTTTTATCTCAGAAATATTGAGTCCATTTCTGGAGACCTGCATTGTTTAGGTCCGTTATCTGTTGCTCAGAATGTCGTCCACTAAACAGTTGCAACTATAGTTATGCAGGCTTTCTGTTCCGGCAGTGACTCCGTCCGGCTGCCCTCTTCGCTCTGGGCTATTTGACCCAGGGTAAGGGGAAGGGGGGGGGAGGGGCGGGTGTTCCCTTAGGTCACCTGCTTTATAGTGAAAAGCAAGGGAATGCCTCCTCCAAGTCAGTATTTCTGAGTCGCTTCCAGGATGGTTTTAAAGTGTAATATTATTGTTTAAATTCATTCATGTCTTATTTTTAAAGTGTAGCTCGGTGTGAAACATTTGTATATGTCAAGTGTCAAACGGGCTTTAATATACAATACTCGGACACTTTTAAATGACTATAAAGAGTCTCAATTCTCTGGACTACTTTATTTATTGGCTTGCTTTAAAAATAATTAGTATAAGGGTTATACTGGATGTTAATAGAGAACATGAATGTTATTGTGCTCAATTATTAAGGGTAGTGTATCTTTCTAATTTAATATTAAATAAGAAAGATACATGTAAAGCCTAATACTCCTTTTCTCCTTAAGGGGTTACCTCTTTACTATATAGTTGAGCTTATTGGATTTTCCTCTATGTCCTAGGCCCTCCAGCCTGTTTACTATTCAGCTAAGTCTGGGTCATTGGTACAGTATAAAAATGTTAAAAAATTTATAGTAATTTATATATTTTTTATACTTACCAATGACCCAGACGGGGATGGCCCTCCCTGGAGTTGGGAACTCTTGCCTCCCCGCTGAGTACATAGCTCTGACCAGGCACTGCCAGTAAGAATGATAATTGGCGCCAATTTCGGGACGTCTGCGTCACTGCGCATGCGTAGTAGAGGCGTAGTATGGAGGTCCTTTAGGACATGATTTCTTTTTGTTTTGGATGCAAATTTTGGGGATTGGGGGGCTAAATTTGTGTTTGGCCCTGGTTTTGTTAGAGTTAGCACCAGCTAAGTCTGGGTCATTGGTAAGTATAAAAAATATATAAATTACTATAAATTTTTTAACTTTCCCTGTATATCCCACCATTTAAAGTTAAAATGGTAGCTCCCATAGACTGAAGTGTGAATTTAGATCTGTAATGAATGTTTAGACACTGAAGTTGCCTTTTGTAAAGCAAAACTTGGACACTCTTCTTCAAACACAGGAGAATTATGAGTGAACACTTTTTAAGAGGATTTATCTGTTGAAAGAACATTTGTTTTTAAAAAACAAACAGACATATGAATGGGTTAGTGATTTAAACTGGGTAAACATGAAGCTTGAAAGCAGCTGATCAAGACAAGTGTAATAAACTATGTTGCAGTATGTTGCAGTACTTGATATTTTTGCTTTTAACAATGCATTTTACATTCATTTTCATAAGAAATTTTGAAAAGAGAAATGCTTAGATTGCAAATGTTTTGAATTTGCTTGCAAATTGACACTAGAACCATTTCAAAACTGCTAATTTTTTTCACTGATATTTTCCTGGATTTTTTATCCATTGGATCTTTTTTCATAATGCTGGTAACATTGAATTCCTATGAAGTTCCTAGGAATGTTAACATGTCTGACTGCCGCATTCAGGCCATAAAATTTATCATTCCTCTGGTGGTTATCTAAATGAAAAAACAGAGTACTGAAAAGTTGTTCGTCTGGAACTACAAACAGTTCGTCAAAAAGTTGTGTCTTATCACCTTATTTGATAGCACTGTTTTAAAATGTTCCTGTGGGAAGACCCCCTATCTTCAATGCTCAAACTCCCTAAGACAGCTGATGCCCCCTGTGCTAACCGCAGATGCTTTCAAAATCTGTGAACCGTCATACAGTAAGGCCATAATTGACGAGTCAAAATCCACAGGCTGTCATTTTTTTCACGTATATAATTCAGGGATGATCCGCTATGACACCTAGCAAAATTTCCACCAATGAAGCACCAGGATTACTAATCTCTGAATTATATGCATGGAAAAATGCCCACCCATAGATTTTGACCTGTCCACGATGGCTGTACTGTAATTTGTCCTCTTTATTATATCCAGATGAACGGAAAATAGGTTATCTCAAAATTGAGATTTTATTCTCTGCGCATTTCTGTGTAACATAAATTTAGTATGGACTTCTCTGTACTTTTTCAACTGAAGCATTTGATTGGTTCTATTCATGAGCCATGTCTATGTGGAGAAATCAGTAATATTTCTGTCATTTGGTGCACAGTCAGTGGTGTTTTTACAACGATTAACAACTAAAATATTGATGGATTTAAATATTTTCCATTCCCATATTACCTGGTTTTCAACCAAATGTTTGGCAACTCTGCCCAATATTGTTTATATATATAACATGTTCCATAGTCCCAATTGTCCAACGTCGGACTCATCTGCCATTCTGTATGCCGCCTGATCTGATATTGTAACAGTATGAACGTTATAATAGGCCTTGGAAATCATTGACATCGTCTTTGAAAATTTGTTTTCATCACCTTAAAATTGTTTCATTTTTTTTTTTCTCTTTCAGACAAATGTACCAAATAAATTTGATATCAAGGTAACCAGACAGCGTGTCTTTGAAGATTCATTCAGAATAATTAGTCCTCTAAAAAATACAGATTTATTGAAAACAAGGTAAAAAAAAATTATTGTGTTGTGATTGTTTCATGTGATGGGAGACTCATTTGACCATACCAAATATGTTTCCTCTCTTCTAAGAGCAAAGTGTGGAATACATAGTTCTTGTCTGTCCTCACATTCAGTTTTGTTTTGTCATGTGTTCATCTGTTTCTCTCTTCCTTTGGTATGACAGCAAATTATCATATTCAGCAACTCTTCTGTTCATCCCCCAAAAATCAAAAAAATAATTCATTATATCTTGTTTGAGAGAGCTCTCTAACTGTTAAAATTTTTAATTATTACATGATTACCATCAAATAGCTCATTTTGCAAAATATCACTCATTGACACATCTAATATGGGAACAACATGTCTAATACAGGAATGATGTTAGAAGTCGACATGGTAACATTGTGATTGAGTTGGTTTTCAGAAAGTGAAGTAAATTAATCTTCTCTTATTTTTCATTAACTGTCTACTTAATATAAATAGACAACATTTACAGAAAACATTTCCTGAATAACAAAATACAGTAGAATCCTCTTAATTGAATATCTATTTTGCCAGTGAAAATTATTCAATTAACAGGAGTATACAATTAACAGGGATTTGGTCAGTTTCCTGTGTTCTAGAGGTAAACTGAGCATTTATTCTATTATATCTTGTTTGACAGAGCTCATAGAGCTCTGTCAAACAAGATATAATAGAATAAATGCCTGTATTGGATGTGGTGAGGCCAAAAAGGCTGATAAATAAGGGGAATTTGGTGCGTGTCACAGTATTTTTTTCGACATATTACAAAAATTTATATACAATTAACAGGAGTTTACTCTACAACCCATATGCAATTAACAGATCAAATTTGTACTGAAGGTATGGTAAATGGTTTTGTGTTTGAAAATTATATTCAATTAACAGGAATATACAATTAAGAGATATCCAACTAAGTGGGCTCCACTGTATTTTCATTATTTTTATACTGTACCAATGACCCAGACTTAGCTGGTGCTAACTCTTACAAAACCAGGGCCAAACACAAATTTTGCCCCCCAATCCCCAAAATTTGCATCCAAAACAAAAAGAAATCATGTCCTAAAGGACCTCCATACTACGCCCCCACTGTGCATGCGCAGTGTCACGGACGTCCCGAAATTGGCGCCAATTATCATTCTCTGTTTGGCCCTTCATCAGTCAACATCTCACTGATCTTTGTGCTTGTAAATCTCAGTTTAAAGGATGCCAGACACGTAATTTTTGGAGAAATGGTGATTCTAAGGAGGATATAGAAGGATGAGAGGAAAAAGAAGTGACAAAAAATAATCAGGGCTGTATTTAAAATTTTTTGATGAAATTATGTTAAGTTGCCTATTTTCGAGGCATGGGCCTCTTGTTGTCATTCTTGCTAAATGTTGCACTGCTTATTCAGTGTTTCCTCTCCCCTAGCCTTCTAAAGTCCCCCCTTGCAATTCTCCCATGCTTTTGGCATATTTTTGAGAAAGTTCATTTCTAAAATTTTCCTGGGAGAGTTGCTTGGATACAGAATGTTTTCTGTTATTTTCCCCATAGTTACGTTTTCACCCATGGGTGTATAAACGTTGTGTTCTGCATCTTCCATCTGATGTTCTGCAGATTCTCCCCTGGGAGTCTCTGTCTTGCATCAGATAGAGTGTAATTTTGATGACTGATTTCGGGCCAGTTTTTTCAGTGCCTGGAGTCATGATTTCTGGTATTTCACACTGTTTGTTTACATTGGCAACAGCCTTTTTTGAGGGGGGCTGTTTGCCTTTGGTGTAGTTTATCTCACTATAAGATACATTTATATTATCCGTAAGTGTCTCATTAATTATTTAATATAAATTTAAAATTTTTGACCACACTTTGCCATCGGATCCATCGGGGCTCAACGTTACTTTTCAGCAACTTGGGCTTCGCTGAAAAAATATTTTTTCAAAATTATTTTGATTTGCAATTGTTTTTTCATTTATTAATGGATCATGTTATTATGTATCTTTGTGTCAGGGGTTTGTGCGAGTAACTAGGACTTGTTGACTTTTCACAGTGAAAGGATATTGTTCAAATTGTAATGAGAAGAAATCTTCCTCTGACTTTCATGATCATTGTATTAATTGTAGTCAGTGTTCTCGCACTAATCCCTGTCCTATATGTGAATATTGGGATGAGAAACATTGGAAACGTGTGTCACGGTATGTTGTTTCTGGAGAAAGGGCTATGCCGGCTCTTTCTCCGCAAGGTCACTCTACTCTCTCAGTTTCTATTTCAGAGGAACAAGAACAGGGTGACGTTTCCATGTTATCTTCTACAAGTGTGCGTCCGTCGTCACAAATGAATTCAGAGCTAGCGGCAAAAGTGCTCATGGAGATTAGACAAATGTCGTCCGCTAGCTCGCCCGGTGTAGCGTCCATTCACCGAATGGTTCGGCAGCCGGGTTCGTCCGATGCGGTCCAGGAGGAAATTTTGGGTGATGCGAGCACTATAAACATACAAGGTGCACACCCAGTGACGGCGGATAGTAAGCGAGAACGGAGGAAGCCTTTGAGTCCGGTTCCTAGCTCGTCCAGGTCCAGCCGGGCCGCGAGCGAGAGAGGCCCCTCTCTCGTACAACAACATCTGGGACCAGATGTTGTGGTACAAAATGTGTCGCAAGCGGAGCATACGTCCGTCGCTCGGGACGCTCCGTTGTATAGGCAGTCCACGGAGACTGCTAAGGCTTCTTCTTCTCGTCAGCGCACACGACCGCACCTTGGCTGCGTGACCGCCGATATCTTACCAGCTTCGCCGATCAAGGATTCTTCGGCGACCAGGTCACACCATCCGGCAGCCAGGGATTCGAGACCGATGGACTCCGGACGTTCGCATAGAAAAAGTATGCGGGAGCCATCTGATGCGGAGCTGCCCTCGGCGAAGCAGCGAAAGACTGCGCCTCCGCAGGTCTCGACGCCGGACATTCTTGTGCAGATAGCACAGCTTATCGCAGCATCCCAGCAGCCGACAAAAACGGTGTCGGATCGAGAATTATCCGACGGCGCTGGGTCGGTACGCTCCGCCGAAGCATCGGGGGCGGACGACCGGGAACATCATGAGGTCCGACCGGATGGTGAAAGGGATACGGATGATTTGGAGCTATCCCTTTCGGAACAACATAAAGCTGCCGTGGACTTCATCCGGCACTTTCTCCCTCAAGTTGTTCCGTCGGGCCAGACTGCTGCGGTTCCGGACAAGAGGATTATAGCGTCATTGGACTCTGAATTTTTTGAGCGGTTCAGGGACATCGCTCCCGAGTTTCCGTCGCAGTCCAATAATGTTGCAAGAACATTTGAATTATTGAACGACGCTATATTTAAACTTGCTTCCAAGACGGGGAAAGCAGGTTTCTTGTCCGCTAATACTCTCAACCTGCCTTTCATTAATGGAAGGAATAAATTCGACACGGCAGGACAGGGTATTCCGAGAGTTCCTCTGCGTATGGACGACGAGGCGGAAGACTTAGAGCTATCATTACCGTCGTCGGCTTCTATTCCAACCGCGGTGTTGGAAACAGCTATTGCGTCTAACAGAGCCAATTTAGATGCCTTATCTTATGCAGATCACCTTACTAAGGCGTTATCACTGCGCCTTCAAGGGAAAGAGTTTCAGGATATACAATCCTCTTTAAGACTTCTTTCAAGGGCAGTAGCTTATTCCACGTGTAACTCCGCCCTTTCAGTGGCAAACCTGGAGTTGGTTAGACGTGACGCAGCCCTAGCTACATCCACACTCGTGGATACTAAGGTGAAGAACTCTCTTAGAGTCGCTTCGGTCTCCGGAGAACTTCTCTTTGACGGCAAGCTTTCTGCTATTTATGATAAAATTACAAAGAAAGCTTCGGATTCTCTGTTGTTCAAATCTGCTTCTAAGAAGTCGGATACAGCAGACAAGAATAAGACAGGCACTTCTGGGTCTAATGCGCCCAAGAGAGGTTCCTATAGAGGTTCCGGTGCGTCCTCTTGGTTTTATTCGAGAGACCGTCAGGGTAGCGACTCTCGTTCGGGACGTCCTTCGGGCCGGGACAACCGGTCGGACGCCCCGAGGTCGACGGGGCGAGGTGCGGGTCGTGGAGGACGTGGTTTCTCCTACCGCAGGCCTCGCAGGTCCAGGAGGTGATGGCTTAAACCTCTATCGCGTACCGGTTGGCGGAAGGTTGTCAAGCTTTTCACAAGAATGGGCGTCGATTACGGACGACCCTTGGGTGAGAGGAGTGACTTTGGAAGGTCTAAAGATATCCTTCAAACGAAAGCCTCCATTAACTCGAAGTCCAAAGTGGACTCAACTTCCGTCAAATCCACAGAAAAGAGACGCTCTGTTATCAGAGGTGCAGTCTCTTTTAATGAAGAACGCGGTAGAGGTCGTAGAAAACCAGGAAAGTCCGGGATTCTACAGCCATCTGTTTCTGGTTCCGAAACCAGACGGCTCGTTCCGTCCAGTCATAGATTTGAGCTGGATAAACAAGCTGATCGTTGCTCCGAAATTTTATATGGAGACGATTCGGTCGGTCAGAGTGAGTATTCGGGTGAACGATTATGCAACAAGCATAGATCTCAAAGATGCGTACTTTCACGTCATGGTACATCCGACATTCCGAAAGTATCTACGCTTCGCAGTCCTAGGAGTGGTGTATCAATTCCGGGCGATGTGCTTCGGATTGAATCTAGCACCCTGGGCTTTCACTCGGGTAATGAACTCGGTAATGATCTATTTCCGAGCTCATTCGTCTGCGGTAACGTCGGCCTACCTGGACGGCATTCTTCAGAGGTACGGCAACGAGTTAACGCTTCAGAACGATGTTCAGAATCTACTTCTATTGCTCCGACGTCTCGGTTTTATAGTAAACGAGGAGAAGTCGGATCTGGTGCCGTCCAAGTCATTCACTCATCTGGGAATGAGCTTCAAGACGCACAACAATCTCGTTCGTCTGCCGTTAACCAGAGCGAAATTAGTCAGTTGTTACGCTCGCTATTGTCTGCACGCAGACAAAGTCACAGCGAGAGAATTTATCAGACTAATAGGTCTGTGCGGAGCCGCTGCGGATCTCATTCCGATGGGGCGGTTACGCACACGTCCTCTCCAAATTTTCTTGACTCAGAATTGGAGTGTGAAAATTCATTCGCTCGACGTAGACGTTCTCTTGTCAGATCAAGTGAAACAAGAGATTCAGACTTGGGCAAACATTCAGTGGTTAACTCAGGGAGTTCCGCTGCAGTTGCCGGATCCGAGTTTTACCATTATGACGGATGCCAGTCAAACAGGTTGGGGTGCATCATTAATCCCAGCGGATTCGAGATGCCAGGGTCTTTGGGATCCGCAATTCCTGTGCAAGCACATAAACATCAAGGAAATGATGTCAATTTGGCTTGCGTTACGTCATTGGATGGACATTATTCACAATGCTCATGTCCAAATCCTATCCGACAATACGACAGTAGTGGCGTATATACGGAATCAGGGAGGCACTCATTCAGTTCCGTTGTTCAATCTAACGGAAAGAATCCTTCTGTTTGCGCTAGAACATCACATTCTTCTTTCGGTCCGTCACATACCGGGTCGTCTGAATGTGCTAGCAGACTCCCTTTCACGAAAGGGTCGCTTGTTGCCGTCGGAGTGGACTCTCAACAAACAAGTATTCAATTAGATTTGCTACCAATGGGAACGGCCAATGATAGACTTATTTGCGACACATCTCAACAATCAGTTGCAGACGTATGTGTCTCCGTGTCCGGATCCAAGAGCATTTGCAGTAGACGCTCTGTCGATCCCTTGGGACGGAATGATAGGATATGCGTATCCTCCAGCGCCGTTAATTCAACAAGTATTGCTAAAGATAAAACAATCTCAATGCAAGATTCTGTTGGTAGCATCTCTGTCGCCACAGAGACCGTGGATAAATCTACTCAGGTGTCTGTTGTGGGACCTACCGCAAAAGCTTCCTCCACGGGAGGATCTTCTTTCGCAGGGGAAATCGCGCCAACTCCATCACAACCCGCAAGGTCTCAACCTTCACGTTTTTCCGTTGTGCGGTCCTTCTTGCATGGCAAGCACTTTACAGGACGAGCAGTGGACGCGATTTCTAACTGTAGGAGGACCTCCTCTTCGCTAAACTATGCGGCTAAGTGGAAGGTTTTTCGTCGTTGGTGTAGGGATCATTCTGTAGATATATTCGATCCCTCTATACCAGACATTGCAAACTTTCTAGTATACTTGTTTGACGAAATCAAACTGCAGCCTGTTACTATAAAGGGTTATAGATCTATGTTATCTGATACCTATGCACATCATGATAGTTTACAAATTGGATCTAATGTCTCTTTATCGAAGTTGGTTAGAAACTTCTCGATAAATAGACCCAGAACTCTTAGATTAATTCCTAAATGGAATTTAGCTTGGGTTCTTCTTAAATTGAAGGAAAAGCCATTTGAACCTCTTGGGACAGTAGATTTCAAATTCTTATCTTATAAGACAGCTTTTCTCTTAGCTTTCTCTTCTGCTAGAAGAGTCAGTGAGCTTCATGCACTGTCGGTGGATGATTCTCACTATCGTAGTGTCGGGAACACTATCACCTTCACTACTAATGTGGGTTTTTTAGCTAAGAATCAGGCTCGTAATAAATATCCGGAACCTATTGTTATTAAGGCTCTTCCGTCTTCAGACGCAGATCACCTTACTAGGCCTTTACTCTGCCCTGTTAGAGTGTTACGTATCTATAAACAGAGATCTCAGTTTATCAGAAAGGGATGGAAACATTTCTTTCTGTCTTTGATGCCTAATAGAAAGGACATTTCGGTCCATTCTATTGCTAGATGGATTCAATTAACTATCCGTACTGCTTATGAGAGTTTATCTTCTTCTCAGCAGTCTGTGCTTAAGATTTCCGCTCATGAAGTAAGAGCTCTTGCTACTTCTTGGGCTTATGCTAATAGTGTTGCTATTACAGATTTAATGAAGGCTGCTTATTGGTCTCAGCCATCCACATTCACAAATTTTTATCTCAGAAATATTGAGTCCATTTCTGGAGACCTGCATTGTTTAGGTCTGTTATCTGTTGCTCAGAATGTTGTCCACTAAACAGTTGCAACTATAGTTATGCAGGCTTTCTGTTCCGGCAGTGACTCCGTCCGGCTGCCCTCTTCGCTCTGGGCTATTTGACCCAGGGCAAGGGGAAGGGGGGGGGGGGGGGGTGTGTTCCCTTAGGTCACCTGCTTTATAGTGAAAAGCAAGGAAATGCCTCCTCCAAGTCAGTATTTCTGAGTCGCTTCCGGGATGGTTTTAAAGTGTAATATTAATGTTAAAATTCATTCATGTCTTATTTTTAAAGTGTAGCTTGGTGTGAAGCATTTGTATATGTCAAGTGTCAAACGGGCTTTAATATACAATACTCGGACACTTTTAAATGACTATAAAGAGTCTCAATTCTCTGGACTACTTTATTTATTGGCTTACTTTAAAAATAATTAGTATAAGGGATATACTGGATGTTAATAGAGAACATGAATATTATTGTGCTCAATTATTAAGGGTATTGTATCTTTCTAATTTAATATTAAATAAGAAAGATACATGTAAAGCCTAATACTCCTTTTCTCCTTAAGGGGTTACCTCTTTATTATATAGTTGAGCTTATTGGATTTTCCTCTATGTCCTAGGCCCTCCAGCCTGTTTACTATTCAGCTAAGTCTGGGTCATTGGTACAGTATAAAAATGTTAAAAAATTTATAGTAATTTATATATTTTTTATACTTACCAATGACCCAGACGGGGATGGCCCTCCCAGGAGTTGGGAACTCTTGCCTCCCCACTGAGTACATAGCGCTGACCAGGCACTGCCAGTAAGAATGATAATTGGCGCCAATTTCGGGACGTCCGTGACACTGCGCATGCGCAGTGGGGGCATAGTATGGAGGTCCTTTAGGACATGATTTCTTTTTGTTTTGGATGCAAATTTTGGGGATTGGGGGGCAAAATTTGTGTTTGGCCCTGGTTTTGTTAGAGTTAGCACCAGCTAAGTCTGGGTCATTGGTAAGTATAAAAAATATATAAATTACTATAAATTTTTTAACTTTTGTGTCGAAAGCATAGCTTATGGCCTCTTGATAAGCTCATTCCAGTTAGGGTTCAGCTGCTATGTTTTTGAGGCAAAAATTGAAAAAAATACAATAAAATACTAAAATTTGGCTGGCGATTTTTGTGAACATTGCTGGCCAGCTTTAGTTGTTACATTAGCTAAAAGGTTAAATTACACATTTTGTGATAAAAATAATCTCAAATTCATCACGATTTGACATGAAATTTCTTTAACTTCATTCACTAAAAACGATCTGAGCCTCGGTAAAGATCAGCCAGCTCAGGTCGATTTTAGTGAATTTGGTACAGAAATTTCATTCGAAATTGTGACTCATTAGAGATCCTATATTTTTGTTCAATAACGAAAGAGTACTACAAACGAACAGAAATTTTAAACCACGGTGCTGGTCAATGCTTATAATTCATTATTCATAGAACTGAAGTCAGTAGAAGTAGTATGTAATATAGTTTTTAGGTGTCTGACCTTTTGTTAGGTCATCAAGAAATTTATTAATCCCTTATCTAGCAAGATTATATGATGTTACATTGAAAGGTGCAGCATTTAATATAACAAGACCCAATATCTGTGGTGTATGATGCACATGCTATTTGAAATAATCTTATGACTTGCTTTTGTTACTTTGAAAGCAATAAAGTACCTTGCATAGGTCTTGTATCAAACACTTTTGTGCACACTATTTTGAAGGCAAGATGCTGTCATGATGTCAGTGTGTGGAAACAGCCAATCACTTTGAAGTACAAGAGTAAAACTACAGGAAGCGCTGGGCATTTCGCAAGGAAAATCTTCAGGTTTTAAATGGCGGGCATGCCTTTGGTCAAATTGTCCAATGTGAATAACTGGGCATGCTCACTGTAATACATACAGTCCATGTGTCTACTCACCTCAACTTGTTGCAGATTTGATGTAAACAATATTCAATCCCTTTCGTAATAATGGTGACAGTTGAGACAAACCACTTGAACAGTTGGGAAAGAAAAGTAATAAAGAGACATTAATTTTCATAGTCTTTGAGGTTTGGTGGGGTTGTAGAAAGGGAAAAGACCCAAATTTAAACCAACAATAATTCACACCAGTGAAGTAAAATCACATCATGTAAACTGTGATAAGAAAGTTGAAATTTGCATACCTTGGTAAAAATTTTCGGTATACCATTTAGGATTTAATTTGCCGGTATCGTGTTGACAGTATTGAAAGTTGTACTGATTATAATCAGTATACCAAAGAACTGTCCTGCACTCAATTATTGTGACCTTTGCCAGTTATCAACAAGTGCTTGTGTAATTGGACTGTATCGCACTTTAAAAATGAGATCCCACTGATAATGATTTGCAGCTCAGCTTTGACATAGTCAAATTTCAGGTTATGCCATGTCTTGTCAGTCTGTCCATCTGCCCGGCATCAACACGGCTCGGGCTGGAGGCTGTATTTATGAATCGATCTTTATGAAACTTCTGGAGTTCCTTTGTTATCACCATGGGACAAGAACAAGTGTTTTTGGGTGTGGTCCAAAATTCAAGATGGCCACCAGCAGCCATTTTGTACCAAAATTAGTGCCATTGTTTTTTTTATACAGAACTTCTGTATGAAAGTTCTGATTTGAATAAATTTTTGTGTGAATGCTTAGTAACATGGAATACATCACATATAATACAGGTTTTTTTCTCATGCAGAAATTAGGCAAATTAGATGAACTTTGATTTATTCAGTGCTACTTACACACAGTAAGTGCACATGTCAATACGGCTCGGGCTAGAGGCTGTATTTATGAACCGATCTTCACGAAACTTCTTGGGTACCTTTGTTATCACCTTGGGACGAGAACGAGTGTTTTTGGGTGTGGTCCAAAATTCAAGATGGCTGCCACTGGCCATTTTATACCGAAATTTGGTGCAATCAGTTTTTTGTACAGAACTTCTAGGACTACATTTGTTATCATCATGGGATGGTAACAAGTGCTTTTGGGCTTGGGCAAAAATTCAAAATGCCTGTCGGCAGGCATATTTGCAGGACTTGTGTGTATTACATTTTTTGTACAGAACACCTGTAAAGAAGATTTTTACACCCCCCACTTTCGACGAAATTGGGGGGTATACTGGATTACATGCGTCCATCCGTGTGTCCATGCATCCGTCCATCCATCCGTGTGTGAGTCCATTCGAGAATATTCATTGGTCAGAGGTATGCCCACACTAGGCGGTACACCACATGGGGGTATGCACCGGATGACAGTCCAGCTCTTGTTTATGTCAGTAATGTTTGCTATAAATTTATTGGATGCTTTCGTTATCACTGTGGTATGAGAATAAATATTTTGGGGTTCAGACAGACCCACTCGGGGACTCAAAAAGGGAGATAATTAAAAATCTTTTCCAAAAACACCAGACAAAATAATGTTTCTTGAATTCAGCATCCCTAGTATGTGTATATTCAAATGTGTTGAAGCCAAGTTCCTGTGTTTATATTTGGTGTTGTTGGGGGATGGTAAACATTATTAGCACAACCCGATTTTCTATTTCCAATGAGAAAATAAAAGCTCCTCTCTTGTGGGAACTCCATGAGCTAAAGATCCTAAAAATTCAAATACCTATATTTTAAGAAGGACTTGACAAATATTTATTAATTAGTATGAATAAACCTTAGAAGGGTTTAAAGCAAACGGGCCAAAACAATTGCTAACATTTGGCTTATGGTACACCCCATGGAGATTTCTTTTCTAGTTTATCATCTAACTGTCACGTGCCTTTACAATACTTTACCTGTACATTTGTTATTACTCCTTTGATAATATACAAAACTTCAGACCCCTTTATCCTCTTGCAGAGTCTATCATCTTCAAACTGAGTAACAGTGATTGTGAAAAAAGTATTCTAAATGATTTCTCTCTTATCTTGAAAGTTCTGTACATATTTAACTATCATCCTGCTGAGTATTTTCAATATGTTTTTCATCAAATCTAGTCATAGCTGCTGTGAAGCAGTCACAACTAGATTTTATGAAAAATTCACCTAAATTTAACTCAAGAAATCATTGGTGAAAAAATCAATTCAATTTACAGGGAAGAAATTGGATTAAATATGCCCAAATTATTAATATTTTAGTATCAAAAGAAATTCTGTCCTTGGTGGGAATATCTGCCATGGCAGATAGACAAATGTAAGAGGCGAGGGAGAAAATTTGTTTATTTGTATGGTCCTTCTTTTCTGTTTTCAGGTTGTGGATAGAATTTGATGGAGAAGCTGGTCTGGACTATGGAGGTGTTGCCCGAGAGTGGTTTTATTTGTTGTCAAAAGAAATGTTCAATCCTTACTATGGATTATTTGAGTATTCAGCTACGTAAGTATAATTATGCAAAAACAATAGTTTGTTGAGTTTTGTATGTACTCTTCACTCTTTCTCTCTCCAAATTATCAGCAGTTCTGCGGGAGCATGATGACTCAATGGTAGACTGTTGGACTTCTATGCTAGAGGTCCCGAGTTCGATCCCTGTCCGGGGCGACCTGCATTGTGTCCTTGGGCAAGGCACTTTATCCCGGTTGCCTGCATGGGGGCACGATGACGCCGTGTACTAAGGCATACTGCACGTCATTGGTGCACATGTCTTCAACCACTGTAACCCTGCTTGAACAGAGCTTGAACAAAGTTAGAATGTTGAGGAGCTGACAGTTGCTTGTCGATGCTCGGTGATTCTCTCCGGGTACTCCAGCTTCCTCCACTTGTAAAACTATTTTATGCAAGTTAATAAAATTGATAAATTTGTCCCTTTCGTGCAACAAGGCTTTGCAATGCCTTAGCATTGCAAAGCCTTATTGCACTCAAGGGATGAAATACACCCCCAACCCATGCTATTCTGTAGATTGTGAGGCCAAAAACAAAAAACAAACCAAGGACATAAACTTTTGATAGCAAAGAAATAATTACAAAAATAAAAAACAGTCGGCTGCCCGCATGCAAATTTTCAAAAAATGATCTGAGAAACAGAAGATCTACTTTGTGGGGCTTAAACCTTTTGTTTTTAGTGTTCTCTTGAGCGTTAACATAATGTTTTCTGGGACATCCACTGCTCAAGTGAGATTTGTTTGCACCTCCCCCAAAGAGCCCCAGAAGTGAAGCAATGCTTGTTTACAGGTGAAAACAAACTGTTTTATTGATAAAATAGAACCTGGTAACCAGTGTCTAGGGTAGAAGTCCTCTAAAATGAGCAAAGATGGTATAAATGATTTGCTGAACTTGACTTTATATCATGTTATGGTCATGATTAGTGATTGTGCAGAAATATGTGACTATAACCCTTTACCCAACGAATCGGCCACACCCGCCCGCGTAATATGCAAATTCAGCAGCTGAAGAAATATAATTTTTTCCAAAAATTTCAACAAAACCATATCATGTGACCCCTCTTTGGAACGAGCTCATCAAGCTCGTTCCAATGATGGGTCACATGATATGGTTTTGTTGAAATTTTTGGAAACAATTTAAAAAATTATATTTAAAATAATAAATTTGGATATCGTCTGCGTTGGGTAAAGGGTTAAACAGCAATAATAAATAATTGTTCACACCACAGGGTTTCTTTTTTCACCAGTGCAAACCTTAAAAAAGTAAAAATTAATAGGTTTATGGCAGATAAATTATCAATGTTAATAACATGGATAAAATACTCAACCACCCATGTTATTCTGAATATTTTGAGGCGTAAGACATAAACCCAAGAATATGAATCTCTGAGGGTGAAGACATAATAATTACAAAAATAAAAAGAAAATGAGAAAAAAACATGTTGGAATTCAGAACAAAAAAGTTCACGTGACCACTCATTTCATTCTCGAAGCGGTTACATAAAACCATAATTCGTTCAAATAATCGACCCATTCTTAAATTTTTTTCTTCAATCAAGCTTTCAATTAACATATATCGAAATGTGTTTTTGCTAAATAGTCTTGCATGTGACACAAGATTTACTCTCATCCGAAAGGCATCTAAGGTAGGTCCATCTGGAATATCTAAGTCTTATTCGAAGTTTCTCCCAATCAGTGTGCAAGCAATCTGTATAGCAACATTGGCAGTTGATCTATGAGAGGCGCTACCGTGACCCATTTTGTTTTTACCCTGATGGGTTTTTTCATGGGGAGCTTGTATACAGAACCGTGATTTAAATTTTTGTCTGCTTTTAATTGTTCAAGGAAACCCCTGTATGTTGGAAGGCATTTTCTTACTTTGCAGAAATCTGCTATTATCTCATTGCATTATTGCAATGGCCCAATATAATATGCTCTGAAATCCAAGGAAAAGATTTAACACACTGTTGGAAAGGGCTCTCAGATCCCTTTCCAACATGGTGTCATATAATAAAGTTTCTCAACAATACAGTAGAACCTTGTTAATTGAATGACTTGTAAACCGATAAAAATTATTCATTTATCAGGGGTATTTGCAGAGAATAAAATCTCGAATTTTGAGATAACCTATTTACCATTCATCTGGATACAATAAAGAGGAACGATTACTGTACAGCCATCAAGGATAGGTCAAAATCTGTGGGTGTGTATTTTCCCACGCATATAATTCTGAGATGATCCGCTATGACACCTAGCGAAATTTCCACCAATGAAGCACCGGGATTAGTAATCCTGGTTCTTCATTGGTGGAAATGTTGCTAGGTGTTATAGCGGATCATCTCTGAATTATCATGTGATGGGATGTATTGGGGGTGGGTGGGGAAGAGGACAGTTTTTGTGTCATCTACAGATAATACTTCAAGTTTTTATTTTTGGTGAATACTTGTCATTTTGTTCTTGCACATCATATGGTTTTTCTTGTTCAATTCTTTCCATGTACTTTCAGTGACAACTATACACTTCAGATAAATCCATTATCTGGAGTAGCGAATGAAGACCATCTGGCATACTTTGAGTTCATTGGCAGAGTGGCTGGAATGGCTGTGTACCATGGCAAATTATTGGATGGTAAGTAAATTCATCTTAAAATCAATTGATTTTTCCCCTGATACAAGCTAAAACATTAAGACTGATACAAATTTGTATCTACCATTTACCAAAAAATGCAATCACAAACAGCAATATCAGTAGCAATAAAAACTCTGCGATAAAAGAACTTTTATCGCTATTGCAGTAGCGATAAAAGTCACATGACATCATGAGAAAAGAATGCCCGTGCATTTGACAGACTATTTCAGTGGTACTGGCAATCACAAGGCATTTTCTTCAAAAACTTATAATGCTGCAATGAACAATGCATCAAGTTTACCTCAACATACATTCCACATTCCAGGGAATTGCACGATCCATTACATAAGCAATCCACCTATGACCACCATGCAAAACACCAAATCAAAAAAGATGGAGATGAATCACAAAAATTGAGTTAAAGCGAGAAAATTCTGAAAAGTAATGTTAATCTCATTGTGATTTGATCGCTTCGAAAAATTATGAATGAAGTCATGTCATGTATTTAAAGCGATCCTTGCGCACTACAAAAATATCATTTCTTAGTTCTTTTCGCAAACCAGCCATCTGTGCCTTGGGTGACCTCATGAAATGAATTGAATTTCATTAGAAATATCATTGCACGACGGAAAAAGCATACTTGGGCTGAGTTTGATTATTTTTTTCACAATGTACAGTTTTATTCATGCTGAAGGAATTTGTTCACGTACTTTGGATTGAGAAAACTGAAAATGAAGATCTATTATTTTGATCTGTTGAGCTTGGCTTTTTGTTTGTTAACATTTAATTTTGAGAAGTCATGGCTATTGGGTTTTTTGGACTGAAGGGTAGATAACTGTGTTATGTGCTCATTGTGCTTGTATACAATTTTTTATCGTGACTTGACTCGTTTGTGGGGAGGTATAGCTACTCGTTGCACAAGTGCAACTCATAGCTATACGTCCCCAAAAACGAGCCTCATCGTGATAAAGATTTTGTACAAGCACAATGTGCACATAACACATATGTATCAGCTACAGTAACTTCTGCAAGCAAGTGCAATCATTTGATTCAGAAAGAGAACGTTTTGACCTGCACTCATCAAAAGCTGATTACACATTACAAGGCCATCATTTTTGATAACAGTAATTAAATGATAAATAACCAACTCAACAAAATAAATTAGATTAGATCATTTTTTGCTTTGATGATATTTTCATATAAGCCTACCATGTGTTGAACCTTAAAAATAAAACAAACACACAGCTGAAACACTGCTATAAACTTTGTCGGTTATTATAAGTAGGACAGTGAATGAGGATTATGTCATGCCCAGCTCAAGAGGATAATACCATGACATCATCATGATCTTCATTCATAAAAAAATCAATTCATAGATGCTGAATGGTTGTCCAAATATATCTGAACAAGTCAAGAAATGGATAAATATGGTAAGATAAATTGGTTATTGCCACCTTGTGGGTTTCCGAGATGGTAAGATACATTTGTCATCACCACTATGTCTTGATCAAGAAACTTAAATCAAGCCATGATGGTGTTCCTACAGGGCTCATTTCATTACCTAATATGAACACCAACTAGGTGTGGTACAAGTTTCTTGATCAACATATAGTGTTTATAACATATATTTATTCACATGCATTGTGATACAAACTGGAATCTGGTAGAATCTCCTACCTGACCAGTAGAGGTTGGAATTCCAACTATCATACTACTTGTTAGCTCCGCTGACAAAGTCAGCAGAGCTTTTCTTATACTGATTCGTCCGTCGTCTGTCTGTCCGTCCGTCCGTCGTCAACATTTTATTTGTCCGAGCCATAATTTCTAAACCGCTGAATATTTTTCCACCAAACTTCATAACAATATGTATTATCAATAGACGGTGTGTCATCAATTATTCTGCGGTCTGTAAATCCACAGGGTCAAGGTCACAGGATCAAGAAAATCTTAAGATATTTTTTATATTTGTTTGTCCAAGCCATAATTTCTGAACCGCTGAATATTTTTCGGCTAAAGTTTGTAACAATATTAGTATTAGAAAACATGCCCATGCGATCAGTGGCCCTCAGCGGAGCTCTCTAGGCGTGACAGGCCTCTTGTTATATTTTATGAAGCTTTCTTTTGAGTAATAGAATCAAGTGTGAAGAGATCACTATTATATAGGTATCGCGGAACTAAATTTTGAAATTAGAGTGAACCGCCTTAAAATGTTGCACTCGGAAATGACGCAATCTCTAAAAATAAACAGCCTTGGGAAAATCCATTGTTTCAATAAAAGTTTGAAACATTCTATTGACATCTTGCATTATTGTTGAATATTCCTGATAAAAAAGAGGGTGATTTGATGATGAATTTTGGACCTAAAAAATACAATTTACTTTTTGTGTGTTTTTGTAGGGAATTCCCTGAAAAATATGTGACCGGTACTTCCCTTTGTGTCAGTTTTTCTCTCTTATTTGTTGCATGACCCCCTGTTTTCAGATCAGAAAAAGTTGTCTGAAGGGCTATACTTGACAGAGATATTTGAATGCCAAAATTAAAGTGATGCGATCATATTTTTTTCCACCTGAACGTTATAATGGTCGCCTATGGGAAAATATTGAGTTCTGTGATACCTATTATCAGTTGCCTCATATGGCACCATATGAGGACCTCCATTTTTACACTGATGTTAATTAGGAAAATGCTAAGCTTCTGTCTGCATTGGTTAGATGTATGGTTTGCAGTCTTCATTGGTTAGATCTATGGTTTGCGGTCTGCATTGGTTAAATTATGGCTTGCAGACTGCATTGGTTAGATGTATGGTTTATGGACTGCATTGGTTAGATGTATGGTTTACGGTCTGCATTGGTTAGATGTATGGTTTGTCGTCTGCATTGGTTAGATGTATGATTTAAGGTCTGCAATGGTTAGATGTATAGTTTGTCATCTGCATTGGTTAGATGTATGGTTTACGGTCTGCAATGGTTAGATGTATGGTTTGTCATCTGCATTGGTAAGATGTATGGTTTATGGACTGTATTGGTTAGATGTATGGTTTACGGACTGCAATGATTAGATGTATGGTTTATGGACTGCATTGGTTAGATGTATGGTTTACAGTCTGCAATGGTTAGAGGTATGGTTTGTCGTCTGCATTTGTTGGATGTATGGTTTATGGTCTGCATGAGTTAGATGTATCATTTGTGGTCTGCATTGATTAGATGTATAGTTTATGGTCGGCATTGGTTAGGCCATACAAAGTAGATCTGTTTCTCAGGCCACCTTTTGTAAAATTGCATGTGGCCGGGCGGTTTTTTATATTTTTATACTGTAACCAATGACCCAGACTTAGCTGGTGCTAACCAAAAAATATCTAGGGCCAAACACAAATTTTGCCCCCCAATCCCCAAAATTTGCATGCAAAACCGAAAATTAGAAGTCATATCTGGCCCTCCATACATTTTACCCTCAGCGCATGCGCAGATGCCAGGAAGTCACCGAATCTGGCAAAATAAATCATTCTTTGTTTGGCCCTTGTCAGATAACAAACTGACATTTGTGCTTTTAAATCTCAATTAATAATGATGCCATACACAAATCAATGGTTAAATTGGTTGATCCAAGGACAGAACTGGATGAAGGAAGGAAGAAACGGTGGTTTGAAACGTTCAGGGCTGTAATTTTATATTTATTAAAATTAGTTCATGTTCCCTAATTTCGGGACATGAGCCTGACGTTATCTCTGATTGATTATGATCTATCCACTGTTTATTTAGTATTCCTTCCCTGCCTTCCCTTGATCCCCCCAGTTAAGCTCCCAAGCTTTTTGGCTTGTTTTAATAAAAAAAAAATAAAAAATTTATTGGGAGTTTAACGTATTATACAGAAGATTATTCTGTACATCCCCAGAGTTACGTCCTCATCCTTAGGGTGTTTGGGCATTTTGGTCATGCATCATACATCCAATGTATCATTTTTTCTTGAGGAAGATCTTGCTTTACATCGGATAGTCTTGTTTCTGTTACTGACTTCGGGCCGTGTTGCCTGGGGTCTTGATTCCAGTGTTTTGTTTACATTACATTACTCTAGGTAGTTTCCTATTTTTGTTTAGGAACAACAGTTGTAAGTAACATTAAATATTCTGATAGTGTGGTAGTTAATTTTACACAGATTTTATAATTTTGTCGACACTTAGGCTTTTTTGGGCTCATCGTTCCCTTAGAGAACTTGGGCTCTTATATTAGAAAAAAAATTTCAAAAATTTTTATTTCATTTTTGAAAGAGTTTTTCTTTTGGATATATTTATTTCATTGATTATGTTTTAATGTTATCTTATATTATATGTAGATTTGGTGGTGGTACAATGACCTATATTAGTATTTAGGTGGGAGCGCGGTGTTTCAGTGGTAGACTGTTGGACTTCTATGCTAGAGGTCCCGCATTGTGTCCTTGGGCAAGGCCCTTTATCCTGGTTGCCTACATGGGGATACGATGACGCCGTGTACTAAGGCGTACTGCACGTCGATGGTGCACATGTCTTCAACCGCTGTAACCCCGCTTGAGAGGTGCTTGAACAGAGAATGTTGAGGAGCTGACAGTTGCTCATCGTTGCTCGGTGGTTCGCCTTGTCGCTAGCTAGCTCGACCGGTGAAGTAGTTACTCAGGCCTCTGAAAATTGTGACGCCTGGTGTATACGATCCGGGCTAGGAGATGATATAGGGTGGAGCGAACAATATGATATGCAACTAACCTCACCCAGCGACAACGGAAGGAGGAAACCGTCAAGTTCTGAGGTACGCTTGTCCAGGTCATCCAGGACCACGAGCAAGAGAGAGGCCTCTTTCTCTTACAGTATCATTTGGGGACAGATGTTGTTGGTAGGAACTTGCGTCAGTTGGAGTATACGTCCATGCCTCCTGTCTGGGACGTCCTGTCTAATAGGCAGCCGTGGTCGGCTAGTCTTATGGTTTCCTCTATACAATGGATAAAATGATCTTTATATTGCACAGGGCTATAAAATGCTGATGAGTGGTTTCTGTTCCCTGACGCTGGTGAAACGGTTAAGATTGAATACAAGAAAGACCGTGACTCCGGATGTGTCGCATATGCATTGTATTCAGAGCTAGTGGAAAAGTGCTCAATGATTTTAGACAAGGGCTAGGCTTCAAAAGAGGTTTACGTCCCTTGTCTACAGCTAGCTCAACCGGCAGATCTCACTCGTTTGTGGGTGATGTGATGCCGGGTATGTCCGTGGGGGTTGAGACTGAATAAGGATGAAGAGAGCACTGTTTAATCGAATCATGCTCACCCAGTGTTGATGGAAGGAAGAAGACGGCAAGTTCTGAGGTACGATCGTCCAGGTCTCTCCGGACCCCTCTCTCTCTCTCTCTCTTTCAACAACATCTGGACCCAGGTGTTGTTGGTACGAACTTGGGTCATTCAGAGCTTATGATAAATAGCTATTGTCCGGTATGCTTAGTTCAATTCTTAGCCGGGGACGGCTACAGTTTTGCTTCTTTAGTGTCTACCAAGCACTCCCGACCGCACCTTGGCTAAGTGACTCAGGATTTCCAGTCTGCATCGTCAAAAGGTCCATCTTTTGTGAAGAAAGTTGCACCATCTAGTAGCCAAGGAGATGAGGCTGCATTCATCAGGTCGTCCACAGTAATAACTATATTGGACACCCTGTCCTAGGAGCACCCGGCTAACAGGCTTTTCATGACCGCTGCTCCTGAGGCCTCTGTAACGGACTTGCTGTCGCAGTTGCGCAGCTAATCACAGTATTCCTGCTAAGGCAAAAGCACTCAACGTCAGTCTCAAAACTTGAGCTGTTGCATGGTGCTTATTTGGTCCAGTCACATGCCTGTTCAGATGCTGGTGACTGTGATTCTAACTGATTTGAACGTATGATGGAAAGGATAACTTTCCCTTCCGGAACAACTCTTGGATGATATAGATACCATACATTACCATTTCCTTGAACTTGTTCCAGTGAATCAAAATGCTGCGAGCAATTATGAGAAACCTCTAGCGTAGTTGGACGCTGACTTCATCCGGATAAAGAGCAGAGTAATAAGATCTCTTTCCGGTTAAGTCTACACGGGTGTCACAGGTCTTCGATTGTGCAGACAACACCATATTTAACTTCCTGCGGGAAAAAGTAATACAGTTTCTTATCTTCTTCCTCAAGTACTCCCGACCGCACCTTGGCTAAGTGACTCAGGATCGTTTGTGATTGATTCACATACTTTTAAAAACAACAGGGGAAGATGTGGAGAGTTCCTCTGCGTTAATTGAGCAGGCTAAGATCCTAGTTGTAGCCTAGTTGTAGCCTTACCTTCATCATTTAGCTGTTCGCTCGGACACAATTGAGAAGATAATTTCTTTGTCAGAGCGAATTTAGTCTCTTGGTCTTATGTACCTTAATTTTGAGTACTGTGACGCATCGTCTATATGGAAAGGAATTTTGTGGTCGTTTGTACTTTTTAAAATTCTTTCCAGACCTAGTATATATATCACGGTCTTAACTAATGTTAAGTGGGAGTTATTCTGATGTAACGAAGCCTTGTGTCTTCATCTTTGCATCTGACTAGGTGGAAAACTTGCTATAGGTCGCTTTAGTCTTCCAACTCTAGTCTTTTATGGTAAGAAGCATCTATTCCTGTCTCTTCAAGTTGGGGTCTAATGGACCAACACCAGCAGAAGGAGTACGAGAGGTTGTCCTAGACTCAGATCGTCTATAAGGACTCATAGCGAAGGTATAGGTATACCTAAGTCTTTGATGATAAGCTTTCATTATTGTAGGATTAAACTACAAGAAAGCATCTATACTCGACTCTTTATGTTGGGGTCTAATCGACCACACCAACAGAAAGAGTAGGAGAGTTTGTCCTAGACTCAATTCACCTATAAGGGCTCATAGCGAAGGTATAGGTATCTCTCCTATATATATTTCTTTAGGATTGTCTATACAGCCACTTGGATAGGGGTTTCTCGTCTGTCTGAGTTACTGATCAGACTCCCCTGAGCCGGTGGTTCGAGGCTCTTATAGATCTCGGCCAGACCTCTTTTGACTGGAAGTGGATAATTAGGTTATTTATCATTATCTTTCAGTCGAAAAGCGAACGTTTGGCAATTGTAGCGAGTATTGTTCTTTAGATCACTTGTTTTGTGAACTAGATAATGTCTCATGGGATGTATGATAGGATACACATATCCCACTCATTTGGCTGGTTTATCTGTTGTTTCACAGAGCGAAGTAGCCAGCTGTTTGGCTCGCTTTTATCTGTTATCTGATGCATTAATAGCGAAAGTTTTATGCACCGGATGGAGTTGTGTGGAGCGGCTTGAAATGTTGTTTCGATGGGTCGCTTACACACATGTCTACTCCAGTTATTAACTGGGGTGGTAGACGTTTTTCCCTCTAGACCTGTTTTGTTTTAGAGAATCTTTTAACATAAGGTCAAGTTTGGGCATATTTTATGGGTTTCTCAATTATTTTGGACGTGAGTTCATACATTGAGTTACAATCCTGAGTCCGACGGTCTCTCTATGCAGGGATCTTGGGACCCTCGGTTATTGGAAATCACATATTCAATGGTGTCTCATTGTGTACGTTAAATCATTGAATTTTTTCTGTTCATGTATTTATAGACGCAGATCAGAGTTTATCAGTAGAGAAGTAATACTTCTGTTGTCATTATTTTCCAATAGAAGGGACGTTTATGTTCTTTCTATTGTTAACTAAGTCAGTTAGCTATTCGTACTGCTTGGGTTTTTTATCTTCCAATTAGCAGTCAGTGCTTAAGATTTCAGTGCATAAATCAGCGCTGGCTACATCTTGCGCTTATTCTAACTGTATGGCTATAACATGATCTTATGTAGGATCTCTTCAGGATAGTTAAGTTTTCGGTGCATGGGAATAATAGTTTCCATTATTTGTGTCGCTAGTTTCAGGCATTTGAGCGCATACATTTGACGCTCAGCCATTTTCTTGGGAATGAATGATAGGATATGTGTATCCTTCAATTCATTTGTTTCTATTGATTTCATTGAGGTTATTGGGTCTGCTATTGAGCATTCGCCAGAAGCTTCCCCATGAGAGGGTTTCTTCTTTAAGGGAAGTTTTATTCTTCACGTCATTCTCCGCTCTCAGTGGCATTACGGAGTATTTCAGACGTGAAAGAGCTTTATGGTCAATATATTATTGCTGTCTGCACCAGCAATGATTAAGTAATGTGGGTGAGGAGGTTTTGACATATATTCGAATTCCCCCCCCCCCCCCCCCCACTCCCCATACACTCACACTGTCGCGTATATATATTTTAATACATACATACTTTGCGCCTGGGTCATGTTGGATGGCGCCCTCATAGACATATATGCAGTTCTGTTGCATTTGTTTCCGGTATTTAATTTCTGATTCTAATATACAGGCACTTATTTTATCATCATAATGGCCGCTATTTGAGCTCATAGGTTACGGCATAGCCATTTAGTGGTTTTTTGATGATTAATAGGCTGGATTTTTATGCACTCGCGCAATGTGTGATTACACTATCTCTTTGGTGGACTTTGAAATTATTATATATATCGGGGGCAGTCTGTGTTGGAGCCAGTTAATCATACCTACCTCCATTTCTAGATCCTGGTTTCTATTTTGTCGGTTCTTAAATCGCATATTCTCACGTGTTATAGTTGTAGATACCAAATAGTACACGTTGGAGAGCGTTTTTACCAGATTTAATATTACAGAGGCCTCCTGTGAATGATCTTGAAGCGTGTTTTCTCTGCAGAGATTGTTCATCTTATCCCGCTTTTGTATGTATATGTTATAATTGATTTCTCACTGATTTTGTCGTACCTGTATACAGCGTCTGCAGTGCATATTTTGTAGTGGATAATGTTATTTACCAAAATCATCGCTATAGCCTTGGCTTGTAAAGTGGCGTTCAGCACCATTTATTATTTATGAATTAATTTTTTGAGTGTCTGATCAATATTTATTTATATCGTTTCCGGTTTCTGCTTATTGATTCCAGAGCTCTACCCTCTTTCTTTTGAACATATGTTCAAAAAAAGTGTGGGGGGGGGGGCATTTTGTCCACTTCTCCACTTTATGAGGTATGTAACTATTGAGGAAGCTGTCTTGTCCGTACTATGTTCGGCGATCTGCTGCAGTATTATTGTGTGGCATAGGTTTATGGGCAATTTTCTCTCATTCTCAGTATGCCATAATAATTTTTAGGGCCTAGTCCAGACTAGTCTCAAAAATTGTTTATTTGTTACATCCTAATTAACCTGATTTTATGCTCAGATTTAGGATTTACATAATTGGGATCCATATTAGGTTATGTTCTTCTATTATGGTATTAAGAGACATACATGTAAATTCTAATTTTTTCATCATGGATTGAAGGATTTGATCTATGTTCATCTACTATTTCAGAAGTTCTAGGCCCTCCGCCTTTTTACGATTCAGCTAAGTCTGGGTCATTGGTTACAGTATAAAAATATGAAAAAATTTATAGTAATTTATATATTTTTTATACTTACCAATGACCCAGATGGGAATGGCCCTCCCATGAGTGGGCAGTAGTGGGCACTCATACCTCCCTGCTGAATTATTATAATCTTTTTTCTACAAAGAATGATTTATTGGCGCCAGATTTGGTGACTTTCTGTCATCTGCGCATGCGCGGAGGGTAAAATGTATGGAGGGCCAGATAGGACTTCTAATTTTCGGTTTTGCATGCAAATTTGGAGGATTGGGGGGCAAAATTTGTGTTTGGCCCTAGGTATTTTTGGGTTAGCACCAGCTAAGTCTGGGTCATTGGTAAATAAAAAAATATATAAATTACTATAAATTTTTTCATTTTTGTAATTATTTCTCTGCAATCAACAGTTTGTGTTCTTGGTTTGCCTTCTGTTTTAGGCCTTATAATCTACAGATTAGCATGGATGGTTGTGTATTTTGTCCCTTAAGTGCAAAAAAGCTTTGCAAATCTAAAGTATTGCAAAGCCTTCTTGCACTCAAGGGACAAATCTATCAGTTTGATTAACTTGGGTAAAATATCAGACATAAACCATTTAATGTTTATATTTTTATACTGTACCAATGACCCAGACTTAGCTGGTGCTAACTCTAACAAAACCAGGGCCAAACACAAATTTTGCCCCCCAATCCCCAAAATTTGCATCCAAAACAAAAAGAAATCATGTCCTAAAGGACCTCCATACTACGCCTCTACTGCGCATGCGCAGTGACGCAGACGTCCCGAAATTGGCGCCAATTATCATTCTCTGTTTGGCCCTTCATCAGTCAACATCTCACTGATCTTTGTGCTTATAAATCTCAGTTTAAAGGATGCCAGACACGTAATTTTTGGAGAAAATGTGATTCTAAGGAGGATAGAAGGAGGAGAGGAAAAAGAAGTGACAAAAAATAATCAGGGCTGTACTTAAAATTTTTTGATGAAATTATGTTAAGTTGCCTATTTTCGAGGCATGGGCCTCTTGTTGTCATTCTTGCTAAATGTTGCACTGCTTATTCAGTGTTTCCTCTCCCCTAGCCTTCTAAAGTCCCCCCTTGCAATTCTCCCATGCTTTTGGCATATTTTTGAGTAAGTTCATTTCTAAAATTTCCTGGGAGAGTTGCTTGGTTACAGAATGTTTTCTGTTATTTTCCCCATAGTTACGTTTTCACCCATGGGTGTATAACGTTTGTGTTCTGCATCTTCCATCTGATGTTCTACAGATTCTCCCCTGGGAGTCTCTGTTTTGCATCAGATAGAGTGTAATTTGATGACTGATTCCGGGCCAGTTTTTTCAGTGCCTGGAGTCATGTTTTCTGGTGTTTTACACTGTTTGTTTACATTGGCAACAGCCTTTTTTTGAGGAGGGCTGTTTGCCTTTGCTGTAGTTTATCTCACTATAAGATACATTTATTTTATCTGTAAGTGTCTCATTAATTATTTAATATAAATTTAAAATTTTTGACCACACTTTGCCATCGGATCCATCGGGGCTCAACGTTACTTTTCAGCAACTTGGGCTTCGCTGAAAAAATATTTTTTCAAAATTATTTTGATTTGCAATTGTTTTTTCATTTATTAATGGATCATGTTATTATGTATCTTTGTGTCAGGGGTTTTTGCGAGTAACTAGGACTTGTTGTTGTCCTTTCACAATGAAGGGACATTGTTCAAATTGTAATAGGAAGAAATCTTCCTCTGACTTTCATGATCATTGTATTAACTGCAGTCAGTGTTCTCGCATTAATCCCTGTCCTATATGTGAATATTGGGATGAGAAACATTGGAAACGTGTGTCACAATATGTTGTTTCTGGAGAAAGGGCTATGCCGGCTCTTTCTCCGCAAGGTCACTCTACTCTCTCAGTTTCTATTTCAGAGGAACCAGAACAGGGTGATGTTTCCATGTTATCTTCTACAAGTGTGCGTCCGTCGTCACAAATGAATACAGAGCTAGCGGCAAAAGTGCTCATGGAGATTAGACAAATGTCGTCCGCTAGCTCGCCCGGTGTAGCGTCCATTCACCGAATGGTTCGGCAGCGGGGTTCGTCCGATGCGGTCCAGGAGGAAATTTTGGGTGATGCGAGCACTATAAACATAATAGATGCACACCCAGTGACGGCGGATAGTAAGCGAGAACGGAGGAAGCCTTTGAGTCCGGTTCCTAGCTCGTCCAGGTCCAGCCGGGCCGCGAGCGAGAGAGGCCCCTCTCTCGTCTCTGGCACCAGATGTTGTGGTACAAAATGTGTCTTTAGCGGAGCATACGTCCGTCGCTCGGGACGCTCCGTTGTATAAGCAGTCCGCGGAGACTGTTAAGGCTTCCTCTTCTCGTCAGCGCACACGACCGCACCTTAACTGCGTGACCGCCGATATATTACCAGCTTCGCCGATCAAGGATTCTTCGGCGACCAGGTCACACCATCCGGCAGCCAGGGAATCGAGACCGATGGACTCCGGACGTTCGCATAGGAAAAGTATGCGGGAGCCATCTGATGCAGAGCTGCCCTCGGCGAAGCAGCGAAAGACTGCGCCTCCGCAGGTCTCGACGCCGGACATTCTTGTGCAGATAGCACAGCTTATCCCAGCAGCCGACAGAAACGGTGTCGGATCGAGAATTATCCGACGGCGCTGGGTCGGTACGCTCCGCCGAAGCATCGGGGGCGGACGACCGGGAACATCATGAGGTCCGACCGGATGGTGAAAGGGATACGGATGACTTGGAGCTATCCCTTTCGGAACAACATAAAGCTGTCCGGCACTTTCTCCCTCAAGTTGTTCCGTTGGGCCAGACTGCTGCGGTTCCGGACAAGAGGATTATAGCGTCATTGGACTCTGAATTTTTTGAGCGGTTCAGGGACATCGCTCCCGAGTTTCCGTCGCAGTCCAATAATGTTGCAAGAACATTTGAATTATTGAACGACGCTATATTTAAACTTGCTTCCAAGACGGGGAAAGCAGGTTTCTTGTCTGCTAATACTCTCAACCTGCCTTTCATTAATGCAAGGAATAAATTCGATACGACAGGACAGGGTATCCCGAGAGTTCCTCTGCGTATGGACGACGAGGCAGAAGACTTAGAGCTATCATTACCGTCGTCGGCTTCTATTCCAACCGCGGTGTTGGAAACAGCTATTGCGTCTAACAGAGCCAATTTAGATGCCTTATCTTACGCAGATCACCTTACTAAGGCGTTATCACTGCGCCTTCAAGGGAAAGAGTTTTAGGATATACAATCCTCTTTAAGACTTCTTTCAAGGGCAGTAGCTTATTCCACGTGTAACTCCGCCCTTTCAGTGGCAAATCTGGAGTTGGTTAGACAGGACGCAGCCCTAGCTACATCCACACTAGTGGATACTAAGGTGAAGAACTCTCTTAGAGTCGCTTCGGTCTCAGGAGAACTTCTCTTTGACGGCAAGCTTTCTGCTATTTATGATAAAATTACAAAGAAAGCTTCGGATTCTCTGTTGTTCAAATCTGCTTCTAAAAAGTCGGATATAGCAGACAAGAATAAGACAGGCACTTCTGGGTCTAATGCGCCCAAGAGAGGTTCCTATAGAGGTTCCGGTGCGTCCTCTTGGTCTTATTCGAGAGACCGTCAGGGTAGCGACTCTCGTTTGGGACGTCCTTCAGGCCGGGACAATCGGTCGGACGCCCCGAGGTCGACGGGGCGAGGTGCGGGTCGTGGAGGACGTGGTTTCTCCTACCGCAGGCCTTGCAGGTCCAGGAGGTGATGGCTTAAACCTCTATCGCATACCGGTTGGTGGAAGGTTGTCGAGCTTTTCTCAAGAATGGGCGTCGATTACGGACGACCCTTGGATGAGAGGAGTGACTTCGGAAGGTCTAAAGATATCCTTCAAGCGAAAGCCTCCATTAACTCGAAGTCCAAAGTGGACTCATCTTCCGTCAAATCTGCAGAAAAGAGACGCTCTGTTATCAGAGGTGCAGTCTCTTTTAATGAAGAACGCGGTAGAGGTCGTAGAAAACCAGGAATCTCCTGGATTCTACAGCCATCTGTTTCTGGTTCCGAAACCAGACGGCTCGTTCCGTCCAGTCATAGATTTGAGCTGGATAAACAAGCTGATCGTCGCTCCGAAGTTTTATATGGAGACGATGCGGTCGTTCAGAGCGAGTATTCGGGTGAACGCAACAAGCATAGATCTCAAAGATGCGTACTTTCACGTCATGGTGCATCCGACATTCCGAAAGTACCTACGCTTCGCAGTCCTAGGAGTAGTGTATCAATTCCGGGCGATGTGCTTCGGATTGAATCTAGCACCCTGGGCTTTCACTCGGGTAATGAACTCGGTAATGATCTATTTCCGAGCTCATTCGTCTGCGGTGACGTTGGCCTACCTGGACGACATTCTTCAGAGGTACGGCAGCGAGTTAACGCTTCAGAACGATGTTCAGTGGATGCGATTTCTAACTGTAGGAGGACCTCCTCTTCGCTAAACTATGCGGCTAAGTGGAAGGTTTTTCGTCGTTGGTGTAGGGATCATTCTGTAGATATATTCGATCCCTCTATACCAGACATTGCAACTTTCTAGTATACTTGTTTGACGAAATCAAACTGCAGCCTGTTACTATAAAGGGTTATAGATCTATGTTATCTGATACCTATGCACATCATGATAGTTTACAAATTGGATCTAATGTCTCTTTATCTAAGTTGATTAGAAACTTTTCGATAAATAGACCCAGAACTCTTAGATTAATTCCTAAGTGGAATTTAGCTTGGGTTCTTCTTAAATTGAAGGAAAAGCCATTTGAACCTCTTGGGACAGGAGATTTCAAATTCTTATCTTATAAGACAGCTTTTCTCTTAGCTTTCTCTTCTGCTAGAAGAGTCAGTGAGCTTCATGCACTGTCGGTGGATGATTCTCACTATCGTAGTGTCGGGAACACTATCACCTTCACTACTAATGGGTTTTTTTTAGCTAAGAATCAGGCTCCTAATAAATATCCGGAACCTATTGTTATTAAGGCTCTTCCGTCTTCGGATGGGCGTAGGCCTTTACTCTGTCCTGTTAGAGCGTTACGTATCTATAAACAGAGATCTCAGTTTATCAGAAAGGGACGGAAACGTTTCTTTCTGTCTTTGATGCCTAATAGAAAGGACATTTCGGTCCATTCTATTGCTAGATGGATTCAATTAACTATCCGTACTGCTTATGAAAATTTATCTTCTTCTCAGCAGTCTGTGCTTAAGATTTCTGCTCATGAAGTAAGAGCTCTTTCTACTTCCTGGGCTTATGCTAATAGTGTTGCTATTACAGATTTAATGAAGGCTGCTTATTGGTCTCAGCCATCCACATTTACGAATTTTTATCTCAGAAATATTGAGTCCATTTCTGGAGACCTGCATTGTTTAGGTCCGTTATCTGTTGCTCAGAATGTCGTCCACTAAACAGTTGCAACTATAGTTATGCAGGCTTTCTGTTCCGGCAGTGACTCCATCCGGCTGCCCTCTACGCTCTGGGCTATTTGACCAAGGGGAAGGGGGGGGGGGGGGGTGGGGGGGGGGGGGGGTGTTCCCTTAGGTCACCTGCTTTATAGTGAAAAGCAAGGGAATGCCTCCTCCAAGTCAGTATTTCTGAGTCGCTTCCGGGATGGTTTTAAAGTGTAATATTAATGTTAAAATTCATTCATGTCTTATTTTTAAAGTGTAGCTCGGTGTGAAGCATTTGTGTATGTCAAGTGTCAAACGGGCTTTAATATACAATACTCGGACACTTTTAAATGACTATGAAGAGTCTCAATTCTCTGGACTACTTTATTTATTGGCTTGCTTTAAAAATAATTAGTATAAGGGATATACTGGATGTTAATAGAGAACATGAATGTTATTGTGCTCAATTATTAAGGGTAGTGTATCTTTCTAATTTAATATTAAATAAGAAAGATACATGTAAAGCCTAATACTCCTTTTCTCCTTAAGGGGTTACCTCTTTACTATATAGTTGAGCTTATTGGATTTTCCTCTATGTCCTAGGCCCTCCAGCCTGTTTACTATTCAGCTAAGTCTGGGTCATTGGTACAGTATAAAAATGTTAAAAAATTTATAGTAATTTATATATTTTTTATACTTACCAATGACCCAGACGGGGATGGCCCTCCCTGGAGTTGGGAACTCTTGCCTCCCCGCTGAGTACATAGCGCTGACCAGGCACTGCCAGTAAGAATGATAATTGGCGCCAATTTCGGGACGTCTGCGTCACTGCGCATGCGCAGTAGAGGCGTAGTATGGAGGTCCTTTAGGACATGATTTCTTTTTGTTTTGGATGCAAATTTTGGGGATTGGGGGGCAAAATTTGTGTTTGGCCCTGGTTTTGTTCGAGTTAGCACCAGCTAAGTCTGGGTCATTGGTAAGTATAAAAAATATATAAATTACTATAAATTTTTTAACTTTTTAGCTCAACTTGACAAAGTCAAGCTGAGCTATTGCCATCACTTCTCGTCCGTCGGCATACGTACGTACGTTAGTACGTACGTCCACAATTTCCTTTGGCACACCTCACAGGTCGCATTTATGATCAGATTACTTTGAAACTTGGTATGCTTGTTTGGGGTGACATGACCTCTAGATGGGAGCTATCAATTTTCTTCAATTTCCGTCAAAAAATGTTGCCCCGGGCAACGTTCTTAGAACTTAGTTTAGTCGGACCTCAATATTTCCCTTTGGCACACCCTACAAGGCACATTTATGATTTGATTGCTTTGAAACCTGGTATGCTTATTTAGGGTGACATCTAGATGGGAGCTATCGATTTTCTTCAATTTCCGGCAAAAAATGTTGCCACGGCCAACGTTCGTAGAACTTAGTTTAGTCAGACCTCAATATTTCCCTTTGGCACACCCTACAGGGCACATTTATGATTAGATTGCTTTGAAACCTAGTATGCTTGTTTGGGGAGACCTCTAGATGGGAGCTTTCGATTTTCTTCAATTTCTGTCAGAAAATGTTGCCGCGGCCAACCTTCTTAGAACTTAGTTTAGTCAGAAGACTCAATATTTCGCTTTGACACACCCTACAGGGTACATTTATGATCGGATTGCTTTGAAACCTGGCATGCTTGTTTGGGGTGACCTCTAGATGGGAGCTATCGATTTTCTTCAATTTCCGTCCAAAAATGTTGCCGCGGCCAACGTTCTTAGAACTTAGTTTAGTCAAACCACAATATTTCCCTTTGGCACACCCTACAGGGCACATTTATGATTTGATTGCTTTGAAATCTGGTATGCTTATTTAGGGTGACCTCTAGATGGGAGCTATCGATTTTCTTCCATTTCCATTAAAAAATGTTGCCATGGCCAACGTTCTTAGAATTTAGTCTAGTCAGACCACAATATTTCCCTTTTGTACACTCTACAGGGCACATTTATGATCGGATTGCTTTGAAACCTGGCATGCTTGTTTGGGGTGACCTCTAGATGGGAGCTATCGATTTTCTTCAATTTCCGTCAAACAATGTTGCCGCGGCCAACGTTTTTAGAACTCAGTTTAGTCAGACCACAATATTTCCCTTTGGCACACCCTACAGGGCACATTTATGATTTGATTGCTTTGAAACCTGGTATGCTTGTTTGGGGAGACCTCTAGATGGGAGCTATCGATTTTCTTCAATTTCCGTCAAAAAATGTTGCCGCGGCCAACGTTCTTAGAACTTAGTTTAGTCAGAAGACTCAATATTTCCCTTTGGCACACTCTACAGGGCACATTTATGATCGGATTGCTTTGAAACCTGGCATGCTTGTTTGGGGTGACCTCTAGATGAGAGTTATCAATTTTCTTCAATTTCCATCAAAAAATGTTGCCGCAGCCAACATTCTTAGAACTTAGTTTAGTCAGACCACTATATTTCCCTTTGGCTCACCCAACAGGGCACATTTATGATTAGATTGCTTTGAAACCTGGTATGCTTATTTACGGTGACCTTTAGATGGGAGCTATCGATTTTCTTCCATTTCCGTCACAAAATGTTGCCACGGCCAACGTTCTTAGAATTTAGTCTAGTCAGATCACAATATTTCCGTTTTGTACACCCTACAGGGCACATTTATGATTGGATTGCTTTGAAACCTGGCATGCTTGTTTGGGGAGGCCTCTAGATGGGAGCTATCGATTTTCTTCGGTTTCTGTCAAAAAATGTTGCCACTGGCAAAAAAAATGACATTGGTACCAATGATCTTCACTTTTGCCATTTCATTTATAACTTACCAAGTTCAAGTTTGTCAAGTTGAGCTACAGTGTCACTGACACTTTCATTTATGTTTGCATTGGTTATAAAAAGAGAGCAAGTGGTAGCCAAAAGGACCATGCGGGAGGGCCTGCGAAACAGATTTTTAACCTTTTTAGGCTACCTTAAGGCTACCAGTGGTTACCATTAGATGCATTGTTTGTGACCTGCATTGATTGGATGTATGGTTTGTGTTCTGCATTGGTTAGATATTTAGTTTGCAGTCAAAATTAGATGTATGGTTTCAGTCAACTTTAACAGTGTCAGTTAAATAGAGCTTTAACGAGGTCCAGACCCTAATTTAGTGGGCAAGTTTTGTAAAATTTGATGTAAACTGGGCTACGGGTTGAAAGATTCTGTTTATTTTTTGATCTAAAAACCCCACAAAACACATCTAAGTACATTAACTGGAAGAGTGCCGATTTCTTTTTCAAAGGTGATTTTTAACATGACCTTTTTTTATTTTTTAATTCTATTGCTACCAACTAGGGAGCCTTGTTTTAGCAAAATTTTGTTCATAAATAATTGATTTGCTATAATTTATTGGAGAATACCTGTTGGCACTCCAGTAAATTGTAACAAAACTATTGTATGTGAACTTTTTTTGTTCCACTTGTGAGAAAACATCAAGCTGATGCATACAGTGCAAAGCCACTAAAGTGGCTTCCAGTACTTTTCAATAGAGTCATGATAGTGGCTTCTAGCATTCTACCAGTTAAAGTACTCCTGACACTATTTGGGCACGAAATTTCAGGCGAATGATCGTTTTATTTGCTCAGAGGTCGCCTCTGAAAAAAGGTCGTATGAATGGTGGAATTTGCAAGAAAAGTTACAGTACAGTTACCATGGAAAGGCACCTTAAAATTAGGTAACATGTAACTCATAACCCTAAATATTATCTTGTTGGATAGACATTGCCATACCTCAAATCTGTATTGGATCAAGTTAGTGAGGCACTGCTATCTACAGTTGGTGCCCATCATTTATTTAATCTTATTTGTTTGAAAGGAGTGGCGAACCATTTATGCAACGCCTCTCCTTGGCCCAATTTGCGCAGATGTGTGGTAGCTGCAACTTTGTGGCCTCACTCTTCTCGAATACTACGGAGGGATCTTTAGCCTGCACAGAGTGTGTATCTCTCCGCTCAGAAGCCATTTTACGTCTCCACATGATAGGACGGTACGTTGTGACAGCATCAACCAGTGTTAGGACACCTCGAGAATTTTCCCGATCGATCCCGGGACCTCTATCGTGAGAGACCAGCGCACTTATCCACTCGGCCACCACTCTCTAGGTGCCCTTCAGTGGTCAGTCGGTCTTATTATGTGATTGGTCTGTCCATCCATAAACTTTTCCATTTCAGGATGATTACTTGAGTTTGGTTATATAGATCAGGACCAAACTTGATTTGTGCATCAGTTATATCAAAATGAAGGTTAAGGTCAAATTGGGGCTTGGTCTGATGATTTTTGGCTCACCAACGCTAGTTGTGTGAGCCTATGGCATAGCCCTCATGGCGTCGCCGGCCGGATTCATTCATTTTGAACTTTTGTGTGCAGGTTTTGATTTTTTTTTTTGGATTTTTTTTAGGGATAGTAATATTTTATTCAACCCTTTCCATGCTTAGTTACTTGAATTTTGGACTTTTGTGTACAGGTTTTTGACTTTTCTGTGCAGGTTTTTGACTTTTGTGTACAGGTTTTGAAATTTTGTCTTCAAGTGGAGTTTTACCTTACTGGCATATTGCCATGGTGGTTACCTTAACATTTCAGGGTATTTTTCTCAATTTTAACCCTTTGAAACAAATGTGATACTTTTTTAGCTCACTTGACTTTCAGTCAGGAGAGCTATAGTGATCACTCACCGTCCGGCGTCGGTTGTCCATCGTCCGTCGTCGTCCGTGAACATGGTGTTTGCGTCTTCTCCTCCCAAACCGCTGAACCAATTTAATTGATATTTGAGATAATAGTTTGTTATGACATCGCAATTTGATTTTGTTCAAATCAAGTTGCCTCGCCCGTGGGTAGGGCCACACCCAAAAAGTGTGCTGAAATCTTAAAAAATCTTCTCATGAACCAGCAGTAGCAGAGACTTGATATTTGGTGTGCAGCTTCCTTTTGAGGTGTAGACTCAGATTTGTTCAAGAGAAGTTTGTGGGGCTATACTTGGCGTCGTTATGGGAGGGGCAAAATTTTTGGCCCCGCCCAAAATTTCTATTTTCCAAACTGAGAGGCTGATTTGAACCAAATTTTATGTGAGGGCTTATTGGATCATAAGTACCTAATTTATGCTGATTTTTTTTTTTCCTGTAGCCCCATGGGAACCGCAGGAGCTAAAAATAGAAAAAAATTAAAACGCCCATATCTCCAAAACTGCACGGCACCGAGACTTTTTATTTGGTGTGAAGCTTTCTTAGGACCAACAGAAAGAATTGGTAAAAAAAAATTGCCATCGGTTTTATCATAGGGTACAGTTTCGGGACTTTGAAAAAGTGCTGAGTCAGCACTTTTTAACACTGTAGGCAATGGGAAAAACATTAAAAAATCTTCTTCTCCAGATCCCGCAGGCAGAATCTTTTGATATTTGGTATGCAACATTGTAGGGTGGATCTGATTCAAGTTTATTCAAATCGGCCCCCTGGGGTCATATTTGGGCTCAGTATAGGTTCCCGATTTCGAACTTAGTGCATTTCAGGCAAATTTCTTAAAAAATCTTCTTCTCCAGATCCAGCAGGCAGAATCTTTTGATATTTGGTATGCAACATTGTGGGGTGGATCTGATTCAAGTTTGTTCAAATCGGCCCCCTGGGTTTATATTTGGGCTCAGTATAGGAGCCCAAATTTGAACTTACTGCATTTCAGGCAAATTTCTTTGAAAATCTTCTTCTCCAGATCCAGCAGGCAGAATCTTTTGATATTGGGTATGCAACATTGTGGGATGGATCTGATTCAAGTTTGTTCAAATCGGCCCCCTGGGTTTATATTTGGGCTCACTATAGAAGCTTGAATTTGAACTTAGTGCATTTCAGGCAAATTTCTTAAAAAATCTTCTCCAGATCCTGCAGGCAGAATCTTTTGATATTTGGTATGCAACATTGTGGGGTGGATCTGATTTCAGTTTGTTCAAATCGGCCCCCTGGGTTTATATTTGGGCTCAGTATAGGAGCCCAAATTTGAACTTAGTGCATTTCATGCAAATTTCTTTGAAAATCTTCTTCTCAAGATCCAGCAGGCAGAATCTTGTGATATTTGGTATGCAGCATCCTTAGGGGGGGTGAGATTCAAGTTTGTTCAAGCCATGTTCCTAGGTCCATATTTGGGCTCACTGTGGGAGCTTGAATTGTAACTTTGTTCGAAATGAGGAATTTTCTTAAAAAATCTTCTTCTTCAGATCCAGCAGTCGGAATGGTTTGATATGTGGTGAGTAGCTTCCTTGGGGGGGGGGGGGGGGGGGGGGGGGGGGGGGGAGGGGGGATTCAAGCCCAAATTATAACTTAGTCAATATGAGGAATTTTTCTTTAAAAATCTTCTTCTTCAGATTCAGCAGTTGGAATGTTTTGATATTTGGCATGGAGCAACCTTAGGGGGCTGAGATTGAAGTTTGTTCAAGCCAAGTCCCTTGGTTCATATTTGGGCTCACTATGGGAGCCTGAATGACAACTTAGTTCAAAATGAGGAATTTTCTTTAAAAATCTTCAGATCCAGCAGATGAATGCTTTTAATATTTTTTATGCAGCATCCTTAGGGGGGTAAGATTCAAGTTTGTTCAAGCCATGTCCCTAGGTCCATATTTGGGCTGATTGTGGGAGCTCGAATTGTAACTTGGTTCAAAATGAGGAATTTTCTTTAAAAATCTTCTTCAGATCCAGCAGTCGGAATGTTTTGATATTTGGTGTGCTGAATCCTTAGGGGTGTGAGATTCAGGTTTGTTAAAGCCAAGTCCCTGGGTTCATGGTGGTTACCTCAAAATTTCAGGGTATTTTTCTCAATTTTAACCCTTTGAAACAAATGTGATACTTTTTTGACTTTTGTGTGCAGGTTTTGAGGTTTGCCTTTCTTTTTTTCCAAGTGAATATTTTTCAAGTAGAGTTTCACCTTACTGGCATATTGCCATTGTGGTTCCTGTGACATTTGCAGGGTATTTTTCTCAATTTTAACCCTTTGAAACAAATGTGATACTTTTTTTTACTTTTATGTGAAGGTTTTGAGGTTTGTCTTTCTTTTCTTCCAAGTGGCGACTTACCTTGTAGCATATTGCCATGGTTCCTATTTTATGTTAGGATGCTTCTTGGGGCTAGTATTATATTATTTAACCCTTTAGCTGCTTACTTTCCTTAATTTTGGACTTTTGTGTGCAGGTTTTTGACTTTTGTGTTCAAGTTTTGATATTTTTTTTAAGTGGAGTTTTACCTCACTGGCATATTTCCATGGTGGTTACTGTAACATTTTCAGGGTATTTTTCTAAATTTTAATACTTTTAATACAAAATGTGATACTTTTTGGACTTATATGTGCAGGTTTTGAGGTTTTTCTTTCTTTTCTTCCAAGTGGATATTTTTCAGGTAGAGTTTCACCTTACTGGCATTTTGCCATGGTGGTTTCTGTGACATTATCAGGGTATTTTTTCTCAATTTTAACCCATTGAAACAAATGTGATACTTTTTTTTTTTAGTTTTATTTGCAGGTTTTGAGGTTTGTCTTTCTTATTATATTATTTAACCCTTTAGCTCATTATTTACTTTAATTTTGGACTTTTGTGTGCAGGTTCTGGACTTTTTTTTTTTACTCCAGCCACCCCTTTACATTGGCCACCTGCTGGTGAGCCACAGGGTACTGATACCCCTTCTAGTTGCAAGAGTTATGGGCCTTTTTGAATAAGAAATGAACATTTGCATCAACACTTTGGTTTCCGGATGATAACTTGAGTGTGGATTTATAGATCAGGACCAAACTTTGTTTGTACCTCGGTTATATCAAAATGAAGGTGAAGTTCGAATTGGGGCTTGTCCAATGATTTTTAGCTCAACTTTGAGGTATTGCCATGGCCCGTCGTCTGGCGTCTGTCTGTCACGCCGTACACAGGGCTCGGGCTAGAGGCCATATTTATGAACCGATCTTTATGAAACTTCTTGGGTACCTTTGTTATCACCATGAGACCAGAACGAGTGTTTTGGGGTCCAGTCCGAAATTCAAGATGGCCGCTGGCAGCCATTTTGTACCAAACTTAGGTGCAGTCAGATTTTTGCACAGAACTTCCATATGAAAGCACTGATTTGAATAATTTTCTGTGTGAATGTTTAGTACCATGGGATACATCACATATAATACAGGTTTTTTTCTTGTACATAAATTATGCAAATTAGACTAACTTTGGTCTATTTAATGTTACTTTCAGAACTGTACATGCAAATGCCAATACATCTCGGGCTAGAGGCCGTATTTATGAACCGATCTTTACGAAACTTGTTGGGTATCTTTGTTATCACTGTGGGACGAGACCGAGTGTTTTGGGGTCCAGTCTGATATTCAAGATGGCCACTGGCGGCCATTTTGTACAAAATTAGGTGCAATCAGATTTTTGCGCAGAACTTCCATATGAAAGCACTGATTTGAATAATTTTCTGTGTGAATGTTTAGTACCATGGGATACATCACATATAATATGGGTTTTTTTCTCGTGCATTAATTATGCCGATTAGACTAACTTTGATCTATTTAATGTTACTTTCAGCACTGTAAATGCAAATGCCAATACATCTTGGGCTAGAGGCCGTATTTATGAACCGATCTTTACAAAACTTCTTGGACACCTTTGTTATCACCTTGGGACAAGAACAAGTGTTTTTGGATGCAGTCCAAAATTCTAGATGGCTGCCGGTGGCCATTTTGTACCAAAATTGGTGCAATCAGTTTTTTGTACAGAACTTGAATAAATTTCTGTATAAATGTTTAGTGCCAAAATTATGCAAATTAGATGAACTTTGATTTATTCAGTGCAACTTATTCACAGTAAGTGCACATGTCAATACGGCTCGGGCTAGAGTCTGTATTTATGAACCGATCTTCACAAAACGTCTTGGGTACCTTTGTTATCACCTTGGGATGAGAACGAGTGTTTCTGGGTGCTGTCCAAAATTCAAGATGGCTGCCTGTGGCCATTTTGTACCGAAATTAGATCCTATCAGTTTTTTGTACACAACTTCTATACAGCTCAGGCTAGAGGCCGCATTTATGAACCGATCTTTACGAAACTTCTTGGGTACCTTTGTTAGCACCGTGGGACGAGAATGAGTGTTTTGGGTGCGGTCCAAAATTCAAGATGGCTGCCAGCAACCTTTTTGTACCAAAATTAGTGCTATCAGTTTTTTGTACAGAACTTCTGTATGAAAGTTCTGATTTGAATAAATTTTTGTAGGAATGTTTAGTAACCTGGAATACATCACATATAATACAGTTTTTTTTCACGTGCAGAAATTATGCAAATTAGATGAACTTTGATTTGTTCAGTGCTACCTATACGCAGTAAGTGCACATGTCAATACGGCTCTGGCTAGAGTCTGTATGCATGAACTGATCTTCACAAAACTTCTTGGGGTACCTTTGTTATCACCTTGTGACAGGAACGAGTGTTTTTGGGTGCCTTTGTTATCATTGTGCTATTTGAACAAATATTTTGGGCTTCAGTCAGACCCACTCTGGGACTCAAAAATTTCTTTTTCTTGTTTAGCATCTGACTGTCTCCCACCTTTACAATACTTTACCTACACATTTGTTACAGGCTACGGTCAGCATTTATGTACAGACCTTTACAATACTTTACATGTACCTTTGTTATCAGGTCATTACCCAGATGTTTGTCATTGCTGTGTCACATACTTTACATGTACATGTCTTAAACAAGTTGAGCTACAGTGTCATTGACACTTTCATTACAAGAGTTATGGGCCTTTTTGATTTAGAAATTGTACATTTTCATCAATATTTTTGTTTCCAGATGATAATTTGAGTTTGGATTATAGATCAGGACCAAACTTGGTTTGTGCTTCAGTTATATCAACATAAAGGTTAATTTCGAATAGGGGTGTAGTCTGATTATTGTTACAAGAGTTATGGGCCTTTCGACTTAGAAATTGCTTATTTTGTCAACATTATGATTACAGGATGATAACTTTAGTTCTGCTTATTCGACCTCAACCAAATTTGGCATGTGACTCAATTATACCAAATTACAGGTGAGGTTTCAATTGGGGTTCATCAGGGTTCAGTACAAATTTTGCATTAGGTATGGAGCATTTTTAACTTTAAGCATTTCTCGAGTAAAACAATATCTGTTCATCCATCTGTCTGTTTGGTAGCCATCATAGTAGGTACGATTTCTAGTCCCAAATTCATCATGTACTTTTGTGGCTGACTTTGGCTCTGGTTCTAGTTTGTCATTTACTTTTGACCCTGATTTTTACTCCGGTTATTTTTAGAGTAATTTATAAATATTGGTTGTTTGTTGGATGAAAAGAGTGATAATGTACAATTCGAAAAAGCCTGCTTTTTATGCAATGTCGGGTGTAGTTCTTGTATCAGCTAACAATACAAATGTTGAAATGATTTTTTTGTATGTAGCTTCCTGGTGGGTACTTACAGATAAAGTTTAAATTGCATTCAGCTCAGTTGGTTTATTACAGAGTTATTGCCCTTGAAATTAGAAATTGGACAGTTAAAACAGGTCTTCCGCACTTTTTTTCAGCTATGGATGGAAATATTAAAATGATTTTTTGTATGTAGCTTCCTGATAAGCACTTACAGATCAAGTTTTAATTCCATTGTATCCATAGGGTTTATTACAGGGTTATTGACCTTGAACTTAGAAATTTGTCAGTATAACAACCTTTCCATACTTTTCTTCACTAATGTTAGTGATACTTGAATGATATTTGGTATGTACCTTCCCTGTGAAAATTACAGATGGAGTTATGTTTTTGCTCCCTTTACTCAGTTTTTCACCAGTTACAGAGTTATTGCCCTTGAATTTGGAAATTTGATAGTTTTCACATCTTTTCCACACTTTTTCCAGTTAGGGATTAAAATTTTGAAATAATTTTTTGTATGTAACTTCCTGATGGGTACTTCCACATCCAAGTTTTAATTTCACTCCAATCCTTTCGTTTATCGAAGAGTGATTGCCTGTGAACTTGGAAATTTCACATTTTAGCTGCGGTTATAGCTCCTCATCCATGATATTGACTGATGTTGTTGGAAATTTGACTGGAAAACAAGACTTTTCATTATAAATATCTCTTTTATATAATATAATAATAATATAAATACCCTGGATCCTGGAACCCAAAATAGCTATTTGGTACATCATTTCACTGGCCTTTCAAGACAGATGGTTTCCTAAGGAAGGTTTTACTGTACTGCATACTGTTTTGAATTGCAAACCATTACAAATGCGGGCTTCCATCACTTTGCATCTATTTGTGGGTATATTATCAGGGTCCAGTATGAGGCGAAAATCACAGATTGCTTGGTGTGATAATGGTTCGCGCCAGTGAAGAAAATTTTAGAATTGAACACTGTGGGAAGGCCATTTCCTTGTATCTGAATGGCGATTCATGTTTTAGTGTGAACGATTTTGTGAGAATGATTATGTCAAATCTTTGGGGAAACACCTCCCATCGAAAAAAACGAGTCCTGCTGATAGTATTTTAGTGAGCAAAATTTCTGATATCACCATGAAGTTATTCTCCTTTCATGTTTGACTGATAGTTTTACATGTGTAGGACTTTGAATCATCTCCTAAGTAGCACCTATTAATATTAGATATAATTAGTAAATGTAATTAATTTTCTTCCTCAAGATGGTGGGAAAATTAATCAAAGTGATAAGCATTTAGCCATGACACAGGTAGTATTATTAAAAATCCTAGAATGAAACCTCACACAGATTGGGTTCTAAATATAAAAAGCCATAATCACGTCAATTGCAAAACCAAAAAAATGGAGTTAACCATGTTGGTGGTGGATGAACGATAATAGGTAACCAAGCTGGAATGGGCTGAACAAAAAACAGGTTCATCACAGAGCATGAAATTTTGTGGCTCGAAAAAATATATGATAAATTGGGTTCATACTGCGAAATACTGAAGCTAAAGAAGTGTACAAAGCAGAGCAATGATATGGTTCTCAGCGTAATTTTCCAAAAAAACCCCAGAATGTATTGTATTATATATAGGTAATCAATATTTAAGACTTAAGAGTTGATAAATATTTACAGTGAACATGGAACCCTGGGAGGTGGCCTAACTCGATTGTTAAAAGTTTCATGCCTTCATAAAAGAAAAGAGAGAATTAGTCCATTAACCTGTATACAAATATGTGGACCTACTGTATCTTGTACTGTTACCCCTTTATCCAACGTAACGGCCAAAACTGGCGTGCGCTATTCTAAAAAAATGCCAATTAATTTTCATTATTTTTTTATTATTTATCTCAAAAACATAGGTTATGACCCCCCTCATTTGAACGAGCTCATCGAGCTCATTCCAATGAGGGGTCATAACCTATGTTTTTGAGACAAAAAATGAAAAATGTTGGTTGTTGAAGAATTTTTTTTGCAAATGCCGTCTGCTTTTCATGTTGGGTAAAGGATTAACTGACTAATCTATTTTCTTCAGCATTCTTCATTCGACCATTTTACAAGATGATGTTGTTCAAGAAAATTAAGTTGGCAGACATGGAATCTGTGGTAAGTTTTTATTTAATACCATAATTCAGATAAAACAATAATGCCTGATTTGTCACTGCTAGCTGAAAATATTTTGTCCGTACGATTCATAAACTGCTCTTCCTGTTCATAACATTGTGGGCTTATTGATATTCACCCAATCCTTTCACCATGAGATGTTTCGTCACCATTTTGTTTGCCTGCAGACACAAATAATTAATTTGGCTATCAAAGCAAATTGACCTATTTGTCAGGCAGTCCAATAAACAAATTTCTGATGAAGGATGGAGCAGGTGCATAGACGGGATTTAATAAAAGGGGATCCACCAGCCATTTTTTGGGGGGGTGTGGGGGGGGGGGGGGGGGGGCAAACATTATATTTGGGAGGTCATTGGGTGGGAGAAGAGGGCTCCCCTAGTCTAAACTAGTACCCTCCAGTCGTTACACACTCTTCCCACTTCCCTGAAGGGAAGTGAGAGGCAGGGATAATAACCAGAGGTTCCAAGTTAGGACTAGCCCCTCCCTCCCAAGTGAAGTTTGGAAAAAAACTATTTGTCTAAGAATGAATCGGAGGCTTTTGGAGTGTGTGTAGCATTTTAGTGATCTATGTTCTGTGAAAGTTGCATTGGGCCATTGTCGTTTGTTTTTTTTGGATGGGGGCTAGTGACAGTTTTAAGGAGGGCAGTGTCCCCCACCCCATCCCATGCACCTCCATGGCTATGCCACTGAGATAGAGGCATTTTTATTTTAGATATATTTAGATTTGTGGTCAGCTCTTCATGAAATGTGATGCATTGATGAGTAAATCTGTTTTTCATTTCAAATCATATTGTTCAGTTCTATGTTCAAGTTACTACTTTAATACAATTGCAATCTGTGTAAATTTGATTCATTTTCCACTTTCAGACCTTCAAAGGGACAATACCAGGGCTTCCTCTAGGGAGGTAGGCAGTCCTCTCTGTCCCTTGCCTACATTTTCTTAACCTTTTACTTAATGAATTGCCAGATCTGCCTATGTATGTTACAAGTTGATCAGTTGAAAACAAAAAATTTGTGTGTGTTTGTTGAAGGATTAACCAAGATATACCTGACAGTAACGACCATTATAAGGTTGTGCTCAGTCAACATCTATTTGCATGTAGCTTTCATGCGGATTTGGAAATAAAGAGCCTACATCGTAGCCTGTTAGCAGGTTATGCAGCTTAACGTGGTGGTAACCTATAGAAAAAAATCAATCATGCTGTTAATGTTTAAACAGAATGTCTGCGAAAATATCAACAAATAATGAGTGATCTCACTTTTGCGAGATAACGTGTTAGTGGTTTGTATTTATTTTGTTGGAAAAGCTCTTAAGATGAAAATGACATGCCACTCTATTCATATGTGGATGGAAGCAGGATTAAGAATTTAATTCATACTGTATTATTTTGTCGTAACCTGCAGTTTGTTCACAGTTTTTTTTTTAGACATAACCCCCATATAACCTAAATGATCATTCACAGGTTATTTCCAGCCCTGTTAACTGGTGAAGTGCTGTATTATTTTTCAGTGGTGATTTGAAATGGTGATTTTTTCCAAGAGTACCATGCTACAAGCAAAAGGCACCCCAGTTTAATAAGATTTTGTTCAGAAACAATTGTTTTGTTACCATTTATTGGAGAGTGCTTCTATAAAACAATTTTGTTGAAACATTTTTTTTGTTTTTCAACTGCTGAGTAAACGAAGTAATTAATACAGTGTAAAGCTACTGTAGTGGCTTCTAGCACTCCATCAGTTAATGGTGCATCAAATGAGACTTGGAGATCAAAATAAATGTTTGTAATCAGCATAAAACTTGAAGTATGTTTTCCAGGCCATATTTTGTGTGATCACATTAACTCTCTGCCCACTGATGTTGAAATACCAAAAACTCAAGCAGCAAATGCCTACCATAATGCAACAATGAATTTAACCGATTCAATCTTGTTTAGCTCTGTCAAACAAGATTGAATTGGTTAAATTCCTAGTTGCATCATCGTAAAAATCTAAAGGGTAAAGTTTTGATTATTATGCCCCTGAGAGAATTTTGGGAGCATTATGTCTGTCCGCCTGTCCATCCGGCATTAACTTTCGGTTTCTGTCAAATTACTAAAGAACCGCATATTTGATCAAATCATAATTTTAGGGGGAACTTGTGAATGACTAGACCAGGCTTCCTTTTGATTTTGGTCCAGCTAGCCAATTCAATATGGCCACCACGGCAGCCATATTGAATTTGGTTTCTGTCCAATAACTGGTGATGGCTGACATGAATCATTTCTATATTTTTACACTGTAAACCAATGGCCCAGACTAGCTGGTGCTCAACTCAAAAGTTATTAAGGGCCAAACACAAATTTTGGCCCCCCCCCCCCCCACCCCCCACCCCCCCCCCCCCCCCCCCCAATCCCCAAAATTTGCTTGCAAAACCGAAAATTAAAAGTCCTATCTAGCCCTCCATACATTTACTCTCTGCGCATGCGCAGACGTCAGGAAGTGACCAACATTCTTCTTTGTTTGGCCTTAAAAGTCATCAACAATGAAATGACATCTGTGCTTTAAAATCTCCATTTTTAAGGATGCCAGACACAAATCAATGCAAGAATTGGTGGATACAATTCTATTATTGAATGAAGGAAGTGTTCATTGGTGGTTTTGGACGTTCAGGGCTGTAACTTTATAATATTTATAAAATTATTTTATGTTTCCCAATTTCGGGACATATGCCTGACGTCATCATTTTTAAAAATGATTATTCCACTGTGTGTTAAGTATTCCTTCCCTATCCTTCCATGGACCCTTCCTGTTAAACTCTTAAGCTTTTTGGCTATTTAGCTGCGACTAGCAGCTCTATAAGTTGCAATGTCGGTCGGTCTGTCTGTGACCGAGTTTCAAAACTCAATAACTTTTGAAATACTTGATGGAATGACTTTATATTTGGCATGTAAGTGTATCTTATTGATGTCTAGCCACTGTTCAATGCATGTGTTGTTCCAAATATTTTTCTTGAAGTTATGGCCCTTGATGAACTTAGAATTTTGTGAGATTGCACCACCCGTCGCAGCTATGACGTCGATGTCACGATTTTTATTAAATTTCTTAGGAGTTTAACATTTATTACAGAATATTATTCTGCTTCTTCCCCAGGGTTACTTCCTCACCATAGGGGTATTAGGCCGTTTAGTCTTGCATCTTCTATCCAATGTAACGTTTTTTCTTCGTATGAAGATCTAGCTTTGCATTTGATAGCATTTCAATTGGTTCTGATTTTGGGCCTTTTTGTGTGCCTGATGTCTTATTTACATTGACATTGTTTACATTATCAGCGTCCTCAAAAATAGGTAGTTTCTTATGTTACTGTAATATACTGTAGAATACATGGATTATTATTCCGTTAGTGTAGATCAAAAAATGTTTGGATTTTGTCCACACTTAGGCTCTATCGGGATGCCCTTGGGCTTTTCATGTTCCCTTAGGCTCTATCGGGATGCCCTTGGGCTCTTCATGTTCCCTTTGAGAACTTGGGTGTTTTTCCAATTTTTAGCTCAACTTTGGCGAAGCCAAATTTGAGCTTTTGTCATGGCCCGTTGTCCGTCGTCCGTCTGGCTGTCTATCCGTCTGTCCGTACGTACGTCAACAATTGGATACGGCTCAGGCTAGAGGCCGTATTTATGAACCGATCTTTACGAAACTTCTTGGGTACCTTTGTTATGACCGTGGGACGAGAACGAGTGTTTTTGGGTGCGGTCCAAAATTCAAGATGGCTTCCAGCCGCCATTTTGTACCAACGATGCAGAAATCTGTTTTTTGTACAGAACTTCCATATGAAAGCTCTGATTTGAATAATTTTTTGTATGAATGTTTAGTACCATGGGATACATCACATATAATACGGGTTTTTTTCTCGTGCGTAAATTGTGCAAATTAGACTAATTTTGATGTTTTTTGGGGTAACTTTCAGCGCTGTAATTGCAAATGCCAATACGGCTCGGGCTAGAGGCCGTATTTATGAACCGATCTTTACGAAACTTCTTGGGTACCTTTGGTATCACCGTGGGACGAGAACGGGTGTTTTTGGGTCCGGTCCGAAATTCAAGATGGCCAATGGCAGCCATTTTGTACAAAATTAGGTGCAATCAGATTTTTGCACAGAACTTCCATATGAAAGCGCTGATTTGAATAATTTTTTGTGTGAATGTTTAGTATCATTGGATACATCACATATAATACGGGTTTTTTTCTCGTGCAGAAATTATGCAAATTAGATGAACTTTGATTTTTTCAGTGCGACTTACAGTAAGTACACATGTCAATACGGCTCGGGCTAGAGTCTGTATTTATGAACTGATCTTCACAAAATGTCTTGGGTACCTTTGTTATCACCTTGGGATGAGAACGAGTGTTTCTGGGTGCAGTCCAAAATTCAAGATGGCTGCCAGTGGCCATTTTGTACCGAAATTAGGTCTAATCAGTTTTTTGTACATAACTTCTATACAGCTCAGACTAGAGGCCATATTTATGAACCAATCTTTACGAAACTTCTTGGATACCTTTGTTATCACCGTGGGATGAGAGTGAGTGTTTTTGGGTGTGGTCCGAAATTCAAGATGGCCACCAGCAGCCATTTTGTACCAAAATTAGTGCAATCAGTCTTTTGTACAGAACTTCTGTATGAAAGTTCTGATTTGAATAAATTTTTGTATGAATGTTTAGTAACATGGAATACATCACATATTGTAAGGGTTTTTTTTGTGCAGAAATTATGCAAATTAGATGAACTTTGATTTATTCAGTGATACTTACACAATGTAAGCACACATGTCAATACGGCTCAGGGTGGAGGCTGTATTTATGAACCGATCTTCACAAAACTTCTTGGGTACCTTTGTTATCACCTTGGGATGAGAATGAGTGTTTCTGGGTATGGTCCAAAATTCAAGATGGCTGCCAGTGGCCATTTTGTACCGACATTAGGTCCAATTAGTTTTTTGTCACAAGTTCTATACAGCTCGTATTTATGAACTGATCTTCACAAAACTTCTTGGGTACTTTTGTTTTCACCTTGGGACAGGAACGAGTGTGTTTTGGGGTGCCTTTGTTATCACTGTGCTATGAGAACAAATATTTTGGGGTTCAGTTAGACCCACTCTGGGACTCAAAGATTTCTTTTTTAGTTTAGCATCTGATTGTCACCCACCTTTACAGTACTTTACCTATACATTTGTTACAGGCAGTGGTCAGTATTTATGTACAGACCGTTACAATACTTTATATGTACCTTTGTTATCAGGTCATTACCTAGATGTTTGTCATTGCTGTGTCACATACTATACGTGTACATGTCTTTGTCTTGACAAGTTGAGCTACAGTGTCATTGACACTTTCATTTTTTTTTTGTTTACAAAAAATATTTTGAATTTAATTATCATTGCTGTTCATGTATCTCAGTAGCTCACCCAGCGACAACAGAAATAGGGAGGAAGTCTGCAAGTTCTTGGACTCGCCGAGGTCTGATAGAGCGGGAGAGGCCCCCCTCTGTAATATAGCAGCATCTGGGGTCAGATGTTGTTTTGAGAAACTTGCACAAGCCTGAGCATATATCCGCCCTCCACTCGGGATGTTCTGTTTAGTCTGCAGCCGCGGTCGTCTTCAGTCAAGGCTTCCTCCGCTATGTTTCACAAGGCCGAAATGAAGTTTTATGGTTGGAAACTTGCACAAGACGGAGCATATGTCCGCTCAGGACGCCCCGTCCAGTCTGCAGCCGGGGTCGGCTTCAGTCACGGCTTCCTCTGCTACGTTATTTAAGCACACACGACCGCATCCTAGCTACCCAGCTTCTGATATCCAGTCTGCTGCACGAAGAAGGAACCACTCTTCGCTCATGAAGTCTGACCATCCAGTAGCTAGGGAGACAAGGCCTTGATCATCGGGACACTCGGAGAAAGGATCCGTTTCCGACACACATCCCAGGAGCAGCATGCGGCTAAGGAATGGAAATCTGCTGCTCCTCAGGCCTCGGTGACAGACTTGCTGTCACAGATTGCGCAGCTAATCGCAGCATCCCAGCAAGTGCAGATGCAGCCTCCCTCAGACTCAGAATCTGAGCTGTCAGACGGTGCTGGGTCGGCTCAGTCATCTATTCGCGCAGATGCAATGGACCAAGATTCGAAACTGATTCTTTCGGATGGTGAAAGGGATAAGGAAGAGGATTACCCTTCCCTTTCGGAACAGTACATGGTTGCGATGGCTTTCAACCATCAATACTACCCTGCTTTTGTTCCGCCGAATCAGAATGCTGCGACGACAAGAGAGAAACCGCTGGCATCATTAGGCACAGACTTTATCTGGACAAAGGAGGAAGTCTTTTCTTTTCCAGTTCATTTTATGCAGGTGTCGCAGTCCTTCAGCAATATAGACGACGCCGTATTTATCCTCTTGAGTGCGAGGAAGAAGGCGGTTTCTTATCTTCTTCTTCCATATACATACCGTTTTTTGGACCACGTTCATTTAAAAACGGTCAGGGAAGATGTTCAGAGAGTTCTTGTGCGTTTGGATGAGCTGGCCGTGGATCTAGAGGTATCCGTACCTGTATCATTCACTATTTGCTCAGACGCAATTGAGACGGAAATTTCTTCAAATGAAGCGAATTGGGATGTTATGTCTTACGTAGATCACCTTTAAAGAGCTATGGCGCAACGTCTCAAGGAAAAGGAATTTTGAGAACGTTTGTACCTCTCTTAGAGTTCTTTCCAGGGCAATTATGTATACCACTGATAACTAACAGTGGCTAATCTGGAGTTAATCAGACATGCTGCCCTTGCGTCATCATCTCTGATAAGATGACAAGGTGAAAAGCTCTCTCTGAGTCGCTCCGGTTTCTGGACATTTTATTTTTGACGACAAGCTTTCGTTAGTCTATGAACCGGCTACTAAGAAAGTGTTTAGTGCTCTGCTTTTGAAGTCGGCGTATCAATGACCCGCTTCAGCAGACAAGAGTAAAGGAGACCATTCCAGAATAAAATCGTCAAAAGGAAACTCCTTCCTAGGGTACAGGAAATCCTCTTTATAATTACTCTGGAGGTCGTCAGTATAGCGACTCAGAAAAGGAGCGTAGGTCTGATCAGGACTATAGGTCAGATGCCCCTCGGCCGACGAGACAAGGTTTTTCGCGAGGAGGACGTGATTCCTCCTCCTGTAAGCCTCGCAGGTCATACAGGTGATGGTTTAGACCTCTATTGCTGACCAGTTGGCGGAAGGTTATCAAGCTCCTCAAATAACTGGATAACAATCACGGAAGATCAGTGGGTGAGAAGTGTAGTCTCGGACGGCTTACGGCTATCATTCCGAGTAAAACCCCACTAACAAGTTGTCTGCGTTGGACAAATCTTCCATTAAATTTTTGCATAAGAGAGTTTCTCCTACCGGAGGTATGCAGATCATCGAGAATCAGGATTCTCAAGATTTTTACAGTCACCTGTGCCACGTACCAAGCCTGACGCCTCGTTCCGACTGGTAATAGACTTGAGCTGGATAACAAGTTTATCATGGCTCTAAAAGTTTATTTATGGAAATCATTCAGTCGGTAAAAGCGAGCGTTCGAGTGATCGACTATGCGGCAAGCATACATCTAAGGATCCGTGCTTTCATGTCCTGGTGCATCCGGCATTCTAAAAGTACCTGCGGTCCGCCATATAAGGGAATGTGTATCAGTTCAGAACAATATGCTATGGTCTGAATCTGGCCCCCTGGGCATATCACTCGAATAATGAACTCGGTAATGTCTTACTTAACGAGCTCATTTGTCTGCGGTAACGTCAGCATACTTAGACGACCTTCTACAGGGATACTGCAACAGAATTAATCTTCAGAACGATGTTCAGAGCCTGCTTCTATTACTCTGACGTCTCGGTCTCATCGTAAACGAGAAAAAGTCGAATCTAGCTCCGTACGTCATCTATTCACTGGGGATTGAGCTTTGAGACTCACAATCTGGTTCGCCTGCCGTACCCAGAGCGAAATTAGTCAGTTGTTATGCTCACTTTTGTCTACACTCAGACGCATTAATAGTGAGGTAATTCATGCGACTGTTGGAGCGGCTGTGGATCTCATTCTGATGGGCTGTCTGCGCGCGCGTCCCCACCAGATATTCTTCACTCAGAACTGGAGTGTGAAGACGCTTTCGCTTGAACCAGTATTGTTTTAATGGACCTAGTAAAACAAGGGTTCAAATTGGGCAGATATTCAGTGGTTAACTCAGGGAGTTACACTACAACTGCCAGATCCTGCTTTCACAATTATTACGGATGCGAGTCAGATGAGTTGGGGCGCGACCCTATGTCTCGCAGTCTTGAGGTGTCAGGGTCTTTGGGACCCTCGGTTGCAGGAGAAACACATAAACATCAACGAGATGATGTTAATTAGCTAGCGCTACAACATTGGACTCACATAATAACGGACATCCATGTTCAGTTTGGTTGGACAGCTCGACAGTAGTAGCATACATCGGGAACCAGAGCGACACCCATTCATTTCCATTATGCCAACTAACGGAGATTTTCCTATTACATCATGAATAATCATGTTCATCTTTTCATCTGTCATATACCGGGATCGTCTGAACGTACTAGCAGACTCGCTGTCTTGGAAAGGTCACCTGTTGCAATTGGAATGGATGCTCAACAAGCGAGTATTTGGACAGTTTTGCTACCAGAGGGATCGCCCCATGATAGATCCATCTGTGGGTTACCTCGGAAGTGTGTTTACTCTCCAGAGATCGTTCATTGTGGTTCGATGGGACATGTGTATGTTATATATTATATCACCGGTTTTCAACCTATCTGCGTATGCTGTCTGCGGTGTACGTTATATAGCGGGCAATATTAATTACCGGGATCGTCACTATAGCCTTAACTTCTGAAGTGGCATTAAGCACCATTTATTAATAATAAATTAATACCTGAGTGCCCGTTCGACGAATATTTATATTGTTTTTTGGTACCGCTTTTACTGATTCCAGAGCGCTCCCCTCTTTCTTTTTGAAGATTCCTTCAAAAGAAAAGGGTGGGAGGGGGAGAGGATGATTTTTTACCTCTCCTCTAGCTTGATAGGTATGTAACTATGAAGGAAGCTGTTTTGCACGTAATTATATCCTGCATACAGCTGGAGTTTTATTGTGTATGGCGTATGTTTGTGGGGGATATTCTGTCATTCTAAAATACGCCATCCTAATTTTTTAGGCTTAATCCGGACTAACCTTAAAAATTGGGAACTCGTTACATCCAATTAGCATAGTCTTCATGCTAAGTGTATGGAATTACTTGAACTGGGCTCCTTTTGTATGATATATCTTCTCTATTACTGTATAGAGAGACATACATGTTATTCCTAATAATTTTATTTTCCTTTCACCTTGGATTACAGGATTGGAACTATGTTGATCTCCTAATTCTGAAGTCCTAGGCCCTCCACCTTTTAACGATTCACTAGCCTGGGCCATTGGTTTACAGTGTAAAAATATTATAAATTTACAGTAATTTGTATATTTTTATACTTCAAAGTAAAATCAAAAGTCTTTCTTGTTCAAGCCGAGTGGGGTGAGTGTTTTGAGCGTGAATATCCATTGTATTTCACGATGGCGCCGTAATTCGGTGGTGTTGTCACCGTCCGGGTCGGTATATAGTACCTGTATAATACGGTATGAGAGGTCCGTGCTGGAATGATTACTTTGGTTAAAGTGAATTGCGATAGGGGTGTCGCGTTTATGTTTAATGTCACTTACATGCTCCTTGAGGCGTGTGTTGAAGTGACGTTTGGTTTCTCCAACATACTGTTTTTTGCAAATTTTGCATTGAAGCAGGTAAATGCAATTTCTAGTTAGGCAATTGGTGTGCCGTGGTCCTCGGTAGCGTTTTTTGGTGATTGTACTGTTAAACCAAATGCCCCTGTTTGATGTGAAACAGGTTTCGCAGTTGGCTGTACTGGATACGTGATTTAGTAATGTCAGTCCTGCTGGTGCGCGGTTTTTCAACCTTGGCGCGTAGACCTGTGGGTGCTAGGTTGTACTCGAGACATTTCTCAAGAAAGAAAGTTTGCAATTCGAGTTTTAGCTCTTTCGTTTTGAGGTTACGGACTACTCTGTATGCTGGTTTGTTGTCCTGGTTGACAAATATCATGGTGGTATTGTCGTCCAGCTTTTGACGTTTTGCTCTCCTTGTGTCTTCAGATTCGGTCTCTATTATGGTGGTGGCGCTGCTGTTGGAACTAAGTGTCAGGTTACTCAATGAATTTCTGGCTGGAGACATGTAAGCCATAGCTGAAGACTCAGGTCGTAAACAATGTAAAACTATAAAAAACGACTCTGTGAGTGCGAGAGGGCCTGATCTTCAGAGATCCCGTATAACTCTATAGTTGCCTAACCGGTTTCGTTCTAATTTGAACTTCGTCAGAGGCGATTGAACTGCTGTGCGGCTCTCCTTTTATAGGTTTCCTCTGAAAACAGCTTGGCGGCCACAAAGGTTGGCGGCCACAATAGGTGATTAATTGGTTAGATTGATTTTGGCGGCCACATGTTGGCGGCCACAGTGGTTTGTGTTGTTTTTGGCGGCCACACTTGATAATTAAATTTTTGGCGGCCACTTTGATGCAGAGTTAAATTTGGCGGTCACAGCTGTTTTGTTTGGTAATAGTGACTCTAACTTGCCGATTCCATTTGATACTTATTGTTAATAGGTGGGATGTAAGTAAATAATCACCAGTATAAAATTTATTTCCAGGTTTTAGAAGAAATGGCAAAAGGAAACAGCAGAGAAAGAACCAATTTGGTGTCTAATAAATGTCATAAGAGTTGGGGTAGGGTAATGCGACGAGACATGAACCCATTGTTCGTACACCATTGTAAATCATTGGGATTGAAATAAAAAGATAATTATTTATTGGATGTTGCTTTTTATTTGTGATTTCCCGGAAGTAAGGAGTGTCAACGTTTTAAAATTGATTGCGGTTTAATATGTTTGCCGCGTATCTCAAGACTTTCCCCGTATTATATAGGGTAGTTATGTCCGTATTCGGGGGGGTGTTTCCCCTATGGGATGGGATCTGTGGGTGTGGTGACCCAATGTCCATGTTCTGGTAAAATAGTTCTGGCATCGGAGAATTTCCGAATAACGACGTTTGTCGGACCGGAGCAATCGCTGACTCTTCGTGTGGAAAGTTTCTCTGTGCAGAAATGTCTGGGTCAACCATGTTGCGTTGCTCAATACCCGAGGCAGCAGCCATGGTTGGATTGTTGTTCGTGGCTATGGGTATTGAATCACCATGTGTGGAGTTGTTAGTAGTTACAGTGGATCGGTATGATGAGGTTTCTTGTAACCAAACAAAACAGCTGTGACCGCCAAATTTAACTCTGCATCAAAGTGGCCGCCAAAAATTTAATTATCAAGTGTGGCCGCCAAAAACAACACAAACCACTGTGGCCGCCAACATGTGGCCGCCAAAATCAATCTAACCAATTAATCACCTATTGTGGCCGCCAACCTTTGTGGCCGCCAAGCTGTTTTCAGAGGAAACCTATAAAAGGAGAGCCGCACAGCAGTTCAATCGCCTCTGACGAAGTTCAAATTAGAACGAAACCGGTTAGGCAACTATAGAGTTATACGGGATCTCTGAAGATCAGGCCCTCTCGCACTCACAGAGTCGTTTTTTATAGTTTTACATTGTTTACGACCTGAGTCTTCAGCTATGGCTTACATGTCTCCAGCCAGAAATTCATTGAGTAACCTGACACTTAGTTCCAACAGCAGCGCCACCACCATAATAGAGACCGAATCTGAAGACACAAGGAGAGCAAAACGTCAAAAGCTGGACGACAATACCACCATGATATTTGTCAACCAGGACAACAAACCAGCATACAGAGTAGTCCGTAACCTCAAAACGAAAGAGCTAAAACTCGAATTGCAAACTTTCTTTCTTGAGAAATGTCTCGAGTACAACCTAGCACCCACAGGTCTACGCGCCAAGGTTGAAAAACCGCGCACCAGCAGGACTGACATTACTAAATCACGTATCCAGTACAGCCAACTGCGAAACCTGTTTCACATCAAACAGGGGCATTTGGTTTAACAGTACAATCACCAAAAAACGCTACCGAGGACCACGGCACACCAATTGCCTAACTAGAAATTGCATTTACCTGCTTCAATGCAAAATTTGCAAAAAACAGTATGTTGGAGAAACCAAACGTCACTTCAACACACGCCTCAAGGAGCATGTAAGTGACATTAAACATAAACGCGACACCCCTATCGCAATTCACTTTAACCAAAGTAATCATTCCAGCACGGACCTCTCATACCGTATTATACAGGTACTATATACCGACCCGGACGGTGACAACACCACCGAATTACGGCGCCATCGTGAAATACAATGGATATTCACGCTCAAAACACTCACCCCACTCGGCTTGAACAAGAAAGACTTTTGATTTTACTTTGATCTATTAGCATTTTTCACTTCTTGTTCTTCAACGCCACCTGCCCGGTGGTAGGGAAACTAACCACAGTAGACGTAATCACGTCACAATTAGACGACGCAACACAGAATTCACTCGAGAGGAATTCAGTTACGAACTTCACCTGTTATCATGGCTCACATATGTAATGAGTGTCAGATCAACTATGCAGACCGGACCGGACTTATACGCCACAATAGGGTTACACACCTCAAGAGAGGTTTTTATTCTTGCGAAAAGTGCATCAAAACCTTCAAAAGGAAAGAATATCTAGATAAACATTTAATGAGAAAATGCCATAAAAATCATTCCCGGCAAATGAACGCCAATTCGGACGTATTGGAAATGGCTGTGACGGAAATTTTCGGGGAAAACACAGTGGATTACATTACACAAACGTTACAAGAAACCTCATCATACCGATCCACTGTAACTACTAACAACTCCACACATGGTGATTCAATACCCATAGCCACGAACAACAATCCAACCATGGCTGCTGCCTCGGGTATTGAGCAACGCAACATGGTTGACCCAGACATTTCTGCACAGAGAAACTTTCCACACGAAGAGTCAGCGATTGCTCCGGTCCGACAAACGTCGTTATTCGGAAATTCTCCGATGCCAGAACTATTTTACCAGAACATGGACATTGGGTCACCACACCCACAGATCCCATCCCATAGGGGAAACACCCCCCCCGAATACGGACATAACTACCCTATATAATACGGGGAAAGTCTTGAGATACGCGGCAAACATATTAAACCGCAATCAATTTTAAAACGTTGACACTCCTTACTTCCGGGAAATCACAAATAAAAAGCAACATCCAATAAATAATTATCTTTTTATTTCAATCCCAATGATTTACAATGGTGTACGAACAATGGGTTCATGTCTCGTCGCATTACCCTACCCCAACTCTTATGACATTTATTAGACACCAAATTGGTTCTTTCTCTGCTGTTTCCTTTTGCCATTTCTTCTAAAACCTGGAAATAAATTTTATACTGGTGATTATTTACTTACATCCCACCTATTAACAATAAGTATCAAATGGAATCGGCAAGTTAGAGTCACTATTACCAAACAAAACAGCTGTGACCGCCAAATTTAACTCTGCATCAAAGTGGCCGCCAAAAATTTTTAATTATCAAGTGTGGCCGCCAAAAACAACACAAACCACTGTGGCCGCCAACATGTGGCCGCCAAAATCAATCTAACCAATTAATCACCTATTGTGGCCGCCAACCTTTGTGGCCGCCAAGCTGTTTTCAGAGGAAACCTATAAAAGGAGAGCCGCACAGCAGTTCAATCGCCTCTGACGAAGTTCAAATTAGAACGAAACCGGTTAGGCAACTATAGAGTTATACGGGATCTCTGAAGATCAGGCCCTCTCGCACTCACAGAGTCGTTTTTTATAGTTTTACATTGTTTACGACCTGAGTCTTCAGCTATGGCTTACATGTCTCCAGCCAGAAATTCATTGAGTAACCTGACACTTAGTTCCAACAGCAGCGCCACCACCATAATAGAGACCGAATCTGAAGACACAAGGAGAGCAAAACGTCAAAAGCTGGACGACAATACCACCATGATATTTGTCAACCAGGACAACAAACCAGCATACAGAGTAGTCCGTAACCTCAAAACGAAAGAGCTAAAACTCGAATTGCAAACTTTCTTTCTTGAGAAATGTCTCGAGTACAACCTAGCACCCACAGGTCTACGCGCCAAGGTTGAAAAACCGCGCACCAGCAGGACTGACATTACTAAATCACGTATCCAGTACAGCCAACTGCGAAACCTGTTTCACATCAAACAGGGGCATTTGGTTTAACAGTACAATCACCAAAAAACGCTACCGAGGACCACGGCACACCAATTGCCTAACTAGAAATTGCATTTACCTGCTTCAATGCAAAATTTGCAAAAAACAGTATGTTGGAGAAACCAAACGTCACTTCAACACACGCCTCAAGGAGCATGTAAGTGACATTAAACATAAACGCGACACCCCTATCGCAATTCACTTTAACCAAAGTAATCATTCCAGCACGGACCTCTCATACCGTATTATACAGGTACTATATACCGACCCGGACGGTGACAACACCACCGAATTACGGCGCCATCGTGAAATACAATGGATATTCACGCTCAAAACACTCACCCCACTCGGCTTGAACAAGAAAGACTTTTGATTTTACTTTGATCTATTAGCATTTTTCACTTCTTGTTCTTCAACGCCACCTGCCCGGTGGTAGGGAAACTAACCACAGTAGACGTAATCACGTCACAATTAGACGACGCAACACAGAATTCACTCGAGAGGAATTCAGTTACGAACTTCACCTGTTATCATGGCTCACATATGTAATGAGTGTCAGATCAACTATGCAGACCGGACCGGACTTATACGCCACAATAGGGTTACACACCTCAAGAGAGGTTTTTATTCTTGCGAAAAGTGCATCAAAACCTTCAAAAGGAAAGAATATCTAGATAAACATTTAATGAGAAAATGCCATAAAAATCATTCCCGGCAAATGAACGCCAATTCGGACGTATTGGAAATGGCTGTGACGGAAATTTTCGGGGAAAACACAGTGGATTACATTACACAAACGTTACAAGAAACCTCATCATACCGATCCACTGTAACTACTAACAACTCCACACATGGTGATTCAATACCCATAGCCACGAACAACAATCCAACCATGGCTGCTGCCTCGGGTATTGAGCAACGCAACATGGTTGACCCAGACATTTCTGCACAGAGAAACTTTCCACACGAAGAGTCAGCGATTGCTCCGGTCCGACAAACGTCGTTATTCGGAAATTCTCCGATGCCAGAACTATTTTACCAGAACATGGACATTGGGTCACCACACCCACAGATCCCATCCCATAGGGGAAACACCCCCCCGAATACGGACATAACTACCCTATATAATACGGGGAAAGTCTTGAGATACGCGGCAAACATATTAAACCGCAATCAATTTTAAAACGTTGACACTCCTTACTTCCGGGAAATCACAAATAAAAAGCAACATCCAATAAATAATTATCTTTTTATTTCAATCCCAATGATTTACAATGGTGTACGAACAATGGGTTCATGTCTCGTCGCATTACCCTACCCCAACTCTTATGACATTTATTAGACACCAAATTGGTTCTTTCTCTGCTGTTTCCTTTTGCCATTTCTTCTAAAACCTGGAAATAAATTTTATACTGGTGATTATTTACTTACATCCCACCTATTAACAATAAGTATCAAATGGAATCGGCAAGTTAGAGTCACTATTACCAAACAAAACAGCTGTGACCGCCAAATTTAACTCTGCATCAAAGTGGCCGCCAAAAATTTAATTATCAAGTGTGGCCGCCAAAAACAACACAAACCACTGTGGCCGCCAACATGTGGCCGCCAAAATCAATCTAACCAATTAATCACCTATTGTGGCCGCCAACCTTTGTGGCCGCCAAGCTGTTTTCAGAGGAAACCTATAAAAGGAGAGCCGCACAGCAGTTCAATCGCCTCTGACGAAGTTCAAATTAGAACGAAACCGGTTAGGCAACTATAGAGTTATACGGGATCTCTGAAGATCAGGCCCTCTCGCACTCACAGAGTCGTTTTTTATATTTTTATACTTACCAATGGCCCAGATGGAGATGGCCCTCCCATGAGTGGGCACTCATACCTCACCGCTGAATTTTTATGTAGTACTCTCTTTTACAAAGAATGATGTTGGTGCCACTTCCTGACATCTGCGCATGCACGGAGAGTAAATGTATGGAGGGCCAGATAGGACTTTTAATTTTCGGTTTTGCATGCAAATTTGGGGGATTGGGGGGGGGGGTTCAAAATTTGTGTTTGGCCCTTAGTAACTTTGAGTTAAGCACCAGCTAGTCTGGACCATTGGTAAGTATAAAAATATACGATTTGCTGTGAATTAATAATTTATATACGCCCATTTTGAAAAAACGGGAGTATTATGTTATGGCATTGTCCGTCTGTCTGTCTGTCCATCCATCTGTCCATCTGTCTGAAACAATTTTTGTGTCACCTACTCCTTCAAAAGTTTACATGCTACATTGTTCAAACTTTGCACACATATTGCTCAGTAATTGCCATTGTGCATGTGACAAGTGCAGGTAACTCCATTTTGTATTTCAAGAGTTATGCCCCTCTTTTAGTACTGAAAACATTACAGTTTTGTGTCGCCCACTCCATTAACATTTTACATGCTATATTGTTCAAACTTTGCACACATGGTGATCACCAGTTGCCGTTGTGCATGTGACAAGAGCAGGTACCTCCATTTTGTATTTCCAGAGTTATGCTCCTTTTTGTACTTAAACATTACAGTATTGTGTCGCCTTCTCCTTTAACATTTTACATGCTATATTGTTCAAACTTTGCACACCTTTTGATCACCAATTGCCGTTGTGCATGTGACAAGAGCAGGTAACTCTGTTATGTATTTCTAGAGTTATGCCCCCTTTTAATACTTGAAACATTACACTATTGTGTCGCCTACTCCTTCAACATTTTACATGCTACATTGTTCAAACTTTGCACACATGGTGATCACCAGTTGCCATTGTGCATGTGACAAGAGCAGGTAATTCTCTTTTGTATTTCCAGAGTTATGCCCCCTTTTAGTTCTCAAAACATTACAGTATTGTGTCACCTTCTCCTTCAACATTTTACATGCTATATTGTTCAAACTTTGCACACATGTTGATCACCAATTGCCATTGTGCATGTGACAAGAGCAGGTAACTCTGTTTTTGTTTAACCAGAGTTTTGCTCCCTTTTAGTACTTAAAACATTACAGTATTGTGTTGCCTACTCCTTCAACATTTTACATGCTATATTGTTCAAACTTTGCACACATGGTGATCACCAGGGGCTTATGTTGCCCCGCTAGGTGGTGCTCTTGTTTAATTATGCATTGTTGGTGTCTAGAGGAAGCTCCCTTTCTATTTTGGACCACTTAACTGATCCAAGATGACCACCATTGGCCAATTTATTATGGCGACCATCTTGAATTTGGGTTTCGTCGAATAACTAATGAATACTGACTCGAATCAATTTCAGTTTTTGATTATGCATTATCGGTGTCTAGAGGAAGCTTCCTCTCGATTTTGGACCAGTCAACCGAACCAAGATGGCCACCAGTGGCCAATTCATTATGGCTTCCATGGTGGCCATCTTGAATTTGGTTTCCATCCAATAACTAATGAATTAGCCATTGTGCAGAAATATGTGACCTTAAACACCAATAAATAAATAAATAATACTAATGAATACTGACTCGAATCAATTTCTATTTTTGGTTATGCTTTATTGGTGTCTAGAGAAAGCTTCCTTTTGATTTTGCATCAGCTAGCCAATTCAATATGGCTGCCATGGTCGCCATATTGAATTTGGTTTCTGTCCAATAAGCAGTGAATGCTGACTCAGATCAATTTCTTTTTTTTATGCATTATTGGTGTCTAGAGTAAGCTTCGTTTTGATTTGGTTATGCCCCTGAGAGACTTACCCTTCCATATGCCGCGAGTTGCGTTGCTCTTATTAAAATTCGACCTCAATGTGCAGAGGGTTAAACAATTAGCATTTTGTTTTCAATTTTCATCTTTTCAAGTTTGTGAAATCAGAAAAGTAAAAAAAGGTGGATGGTGTGAAGTCCGCCAGTTTGTAAACTTGTATGTCTCCAATTGTCAGCAGTCTGGTTTATTACCCTTTGGTTAATTCCCTTTTGGTCAGTTACCCCTTGGTCAATTTCTTTTTGGTCAATTACCTTTTGGTCAATTCCCTCATGGTCAACACTTTTTGCAAAATTTTCTAAGTGTTCAGATTTTAATTTTTTTCTCTTTGAAATTTTGATTTGAAATAAAATGTTTTTTACTAGTAGTATTAGTGTTTACAGAACAATATTTTACCTGCAGTGATGATTGTATGTTTTTATAAGAATAAATTCTCCAGCATGTGTGTGTTTATAAGCCCAAGCCATTTATAAATATTGTTAAAGGTAGCAATATGTTTTGGTAGTTATTCTTTTAGAAGTTGAAAAGTTAACACAAATTGTTAGCTTTTGTTGTTATTCTTCAAAGTTTTTGTATTCTCTAATGTCACACTTCAAATGAAATTCAAAACTTATATATATCTGCATTTATTCTGTATTTTCATTCCAAATACAATGATGTAGAAGGAAATTATCTTTGTGTTAACGTCCAAAGGAAAAAATGCTCTTCTTCTAGACAATTTTAAATATTTGAAAATTCGTGAAAGTAACGAAAAGGTTTACTGGCGATGTGAGAAAAGTAAAACCAACAAGTGCATTGCAAAAGCAACAACAAGTGATAACCAACTTACTTCATTAACTGGTTACCACAACCATAGCCCAGATGTTGGAAAGTTATTAAAAGATGCTGCTGTTAGCGAAATGAGAAAAAGAGTTCTTACTGAGACACAGCCAATTCCATGAGTATATGACAGTGTTTTAGAAGAGGTCATCAACTCACAGAATGGTAGATTACATGAACTCGCTTCAACATTACCAACATTTGAAACAGTAAAGAATTCTTTGTATAGACAGACATAAAAAGTATCCACTTCTGCCCCCCCCCAAAAAAGAGCAGACATTTGTTTAGAAGGCGAGTGGTTAGCTATGCCAGAAGGAGAGAATTTTCTATTATCCAGTAGTACAGACCGAAACATTCTGATTTTTGGAACATTAGAGGCATTCTCGGAAGTCAGTTCAGCACACACTTTATATGTGGATGGAACATTTTATGCCTGCCCAAGTATACTTCAACAAAACACAAAGGATGTTATTACCACTTTTCACAAAGTGTATCGAGGAAAATACAAAATGTTGGCCTTAGTTGCCCTTATAGTGATGACAGTGATTTCAGAGACTCCATAAGAAAAATCATTGTGTTAGCATTTGTTTCAATATTATGTGTCAGAACTTCCTGGGAGGAACTGAAAGAGGAATTCTTACATAACTCATACTCTGGGATTTGTCAATTCATGAATATATGGAGAACACGTGGATTTCACAAACATCAATCTTTCCTGTAACATTATGGAATCATAATCAAACACATTCATGTTGAACAAACAATCATGTAGAGGGTTGGCATAATAAGTTAAATAAAATTATTGGTAAAGCCCACCCCAACCTATATGAATTGGTTGATGTGTTCAAGAAGGAAGCCAACATAAATAAACTCAAAATTACACAACTTCATTGTTGCCAGCACCACCGAAACGCAAAAGAAAGCATATAGCAACTGATGAAAAAATTTAAAAACTTAAAAGTAAACTTGCAGAGGGTGAAATATGTGTTAACGAATTCTTAGATGTAAATACTTGTGTTCCCTTTAAAACTAATTTTCTTCGTTAGGTAATCAGAGTAATGTGCCAAATCAATTCAAAATACAGACAGGAAGCCTATAAAAATTGCATGAACGCTCATTTTCTTTGTGCAGTGGTTAACCCTTTACCAAACACAGCTTTTTGAAAAAGAATTAAATTTTCATAATTTAGGAACATTTTGTTGGGTATATCTCAATCAAGCCATGCAGATATGGATATCATTGGAGCCGACTCGATCAGCCGGTTCCAATGACATCCATATTTGCATGGTTTTATTGAGAAGCCATCAAGATATTACAGCTTGCGGCAGCCCTATTTAAGTTAATTTATTGAGCGGTCTTGTCCATTTTGTTGGGTTAAGTAAACACTCTCTTGGATAACATTTTTCGTTCCTCTAAACTTCATCAGAGCACATTAGTGGTAAAGTAACTAGTGAAATAGCAAGCTATGTCCCACTAAAAGATGCCACCAACCCATGACAATAACGACCCTTAAATGGTCTTTTCATGCACTGTAATACACAGAGCATAGGCTCCATGTCTTGTAGCCCATGGAGAGACTATTTTGGATGTACTTGCAGTGTTTTCTGAGTTCAAGATAGCAGGTTGTTCTATAGAGCTGTAAAAAGTAATGTATCAATTATTATTTTCCTGCACTTTACTGAACAGTGTCAAAAGCTGATATAATTCAATAAATTGTAACATGGCCCCTGCATGAAGCCATGTTTATCAATTCTATTCCTCTGAGATAGGAAATGGCGCTTTTCATAGGCTTGTTTTTTTTTAGTGCTCAAACAAACCATTTCATGTGCTGTTTGGGAGATGTTTGTATGTTATAACTACACTCGTTCATATTGTTGTGCAAGTTGTTTTTATTTTTAATTTGAGATACAGAATAAAATATAATTTGAAAAGTGTTGTTATTGTTGATGTTCGCCCACAAAGAAACGGAACAAATTAAAAAAAGAACAAATTTCTTTTCAAAAACAAAAATTAGGTTTATTACCCTTTGGTCAATTCCCTTTTGGTCAATTACCATCTGCAATTCCCTTTTGGTCAATTACCATCTGCAAAAAGGTAATTGACCAAAAAGGAATTGACCAAGTGGTAATTGACCAAAAGGTAAGATACCAGCAGTCTATCACTAAAGAGTAAGATTTTCTTGTCTCAGGTGCTAGGATATGGTGTTTCACACAGCGGTTTTACTCCATACAAAGAAGGTTTTTTTGTTCTCCTGATTTTCCCTATGGACTGGCCTTAACATTTGTTTCCTTTCGGGAACCCTGACCTGTATTGTGGTACATGCATTGCCTCTTGTACCTCATTGGCACTGACTATTTTGATGCAGGCAGAAGTTTACAATCCATGACCTGACTGCTTTTGTTTATTTCAGGATTCTGAGTATTATAATTCATTAGTGTGGATAAAGGATAATGATCCTGAAGATTTAGATTTGTCATTCTGTGTGGAAGAAGACTATTTTGGTGAAGTAAGTATTAGGTACATCTCAGCTTGTCAGCTCTTAAATGCCTGGAGATTTTTAATTTTTATGCACTTTTGATATGAGGGCTTATTGGGTCACAAGTACCTAATTTATGCAATAACAAAAAAAATTTCCCGTCGCCCCATGGGAACTGCAGGAGTTAAAAATAGAAAAAATTTAAAACGCCCATATCTCCACAACTACATGGCACTGAGAATTTTTATTTTGTGTGAAGCTTCCTTAGGAACTGCAGAAAGGAATGGTAAAAAAAATTGCCATTTTATCATAGGGTACTCTTCCAGGACTTTGAACAAATGCTGAGTCATCATTTTTAGCTCAACTTTGGCGAAGCCAAATTTGAGCTTATGCCATGGCCCGTCGTCTGTCTTTCCGTCAGCAATTGGATACGGCTCGGGCTAGAGGCCGTATTTATGAACTGATCTTTACGAAACTTCTTGGGTACCTTTGTTATGACCGTGGGACGAGAACGAGTGTTTTTGGGTGTGGTCCGAAATTCAAGATGGCTGCCAGCCGCCATTTTGTACCGACGATGCAGAAATTTGTTTTTTGTACAGAACTTCCATATGAAAGCTCTGATTTGAATAATTTTTTGTATGAATGTTTAGTACCATGGGATACATCACATATAATACGTTTTTTTTTCTTGTGCGTAAATTATGCAAATTAGACTAACTTTGATGTTTTTTGGTGCTACTTTCAGCATTGTAAGTGCAAATGCCAATACGGCCCGGGCTAGAAGCCGTATTTAGGAACCGATCTTTACGATACTCCTTGGGTACCTTTGTTATCACCGTGGGACGAGAATGAGTGCTTTTGGGTCCGGTCCGAAATTCAAGATGGCTGATGGCAGCCATTTTGTACAAAATTTGGTGCAATCAGATTTTTGCACAGAACTTCCATATGAAAGCGCTGATTTGAATAATTTTTTGTGTGAATGTTTAGTACCATGGGATACATCACATATAATACAGGTTTTTTTCTCGCGCAGAAATTATGCAAATTAGATGAACTTTGATTTTTTCAGTGCTACTTATACACTGTAAGTGCACATGTCAATACGGCTCGGGCTAGAGTCTGTATTTATGAACCGATCTTCACAAAACGTCTTGGGTACCTTTGTTATCACCTTGGGACGAGAACGAGTATTTCTGGGTGCAGTCCAAAATTCAAGATGGCTGCCAGTGGCCATTTTGTACCGAAATTAGGTCTAATCAGTTTTTTGTACACAACTTCTATACTGCTCAGGCTAGAGGCCGTATTTATGAACCGATCTTTACAAAACTTCTTGGGTACCTTTGTTATCACCGTGGGATGAGAATGAGTGTTTTTGGGTGTGGTCCAAAATTCAAGATGGCCACCAGCAGCCATTTTGTACCAAAATTAGTGCAATCAGTCTTTTGTACAGAACTTCTGTATGAAAGTTCTGATTTGAATAAATTTTTGTATGAATGTTTAGTAACATGGAATACATCACATATAGTAGAGGTTTTTTCTCGTGCAGAAATTATGCAAATTAGATGAACTTTGATTTATTCAGTGCTACTTATACACTGTAAGTGCACATGTCACTACGGCTCGGGCTAGAGGCTGTATTTATGAACCGATCTTCACAAAACTTCTTGGGTACCTTTGTTATCACCTTGGGACGAGAACGAGTGTTTCTGGGTGCGGTCCAAAATTCAAGATGGCTGCCAGTGGCCATTTTGTACTGAAATTAGGTCCAATCAGTTTTTTGTCACAACTTCTACACAGCTCATATTTGTGAACTGATCTTCACAAAATTTCTTGGGTACCTTTGTTTTCACCTTGGGACAGGAATGAGTGTGTTTTGGGGTGCCTTTGTTATCACTGTGCTATGAGAACAAATATTTTGGGGTTCAGTCAGACCCACTCTGGGACTCAAAGATTTCTTTTCTAGTTTAGCATCTGACTGTCACCCACCTTTACAATACTTTACCTATACATTTGTTACAGGCAACGGTCAGTATTTATGTACAGACCGTTACAGTACTTTATATGTACCTTTGTTATCAGGTCATTACCTAGATGTTTGTCATTTCTGTGTCACATACTATACATGTACATGTCTTTGTCTTGACAAGTTGAGCTACAGTGTCATTGACACTTTCATTTAACACTGTGAGTAATGGGGAAAAAAATCTTCTCCCATACCAATGCTCCAAAGCCTTTCATATTTCACATATAACATCTTTGGAAGATCCATTCACATGTTTCTTGAAATCAAATCCCTGGGTCCATATTTGGGCTCTCTATGGGAGCCCAAATGTTCAGTTTAGTGCAATATGAGGAATATTCTTTAAAAACCTTCTTCCAATACATCAATCAGAGGCTTTTGATATTTGGTATGCAGCATCCATAGGGGGGGGGGGGGGGGGGGGGGGGGGGGGGTGAGATTCAAGTTTTTTCAATTTGAGTCCCATGCTTAATATTTGGGCTTTCTATGGGTGGGTGAGGGGGTGGCAGGGGGTGCATGTTATGTTCAGGTTTGTTCAAATCCATTCCTTAGTGTTTTTCCATAAAATTTGCCTTTCATGATTTCATTCCTTTGTAGTGTTGATGAACCATGTCTAACTGAATGTGACCCCAAATACTTCTTTGAACCACTTTGGCAGGTGAGTGATTAAGGCCACTTGGGGCCTCTTGTTTATTTTGTTGGCTCACCTAAACAAGTCAGTGTGAGCTATTGCCATCACTTGGCGTCCGTCGTCCGTTAACTTTGTGCAAACTTGACATCTTCTTCACAACCACTAGGCCAAATTCAAACAAAAGTTGCACAGATCATCTATGGAGTATACCTTTTGATTTTGTTTAAATGAAGCAGCTGCCATATTCGGGCTCTGGTTTATGCCCCAAAAGCTTTAAAACCTTTAAAAATCTTCTTCTCATGAACCACCAGAGGGAATTCCTTGATATTTGGTATGGAACATCCTTTGGTATAGAAGATTAGAGTTTGTTCAAGGGAAGTTGATAGGTCAATATCTAGGCTCTCTGTGGGAGCATATCCATTTTGGGCTCTGCCCCAAATTTCTATTTCAAGAACTGGTGGACCAACTTCAACCAAATTTGGCATGTAGTTTAAGTGGGTCCTAAGTAATTGATTGATGCCTAAAAAAAAAATTTCACTGCCCTGTGACATCCCCAGGGGCTAAAAACAGAAAAAATTTCAAAAGCCCATATATCCCAAACCACAAGGAACAGAGAACTGTTACATCGTATGAAGCATCCTTAGGACCGGAAGAAGGGATTGTTAAACAAAATTGCCACCAGTTCAATCATGGTGCCAGGTAGAGGGTATTGAAAAAATGATGAGTCAGCATTTTTACAGTAGTTTATCCTGGAGGATTTTTCATTTACTGAGAACTTTTGATTGACATATTGTTCTTAAAAATAATAAACCTATTATGAACATTGTTATATTGTTATTTTAATCAGAAAATTCTCTGGACTTGTTTGTTTTTGTAAAGTTTTATTTTATGTTGAATGAACCATTTCAATGCTGGAAAACATCTGATACCTGTATGCATGTCTTTAATTTAACCCTTTAAAGACTGCAGTGTGGGTTCCAAAGATTGTATTGATGCCATGAACAAACAAAAACCCTTCCAATACTGTAGATGTATTTTTTCTGGTTCCTTGGAAAAAAATTGATCTGATTCTTGTATGAATATTTTTAATTTAAATCTCTCATGACTTCAGTGTGTTTTTCCAAAGATTTTATTTCATGATGGACTCTTTCACATGTTGAATGAACCCTTTCTGTGCTGGAAAACACTGTGTGTATATCTTTAATTTAACCCTCTCAAGACTGCAGTGTGGTTTCCAAAGATTTTAGATTTTATTGATGCCATGAACAAACATTTTTTTTTTTTTTTTTTTGGGGGGGGGGGGGGGTTGTAGAGTCTTGTTATTAGCTCACCTGACTTTCAGTCAGGAGAGCTATAGTGATCACTCACCGTCCGTCGTCCTGCGTCCGTCGTCCGTCGTCCGTGAACATGGTGTTTGCGTCTTCTCCTCCCAAACCGCTGAACCAATTTAATTGATATTTGAGATAATAGTTTGTTATGACATCGCAATTTGATTTTGTTCAAATCAAGTTGCCCCGCCCGTGGGTAGGGCCACACCCAAAAAGTGTGCTGAAATCTTAAAAAATCTTCTTCTCATGAACCAGCAGTAGCAGAGACTTGATATTTGGTGTGCAGCTTCCTTTTGAGGTGTAGACTCAGATTTGTTCAAGAGAAGTTTGTGGGGCTATACTTGGCGTCGTTATGGGAGGGGCAAAATTTTTGGCCCCGCCCAAAATTTCTGTTTTCCAAACCGAGAGGCTGATTTGAACCAAATTTTATGTGAGGGCTTATTGGGTCATAAGTAACTAATTTATGCTGATTTTTTTTTCCCCGTAGCCCCATGGGAACCGCAGGAGCTAAAAATAGAAAAAAATTAAAACGCCCATATCTCCAAAACTGCACGGCACCGAGAATTTTTATTTGGTGTGAAGCTTCCTTAGGACCAACAGAAAGAATTGGTAAAAAAAATTGCCATCGGTTTTATCATAGGGTACAGTTTCGGGACATTGAAAAAGTGCTGAGTCAGCACTTTTTAACACTGTAGGCAATGGGAAAAACATTAAAAAATCTTCTTCTCCAGATCCAGCAGGCAGAATCTTTTGATATTTGGTATGCAACATTGGAGGGTGGATCTGATTCAGGTTTGTTCAAATCGGCCCCCTGGGTTCATATTTGGGCTCAGTATAGGAGCCCAAATTTGAACTTACTGCATTTCAGGCAAATTTCTTTGAAAATCTTCTTCTCCAGATCCAGCAGGCAGAATCTTTTGATATTTGGTATGCAACATTGTGGGGTGGCTCTGATTCAAGTTTGTTCAAATCGGCCCCTTGGGTTTATATTTGGGCTCTGTATAGGAGCCCAAATTCGAACTTAGTGCATTTCAGGCAAATTTCTTAAAAAATCTTCTTCTCCAGATCCAGCAGGCAGAATCTTTTGATATTTGGTATGCAACATTGTGGGGTGGATCTGATTCAAGTTTGTTCAAATCGGCCCCCTGGGTTTATATTTGGGCTCAGTATAGGAGCCCAAATTTGAACTTACTGCATTTCAGGCAAATTTCTTTGAAAATCTTCTTCTCCAGATCCAGCAGGCAGAATCTTTTGATATTTGGTATGCAACATTGTGGGGTGGATCTGATTCAGGTTTGTTCAAATCGGCCCCTTGGGTTTATATTTGGGCTCTGTATAGGAGCCCAAATTTGAACTTAGTGCATTTCAGGCAAATTTCTTTGAAAATCTTCTTCTCAAGATCCAGCAGGCAGAATCTTTTGATATTGGGTATGCAACATTGTGGGGTGGATCTGATTCAAGTTTGTTCAAATCGGCCCCTTGGGTTCATATTTGGGCTCAGTATAGGAGCCAAAATTTGAACTTAGTGCATTTCAGGCAAATTTCTTAAAAAATCTTCTTCTCCAGATCCAGCAGACAGAATCTTTTGATATTTGGTATGCAACATTGTGGGGTGGATCTGATTCTATTTTGTTCAAATCGGCTCCCTAGATTCATATTTGGGCTCACTATAGAAGCTCGAATTTGAACTTAGTGCATTTCAGGCAAATTTCTTCAAAAATCTTCTTCTCCAGATCCTGCAGGCAGAATCTTTTGATATTTGGTATGCAACATTGTGGGGTGGATCTGATTCCAGTTTGTTCAAATCGGCCGCCTGGATTCATATTTGGGCTCACTATAGAAGCCCAAATTCGAACTTAGTGCATTTCAGGCAAATTTCTTTGAAAATCTTCTTCTCAAGATCCAGCAGGCAGAATCTTGTGATATTTGGTATGCAGCATCCTTAGGGGGGTGAGATTCAAGTTTGTTCAAGCCATGTCCCTAGGTCCATATTTGGGCTCAATGTGGGAGCTTGAATTGTAACTTTGTTCGAAATGAGGAATTTTCTTAAAAAATCTTCTTCTTCAGATCCAGCAGTCGGAATGGTTTGATATGTGGTGAGTAGCATCCTTAGGGGTGTGAGATTCAGGTTTGTTAAAGCCAAGTCCCTGGGTTCATATATGGGCTTCCTGTGGGAGCCCGAATTATGACTTAGTTCAGTATGAGGAATATTCTTTAAAAATCTTTTTTTAGATCCACTGGTCAGAATATTTGGATATTTGGTTTCAGCTTTTCTTAGGAGGAGCAGAAGCAACTTGTGGAAATCAATTCTCTGGGTTGCTATTTAGGCTACCATGTCAGGTGAGCGCCCTCAGGCCCCCTGGGGCCTCTTGTATTTTTATACCGTACCAATGACCCAGACTTAGCTGGTGCTAACTCTAACAAAACCAGGGCCAAACACAAATTTTGCCCCCCAATCCCCAAAATTTGCATCCAAAACCAAAAGAAATCATGTCCTATAGGACCTCCATACTTCGCCCCTACTGCGCATGCGCAGTGTCAAGGACGTTCCAAAATTGGCGCCAATTATCATTCTCTGTTTGGCCCTTCATCAGTCAACATCTCACTGATCTTTGTGCTTGTAAATCTCAGTTTAAAGGATGCCAGACACGTAATTATTGGAGAAATGGTGATTCTAATGAGGATATAGAAGGAGGAGAGGAAAAAGGAGTGACAAAAAATAATCAGGGCTGTACTTAAAATTTTTTATGAAATTATGTTAAGTTGCCTATTTTCGAGGCATGGGCCTCTTGTTGTCATTCTTGCTAAAAAGTTGCACTGCTTATTCAGTGTTTCCTCTCCCCTGGCCTTCTAAGTCCCCCCTTGCAATTCTCCCATGCTTTTGGCATATTTTTGAGAAAGTTCATTTCTAAAATTCTCTTGGGAGAGTTGCTTGGTTACAGAATGTTTTCTGTTATTTTCCCCATAGTTACTTTTTCAGCCATGGGTGTATAAACGTTGTGTTCTGCATCTTCCATCTGATGTTCTGCAGATTCTCCCCTGGGAGTCTCTGTTTTGCATCAGATAGAGTGTAATTTTGATGACTGATTTCGGGCCAGTTTTTTCAGTGCCTGGAGTCATGTTTTCTGGTGTTTTACACTGTTTGTTTACATTGGCAACAGTCTCTTTTGAGGGGGGCTGTTTGCCTTTGGTGTAGTTTATCTCACTATAAGATACATGTTTATTATCCGTAAGTGTTGCATTAATTATTTAATATAAATTTAAAATTTTTGACCACACTTAGCCATCGGATCCATCGGGGGTCAACGTTACTTTTCAGAAACTTGGGCTTCGCTGAAAAAATATTTTTCAAAAATTATTTTGATTTGTAATTGTTTTTTCATTATTAATGGATTATGTTATTATGTATCTTTGTGTCAGGGGTTTGTGCGAGTAACTAGGACTTGTTGTTGACTTTTCACAATGAAAGGATATTGTTCAAATTGTAAGAAATCTTCCTCTGACTTTCATGATCATTGTATTAATTGTAGTCAGTGTTCTCGCACTAATCCCTGTCCTATATGTCAATATTGAGATGACAAACATTGGAAACGTGTGTCACGGTATGTTGTTTCTGGAGAAAGGGCTATGCCGGCTCTTTCTCCGCAAGGTCACTCTACTCTCTCAGTTTCTATTTCAGAGGAACAAGAACAGGGTGATGTTTCCATGTTATCTTCCGCAAGTGCGCTTCCGTCGTCACAAATGAATACAGAGCTAGCGGCAAAAGTGCTCATGGAGATTAAACAAATGTCGTCCGCTAGCTCGCCCGGTGTAGCGTCCATTCACCGAATGGTTCGGCAGCCGGGTTCGTCCGATGCGGTCCAGGAGGAAATGTTGGGTGATGCGAGCACTACAAACATTCAACGTGCACACCCAGTGATGGCGGATAGTAGGCGAGATCAGAGGAAGCCTTTGAGTCCGGTTCCTAGCTCGTCCAGGTCCAGCCGGGCCGCGAGCGAGAGAGGCCCCTCTCTCGTACAACAACATCTGGGACCAGATGTTGTGGTACAAAATGTGTCGCAAGCGGAGCATACGTCCGTCGCTCGGGACGCTCCGTTGTATAGGCAGTCCGCGGAGACTGCACAGGCTTCTTCTTCTCGTCAGCGCACACGACCGCACCTTGGCTGCGTGACCGCCGATATCTTGCCAGCTTCGCCGATCAGGGATTCTTCGGCGACCAGGTCACACCATCCGGCAGCCAGGGACACGAGGGCGATGGACTCCGGACGTTCGCATAGAAAAAGTATGCGGGAGCCATCAGATGCGGAGCTGCCCTCGGCGAAGCAGCGAAAGACTGCGCCTCTGCAGGTCTCGATGCCAGACGTACTTGTACAGATAGCACAACTTATCGCAGCAGCCGACAGAAACGGTGTCGGATCGGGAATTATCCGACGGCGCTGGGTCGGTACGCTCCACCGAAGCATCCGGGGCGGACGACCGGGAGCATCATGAGGTCCGACCGGATGGTGAAAGGGATACGGATGACTTGGAGCTATCCCTTTCGGAACAACATAAAGCTGCCGTGGACTTCATCCGGCACTTTCTCCCTCAAGTTGTTCCGTCGGGCCAGACTGCTGCGGTTCCGGACAAGAGGATTATAGCGTCATTGGACTCTGAATTTTTTGAGCGGTTCAGGGACATCGCTCCCGAGTTTCCGTCGTAGTCCAATAATGTTGCAAGAACATTTGAATTATTTAACGACGCTATATTTAAACTTGCTTCCAAAACGGGGAAAGCAGGTTTCTTGTCCGCCAATAGTCTCAACCTGCCTTTCATTAATGCAAGGAATAAATTCGACACGGCAGGACAGGGTATTCCGAGAGTTCCTCTGCGTATGGACGACAAGGCGGAAGACTTAGAGCTATCATTACCGTCGTCAGCTTCTATTCCAACCGCAGTGTTGGAAACAGCTATTTCGTCTAACAGAGCCAGTTTAGATGCCTTATCTTATGCAGATCACCTTACTAAGGCGTTATCACTGCGCCTTCAAGGGAAAGAATTTCAGGATATACAATCCTCTTTAAGACTTCTTTCAAGGGCAGTAGCTTATTCCACGTGTAACTCCGCCCTTTCAGTGGCAAACCTGGAGTTGGTTAGACGTGACGCAGCCCTAGCTACATCCACACTCGTGGATACTAAGGTGAAGAACTCTCTCAGAGTCGCTTCGGTCTCCGGAGAACTTCTATTTGACGGCAAGCTTTCTGTTATTTATGATAAAATTACAAAGAAAGCTTCGGATTCTCTGTTGTTCAAATCTGCTTCTAAGAAGTCGGATACGGCAGACAAGAATAAGACAGGCACTTCTGGGTCTGCGCCCAAGAGAGGTTCCTATAGAGGTTCTGGTGCGTCCTCTTGGTCTTATTCGAGAGACCATCAAGGTAGCGACTCGGGACGTCCTTCGGGTTGGGACAACCGGTCGGACGCCCCGAGGTCGACGGGACGAGGTGCGGGTCGTGGAGGACGTGGTTTCTCCTACCGCAGGCCTCGCAGGTCCAGGAGGTGATGGCTTAAACCTCTATCGCGTACCGGTTGGCGGAAGGTTGTTGAGCTTTTCACAAGAATGGGCGTCGATTACGGACAACCCTCGGGTGAGAGGAGTGACTTCGGAAGGCCTAAAGATATCCTTCAAACGAAAGCCTCCATTAACTCGAAGTCCAAAGTGGACTCAACTTCCGTCAAATCCGCAGAAAAGAGATGCTCTATTATCAGAGGTGCAGTCTCTTTTAATGAAGAACGCGGTAGAGGTCGTAGAAAACCAGGAGACTCTGGGATTCTACAGCCATCTGTTTCTGGTTCCGAAACCAGACGGCTCGTTCCGTCCAGTCATAGATTTGAGCTGGATAAACAAGCTGATCGTCGCTCCGAAGTTTTATATGGAGACGATTCGGTCGGTCAGAGCGAGTATTCGGGTGAACGATTATGCAACAAGCATAGATCTCAAAGATGCGTACTTTCACGTCATGGTACATCCGACATTCAGAAAGTATCTACGCTTCGCAGTCTTAGGAGTGGTGTATCAATTCCGGGCGATGTGCTTCGGATTGAATCTAGCACCCTGGGCTTTCACTCGGGTAATGAACTCGGTAATGATCTATTTCCGAGCTCATTCGTCTGCGGTAACGTCGGCCTACCTGGACGACATTCTTCAGAGGTACGGCAACGAGTTAACGCTTCAGAACGATGTTCAGAATCTACTTCAATTGCTCCGACGTCTTGGTTTTATAGTAAACGAGGAGAAGTCGGATCTGGTGCCGTCCAAGTCATTCACACATCTGAGAATGAGCTTCGAGACGCACAACAATCTCGTTCGTCTGCCGTTAACCAAAGCGAAATTAGTCAGTTACGCTCGCTATTGTCTGCACGCAGACAAAGTCACAGCGAGAGAATTTATGAGACTGATAGGTCTGTGCGGAGCCGCTGCGGATCTCATTCCGATGGGGCGGTTACGCACGCGTCCTCTCCAAATTTTCTTGACTCAGAATTGGAGTGTGAAAATTCATTCGCTCGACATAGACGTTCTCTTGTCAGATCAAGTGAAACAAGAGATTCAGACTTGGGCAAACATTCAGTGGTTAACTCAGGGAGTTCCGCTGCAGTTGCCGGATCTATTATGACGGATGCCAGTCAAACAGGTTGGGGTGCATCATTGATCCCAACGGATTCGAGATGCCAGGGTCTTTGGGATCCGCAATTCCTGGGCAAGCACATAAACATCAAGGAGATGATGTCAATTTGGCTTGCGTTACGTCATTGGATGGACATTATTCACAATGCTCATGTCCAAATCCTATCCGACAATACGACAGTAGTGGCATATATACGGAATCAGGGAGGCACTCATTCAGTTCCGTTGTTCAATCTAACGGAAAAAATCCTTCTGTTTGCGCTAGAACATCAGGTTCTTCTTTCGGTCCGTCACATTCCGGGTCGTCTGAATGTGCTAGCAGACTCCCTTTCACGAAAGGGTCGCTTGTTGCCGTCGGAGTGGACTCTCAACAAACAAGTATTCAATCAGATTTGCTACCAATGGGAACGGCCAGTGATAGATTTATTTGCGACACATCTCAACAATCAGTTGCAGACGTATGTGTCCCCGTGTCCGGATCCAAGAGCATTTGCAGTAGACGCTCTGTCGATCTCTTGGGACAGAATGATAGGATATGCGTATCCGCCAGCGCCGTTAATACAGCAAGTATTGCTAAAGATAAAACCATCTCAATGCAAGATTCTGTTGGTAGCATCTCTGTCTCCACAGAGACCGTGGATAAATCTACTCAGGTGTCTGTTGTGGGACCTACCGCGAAAGCTTCCTCCATGGAAGGATCTTCTTTCGCAGGGGAAATCGCGTCAACTCCATCACAACCCGCAAGGTCTCAACCTTCACGTTTTTCTGTTGTGCGGTCCTTCTTGCATGGCAAGCACTTTACAGGACGAGCAGTGGACGCGATTTCTAACTGTAGGAGGACCTCCTCTTCGCTAAACTATGCGGCTAAGTGGAAGGTTTTTCGTCGTTGGTGTAGGGATCATTCTGTAGATATTTTCGATCCCTCTATACCAGACATTGCAAACTTTCTAGTATACTTGTTTGACGAAATCAAACTGCAGCCTGTTACTATTAAGGGTTATAGGTCTATGTTATCTGATACCTATGCACATCATGATAGTTTACAAATTGGATCTAATGTCTCTTTATCTAAGTTGGTTAGAAACTTCTCGATAAATAGACCCAGAACTCTTAGGTTAATTCCTAAATGGAATTTAGCTTGGGTTCTTCTTAAATTGAAGGAAAAGCCATTTGAACCTCTTGGGACAGTAGATTTCAAATTCTTATCTTATAAGACAGCTTTTCTCTTAGCTTTCTCTTCTGCTAGAAGAGTCAGTGAGCTTCATGCACTGTCGGTGGATGATTCTCACTATCGTAGTGTCGGGAACACTATCACCTTCACTACTAATGTGGGTTTTTTAGCTAAGAATCAGGCTCCTAATAAATATCCGGAACCTATTGTTATTAAGGCTCTTCCGTCTTCAGACGGGCGTAGGCCTTTACTCTGTCCTGTTAGAGCATTACGTATCTATAAACAGAGATCTCAGTTTATCAGAAAGGGACGGAAACGTTTCTTTCTGTCTTTGATGCCTAATAGAAAGGACATTTCGGTCCATTCTATTGCTAGATGGATTCAATTAACTATCCGTACTGCTTATGAAAATTTATCTTCTCAGCAGTCTGTGCTTAAGATTTCTGCTCATGAAGTAAGAGCTCTTTCTACTTCCTGGGCTTATGCTAATAGTGTTGCTATTACAGATTTAATGAAGGCTGCTTATTGGTCTCAGCCATCCACATTTACGAATTTTTATCTCAGAAATATTGAGTCCATTTCTGGAGACCTGCATTGTTTAGGTCCGTTATCTGTTGCTCAGAATGTCGACCACTAAACAGTGGCAACTATAGTTATGCAGGCTTTCTGTTCCGGCAGTGACTCCGTCCGGCTGCCCTCTTCGCTCTGGGCTATTTGACCCAGGGCAAGGGGAAGGGGAGGGGGGGGGGGGGGGCGGGTGTTCCCTTAGGTCACCTGCTTTATAGTGAAAAGCAAGGGAATGCCTCCTCCAAGTCAGTATTTCTGAGTCGCTTCCGGGATGGTTTTAAAGTGTAATATTAATGTTAAAATTCATTCATGTCATATTTTTAAAGTGTAGCTCGGTGTGAAGCATTTGTATATGTCAAGTGTCAAACGGGCGTTAATATACAATACTCGGACACTTTTAAATGACTATAAAGAGTCTCAATTCTCTGGACTACTTTATTTATTGGCTTGCTTTAAAAATAATTAGTATAAGGGATATACTGGATGTTAATAGAGAACATGAATGTTATTGTGCTCAATTATTAAGGGTAGTGTATCTTTCTAATTTAATATTAAATAAGAAAGATACATGTAAAGCCTAATGCTCCTTTTCTCCTTAAGGGGTTGCCTCTATATTATATAGTTGAGCTTATTGGATTTTCCTCTATGTCCTAGGCCCTCCAGCCTTTTTACTATTCAGCTAAGTCTGGGTCATTGGTACAGTATAAAAATGTTAAAAAATTTATAGTAATTTATATATTTTTTATACTTACCAATGACCCAGACGGGGATGGCCCTCCCAGGAGTTGGGAACTCTTGCCTCCCTGCTGAGTACATAGCGCTGACCAGGCACTGCCAGTAAGAATGATAATTGGCGCCAATTTCGGAACGTCCTTGACACTGCGCATGCGCAGTAGGGGCGAAGTATGGAGGTCCTATAGGACATGATTTCTTTTTGTTTTGGATGCAAATTTTGGGGATTGGGGGGCAAAATTTGTGGTTGGCCCTGGTTTTGTTAGAGTTGGCACCAGCTAAGTATGGGTCATTGGTAAGTATAAAAAATATATAAATTACTATAAATTTTTTAACTTTTCTGGTTCTTTGGAAAAAAATTGATCTGATTTCTGTATGAATATCTTGAATTTAACCCTCTCATGACTTCAGTGAATTTTTTCCAAAGATTTTATTTCACGATGAACTCTTTCACTACTGTGCACATATAAGTTATTTCATGTTGAATGAACCCTTTCAATGCTGGAAAACATTTATCTGATTCATGTGTGCATGTCTTTAATTTAACCCTCCCCTCTCAAGACTGCAATGTGGGTTCCAAAGATTTTATTGATGCCATGAACAATTTTTTATATTTTTTTTTTTGGAGGGGGGGGGGGATGGGGGGAGGGGGGTAGAGAGAACCACAGTAGTTGAAAAAGAAAAACAAAAAATCACAGAACAGAGCTTGCTAGAAAGCTTTCCTAGGACCAGCAGAAATGAATGGCCAAAAAAGTTGCCTTTGTTGTGTCATTGCAAATCAAAAAATTGCTCTTGCTGTTGATCACATACTGATACACTCATCTCTTTTGACTACTTGAGCCAGGTGAGCATTTTATGCTCACTTGAGCCTCTGTTTTTTTATTTTTGTAATTATTTCTTTGCCATCTGAAGTTCATATTCTTGGTTTGTTTTATGTTTTAGGCCTCATAATGTACAGAATAGCATGGGTGGTGGTGTATTTCGCCCCTTGAGTGCAACAAGGCTTTGCAATGCCAAAGCATTGCAAAGCCTTGTTGCACTCAGGGGGCATTTATCAATTTTATTAACATATGGGTAAAATATCCGACATAAACCATTTAATTTTTATTTTTTCAAGTTTGCATTGGTTATAAAAGAGAGCATGTGTCAACCAAAAGGACCATGCGGGAGGGCCTGAAAAACATATTTTTAACTTTTTTAGGCCTTTGGCTTAAAGGTTATGGATCAGTGGATGCTCTTGAAAATTATGACAGATTTGTTGTCCAGGAGAATTCTGTTGATTGAATAATCTGCCATTGAAAAATAACGGGTATTCCTGGGTTTCATGTGCTGGAAAACTTGTGGAAACATTTTTCGGCAGTATAGCGGAATCTTATTAATTGAATAGCTATCTTGCCAATGAAAGTTAATCTCATTCAATTAACATGAGTATTCAATTAACAGGGCTTTGTTCATATTCCAGTATTGTAGAGATAACCTAAGCATTTCTATTATATTTATCTTGTTTGACAGAGCTCTTTGATATAATAGAACAAATGCATGTAGTGTTGTACTGAGGCCAAATAGGTCTCAAAATGGGGAATTCGGTGATTGTTATGGCTATTTCTCGACATATTACAGGATTATTTTTTCAATTATTAGGAGTTTATTCTATAATCTATATGCAGTTAACAAGTCAAATTTGTACAGTTGGTATAATAAATGGTTTTGTGTTTGGTAATTATGTTGACTTAACAAGGTTATTCTATTGTGAGATATCCAGTTAAGTGGGCGTCACTGTACCAGAAAGTTCTGGAAAACTGGCCATGGTTTTTGTAGCACCTCCATCATGCTGTGCACATTTTATGTGACACCGTTTCTGTGCTCTTCCAATGAACTCGGGTTAACTGAAAGTGTTGTGAAAATGATAAAGTAATTTGTAAATTTTCTATACTTACCAATGGCCCAGACTAGCTGGTGCAAACTCGATATTATCAAGGGCCAAAGACAAATTTTGAAACCCCCCCCCCCCATCCCCCCCAATCCCCAAAATTTGCATACAAAACCAAAAATTAAAAGTCCTATCTGGTCCTCCATACTTTACTCTCTGCACATGCGCAGTGGTCAGGAAGAGACTGGAATTGGCGCCAACATCATTCTTTGTAGATGAGCATACTAATAATAACTGAACGAAAAATTCATATCGAAACCCCTTCACCCGCATTACTTGAATTGCTGTTGTGGTAGTCATCAAATAGTATAGGAACCGCAGGGCTCCCTCACGTCTGACCGACTCATAATGCCACTAAGGATGGAGAGGGACGTGATGAACAAATACACTGTATTGACATAATCACACTAGGTAAATATGGCGTCATCAATAGAGGTTTTCACCTCATATAACTAACAGCAAACCATACCTGCAGGAAGAGAATAACCTCCTCTAACATACAGTATCATGTCCTATAGGACAACGAACTCAGCCTAGCTGAATCAGCAAACGGTCTTCCTATATGTGAAGACAATAAAAGGCTGATAACTGCGGCCTTAGAAGCTCACTAAGGAGACTTACAACGCTAGCCATGGCTTATAAGTCTTCATCTCCATAAAAACCAATATATCGGTGTAAGTTGCGATCTTGAAGGCTCACTGAATGGAGACTTACAACTATCGTCGCACAAGGTAGAGAATAACGAACCGCTGTTTTAACAGCCCTAAATTCCCAAAGGGACAGCCGTCCCAAGAGATAAATTCAGTTATGTCACTGCATGAATACTGAAAAATCCTCGCTCGTGATTTTAGCTAGGCTACTATGGTGTAAACAATAAGACTCAAGTCTATGACACCAAGGAAAACAAACCGAAAAGCACTGTACCTTTATCGGTTTTATTCCCAAAAGACAGCGGTCAGAGCCCAGCTCTCCGTGAAGACAGATATCTCGGTGTAACTAGCGACCTTGAAAGCTCACTAACAGAGACTTACAACCAGCGTCGCGCAAGGTAGGGAATGCCGAGCTGCTATTCTAATGGCTGTAATTCTCAAATCAACAGTAATCTCAAGGTAGCTACCCAGTTATGAGTCTTCGTCTACTTGAAGACATATCTGTGTCACTTGCGGCTTTTGAAAGCTTACTAAATGGAAACTTACAACACTAGCTCTAACAGTACATAAGGCTACTATGTCGCCCACAATGACATTAAATGTCTTGACCCCAAGGAATACAACACCGAGAGGGAAAAGACGTACCTATTCCCTCTAACAGCTCTATTCCAAACAAAACAGCAGTCTTAGCCTATCTATGCACTATCCGTCTGGCTTCAGGACAAGAAACAGGTGATTTGAAAAACCTAGAGAATATTTTGACGACCTCTATTGCTTTTCTTTAATAGGAGAGCCTGTATCTCTGCAAGGAGAGACTCTTTTGGAAGAATTCGCTGGAAGATTTGTCCAACACGTAATTCTTGTAAGTGGAGCTTTGCTCGGACTGATAGCCGCAGGCCTGCCGAGACTACAATCTCATCCACTGATCTTTCTCAATTTCATCCACTTTTTTGCGAGGTTGATAACCTTCCTGTAAGTGGAAAGCAACAGAAGTCTATTCTCAACGACCTCTATTGGTTCCTTCATTAAGAAAGCATGTACCTCCACTAGGAGCGACACTTTTGAAAGGATCCGCCCGAAGATTTGTCCAACACGGACATCCTGTAAGTGGGGGTTTTGTTCGGAATCATAGCCCCAGGTCTTCCAAGACAACACTTTTACCCACTGATCTTCCGTGCTTTAAACCAGTTTCTCGCAAAGTTTGATAACCTTCTGTCAACTGGTAAGCAATCAAGGTCTTATCACCTGTATGAGTTACAATGTTTACGGGAGGAGAAACTATGTCCTCCTCGCGAAGAGCCTCGTCTCGTCGACTTAGGGGCATCTGATCTATAGTCTGGATCAGACCTGTGCCCCCTTCCCGAGTCGCTATACTGACGACCTCCCGAGTAAGTATAAGATGGTTTATTGTACCCTCGCGAGGAAATCCGTTAGTTGATTTTGAAGTGGAATGGCATCGCTTACCCCAGTCTGCTGAAGCGTGTTGTTGAGACGCAGACTTCAGTAGCAGTGTACTGGAAGCTTTTTTGTAGCCTATTCATAGACTAATGAAAGCTTGTCGTCAAATAGAGTATATCCGGAGACTGGAGCGACTCGGAGAGAGCTTTTCACCTTGTCATCTATAGTGATGACGACGCAAGGGCAGCATCACGTCTCATCAACTCCCAATTTGCCACTGTCTGGGTGGAGTTGTACGTGGCATAAAAGAAAGAACCTTAAGCGAGGAACAAACGTCCTCAAATTCCTTCCCATTAAGACATTGCGCCATAGCTCTGGTGAGGTGATCTGCATAGGACGTCCCATCCAGATTCGCTCTATTGGACAAAATAGCACATTCTATCACTTCTGAGCGTATATTGAATGATGCAGGTAGGGACATATCTACATCCCCAGCCTGCTCATCTAAACACAGAGGAGCTCTCTGGACATCTTCACCAACCGTTTTAAATGAACGTAGTCCAAGTAACGGTATATTTATTGAAGATGTCAACAAGAAACCGCCTTCCTCTTAGCTCTAGAGAGGTTGAATATGGCGTCGTTAATGTGGCCTCCGACACCTCGAGACTGTTTTGGGAAGGAAAGACCATCCTCCTTCCTCCACACGAAATCTGCATACAGAGACGACCTTGGTTTCTCTGTATTAGTCGCAGCTTGCTGATCAGGTAGAACAAAGTCAGTATAGTATTGATGAATAAAATTCATCGCTACCATATGCTGTTCCGAAAGGGAAGGGTAATACTCTTCCTTGTCCCTTTCACCATCCGACTGAATCAGCTGTGACGTTCGTTCCATCGCATCTGCATGTGCAGATGATGGACCGACCCAGCACCATCCGACAGCTCACCACCGGAGTCTGCAGGAGGCTGCTCTGGCACTTGCTGGGATGCTGCGATCAGCTGCGCAATCTGCGACAGCAAGTCCGTTACCGAGGCTTGAGGAGCAGCGGCCTACTGTATTATCACCACTTGCTGCTCCTGGGACGCAGATCCGGAATGGATCTCTTTACCGAATGTCCCGATGATCAAAGCCTCGAATCACTAGCTGCCGGATGGTGCGACTTCATGGGGCGAAGACTGGCTCCGTCTTCGAACAGCTGGCTGGATATCCAAAGTCGGGTAGCTAGCATACAGTTGTGTGTGCTTTGTAACATAGCGGAGGAAGCTGTGACTGTAGCCAAGTCCGACTAGACGGAGTGTCTAGAGCTGCGGTGTGGAAGTATGATCCGCCCGGTGCAAGTTTCTCAGGAAAACATTTGGCCCCAAATGTTATTGGGTTAGAGTGGGACCTCTCCTGCTTGTGGCCTTAATAGACCTCACCGACCCTCCTTAAAAGAAACTTGCTGACTTCCTCTCTATTTCCGTCGTCGCTGGGTGAACTTTTGATTTTTAGGTGCTCGCTCTTCCCAAATCTACACTTCCATCGACCGCAATGGACATACCCGGTGTTGCGGCTCCCATGGACGGAGTAACCGCTTCACCGGTCGAGCAAGCTGCTTGCAAGGGATTAAGAACACTAACTAGAGGTCTTATCCCTAGCTTATATTCATGAGCACCTTGCAGCTAGCTCTATTTTGCTCATCAGAGCGCAACGACGGCAGCACACTTTGGATGGATGTCACAATACCATCACCATGTTCTTGTTCCTATGTAAATATAAACTGAAAAACTCGAATTATCCTGCGGTGAGAGTTTCGGCATAGGAACCTCACCATCAACAATGTACCATGACACCCGTCTCCAACATTGCCATCCCAATGTACACAAGTAGGACAAGAATCCGTAGGAGTGCATCGACTGCAGGCAAGGCAACAAGCATGTAAATCTGAAGAAGACCTCCTCGCCTTGCATTTAGAGCAGTAAGCTTTCATGATTCAATCAAGAACCAAGTCGATAACACCCCTACAAACTCCATAATAACATATATGATCAAGATACATGAATAATTGCAATCAAAACCAAATTCAAAAAAGTAAATCAAAAAAATTATTCGAAATTTTTTTGAAAAAACATAAGTTCCCAAAGGGAACATGATGAGCCCAAGTGTGGACAAAATCCAAATTTTTTTAGCTACACTACCAATGTATCCTTCAATAATACTACAATAATATAATACCAAATACTACATATATTTGAAGATATTGCCAATGTAAACAACGTCAAAGGAAAAAACTAGAAACAAGACATCAGGCACACAAAAAAGCCCAAAGTCGGTAACAGATTTTAATGCTACCAGATGTAAAGCTAGATCTTCATACGAAGAAAAAACGATACATCGGATAGAAGATGCAAGACCAAAACGACCTAACACCCCTAGGGTGAGGACGTAACCATGGGGATAAACAGAATAAACATTCTGTAAAACAAGAAATTTAATAAAAATATTCAATAAAAATGGCCAAAAAGCTTAGGAGTTTAACAGGAGGGCTTCAAGGAAGGACAGATAGGGAAGGAACACTTAACAAACAGTAGATAAATCATTAGCAAGAATGATGACGTCAGGCGTATGTCCCGAAATTGGAAAACATGAAATAATTTCATAATTATTCTAAAGTTACAGCCCTGAACATATCCAACCACCGTTGTTCACTTCCATCATCCATTTACAGCCTTGGATCCACCAATTTTATCATTGATTTGTGTCTGGCATCCTCTAAAAAGGAGATTTAAAAGCACAGATGTCAGTTCATTATTGTTGACTTTAGGGCCAAACAAAGAAATGATGTTTGCGCCAATTCCAGTCTCTTCCTGACCACTGCGCATGCGCAGATGGTAAAAGTAAGGAGGGCCAGATAAGACTTTTAATTATTGGTTTTGTATGCAAATTTTGGGGATTGGGGGATTCAAAATTTGTGTTTGGGCCTTGATAATATCGAGTTTGCACCAGCTAGTCTGGGCCATTGGTTATTAGTATAAAAATATCTGTGTTTAAAATGGAACACACTTTTAAATGGAATAATAGAGAGAGGGAGCATGGTGGCTCAATGGTTTCAGCATTGGACTTCAACCAAAAGGTCCACAGTTCGATCCCCACCAAGGGTAAGTGCATTGTGTCCTTGGGGAAGGCACTTAATCATGATTGGCCATGTGGGGAGTATGGTGGTGCTGTGAACAAAGGCATACTGCACATCGATGGTGCACTTGTCTTCAGCCACTGCCAACACTACTTGTGTGGAGTTAGTATGTTGGAGAGTCTGATTGCCGTTGCTCCGTGGTTCTCTCCAGGTACACTGGCTACCTCCACCTGTAAAACTGTCCGACATGGGGTGACCTGGACTGTTGAAACTGTCATTAAATCCCCAACCCCAACCCACTGTATTTGACACTTACTATGACACATTTAGCTTGAAACCCAATGATGCCAGCAAACATTTATTCCTTGGGTCTGAAAAGTTCTTGAATTTTATTTAACCAATTTAATCTTGTTTGACAGAGCTTGTGAGCTTTGTCAAACAAGATTGATTTGATTAAATTCCTAGTTGTATTATTGCAAAATTTGGAGTTTGATACTTTGACACTATTGTGCAGAAGGCTCAAATGGTCATTGTGAACAACTAAAGTTCCAGATAATCTTTCAGAAAATTAGAATTTCACCTCAAAAATGGTGAAGGAACTCGAGCTAATTTAGCTTGCTGTCTTAGTTTATTAAAACTGATTGATCTTCTTTTTAGATAACAGAGATAGAATTGAAGAGGGGTGGTGCTGATATTCCTGTAAGAAATGAAAACAAGATGGAATATATCAAGTAAGTTTGTTTAGGTTTTGTGACTGGCTTTACCAACACCTTTTTTTCAACAGTCATTTCGTATCATGTCGCATTTTGCCTGCTTCGTTTCAGTGATAGAGATATAGAAACCTGAAACCTGCCAACATCGATCTTGGATTTGGCATATAAATTGTCAACAATTCCTTTAGCACACGCAACCTAAGGGTTGCGTCTCTCAATCAATCTTTGTCAATTCTTTTATTTGGCTTAGGGAGATGTCAAGATGGGAGCTATCAGGGTTTTTTATGCCTCCCTGCCAATTTTGGAAGGGCCATTTAGTGTTTGTACGTCCGTCCAAAATATGGTTTCCGGCCGATAACTTTAGTTTGACTGAATGAAATGAAACAAAATGTTACAGGTTTATTACCACATAATACAGGTTGGGATTGATAAGACATTTATAAATTCAATATCAACAAAGTTAAATGACTTGAAACTTATGCTTGGCAGTGGGGGTGTGTGTAAAGCCACCCTTGGCATTGCACTTGTTTAATTTTGTTAAAAAACATAGTCGCCAGCGGTCATCTCAGGTTTTGCTATTAAATTGTTTACAATTTCAATAGCACATCCTACAGGACACATCTCTCACCCAATCTTTTTCAAGTTTTGTACAATTCTGATTGCCTCTTTCAAATTTTATTGAAAATATGCATCTTGGATTTTGAATTTAGAAGAGTCACAGTTTATTTAGCACATTCTACAGGTCACTTCTCATTTTAAAGTTTTTTTTACATTTCCTTCGAATCTTCATGTACACCCATACTCGCACATACACAAACACTCATGTGAACACACACTTACATGTACATGCACAGACACACGCATGCACAGTGCTACTATAAGTGATGACTAATGAGTTTTCTACATTGATTTAGTTCATGTGGCCGCAGAGATACTTTGTTTATTGTAAAGTAGTGGCAATTTTTTTTTTACTCAACAAGAATAGAAGTTGTCATAGAGTTATTAAATAACAAAAAATTTGTATATTTTTATACTGTACCAATGACCCAGACTTAGCTGGTGCTAACTCTTATATTCTAGGGCCAAACACAAATTTTGCCCCCCCCCCCCCCCCCCCCCCCAATCCCCAAAATTTGCATCAAAATTAAAAAATTAGATGTCCTATGTGGTCCTCCATACTTTTATGCACAGTGTCAGGGAAGTCCGAAATTGGAGCCAAATCCTCATTCTTTGTTTGGCCCTTCAATCAGTAACATCACACTGATATCTGTGCTTAAAATCTCAGTTTAAATGATGCCAGACACATAATCAGGAGAGAAATGGTGGATCTAAGGATGAAATAAAAGGATGAGAGGAAGGAACAGTGGAAGGATGTGTTCAGGGCTGTAACTTATAATTTTTATGCAAAATTATTTCAGGTTCCCTAATTTCGGGGCAAGAGCCTGATATTTTCATTCTTGCTATGAAATTTCCATTGTTTATTCAGTGTATCTTCTCTCCTTTTCCTTAATACCCCCCTTGCTATTCTCCCATGCTTTTGGCATAATTTTTGTAATTATTTTTACTGAAATTTTTTGGGAGTTTTGGTTTGGTAACAGAATGTTTATTCTGTTTTTCCCCATGGTTACTTCCTCACCCTAGGGTGGTTAGGCAATTCAGTCATGCATCTTCCATCCGATGTACTGCAGTTTCTTCTCAGGAAGCCTCTGTTTTACATCGAATAGTGTTAAAATTGGTTACTGATTTCGGGCCATATTTTCAGTGCCTGGAGTCTTGTTTCGAGTTTTATTCACTTTTGTTTAGATTGACAACGGTCACTGCAGACAGTGATTCCTTGTCATTTATTTAGTTCTGCTCATAGCCAGATACATAATATTGTCCGTAAGTGTAACATTAATTTTTAGACATGTTTTAAAATTTTTGTCCACACTTAGGCTTTTTGGGGGGATCCATTTGGGCTCATCGTTCCCAATGGGAACTTGGGCTCAACTTGAAAAATTTTTCGAAAATTTTTTCTTTCGAATTATTTTTCGAAATGTTTGTAATGGATTATCCGAGGATGGAAAGGAGGAAGCCAATCAGTCGGGTACCTAGCTTGTCCATGTCTGCCCGGACCGCGAGTGAGAGAGGTCCCTCTCTCTTACAACAACATCTGGGACCAGATGTTGTTGTACGGAATGTTCGTCAGTCGGAGCATACGGCCACTCCTCGGGACGCTGCGTCGTATAGACAGTCCGGCGCGACTAGTCTATTGGCTTCCTCATCCTCACGGCAGCACACACGACCGCAACTTGGCTACGTGACTTCTGATATCCAGCCTGCTTCACCGACCAGGGATTCCACGTCGATCAGGTCACATCATCCGGTAGCCAAGGACACGAGGCCTTACCAGTCGGGATGTTTGCATAAAAGAAGTATGCAGGAATCAACGTCCCAGGAGCTCCCAGCGGCTAAATCACGTAAGACCGCGGCTCCACAGGCCTCCGTGACGGACTTGCTATCACAGATAGCTCAACTCATTGCAGCATCCCAGCAGCCATCAGACACTTTTTCGGAACAGGAACTGTCTGAGGAAGCTGGGTCGGTTTGCTCCCCTACAGAGTCAGAAAGGGACGACCGAGAATCTCGTATGCAGTCCTTTGTGTGAGTAAATTTTACGGGTGAAAAAAGTGCACTCGTAAAATGTGTTGCGAGTGCGATTTTGTGCAAATCGCACTCGCAAAATTCCCCATAGTTTCACAACTATGCATGTGATTGTTTGAGACAGATGTGTTTAAACACAGCTACCGTACTCATCCGTGTCGAAGCCCATATTCGTGATTAAGCCCACCCCTCGCTTTTTCAGATTTATGAACAGGGTGCTCTACTCATGTCAAAGCCCCCCTCCCCAAGTTTCAAATTGGACGAAAGTTGTTTGAGACGTCAAATTTACAGGCATCAAATGGAAAAACAGGTGACTTTTTGCAACACTTGCCTACCCCGGTATTGAATAGAACTGTAATACTGTATTATGTATATGTTTGGGAGTTGAGATTTTTGTGTTGTTAAATTCATCTTTTGTGTAATACATTATGTCTGTGTTCAGTGTAATAAGTCTTTATTAAAAACCTATATATCCCAAGCAAAATTGACTTGTTTATTTTTTTGTCGACCTCGTTTTGGAAGCTGTGACTTGTTTCAAATAAGTGTGCAGACTACTGTCAATAGTTGTCTGAAACACGCCCATAACATATAGTTTTCACAGTGGTTGAACATCATCACAAAGATACTGATTGAACACTACCACTTTCGAGCGGTGCACAACTCATTGTGAAAGAACACTGCCACTTTCGAGCGTGCACAACTCAGTGTGAAAACGAGTGTTCAGAAATTAATGAGAAAGTGGTAATTAAAAATAAAAAATAATTTCAACTCTGGTATTTGAGAATTATATAACAATTTAACCAGCGATATGATGTATGACTTATTGGTTTAATAAAATATGCTCATTTATCATTTCATCATGCTCTGCAACATGTGAAGTTATGACTTTCAGTGTAAAATCAATTTTTTTGAATATTGCCAAGGGAGGCAACTATTTTGTTATTCATATTCCGCTGTGTAAATTTTATCTGGTCTCCATATTATGATTTTTAGTCGAGTTGTGACGAAGTCAAACTTGACTTATAGTTTGGTGAATGGCGGGCGGGCGTAAACAATTGGTTTCCGGATGATAACTTGATAATGGTTCAACTCACATTCATGAAACTTCATAGGTAGATTGGCCTTGGTGAGGGGAAGAACCCTATTGATTTTGGACTCGCTACGTCAAAGGTCAAGGTCAACGTGACCTTGAACATAGTAAATCGCAACAATTCCTTTCCAGATGATAACTTGATAGTAGTTCAACCTACATTCATGAAACTTCATAGGTGGGTTGGCCTTGGTGCGAGGAAGAACTCTATTGATCTTGGACTCACCAGATCAAAGGTCAAGGTCACAGTGACCTTTAACATAGTATATCGCAACAATTGGTTTCCGGATGATAACTTGATAGTGGTTCAACCTAGAGTCATGAAACTTCATAGGTGTGTTGGCCTTGGTGCGAGGAAGAACCCTATTGATCTTGGACTCACCAGGTCAAAGGTCAAGGTCACAGTGACCTTGAACATAGTATATCGCCACAATTGGTTTCCGGATGATAACTTGATAGTGGTTCAACCTAGAGTCATGAAACTTTACAGGCGTGTTGGCCTTGGTGCGAGGAAGAACCCTATTGATGTTGGACTCACCAGGTCAAAGGTCAAGGTCACAGTGACCTTGAACATAGTATATCACAACAATTGGTTTCCGGATGAGAACTTGATAGTGGTTCAACCTAGAGTCATGAAACTTCATAGGTGTGTTGGCCTTGGTGCGAGGAACTGTTGTCACAACTCGACATTGGATCGGTGATCCTGAGCGTCATTTTTTTTTTTATTGATTTTGTGTGAAGCTCTATTTAGTTTATTCGTAATAAATGTACATATTTAAAAAAAAAACAGCTATTTTTAAACAGACTATGTTTGTCTGTTTTCAAGGGGGTGGTTTGCAGTGTTGATTGACATACTTAACTTACCTAATACCTACGGCTACGCTACATCCATTTCTAGCTTGGAGAGTAACCTGTACAAAAAATGAAAACAACACCGCATGGTTTTCTGTTTTATTGATTAAATTGAGAATTAAAACCCGAAATCTGAAAATGAAACGTATGTACAAGATAATTATGAGAATTTTTAAAGCAAATTCTGATTAAATTAGCATTGTACTTTCGGTTTCGTTTTCTGGATGAATGGGGATGTATAATGACATGCGCAGTGAATAAAGGAAACTGGAAATGTTTAAGTTTTCACTGACAATATCGATTCGGACCCCTTGCGGAGTGGATGGTGATATGAAGGTGGAGGGGGAGGGGGGGGGGGGGGGGGGGGGGCAGGCAGGCATATAACAACAGTTTTAATTTTGTTTTACCATTAACCAATGGACAATAACAAAATAGATGTCCATTCTGACTTGAAGTGTGGCATTGCTTGTGAGTTGAATGCAATTTAAGTGAAGTTGAACTGTTTGATGACAGGCGTGATTTTTTGCGCTCGTCTTTTTTAAATTACGGGTGAGCGCAATAGCGCCCGTCTCACGCGAAGGACTGCGTATGGTCCAGTCGAATGGCGAAAAGGAATCAGCGTAGCTGGAATTTTCCCTTTCCGAACAACATAAGGTGGCCGTAGATTTCATCCGGCAACACCTTCCAGAAGTTGTTCCTCCGGACCAAAATGCTGCATTACCGGATAAGAGACTGATAGCGTCACTGGACACAGACTTTTTCGGCCGGAATAGGGACACTGTCTCTGAGTTTCCAACCCAGTCCAGAAATGTCACACGGACATTTGAACTTTTGAATGACGCTATATTCAAGCTAGCCTCTAAGACTGGCAAATCCGGATTCTTATCGCCTAGCGCTATACAGCTGCCTTTCATCAATTCACGAAATAGATTTGAAACGGCAGGACATGGCGTGCCAAGAGTTCCTCTGCGTTTGGACGACCAGGCAGAAGACTTGGAGTTGTCATTGCCGGCATCCATGTCTATTAACTCCAGTATACTGGAGACGACAATTTCGTCTAATAGAATTAATTTAGACGCATTATCTTATGCAGATCACCTTACCAGAGCGTTATCATTACGTCTCGAAGGGAAAGAATTCCAGGATGTTCAAACTTCCTTAAGAGTTCTTTCGCGGGCTATAGCATATTCTACGTATAACTCCGCCCTTTCATTGGCAATTCTGGAGTTAGTCAGACATGATGCTGCCCTGGCTGTATCCACTAGAGTGGATAGTAAGGTGAAAAACTCTCTTTGAGTTGCTCCAGTCTCCGGAGAGCTTCTCTTCGACAGAAAGCTTTCTATTATCTATGATCAGATTACTAAGAAAGCTTCGGATTCTATGCTTTTTAAATCCGCTTCAAAAAAGTCGGACTCAGCAGAAAGGAGTAAGGCAGGCACATCGGGGGCGAATACGTCCAAGTGAAGTTCCTATAGAGGATCTAAGAAAGCCTCTACATCTTACTACAGAGACCATCAGAGTAGCGACTCAGGTAGGGGCCGTTATGCTGGCCGAGATAACTGGTCAGACGCCCCTAGGCCGACTGGACGAGGTGCGGGTCATTGAGGATGTGGTTTCTCCTCCCGCAAGCCTCGCAGGGCCAGGAGGTGATGGTGTAAACCTCTATTGCATTCCAGTCGGCGGAAGGCTGTCGAGATTCTTAACCAATTGGTTGTCAATTATGGACGACCCATGGGTGCAATGGGTGATTTCCGAAGGTCAAAAACTGTCCTTCAAGGGAAAACCGCCGTTAACTCGAAGTCCACGTTGGACTCAGCTTCAATTAAATGTTCAGAAGAGAGAATCGCTTCTATCAGAAGTTCAATCTCCTGGACAAGAACACTATAGAGGTCATAGAAAACCAGGAATCTCCAGGTTTCTACAGTCACCTCTTTCTGGTTCCAAAACCAGACGGCTCGTTTCATCCAGTCATAGATCTGAGCTGGATAAACAAGCTGATCGTGGCACGGAAATTTTATATGGAGACCATCCAACTGGTCAGAGCGAGCATTCGAGTGAACGATTATGCTGCGAGCATAGATCTCAAAAATGCGTACTTTCACATCATGGTACATCCAGCGTTCAGAAAGTATCTTCGCTTCGCTGTCCTAGAAGTCGTTTATCAGTTCCGAGCGATTGCTTCAGTCTGAATCTAGCGCCCTGGGCATTCACTCGAATAATGAACTCGGTAATGACTCATTTCCGAGCTCATTCGTCAGTAGTAATGTCGGCCTACTTGGACGACATTCTTCAGAGGTACGGCAACGAGTTAAGGCTTCAGAACGATGTTCAGAGTCTGCTTCAACTGCTCCGACGTCTCGGATTCATAGTAACGAAAAGAAGTAGGATCTGGTGCCGTTCAAGTCATTCACCCACCTGGGAATGAGCTTCGAGATGAACAACAATCTCGTTCGTCTGCCATTAACCAGAGCGAAATTAGTCAGTTGTTATGCTCGCTTTTGTCTTCACTCAGATGTAGTAACAGCGAGATAATTCATGAGACTGACAGGTTTGTGTGGAGCCACTGCGGATCTTATTCCGATGGGGCGGCTATGCACTCATCCACTCCAGATATTTTTTTACTCAGAATTGGAGTGTGAAGACTCATTTGCTCGAAACGAACATCGTCTTGTCAAATCAAGTGAAACAAGAGATTCAGACTTGGGCAGATATTCAGTGGTTAACTTAAGGAGTACCTCTGCAACTGCCGGATCCGAGTTTTACGATAATGACAGATGCGAGTCAAACAGGTTGGGGCGCAACTCTGAGATTCAAGGTGCCAGGGTCTTTGGGTTCCGCAGTTCCGAAACAAGCACATAAACATCAAAGAGATGATGTCAATTTGGCTTGCGCGACGTCAGTGGATGAAGATTCTTCAGAATTCTTCGCATGTTCAAATTCTGTCCGACAATTCGACAGTAGTAGCGTATATTCGGAACCAGGGAGGCACTCATTCCATTCTGTTATTCAATTTAATGGAAAGGATACTTCTGTTTGTCCTAGAGCATCAAGTTCTATCGGTCCGTCATATTCTGGGTCGTCTGAACGTTCTAGCAGACAACCTTTCCCGGAAAGGCCGCATGTTGCCGTCAGAATGGACTCTCAACAAATGAGTATTCAATCAGATTTGCTACCAATGGGATCGTCCAATGATAGACTTATTTGCGATGCATCTCAACAATCAGTTGCAGACATATGTGTCATATTCTGGGTCGTCTGAACGTTCTAGCAGACAACCTTTCTCGGAAAGGCCGCATGTTGCCGTCAGAATGGACTCTCAACAAATGAGTATTCAATCAGATTTGCTACCAATGGGATCGTCCAATGATAGACTTATTTGCGACGCATCTCAACAATCAGTTGCAGACATATGTGTCGCCATGCCCAGATCCTCGAGCATTTGCAGTAGACGCACTCTCGATCTCTTGGGACGGAATGATAGGATACGCGTATCCTCCAGCTCCATTGATTCAGCAGATATTGCTAAAAATCAAGCAATCTCCCTGCAAGATTCTATTGGTAGCATCTCTGTCACCCCAGACACCATGGATAAATCTACTCAGGTGTCTGTTGTGGGACATTCCGCGGAAGCTTCCTCCACAGGAGGACCTTCTTTCGCAGGGAAAATCGTGCACACTGCATCAAAACCTGCAAGGTCTCAACCTTCACATATTTCTGTTGTGCGGTCCTTCTTGCACGGCAAGCATTTTACAGGACGAGCAGTGGATGCAATTTCTAACTGTAGGAGGACCTCCTCTTCACTAAATTATGCTGCTAAGTGGAAGGTTTTCTATCGGTGGTGTAGGGATCATTCTATTGATATTTATGATCCCTCCATTCCAGACATTGCTAATTTTCTAGTATACTTGTTTGACGAGATCAAACTGCAGCCAATAACCATTAAGGGTTATAGGTCTATGCTATCGGATACCTATACTCATCATGATAGCTTACACATTGGATCTAATGTCTCTTTATCAAAGTTAGTGAAAAACTTTTCGATAAATAGACCTAGAACCCTTAGGTTAATTCCTAAGTGGAATTTAGCTTGGGTTCTTCTGAAGCTAAAAGAAGAGCCATTTGAGCCTCTTGATACAGTGGACTTCAAATTCTTATCTTATCTTATAAGACAGCTTTTCTCTTAGCCTTCTCTTCTGCCAGAAGAGTTAGTGAGCTTCATGCACTATCGGTTGATGATTCTCACTATCGTAGTGTTGGTAATTCTATTACCTTCACTACTAATGTTGGATTTTTTGGCTAAGAATCAGGCTCCTAATAAGTATCCTGAACCTATTGTTATTAAGGCTCTTCCATCTTCAGATGGTCAAAGGCCTTTGCTCTGTCCAGTTAGAGCCATGCATATTTACAAATGTAGATCTGAGTTTATCAGAAAGGGACGTAAGAGTTTCTTTCTGTCTCTGCTGCCTAATAGAAAGGACATTACAGTCCATTCTATTGCAAGGTGGATTCAATTAACTATCCGTACTGCTTAATGAAAAATTATCTTCAACTCAGCAGTCTGTGCTTAAGATTTCGGCGCATGAAGTAAGAGCGCTGACTACATCTTGGGCTTATGCTAATAGTGTTGCTATTACCGATTTGATGAAGGCTGCATATTGGTCTCAGCCTTCCACGTTAACGAATTTTTATCTTAGAAATATTGAGTCCATTTCTGGCGACCTGCGTTGTTTAGGTCCGTTATATGTTGCTCAGAATGTCGTCCACTAAACAGTTGCAACTAGTTATGCAGGCTTTCTGTTGCGGTAGTGACTCTGTCCTGCTGCCCTCTTCGTTCTGGGGTATTTGACCCAAAGCAAGGGGAAGGGTGGGGGGTCCCTTATATAACCTTATTTTTAAAGTGTTGCTCGGTGTGAAGCATTTGTATATGTCATGTGTCATATGAGCGCTGAGTGACAATCATCGGACACTTTTAAATGAGTATAAAAAGTCTCATTCTCTGGACTATCTTTATTTATTGACTTTCCTTTAAAAAGATTAATGGGTTATACTGGATGTTAATACAGATCATTGATGTTATTATGCTCAATTACGGAATGGTATTGTGTCTTTCTTTTTTGGTATAAACAAGCAAGATACTTGTAAAACCTGTTCTCCTCTTCTCCTTGAGGGGATAATTCTGTTTACATGTAATTGAGCCTATTGGATTTTCCTTTATGTCCTAGGCCCTCCAGCCTTTTTTCTATTCAGCTAAGTCTGGGTCATTGGTACAGCTAATTTTTGGATTTTGATGCAAATTTGGGGGATTGGAGGGGGGGGGGGGGCAAAATTTGTGTTTGGCCCTAGAATATAAGAGTTAGCACAAGCTAAGTCTGGGTCATTGGTAAGTATAAAAAATATATAAATTACTATAAATTTTTTAACTTTCTTGTCTCAAAAATATATCTTATGATTCCTCACTGGAACAAGCTCATTGAGCTTGTTCCAGTGAGGGCTCAGAAGCCATGTTTTTGAAACAAAAAATGAATGAAATAATACACTTTAGACAAAGTTTTGATTCCAGACAATCCCTCATTAAAATAGAATTAACTCATTGGACATTTCTGTTTTTATAGCAGTGCTTTCCTTCTAATATTTCTGAAAATTGCGTGATTCAGAGACTGGGCTTTAATATTGTATAATATTTCCAAGCAAGCTGAAATTTGAAGCGCATAACTAAAGACATAAAAAGCCTCTCATGTTCTCTACATGCAAGAAAAATAAAAATAAAACCTGCTCTCCCTCTCTGATTTGAAAAAACGATTGGCTGAGAATCAATCAATTTATTTTATGTAGCCTTAAATAATTTTTGTGAATAGGACTGGCTGGTTTTTACCATTACGTGATGTAGAGGATTAAGAATTAATGGCTTGGAACCTTTCAAATTGGTGCACCTATAATTTACTGCACCTTTTAGCAGAGTTTACGATGTAATGGTTGTTGTCTGTCTTGTGCCTCCCTGAAGGAACCTTGCAAAGTGAAGCAGTGCTTGTTTACTGTTGTAACCAACGCCTGGAGTGGAAATCCCTTGAATGGACAACATGGTATAAAAGATTGACTGGACTTTACTTTATATCCATATTGTGATCATGATTAGCCATTGAGCAGAAGAATGTGACCTTAAGCACCAATAAATACATAAATTGTCTTGTGCCAGTGCTGAAATTTTGTACAACATGGTCCTTGAATGTAATCTGGAAGTTTACCTTCTGGTTGAATGTTGGTTACCCTTTAAAATGTCAGAAAATGTGCCCAGAGATGGGATTGCAGATGTAACAAAAATTCTCTCTAAGAAGAGATGTTCCAACATACATCTAATCAGATGTCATATCGTTTGGACCTATTGTTAACCACCCATGTAATTTACAAATTAGGCTGTTGAAAAAGATTTTAAAAAATTTAAATGTCAATAAAACCATATCATGTAGACCCTCATTGGAACGGGCTCATTTGGTTTGGTTTTGTTGACATTTTTGGAAAAAATAAAATTAAGAATAATAAATTTTGATATCCTGAGCATTGGGTAAAGGCTTAACAATCCACATTGGCTGTGTTCCAGACATATTGTCCCGTTTTATTATCCTGATGTAGCAAAAGATTAGACTTTAAAGAATTCATTATCACTTTTTTCAGTTTGGTTATCAACTACCGATTCATTGCAAGAATAGAAAGCCAGATGAAAGCATTCTCAAAGGGATTTAATTCAATTCTTCCACAGAATTTATTACAGATTTTTGATGAGAATGAATTGGAGGTATGATATCCTAAAACCAATGACAAAAGCTGTGGGTGACCTAACAATTTTAATCTTTTTACTGTTGTTTCTCTTGAAGTCTAATTTTATATCAGCTGTAATAAATATATATCTGCTCTTTGATGAGATGCACAGTACAGTCGTCATGGAGAGTCCCTGTTTCACTTTTTTTTGGAAAAATATGAATCATTGCACGGACGCCAGTACTTGAAAATGTTGTGAATGATAATTCAATGAAACACATCTGCGTGAAAGCAATTAATATAATTTCCAGTGCCTCTGAAACTGAGCAACATGCAATTAATCTAGTACACAAATATTCACTTTAATTGAGTGATGGACTTATCCTCAAGATAGCAAAGTTTGAGCGCTGTTTTTAGACAGTATCAAATTACACTGCAAGTCGGAAGTAGATGCATCAGAACCATAATTATTTTGGGTTTTTTTATGTGGTCATAAACTATTTTACAAACCTGAGTTACTTTATGGATGAATCTAAAACCCACAAGCCTAAAGACTGTTGTTGCCCATTTGCAACCGCACTGGGAAATGCAAATGAATTATATATATCTCATCATATTGGAGGTTTCTGAAGACAGCTTTTGAAAGATTTTGTAGGCCCATTGTGTCTCCTCAACAATAAATATAAATAGTCTTAAGATTTAAAAAAGCAATTTTTTTCACCCTCCAATGTGTGATGAGAATGAAAATCCCAGTCTGAGGCAGTATATGCAGCAATCCAACATGCAATTAAATTGTAATTAAAAAATACTGTGACTGACTCGAAGTTGAGATTTGACGCTGGTTCCGAAAAGTTCCAATTTATGGAAAGTTCAGCGATATTGAAGTTAACTTTACAGTCGAAATGCACCCATAGAAAAAGGGTTAAATCCTTAACTGTAATTCCATATAAAACACAGAGTAGGCTGCATGTACTTAGAGAAACAGAAATTAACCCCACCCCCTCCCCTCTCTCATTAAATCGAGGATAATGAAAATTTGGAAACAAAAGATAAGCAATGATTCACTGCGGAGATTTAAATGGATGTGAACAGGTCATGGCCAGTAAAAGAATAGGTCTAGTCTGCGTGGGTAAATTCTTCGTACATCAAACAGAGCATGAAAAATATTAAGCTCACAGCTTCATCTCCACCCATCTTATATATGGAAATATATGGCACCTTACATTTGTGGCTATAAAATTGGCATGCACTCCAGCTCACAAATCCTTGGAAGCTAAGAGCGGCAGAGTATTTCAAGATTCATCAGTGAATGCCGTGAAGAATTCAGCTGGCTAAGTTTGTCACCAACAAAATGTCCTCCAATACAACTTTCTGTAGGCATATAGGCCTACTTTGCCCTGAGTTTCGGTTAAAAGTGACGAGAACGAGTGTTTTGGGGTGTGGTCTGAAATTCAAGATGTCTGCCTGTGGCCATTTTATACCAAAATTAGGTGCAATCAGTTTTTTGTACAGAACTTCTAGGAATATGTTTGTTATCATCATGGAACGGTAACGAGTTCTTTTGGGCTCGGCTGTGTTAATTTTTGGTGTTGTTTGGGGAGGGTAAACATTATTAGCACAACCCAGTTTTCTGTTTCCAGTGAGAAAAATAAAACCTCCTCACCCGTGGGAACACTATGAGCTAAAGATAAAAAATTCAAATACCTATAGTTTAAGAAGGACTGGACAAATATTTATCAGTTAGTAGGAATCAGCCGTAGAAGGGTTTGAATCAAACAGGCCAAAACAGTTGCTAACATTTGGCTTATGATGCACCACACAAGGATCCCTATTGTAACATTAACCCCATGGAGATTTCTTTTCTAGTTTAACATCTAACTGTCACCCACCTTTACAATACTTTACCTGTACATTTGTTATAGGCTATGGTCAGTATTTATGTACAGACCTTTACAATACTTTACCTTTGTTATCAGGTCATTACCTAGATGTGTGTCATTGCTGTGTCACATACTACACATGTACATGTCTTACACAAGTTGAGCTACAGTGTCATTGACACTTTCATTCCAATTTGAGATGTGATGCATTCTATCTTGCTTGGAGATCCTTGAGAAGGCAACGTGCATGTGGGCTCTAACAACGTTTTGATGCTAAAATTTCAAATGTGTGAGTACAGTGTAGGATAATCCCAAATGATTTTTCTTTTATTATGCCAGATTATGTAACTAACAAAGTAAACACACATTTTTGGTGAGCGCCGTGGGTAAAATATACTGAATCAAAAAAGAAAGTATAATAGAAACAAATGTGAAAAATAGTATAAAGCATGAAATATAATAGTTCTAATGTTGCATGTTTGTGGACAAGAAGTCGTGCAAAGAGTTTAATGACATGTTGTTGTTGTCCACCCAACCGTATACAATTTTGCTATGGATTTCAAAATAGCATGTGCTACCCGAGAATGTCAAATTGAATGGGTAACCGACGATTTTCTTTGTGTTATGTTGTGCTAGAGAGCCTGGGTTATTGAGAAAACACGCTAGTTTTTGTCTTCCGACATTTTAAAAAATGCCAAGGTTAACCGAAAATCAGAGGTTGCATGCCATTGGATTGCATGAGGCTGGTATACCTCCAGATGAGCTCGCTGCTGAGTTCAGAGTCACTTTGGCCATTATTTACCATCTCATTGGAATGTATAGAACCATTGGATCTACTGCCAACCGACTGTGTTCAGGTCGACCAAGAGTTATGACCTCTTTCGATGTTTGTTTTATTTTTGTCCAAAGCCAGGTGGCGCTTTCAATCTCACACTGAATGGGGTGATTTTTATCATTTCATTCATTTTGTCATTCGAAAGAAAGTTTATTTAATACGTAAATACAATTACCGGTATATTATGGGTCCAAAAAAGTTATTAATTTGGCCTACCGAGCTCTGATTTTTTTTCTGTGATTTCTGCCCTTTTTATTAGCTCACCGAAGGGAGCTTAACTTATCACTTGCCATCCGTCGCCTTCCGTCATCTGTCTTCGTCCGTCGTGAACTTTACATTATCGACTACTCTCACAAACTACTGGATCAAATTGAACCAAATTTGGTGTGCATGTTCCCTATCATATAACAATTCAAACTTGTACAAATAAACTTGCCGCACCCACGGGGCACCACAAGGGACATAACTCTGATAGCACCCATGAATTTCTTTCCAGAATTCAAAAAAATCTTCTTCAGATCCACCAGGCAGAATTCTTTCCTATTTGGTATACATTATCTCTAGGGGGGCAGATTCAAGTTTGTTCAAATCGTCCCCCTGGATTCATGTTTGGGCTCACTATAGAAGCCCGAATTCGAACTTAGTGCATTTCAGGCAAACTTCTTAAATAATCTTCTCCAGATCCAGCAGGCAGAATATTTTGATATTTGGTATGCAACATTGTGGGGTGGATCTGATTCAAGTTTGTTCAAACCGGCCCCCCTGGATTCATATTTGGGCTCACTATAGAAGCGAACTTAGTGCATTTCGAGCAAATTTCTTAAAAAATCTTCTTCTCCAGATCCAGCAGGCAGAATCTTTTGATATTTGGTATGCAACATTGTGGGGTGGATCTGATTCAAGTTTGTTCAAATTGGCCCCCCCCTGGGTTCATATTTGGGCTCAGTATAGGAGTCCAAATTTGAACTTAGTGCATTTCAGGCAAATTTCTTTAAAAATCTTCTTCTCAAGATCCAGCAGGCAGAATCTTTTGGTATTGGGTATGCAGCATGCTTGGGGGGGGGGGGGGGGGGGGGGGGGGGGGGGGGGCGATTCAAATTTGTTCAAGAAAAGTCCCTGGGTTCATATTTGGGCTCACTGTGGTAGCCCGAATTATAACTTAGTTCAAAATGAGGAATTTTCTTTAAAAATCTTCTTCAGATCCAGCAGTCGGAATGTTTTGATATTTGGTATGCAGCATCCTTAGGGAGGTGAGATTCAAGTTTGTTCAAGCCATGTCCCTAGGTCCATATTTGGGCTCACTGTGGAAGCTTGAATTGTAACTTAGTTCGAAATGAGGAATTGTCTTAAAAAATCTTCTTCTTCAGATCCAGCAGTCGGAATGTTTTGATATGTGGTGTATAGCATCCTTAGGTAGGTGAGATTCAAGTCTGTTAAAGCCAAGTCCCAGGGTTCCTATTTGGGCTCACTGTGGGAGCCCGAATGATAACTTAGTTCAAAATGAGGAATTTTCTTTAAAAATTTTCTTCTTCAGATCCAGCAGATGAATGCTTTTGATATTTGGTATGCAGCATCCTTAGGGGGGTAAGATTCAAGTTTGTTTAAGCCATGTCCCTAGTTCCATAAAATTTGTCTCTCATGACTTCATTCCTTTGTAGTGTTGATGAACCATGTCTAACAGAATGTGACCCCAAATACTTCTTTGAACCACTTTGGCCGGTGAGCGATTAAGGCTCCTTGGGGCCTCTTGTTTAAAATACAACTCGTTTTCGGTTATTTTCAATAACCAAAACCGAGTTGTATTTTCAGTTAACCTCCCAGCTCTACTGAATGGACAGCGATATAGGGACGAAATTCTTAACGATGTTGTTGTCCTGTTGTTCATCGCTAACGTTGGATTGCAGTTAATTCCAGCAAGACAATGCCCGATGTCATGTGGCGCATATCTGTCGTGACGTTCTTGAGAAGCAGAACATCGAACTTCTTCCCTGGCCCCGATGTCATGTGGCGCTTATCTGTTGTGACTTTCTTGAGGAGCAGAGCCTCGTACTTCTTCCCTGGTCCCCACTTTTGCCATATTTGTCGCTAATCGAGCATCTTTGGGATCACGACTTCATGATCTTCAGATGTTAGGCGATTTACGTAATGTTCTAAGGCAGGAGTGGAATGCAGTACTGGAGGGTTACATCCAGAGACTTATTAGGTCCATGCTCTGTCAATATCTTGCCATCCAAGAGGTAAACGGTGGACATACATGCTATTGATTGCATGTGTGAACTTTTCATTTCACCCCATGTCTGACTTGCAATGTCCTGACATGACGCTTGCAACAGTAAGAACATGAAATTATGCAAATTCATACAGCTTAATTCGAAAAATGAATTTACAATTATTTGTTTGGGATTAAAGTCGATAATTCTAAAAAAATTGCTCCTCAAATTTTATTATACTTTCTTTTTTGACTCAGTATATTAAAGTTGCTAATATGGTTTCTCTCAGCACTGTGTGTTCGATGTGCTAGTTCTGGGGGCACGGTGGTGTTGCAGTAACCGGTTCTCGTCAGATCACCGAAGTTAAGCAACGTCGAGCCCAGTTAATCATTGGATGGGTGACCATCTGAGTGATCAATTCGGACTACCGTGTTGTGTCCTTGGGCAAGCCACTTAACCCTGATTGTCCACATGGGGGCACGATGACATCGTGTGTACTAAGGCGTACTGCACGTCGATCGTACGCATGTCTTCAACCAATCTAACCCTGCTTGTGCTGCAGTGCGGAGTTACGATGTTGGGGAGCTGGCAGCTGCTCGTCGTTGCTCGGTGGTTCTCTCTGGGTACTCCGGCTTTCTCCACCCGTAAAACTGTCACGGTCATGATAAGCCATTGTGCATAAGTATATGACCCTAAACACCAATAAATAAATATAAATAAATACTGTACTAGTTCTGATTCTGTCCAAGCCCGATTTGCAATGAAGGCCATTGTTTGGCTGCATTGTCTCTAAAATGGTTGACTTCGAAGTAGGCAACTATATTTTTGTCTGATATTCACCAGATCTTCACCTAAGATTATATTTCTGTAGTTTCTTACCATATATTTAACACAAATTTGACCTCTTAATTAGTGCCTGCCAAATTTTGGCGGAAGCCTTATAGTAATCACTTTGTCCGTCTGTCTGCCTATCTTCCGTTTGTCTGTCCATCAGCATATTCCGATGTCATATGATAACTCGAGTTTCCTTTGTCCAATTCTCATAATATTCATACACAGTATTAAATTGATCAAGTGAAGCTCCCTTTTGTTATTGATGGTTTTCCGTTTTTTCTTTCCAGAGCAGAGGTATGGGACTTGAATCTTCAAAAAATTGTCAATTTTTTACATGCCGTATGATAACTCAATAAAGTTTTCACAGAATCTCTTGAAATTTTGTAGCAATGCTACAATCAGTAAAGGCAACTCCCCTTTCAATTTTTACGATTTTCAGGTTTGGCATTCTGGAGTGATGGGACTTTAATTTTTGAAAAATGCATCTGTCTGTCAGCATATTCCTATGTAGTATGATAACTCAAGTTTTCTTTGACCAATTCTCATAATATTAAAACACAATATTGAAATTGATCAAATGATGTAACCCTTTCATTTTTGACGGTTTTCTGTTTTTTCTTTCTAGAGTTATGGGACTTGAATCTTGAATAAACTGGCAATTTTTTACATGTTGTATGATAACTCAGTAATGCTTTCACCGAATCTCTTGAAACTTTACAACGATGTTTCAATTTTTATAATTTTCAGGTTTTTCTTTCTGGAGTTATGGACTTTAATTTTTAAAAAATGCAGGTGGTCTCTCAAGGAAGGTTTCACTGTTCTGTATACTGTTCGAATTGCAAACCATTTCAAATGTGGGGCCCACTGTGATGGCCCCTATCATTTTGCATCTGGTTGCAATTTAGTTACTGAGGAAATCCTTTTAACGCTTTACCTAACAAATTGGCCACATCCACCTGCATAATTTACAAATTAAGCAGTTGAAAAAAATATATTTTTAAAAAAATGTCAACAAAACCATATCATGTGATCCCTCATTGGAATGAGCTCATCAAGCTTGTTCTACTGAGGGAGTCACATGCTATGGTTTTGTTGACATTTTTTGAAAATCTTTTGAATATAATAATTAACATAATAAATTTTCATATCGTATTCTTTGTGTAAAGGGTTAAAAGTATTTAAAATGTTTAGTTCATTACACATTTAGGCAGATGGCCTCAACTTTGCAGTGGTTCAGACATAGCTAACCTTTTACCAAACACTTGGAAGAACCAGTTCCCCCCCCCCCCCCCCCCCCCCACCCAAATCAGAGTTTAGTGAGGGTATTCTTTGTTTAGCTTATCTATCCATCTGTTCATTTGTCCATCCATCCATCCACTTTTGTGCATATGGAATGAATTGATTTTAGGTAGAAATTAGGTAGAAATGACGTATGGATGACTATCTGGAATTGCTTTTTGGCATGCAGTTTTAACAAAACTGTATCTGGGTCAAGTTTGATTTTGAAAAATTTCTGGCTTTTTTTTCTCAGAGTTTCTGTGGTCAAATAGGACTTTGAAATTGTTACAAATTTTCTTTTTTTGTCAAACAATTTATGAATGAATCAGTTGATTTTTGATATGCATTTATAGCATTTAATGCATAGGTGAATTTCAATTTCCAACAACTTTCAACTTATTTTCTTCAGATTTTTTGGCTAAAGCAGATATAGAAATTTTGAAAATGTCTTGTTTCCTTGCTTTTACTTTAGAATAACTTCAAAATCAATTGATATTTTTATACTGTACCAATGACCCAGACTTGGCTGGTGCTAACTCTAACAAAACCAGGGCCAAACACAAATTTTGCCCCCCAATCCCCAAAATTTGCATCCAAAACAAAAAGAAATCATGTCCTAAAGGACCTCCATACTAAGCCCCCACTGTGCATGCGCAGTGACACGAACGTCCCGAAATTGGCACCAATTATCATTCTCTGTTTGGCCCTTCATCAGTCAACATCTCACTGATCTTTGTGCTTGTAAATCTCAGTTTAAAGGATGCCAGACACGTAATTTTTGGAGAAATGGTGATTCTAAGGAGGATAGAAGGAGGAGAGGAAAAAGAAGTGACAAAAAAAAATAATCAGGGCTGTACTTAAAATTTTTTGATGAAATTATGTTAAGTTGCCTATTTTCGAGGCATGGGCCTCTTGTTGTCATTCTTGCTAAATGTTGCACTGCTTATTCAGTGTTTCCTCTCCCCTAGCCTTCTAAAGTCCCCCCTTGCAATTCTCCCATGCTTTTGGCATATTTTTGAGAAAGTTCATTTCTAAAATTTCCCTGGGAGAGTTGCTTGGATACAGAATGTTTTCTGTTATTTTCCCCATAGTTACGTTTTCACCCATGGGTGTATAAACGTTGTGTTCTGCATCTTCCATCTGATGTTCTGCAGATTCTCCCCTGGGAGTCTCTGTTTTGCATCAGATAGAGTGTAATTTTGATGACTGATTCCGGGCCAGTTTTTGCAATGCCTGGAGTCATGTTTTCTGGTGTTTTACACTGTTTGTTTACATTGGCAACAGCCCTTTTTGAGGGGGGCTGTTTGCCTTTGGTGTAGTTTATCTCACTATAAGATACATTTATATTATCCGTAAGTGTCGCATTAATTATTTAATATAAATTTAAAATTTTTGACCACACTTTGCCATCGGATCCATCGGGGCTCAACGTTACTTTTCAGCAACTTGGGCTTCGCTGAAAAAATATTTTTTCAAAATTATTTTGATTTGCAATTGTTTTTTTCATTTATTAATGGATCATGTTATTATGTATCTTTGTGTCAGGGGTTCGTGCGAGTAACTAGGACTTGTTGTTGACTTTTCACAATGAAAGGATATTGTTCAAATTGTAATGGGAAGAAATCTTCCTCTGACTTTCATGATCATTGTATTAATTGTAGTCAGTGTTCTCGCACTAATCCCTGTCCTGTATGTCAATATTGGGATGATAAACATTGGAAACGTGTGTCACGGTATGTTGTTTCTGGAGAAAGGGCTATGCCGGCTCTTTCTCCGCAAGGTCACTCTACTCTCTCAGTTTCTATTTCAGAGGAACAAGAACAGGGTGATGTTTCCATGTTATCTTCTACAAGTGTGCGTCCGTCGTCACAAATGAATTCAGAGCTAGCGGCAAAAGTGCTTATGGAGATTAGACAAATGTCGTCCGCTAGCTCGCCTGGTGTAGCGTCCATTCACCGAATGGTTCGGCAGCCGGGTTCGTCCGATGCGGTCCAGGAGGAAATTTTGGGTGATGCGAGCACTATAAACATACAAGGTGCACACCCACTGACGGCGGATAGTAAACGAGAACGGAGGAAGCCTTTGAGTCTAGCTCGTCCAGGTCCAGCCGGGCTGCGAGCGAGAGAGGCCCCTCTCTCGTACAACAACATCTGGGACCAGATGTTGTGGTACAAAATGTGTCGCAAACGGAGCATACGTCCGTCGCTCGGGACGCTCCGTTGTATAGGCAGTCCACGGAGACTGCACAGGCTTCTTCTTCTCGTCAGCGCACACGACCGCACCTTGGCTGCGTGACCGCCGATATATTACCAGCTTTGCCGATCAAGGATTCTTCGGCGACCAGGTCACACCATCCGGCAGCCAGGGATTCGAGACCGATGGACTCCGGACGTTCGCATAGGAAAAGTATGCGGGAGCCATCTGATGCGGAGCTGCCCTCGGCGAAGCAGCGAAAGACTGCGCCTCCGCAGGTCTCGACGCCGGACATTCTTGTGCAGATAGCACAGCTTATCGCAGCATCCCAGCAGCCGACAGAAACGGTGTCGGATCGAGAATTATCCGACGGCGCTGGGTCGGTACGCTCCGCCGAAGCATCGGGGGCGGACGACCGGGAACATCATGAGGTCCGACCGGATGGTGAAAGGGATACGGATGATTTGGAGCTATCCCTTTCGGAACAACATAAAGCTGCCGTGGACTTCATCCGGCACTTTCTCCCTCAAGTTGTTCCGTCGGGCCAGACTGCTGCGATCCCGGACAAGAGGATTATAGCGTTATTGGACTCTGAATTTTTTGAGCGGTTCAGGGACATCGCTCCCGAGTTTCCGTCGTAGTCCAATAATGTTGCAAGAACATTTGAATTATTGAACGACGCTATATTTAAACTTGCTTCCAAGACGGGGAAAGCAGGTTTCTTGTCCGCTAATACTCTCAACCTGCCTTTCATTAATGCAAGGAATAAATTCGATACGGCAGGACAGGGTATCCCGAGAGTTCCTCTGCGTATGGACGACGAGGTGGAAGACTTAGAGCTATCATTACCGTCGTCGGCTTCTATTCCAACCGCGGTGTTGGAAACAGCTATTGCGTCTAACAGAGCCAATTTAGATGCCTTATCTTACGCAGATCACCTTACTAAGGCGTTATCACTGCGCCTTCAAGGGAAAAAGTTTCAGGATATTCAATCCTCTTTAAGACTTCTTTCAAGGGCAGTAGCTTATTCCACGTGTAACTCCGCCCTTTCAGTGGCAAATCTGGAGTTGGTTAGACGTGACGCAGCCCTAGCTACATCCACACTTGTGGATTCTAAGGTGAAGAACTCTCTTAGAGTCGCTTCGGTCTCCGGAGAACTTCTCTTTGACGGCAAGCTTTCTGCTATTTACGATAAAATTACAAAGAAAGCTTCGGATTCTCTGTTGTTCAAATCTGCTTCTAAGAAGCCGGATACAGCAGACAAGAATAAGACAGGCACTTCTGGGTCTAATGCGCCCAAGAGAGGTTCCTATAGAGGTTCCGGTGCGTCCTCTTGGTCTTATTCGAGAGACCGTCAGGGTAGCGACTCTCGTTCGGGACGTCCTTCGGGCCGGGACAATCGGTCGGACGCCCCGAGGTCGACAGGGCGAGGTGCGGGTCGTGGAGGACGTGGTTTCTCCTACCGCAGGCCTCGCAGGTCCAGGAGGTGATGGCTTAAACCTCTATCGCGTTCGGTTGGCGGAAGGTTGTCGAGCTTTTCACAAGAATGGGCGTCGATTACGGACGACCCTTGGGTGAGAGGAGTGACTTCGGAAGGTCTAAGATATCCTTCAAACGAAAGCCTCCATTGACTCGAAGTCCAAAGTGGACTCAACTTCCGTCAAATCCGCAGAAAAGAGACGCTCTGTTATCAGAGGTGCAGTCTCTTTTAATGAAGAACGCGGTAGAGGTTGTAGAAAACCAGGAAACTCCAGGATTTTACAGCCATCTGTTTCTGGTTCCGAAACCAGACGGCTCGTTCCGTCCAGTCATAGATTTGAGCTGGATAAACAAGCTGATCGTCACTCCGAAATTTTATATGGAGACGATTCGGTCGGTCAGAGCGAGTATTCGGGTGAACGATTATGCAACAAGCATAGATCTCAAAGATGCGTACTTTCACGTCATGGTACATCCGACATTCCGAAAGTATCTACGCTTCGCAGTCCTAGGAGTGGTGTATCAATTCCGGGCGATGTGCTTCGGATTGAATCTAGCACCCTGGGCTTTCACTCGGGTAATGAACTCGGTAATGATCTATTTCCGAGCTCATTCGTCTGCGGTAACGTCGGCCTACCTGGACGACATTCTTCAGAGGTACGGCAACGAGTTAACGCTTCAGAACGATGTTCAGAATCTACTTCTATTGCTCCGACGTCTCGGTTTTATAGTAAACGAGGAGAAGTCGGATCTCGTGCCGTCCAAGTCATTCACTCATCTGGGAATGAGCTTCGAGACGCACAACAATCTCGTTCGTCTGCCGTTAACCAGAGCAAAATTAGTCAGTTGTTACGCTCGCTATTGTCTGCACGCAGACAAAGTCACAGCGAGAGAATTTATGAGACTGATAGGTCTCTGCGGAGCCGCTGCGGATCTCATTCCGATGGGGCGGTTACGCACACGTCCTCTCCAAATTTTCTTGACTCAGAATTGGAGTGTGAAAATTCATTCGCTCGACGTAGACGTTCTCTTGTCAGATCAAGTGAAACAAGAGATTCAGACTTGGGCAAACATTCAGTGGTTAACTCAAGGAGTTCCGCTGCAGTTGCCGGATCCGAGTTTTACCATTATGACGGATGCCAGTCAAACAGGGTGGGGTGCATCATTAATCCCAATGGATTCGAGATGCCAGAGTCTTTGGGATCCGCATTCCTGTGCAAGCACATAAACATCAAGGAAATGATGTCAATTTGGCTTGCGTTACGTCACTGGATGGACATTATTCACAATGCTCATGTCCAAATCTTATCCGACAATACGACAGTAGTGGCGTATATACGGAATCAGGGAGGCACTCATTCAGTTCCGTTGTTCAATCTAACGGAAAGAATCCTTCTGTTTGCGCTAGAACATCACATTCTTCTTTCGGTCCGTCACATACCGGGTCGTCTGAATGTGCTAGCAGACTCCCTTTCACGAAAGGGTCGCTTGTTGCCGTCGGAATGGACTCTCAACAAACAAGTATTCAATCAGATTTGCTACCAATGGGAACGGCCAATGATAGACTTATTTGCGACACATCTCAACAATCAGTTGCAGACGTATGTGTCTCCGTGTCCGGATCCAAGAGCATTTGCAGTAGACGCTCTGTCGATCCCTTGGGACGGAATGATAGGATATGCGTATCCTCCAGCGCCGTTAATTCAACAAGTATTGCTAAAGATAAAACAATCTCAATGCAAGATTCTGTTGGTAGCATCTCTGTCGCCACAGAGACCGTGGATAAATCTACTCAGGTGTCTGTTGTGGGACCTACCGCGAAAGCTTCCTCCACGGGAGGATCTTCTTTCGCAGGGGAAATCGTGCCAACTCCATCACAACCCGCAAGGTCTCAACCTTCACGTTTTTCCGTTGTGCGGTCCTTCTTGCATGGCAAGCACTTTACAGGACGAGCAGTGGACGCGATTTCTAACTGTAGGAGGACCTCCTCTTCGCTAAACTATGCGGCTAAGTGGAAGGTTTTTCGTCGTTGGTGTAGGGATCATTCTGTAGATATATTCGATCCCTCTATACCAGACATTGCAAACTTTCTAGTATACTTGTTTGACGAAATCAAACTGCAGCCTGTTACTATTAAGGGTTATAGGTCTATGTTATCTGATACCTATGCACATCATGATAGTTTACAAATTGGATCTAATGTCTCTTTATCTAAGTTGGTTAGAAACTTTTCGATAAATAGACCCAGAACTCTTAGATTAATTCCTAAATGGAATTTAGCTTGGGTTCTTCTTAAATTGAAGGAAAAGCCATTTGAACCTCTTGGGACAGTAGATTTCAAATTCTTATCTTATAAGACAGCTTTTCTCTTAGCTTTCTCTTCTGCTAGAAGAGTCAGTGAGCTTCATGCACTGTCGGTGGATGATTCTCACTATCGTAGTGTCAGGAACACTATCACCTTCACTACTAATGTGGGTTTTTTAGCTAAGAATCAGGCTCCTAATAAATATCCGGAACCTATTGTTATTAAGGCTCTTCCGTCTTCAGACGGGCGTAGGCCTTTACTCTGTCCTGTTAGAGCGTTACGTATCTATAAACAGAGATCTCAGTTTATCAGAAAGGGACGGAAACGTTTCTTTCTCTCTTTGATGCCTAATAGAAAGGACATTTCGGTCCATTCTATTGCTAGATGGATTCAATTAACTATCCGTACTGCTTATGAGAGTTTATCTTCTTCTCAGCAGTCTGTGCTTAAGATTTCCGCTCATGAAGTAAGAGCTCTTGCTACTTCTTGGGCTTATGCTAATAGTGTTGCTATTACAGATTTAATGAAGGCTGCTTATTGGTCTCAGCCATCCACATTCACGAATTTTTATCTCAGAAATATTGAGTCCATTTCTGGAGACCTGCATTGTTTAGGTCCGTTATCTGTTGCTCAGAATGTCGTCCACTAAACAGTTGCAACTATAGTTATGCAGGCTTTCTGTTCCGGCAGTGACTCCGTCCGGCTGCCCTCTTCGCTCTGGGCTATTTGACCCAGGGCAAGGGGAAGGGGGGGCAGGGGGGGGGTGTTCCCTTAGGTCACCTGCTTTATAGTGAAAAGCAAGGGAATGCCTCCTCCAAGTCAGTATTTCTGAGTTGCTTCTGGGATGGTTTTAAAGTGTAATATTAATGTTAAAATTCATTCATGTCTTATTTTTAAAGTGTAGCTCGGTGTGAAGCATTTGTATATGTCAAGTGTCAAACGGGCTTTAATATACAATACTCGGACACTTTTAAATGACTATAAAGAGTCTCAATTCTCTGGACTACTTTATTTATTGGCTTACTTTAAAAATAATTAGTATAAGGGATATACTGGATGTTAATAGAGAACATGAATGTTATTGTGCTCAATTATTAAGGGTAGTGTATCTTTCTAATTTAATATTAAATAAGAAAGATACATGTAAAGCCTAATACTCCTTTTCTCCTTAAGGGGTTACCTCTTTACTATATAGTTGAGCTTATTGGATTTTCCTCTATGTCCTAGGCCCTCCAGCCTGTTTACTATTCAGCTAAGTCTGGGTCATTGGTACCGTATAAAAATGTTAAAAAATTTATAGTAATTTATATATTTTTTATACTTACCAATGACCCAGACGGGGATGGCCCTCCCTGGAGTTGGGAACTCTTGCCTCCCCGCTGAGTACATAGCGCTGACCAGGCACTGCCAGTAAGAATGATAATTGGCGCCAATTTCGGGACGTCCGTGTCACTGCGCATGCGCAGTGGGGGAGTAGTATGGAGGTCCTTTAGGACATGATTTCTTTTTGTTTTGGATGCAAATTTTGGGGATTGGGGGGCAAAATTTGTGTTTGGCCCTGGTTTTGTTAGAGTTAGCACCAGCTAAGTCTGGGTCATTGGTAAGAATAAAAAATATATAAATTACTATAAATTTTTTAACTTTTGGCCTGAATTCATAACCATATAATATGTATATCAAGTTAAATTACTGTTAGCTTTTTATGGTTTTTCAGATTTTCTGCACAAAAAGGACTTGAAAACTTTGGGAAAATGTTAAAAAACGTGCGGAGATCAAAATGGTTTCTGGCTTCCTTTTGTTACTGAACAATATCTCATTCATATCACATATTGATGTGTTATCTGCACATGAATGGAGCAAGGTGTTTTGAAAGTTACTCTCACTGATAGGTCTACCTGAAATGGCAGCAGATGTCAGCTTTGATGTTTTAGGAGGGAGGTTTTTTGTAAGTTGCATGTTGTGGCAACTGTCCTGAATTCATAGAGTTTGTCAAAGATCAAAATAAGCCTTTCTTAGGCCTAAAAGAGTTACAAATCTGTTTTTCAGGCCCTCCTGCATGGTCCTTTTGGCTGCCACATGCTTTCTTTTTTAAAACCAATGCAAACTTTAAAAAAATAAGAGTTAAATAGTTTGTCTGATATTTTACTCAAGTTAATCAAATTGATAAATTTGTCCCTTGAGTGCAACAAGGCTTTGCAATGCTTTAGCATTGTAAAGCCTTCTTGCACTCAAGGGACAAAATATACCACCACCACCCATCCTATTCTGTAGATTATGAGGCCTAAAACATAAAACAAACTATGAACCTGAACTTAATATAATTACCAAAATAAAAAATGCCCACCCACATGCAATTTTACAAAAAATGGCCTGAGGAACAGAAGATCTACTATGTGGGGCATTAATAGTAAAAAGCATACTTGTTTGCTTTCAGTTTGAATGTATTTTGATATTTCAATGTTTTCTTTTATTTAGTTACTGTTGTGTGGTTTACAAGATATTGATGTGAATGACTGGAAGACACATACGATGTTCAAGGGAGAGTATAACCCAAATCATCCTGTTATTGTTTATTTTTGGAAGGTGAGATACAAAGTATAATTATTGAATCGTTGCTGACAATCCATCCACTTACTTAACCCTTTCGAGAGCATGGGGGTTCAGAAACTGGGACTTCATACCGAAAGGTGTGTGGTTCAATCCTGACCAGCGAAAACTGTTGTGTCCTTGGGCAAGGCACTTAATCCTGATTGCCAATTTTGGGACACAGTTACACTGTGTACTGAGGCATACTGCAAGGTTAAAATTAAAATATTTTTATACTGTACCAATGACCCAGACTTACCTGGTGCTAACTCTTAAATTCTAGGGCCAAACAACAAATTTTGCTCCCCCAATCCCCAAAATTTGCATCAAAATCCAAAAATTAGATGTCCTATGTGGTCCTCCATACTTTTACATGTGCAGTGTCCAGGAAGTAACGAAACTGGAGCCAAATCCTCATTCTTTGTTTGGCCCTTCAATCAGTTACATCTCACTGATATCTGTGCTTATAATCTCAGTTTAAATGATGCCAGACACAAAATCATGAAAGAAATGGTGGATCTAAGGATGAAATAAGAGGATGACAGGAAGAAACAGTGGAAGGATGTGTTCAGGGCTGTAACTTATAATTTTTATGCAAAATTATTTCATGTTCCCTAATTTCGGGGCATAGGCCTGATGTTTACATTCTTGTTATGAAATTTCCACAGTTTGTTCAGAGTTTGCTCTCTCCCTTTTCTTTATACCCCCCTTTCTATTCTCCCATGCTTTTGGCATAATTTTTGTAATTTTTTTACTGAAATTTCTTGGGAGTTTTGGCTTGGTAACAGAATGTTTATTCTGTTTTTCCCCATGGTTACCTCCTCACCCTAGGGTGGTTAGGCGTTTCGGTCATGCATCTACCATCCGATATACTGCAGTTTCTTCTCAGAAAGCCTCTGTTTTACATCGGATAGTGTTAAAATTGGTTACTGATTTCGGGCCATATTTCAGTGCCTGGAATCTTGTTTCCAGTTTTTATTCACTTTTGTTTATGTTGACAACGGTTACTTCTGACAGTGATTCCTTGTCTTCTATTAGTTCTACTCATAGCCAGATACATTAATATTCTCCGTAAGTGTAACATTAATTTTTAGACATGTTTTAAAAATTTTTGTCCACACTTAGGCTTTTTTGGGATCCATTTGGGCTCATCGTTCCCATTGGGAACTTCGGCTCATCTTGAAAATTTTTCGAAGATTTTTTCTTTTGAATTAATTTTCGAAATGTTTGTAATGGATTATTTTTATTATGTTTCTTTGTTTTCAAGGGTTGGTGCGAGTACGATGACTGTTTAATATTTTTTCAAAATGAAAGAATATTGTTCAATTGTAAATCGAGGACGTCTTCCTCTATTTCTCATGTTCATTGTATTTGTTGTAGTGTGTGTACTCGCACTAATTCTTGCTCAGTGTGTGCCAATTCAGATGACAAACGTTGGAGACATGTGTCACGGTATATTGTTAGTGGTGAGAGGTCCATGCCGGTCCTCTCTCCACAGGGTCACTCTAGTTTTTTCAGTCTCTTTTTCAGATGAACAAGAACAGGGTGATGTTTCCGTGATGTCTTCAAAAGTGTGCTTCCGTCGTCGCAATAATGAGCTAGCGGCAAAATGCTCAAGGAATGCGGCAAGTGCCTAAGAGGTCCCACGTAGGATCGACGGTCACTTGTTGCTCGCTAGCTCCGTCGGTGAAGCAGTCATTCACGAAATGGTTGTGATGCCGGGTTCGTCCATTGCAGTCCAGGAGAGGAGAAGGGGTGTTGCGAGCACTATAATCTCGAATCATGCACATCTGGTGACGATGGATGATTCTCAGAATTATTGTACAAGTAGTTATAGTGTAATGGCCTGTGATCATATAAAACTTTGCGATTTTTGGTTTTGTTCTGCTAGCCAAGGACACAAGGCCTTTCCAGTCGTGACGTTCGCAAATGAGAAGTATGCAGGAATTAACGTCCCAGGAGCTTCCAGCGGCTAAATTACGTAAGACCGCGGCTCCACAGGCCTCCGTGATGGACTTGCTATCACAGATAGCTCAATTCATCGCAGCATCCCAGCAGCTATCAGAAACTTTTTCAGTAAAGAAACTGTCTGAGCAAGCTGGGTCGGTTCGCTTCCCTGCAGAGTCAGTAAGGGACGACCGAGATTCTTAAGTGGTCCAGGCGGATGGTAAAAGGGAATCAGCACAGCTGAAATTTTCCCTTTCCGAACAACTTAAGGTGGCCGTAGATTTCATCCGGCATCACCTTTTAGAAGTTGTTTCTCCAGTCCAAAATGCTGCGTTACCTGATAAGAAACTGAAAGCGTCACTGGGCACAGACTTTTTCGGCCGGATTAGGGACACTGTCCCTGAGTTTCCGACCCAGTCCAGAAATGTCACACGGACATTTGAACTTTTGAATGACGATATATTCAAGCCAGCCTCTAAGACTGGCAAATCCGTTTTCTTATCGCCTAGCGCTATACAGCTGCCTTTCATCAATGCTAGAGATAGATTTGAAATGGCAGAACAAGGTGTTCCGAGAGTTCCTCTGAGTTTGGACAACCAGGCTGAAGACCTGGAATTGTCATTGCCGGCGTCCATGTCTATTAACTCCAGTATACTGGAGACGACAATCTCGTCTAATAGAATTGATTTAGACGCATTATCTTATGCAGATCACCTTACCAGAGTGTTTTCATTATGTCTCGAAGGGAAAGAATTCCAGGGTGTTCAAACTTCCTTAAGAGTTCTTTCGAGGGCTATAGCATATTCTACGTATAACTCTGCCCTTTCAGTGGCAATATGGAGTTAGTCAGATGTGATGCTGCCCTGGCTGCATCCACAGGAGTGGATAGTAAGGTGAAAAAACTCTGTTCCAGTCGCTCCGGTCTCAGGAGAGCTTCTCTTTGCCGTTAAGCTTTCTACAGTCTATAATCAGATTACTAAGAAAGCTTCGGATTCTCTGCCTTTAATTCTGCTTTGAAAAAGTCGGACTCAGCAGGAAGGAGTAAGTCAGGCACTTCGGGGGCGAATACGTCCAAAGGAAATTCCTATAGAGCATCTAAAAAATCCTCTCCGTCTTACTCCGGAGACCTTCAGAGTAGCGACTCACATAGGGGTCGTAAGGCTGGCCGAGATAACTGGTCAGACGCCCCTAGGTCGACTGGGCAAAGTGCGGGTCGTGGAGGATGTGGTTTCTCCTCCCGCAATCCTCGCAGGGCCAGGAGGTGATGGTCTAAACCTCTATTGCATTCCAGTGGGCGGAAGGCTGTCGAGATTCTTAACCAATTGGTTGTCAATTACGGACGACCCATGGGTGCAAGGGGTTATTTCCGAAGGTCTAAACTGTCCTTTAAGGAAAAACCTCCGTTAACTCGAAGTCCACACTGGTCTCAGCTTCCGTTAAACATTCAGAAGAGAGATTCGCTTCAATCTCTTCTGGACAGGAAGCTATAGACGTCATAGAAAACCAGGAATCTCCAGTTTTCTGCAGTTACCTCTTCCTGGTTCCAAGATCAGACGGCTCGTTTCGTCCAGTTACAGATCTGAGCTGGATAAACAATCTGATCGTGACTCCAAAATTTTATATGGAGACCATCCGATCGGTCAGAGCGAGCACTCGAGTGAATACTTATGCTGCGAGCATAGATCTCAAGATTGTGTACTTTTATGTCATGGTACATCCGGCGTTTAGAAAGTACCTTCGCTTCGCTGTCCCAGGAGTTGTTTTCAGTTCCGAGCAATGATGCTCTGGTCTGAATCTAGCGCCCTGGGCCTTTACTTGAATAATGATCTCGGTAATGACTCACTTCCCGAGCTCATTCGTCTGTGCTAATGCCGGCCTACTTAGGACGACATTCTTCAGGGTTACAGTAGCAAGTTAACACTTCAGAAAGATGTTCAGAGTCTGCTTCAATTGCTTTGACCTCTCAGTTTCATAGTAAACGAAAAGAAGTCGGATCTAGTGCCGTCCAAATCACTCACCCACGTGGGAATGAGCTTAGAGACGCACAACAATCTTGATTGTCTGCAGTTAAACAGAGCGATATTAGTCAGTTGTTACGCTTGCTTTTGTCTTCACTCAGAAGTAGTAATAGCGAGAGAATTCATGAGACTGACAGGTTTGTGCGCACCCGCTGCTGATCTTATTCCGATGGAGCGGCTACGCACTTGTCCACTCCACATATATTTTATCTCAGAATTGGAGTGTGAAGACTCATTCGCTCGAATCGAACATCGTCTTGTCGAATCAAGTGAAACAAGAGTTTCAGACATGGGCAGATATTCAGTGGTTAACTCAAGGAGTACCACTGCAACTGCCGGATCCGAGTTTTACAATAATGACGGATGCGAGTCAGACAGGTTGGGGCGCAACTCTGAGATTCAAGGTGCCTCTGAGCCCAACGGATTCGAGGTGCCAGGGTCTTTGGGATCCGCAGTTCTTCAACAAGCACATAAACATCAAAGAGATGATGTCAATATGGCTTGTGCTACGTCAATGAATGAACATTCTTCAGAATTCGCATGTTCAAATTCTGTCCGACAGTTCGACAGTAGTAGAGTACATTCGGAACCAGGGAGGCACTCATTCCATTCTGTTATTCAATTTAACGGAAAGGATCCTTCTGTTTGTCATAGAGCATCAAGTTCTTCTATCGGTCCGTCATATACTGGGTCGTCTGAACGTTCTAGCGGACTCCCTTTCTCGGAAAGGTCGCATTATGCTGTCAGAATGGATTCTCAACAAACGAGTGTTCTATCAGATTTGCTACCAATGGGATCGTCCAATGATAGACTTATTTGCGACGCTTCTCAACAATCAGTTGCAGACGTATGTGTCGCCATGCCCAGATCCTCGAGCTTTTGCAGTAGACGCTCTATCGATCTCTTGGGACGGAATGATAGGATACGCGTATCCTCCAGCTCCATTGATTCAGCAGATATTGCTAAAAATCTAGCAGTCTCACTGCAAGATTCTATTGGTAGCATCTCTGTCACCCCTGAGACCATGGATAAATCTACTCAGGTGTCTGTTGTGGGACATTTGCGGAAACTTCCTCCACGGGAGGACCTTCTTTCGCAGGGGAAATCACGTGCACTGCATCACAACCCACAAGGTCTCAACCATCACGTATTTCCGTTGTGCGGTCCTTCTTGCACGGCAAGCATTTTACAGGACGGGCAGTGCACGCAATTTCTAACTGTAGGAGGACCTCCTCTTCGCTAAATTATGCTGCTAAGTGTAAGGTTTTCTATAGGTGGTTTTGGGATCATTCTATTGATATTTATGATCCCTCCATTCCAGACATTGCTAATTTTCTAGTATACTTGTTTGACGAGATCAAACTGCAGCCAATAACCACATAAGGGTTATAGGTCTATTCTATCGGATACCTGTGCTCATCATGATAGGTTACAGATTGGATCTAATGTCTCTTTATCTAAGTTAGTGAAAAACTTTTCGATAAATAGACCTGGAACCCTTAGGTTAATTCCTAAGTCTTCTGAAGCTAAAAGAAGTGCCATTTGAGCCTCTTGATACAGTGGACTTCAAATTCTTATCTTATAAGACAGCTTTTCTCTTAGCCTTCTCTTCTGCCAGAAGAGTTAGTGAGCTTCCTGCACTATCAGTTGATGATTCTCACTATCGTAGTGTTGGTAATACTATTGCTTTAATTACTATTAAGGCTCTGTTGTCTTCAGACGGTCATAGGTCTTTGCTCTGTCCAGTTAGAGCCATGCGTATTTACAAACGTAGATCTGAGTTTATCAGAAAGGGACGTAAACGTTTCTTTCTGTCTCTGCTGTCTAATAGAAAGGGCATTACAGTCCATTCTATTGCAAGATGGATTCAATTAACTATCCGTACTGCTTAATGAAAAATTATCTTCATCTCAGAAGTCTGTGCTTAAGATTTCGGCGCTTGATGTAAGAGCGCTGTCTACATCTTGGGCTTATGCTAATAGTGTTGCTATTACCGATTTGATGAAGGCTACATATTGGTCTCAGCCTTCCACGTTCACAAATTTTTATCTTAGAAATATTGAGTCCATTTCTGGCGACCTTCGATGTTTAGGTCCGTTATCTGTTGCTCAGAATGTCGTCCACTAAACAGTTGCAACTATAGTTATGCAGGCTTTCTGTTCTGGTAGTGACTCTGTCCTGCTGCCTTCTTCGTTCTGGGGTATTTGACCCAGAACATGGGGAAAGGGGGGTGGGGTGGGGGGGGGGGGGATGGTGTTCCCTTATATCACCTGCTTTATAGTGAAAAGCAAGGGAATATCTCCTCTGGAGTCAGTAATTCTGAGTCGGTGCTGGGATGATTTTAAAATGTAAAGCTAATGTCTATCTCATTTATGTAATATTTTTAAAGTGTAGCTCGGTGTGAAGCATTTGTATATGTCACGTGTCATATGAGCTCCAATATACAATCCTCGGACACTTTTAAATGAGTATAAAGAGTCTCATTCTCTGGACTATCTTTATTTATTGGCTTTCCTTTAAAAGATTAGTATAATGAGTTATACTGGATGTTAATAGAGATCATTGATGTTATTATGCTCAATTACGGAATGGTATTGTGTCTTTCTTTTTTAATACAAACAAGAAAGATACATGTAAAACCTGTTCTCATCTCCTTGAGGGGATAATTCTGTTTACATGTAATTGAGCCTATTGGATTTTCCTTTATGTCGAAGGCCCTCCTGCCTTTTTAGCTCACCTGAGCGAAGCTCAAGGGGAGCTTTACTAATCACTTTCTGTCCGGCGTCCGTCGTCCGTCGTCGTCCGTCCGGCATTAACTTTACATTATCGACTTCTCCTCCTAAACCACTAGCCCAATTTTATTCAAATGTTGGCTAAATGTTTATTACCTAATGCCAATTCAGATTTGTTCAAATGAAGTTGCTCCTCCTCCTGGGTGGTGCCACACCCCCAAGGGGCACCAAAATCTTTGTAAATCTTCTTCTCATGAACCAGCAGTAGCAGAGACTTGATATTTGGTGTGCAGCTTCCTTTTGAGGTGTAGACTCAGATTTGTTCAAGAGAAGTTTGTGGGGCTATACTTGACGTTGTTATGAGAGGGGCAAAATTTTTTGCCCCGCCCAAAATTTCTATTTTCCAAACCGAGAGGCTGATTTGAACCAAATTTTATGTGAGGGCTTATTGGGTCATGAGTACTTGATTTATGCGAAAAAAAATTTTCCCGCAGCCCCGTGGGAACCGCAGGAGCTAAAAATAGAAAAAATTTAAAACACCCATATCTCCAAAACTGCACGGCACTGAGAATTTTTATTTGGTGTGCAGCTTCCTTAGGACCAACAGAAAGGATTGGTAAAAAAAAATTGCCATCGGTTTTATCATAGGGTACAGTTTCGGGACTTTGAAAAAGTGCTGAGTCAGCACTTTTTAACACTGTAGGCAATGGGAAAAACATTAAAAAATCTTCTTCTCCAGATCCAGCAGGCAGAATCTTTTGATATTTGGTATGCAACATTGTAGGGTGGATCTGATTCAAGTTTGTTCAAATCGGCCCCCTGGGTTCATATTTGGGCTCGGTATAGGAGCCCGATTTCGAACTTAGTGCATTTCAGGCAAATTTCTTAAAAAATCTTCTTCTCCAGATCCAGCAGGCAGAATCTTTTGATATTTGGTATGGAACATTGTGGGGTGGATCTGATTCAAGTTTGTTCAAATCGGCCCCCTGGGTTTATATTTGGGCTCAGTATAGGAGCCCAAATTTGAACTTACTGCATTTCAGGCAAATTTCTTTGAAAATCTTCTTCTCCAGATCCAGCAGGAAGAATCTTTTGATATTTGGTATGCAACATTGTAGGGTGGATCTGATTCAAGTTTGTTCAAATCGGCTCCCTAGATTCATATTTGGGCTCACTATAGGAGCTCGAATTCGAATTTAGTGTATTTCAGGCAAATTTCTTCAAAAATCTTCTTCTCCAGATCCAGCAGGCAGAATCTTTTGATATTTGGTATGCAATGTTGCGGGGTAGATCTGATTCAAGTTTGTTCAAATCGGCCCCCTGGATACATATTTGGGCTTACTATAGAAGCCCGAATTCGAACTTAGTGCATTTCAGGCAAATTTCTTAAAAAATCTTCTTCTCCAGATCCAGCAGGCAGAATCTTTTGATATTTGGTATGCAACATTGTAGGGTGGATCTGATTCAAGTTTGTTCAAATCGGCCCCCTGGGTTCATATTTGGGCTCAGTATAGGAGCCCGATTTCGAACTTAGTGCATTTCAGGCAAATTTCTTAAAAAATCTTCTTCTCCAGATCCAGCAGGCAGAATCTTTTGATATTTGGTATGCAACATTGTAGGGTGGATCTGATTCAAGTTTGTTCAAATCGGCCCCCTGGGTTCATATTTGGGCTCAGTATAGGAGCCCGATTTCGAACTTAGTGCATTTAGGCAAATTTCTTAAAAAATCTTCTTCTCCAGATCCAGAAGGCAGAATCTTTTGATATTTGGTATGCAACATTGTGGGGTGGATCTGATTCAAGTTTGTTCAAATCGGCTTCCTAGATTCATATTTGGGCTCACTATAGAAGCTCGAATTTGAACTTAGTGCATTTCATGCAAATTTCTTAAAAAATCTTCTTCTCCAGATCCAGCAGGCAGAATCTTTTCATATTTGGTAAGCAACATTGTGGGGTGGATCTGATTCAAGTTTGTTCAAATCAGCCCCTGGGTTTATATTTGGGCTCAGTATAGGAGCCCAAATTTGAACTTAGTGCATTTCAAGCAAATTTATTAAAAAATCTTCTTCTCCAGATCCAGCAGGCAGAATCTTTTGATATTTGGTATGCAACATTGTGGGGTGGATCTGATTCAAGTTTGTTCAAATCGGCTTCCTAGATTCATATTTGGGCTCACTATAGAAGCTCGAATTCGAACTTAGTGCATTTCAGGCAAATTTCTTAAAAAATCATCTTCTCCAGATCCAGCAGGCAGAATCTTTTGATATTTGGTATGCAACATTGCGGGGTGGATCTGATTCAAGTTTGTTCAAATCGGCCCCCTGGATTCATATTTGGGCTCACTATAGAAGCTCGAATTCAAACTTAGTGCATTTCGAGCAAATTTCTTCAAAAATCTTCTTCTCCAGATCCAGAAGGCAGAATCTTTTAATATTTGGTATGCAACATTGCGGGGTGGATCTGATTCAAGTTTGTTCAAATCGGCCCCCTGGGTTTATATTTGGGCTCAGTATAGGAGCCCAAATTTGAACTTACTGCATTTCAGGCAAATTTCTTTGAAAATCTTCTTCTCCAGATCCAGCAGGCAGAATCTTTTGATATTTGGTATGCAACATTGTAGGGTGGATCTGATTCAAGTTTGTTCAAATCGGCTCCCTAGATTCATATTTGGGCTCACTATAGGAGCTCGAATTCGAATTTAGTGCATTTCAGGCAAATTTCTTCAAAAATCTTCTTCTCCAGATCCAGCAGGCAGAATCTTTTGATATTTGGTATGCAATGTTGCGGGGTAGATCTGATTCAAGTTTGTTCAAATCGGCCCCCTGGATACATATTTGGGCTTACTATAGAAGCCCGAATTCGAACTTAGTGCATTTCAGGCAAATTTCTTAAAAAATCTTCTTCTCCAGATCCATCAGGCAGAATCTTTTCATATTTGGTAAGCAACATTGTGGGGTGGATCTGATTCAAGTTTGTTCAAATCGGCCCCCTGGGTTAATATTTGGGCTCAGTATAGGAGCCCGATTTCGAACTTAGTGCATTTCAGGCAAATTTCTTAAAAAATCTTCTTCTCCAGATCCAGCAGGCAGAATCTTTTGATATTTGGTATGCAACATTGTAGGGTGGATCTGATTCAAGTTTGTTCAAATCGGCCCCCTGGGTTCATATTTGGGCTCAGTATAGGAGCCCGATTTCGAACTTAGTGCATTTAGGCAAATTTCTTAAAAAATCTTCTTCTCCAGATCCAGAAGGCAGAATCTTTTGATATTTGGTATGCAACACTGTGGGGTGGATCTGATTCAAGTTTGTTCAAATCGGCTTCCTAGATTCATATTTGGGCTCACTATAGAAGCTCGAATTTGAACTTAGTGCATTTCATGCAAATTTCTTAAAAAATCTTCTTCTCCAGATGCAGCAGGCAGAATCTTTTCATATTTGGTAAGCAACATTGTGGGGTGGATCTGATTCAAGTTTGTTCAAATCGGCCCCCTGGATTCATATTTGGGCTCACTATAGAAGCTCGAATTCAAACTTAGTGCATTTCGGGCAAATTTCTTCAAAAATCTTCTTCTCCAGATCCAGAAGGCAGAATCTTTTGATATTTGGTATGCAACATTGCGGGGTGGATCTGATTCAAGTTTGTTCAAATCGGCCCCCTGGGTTTATATTTGGGCTCAGTATAGGAGCCCAAATTTGAACTTACTGCATTTCAGGCAAAGTTCTTTGAAAATCTTCTTCTCCAGATCCAGCAGGCAGAATCTTTTGATATTTGGTATGCAACATTGTAGGGTGGATCTGATTCAAGTTTGTTCAAATCGGCTCCCTAGATTCATATTTGGGCTCACTATAGGAGCTCGAATTCGAATTTAGTGCATTTTTATACTGTACCAATGACCCAGACATAGCTGGTGCTAACTCTTAAAATATAGGGCCAAACACAAATTTTGCCCCCCAATCCCCAAAATTTGCATCTAAAACTAAAGAAAACATGTCCTGAAAGGCCCTCCACACTTCGCCCCTACTGCGCATGCACAGTGTCAAGGACGTTCCGAAATTGGCGCCATTTATCATTCTAAGTTTGGCCCTTCATCAGTTAACATCTGACTGATCTTTGTGCTTTTAAATCTCAGTTTAAATGATGCCAGACACATAAATATTAGTGAAATGGTGATTCTAAGGAGGATAGAGAAGGAGGAGAGGAAAAGAATGTGTGACAGAATATTATCAGGGCTGTAACTTAAAATTTTTTAATGAAATTATGTTAAGTTACCTATTTTCAAGGCAGCAGCCATTTTGTTGTCATTCTGATTATTTAGTTACACTGTTTTTACAAGTGTTTTCCTCTCTCCCTGTCCTTTAAGTTCCCCCTTGCTATTCTCCCATGCTTTTGGCATAGTTTCTGTAATTATTATTACTAAAATTTCTTGGGAGTTTTAGCTGAATAACAGAATGAATTCTGTTCTTTCCCCATGTTTACGTCTTCACCTACGGGTGGTTAGGCGTTGTGTTCTGCATCTACCATCTGATGTTCTGCAGTTTCTTCCCTGGAAGTCTCTGTTTTGCATCAGATAGTGTATTTTTGGTAACTGATTTCGGGCCTGGGTGCCTGGAGTCTTATTTTAGTGTTTTTACACTCTTTGTTTACATTTACAACAGCCCTCTGTGTGAGGGGGGGATTTCTAATAAATAATATCTTTATGTTATTTTAATCATAACTAGATACATTATTATTGTTCGTAAGTGTTGAATAAATTGTTTAAAATATTTTTAAAATTTTTGTCCACACTTAGGCTTGGGATCCATTGGGGCTCAACGTTACTTTTCAGAAACTTGGGCTGTTCTGAAAAAATATTTTTTCAAAATATTTTGATTTCAATTATTTTTTCTATATTAATGGATCATATTATTATTATGTATTTTGATTGCCAGGGGTTAGTGCGAGTACCTGGACTTGTTTTCTTTTCACATTGAAAGGATATTGATCAATTGTTTTAAGAGGAAGTCTTCCTCTGACTTTATTATCATTCTATATGTGGTCAGTGTACTCGCATTAACTCCTGTTCTGTATCGTATGATTTCGATGACAATATGGGAAGCGTATGTCACGGTATGTTGTTGGGGATTTGGACACTCCGGTCCTTTCCCCGCAGGGTCACTCTACCTTATCAATTTCTATTTCAGACGATCAAGATTAGGGTGATGTATCTGTGATGTCTTCCAACAGTGTGCCTCCGTCGTCACTATTAATGAAGGGCTAGCGGAAAAGTGCTCATGTTATACGCCAATTGCCTAAGAGGACCCTAGTAGGTTCGACGGCCTTTGACGTCCGCTAGCTCGCCCGGTGTAGCGTCCATTCACCGAATGGTTCGGTAGCCGGGTTCGTCCGTTGCGGTCTAGAAGGAATTTTGGGGTGATGCGAGCACTATAAAATTAACTTAATGCACACCCAGTGACGGCGGATCGGAGGGAGAACGGAGGAAGCCTTTTAGTCCAGTTCATAGCTCGTTCCGGTCCATCCGGACGGCAAGCGAGAGAGGCCCCTCTCTCGTTCAACAACATCTGGCCCCAGATGTTGTGGTACAAAATGTGTCGCTAGCGGAGCATACGTCCGTCGCTCGGGACGCTCCGTTGTATAGGCAGTCCGCTGAGACTGCTAAGGCTTCCTCTTCTCGTCAGCGCACACGACCGCACCTTGGCTGCGTGACCGCCGATATATTACCAGCTTCGCCGATCAAGGATTCTTCGGCGACCAGGTCACACCAGGCAGCCAGGGATTCGAGACCGATGGACTCCGGACGTTCGCATAGGAAAAGTATGCGGGAGCCATCTGATGCGGAGCTGCCCTCGGCGAAGCAGCGATAGACTGCGCCTCCGCAGGTCTCGACGCCGGACATTCTTGTGCAGATAGCACAGCTTATCGCAGCATCCCAGCAGCCGACAGAAACGGTGTCGGATCGAGAATTATCCGACAGCGCTGGGTCGGTAGCCGGGGACTCGAGGCCTGCAGACTCCGGACGTTCGCATAGGAAGTGTGCGGGAGTCAACGTACACGGAGCTTCCGGCGGCAATGCATCGTAAGTCCGCTACTGCACAGGCCTCGGGAACGGACGTGCTTTCCTTAATAGCACAGTTTATCGCAGCATCCCAGCATCAACTGAATCTGTCGCATATATTTTATCCGACGATGCTGGGTCGGGACGCTCCGCGGAAGCGGGTACGGACGTCCGAAAGTTTCATCCGGTCCGACGGGATACCGAAAGGGATTCGGAGGATTTCAAGCTTTCCCTTTCGGAACAACATATGCTGCGATGCCGGATAAGAAACTGATAGCGTCGGTGGACTTAGAAATTTTTGGTTCGGTTCAGGGACATCGTCCCTCAGTTCCGACATAGTCCAATAATGTCACACAAACTTTCGAATTATTGAACGACGCTATATATATTTTTATTTTATGCTTGCTATCCAAGCATTTCTGGTTTCTTGTTCGAAGAGTTATGGAGATGTCTTTCAAAAGTGTGCCTCTGTCGTCATAGTTAAGGAAGAGTTAGCGGCAATAAGTGCTCATGGAATATGTCTATCGCTTACGGAGTGACATTCGCTAGCTCACCCGGTGTAGCGTACATTCATCGAATGGTTCGGCTGCCGGGTTCGTCCGTTGCGGTCTAGGAAGGAGATTTGGGTGATGCGAGCACTTGAATTACTTTAGTACTCACCCAGTGACGGCAGATTGAGGACAGATCGGAGGAAGCCAACAACATAGGGGACCGCATGTTGTGGTTCAGATATTTTACATTCGGAGCATATGTCCGTTGCTCGGGACGCTCCGTTATATTGACAGTCCGAGAGACTGTCTTTAATGCTTCCTCATCCTCACAGCAGGGCACACGACCGCACATTGGCTACGTGACCTCGAGTATCCGATCAGTTTCGGCATTCAGTGATTCCACGGCGAATAGGTCGCGCCATCCGGTAGCCAAGGGACACGAGGCCTATACACTCCGTTCGCTCGCATATTGGAAGTATGCACGGGGTAACGATCACGGAGCTTCCAGCGGCAATGCATCGTAAGACCGCTTCTCCTCAGGCCTCAGTGACGGACGTGCTATCCGAGTTAGCACAGTTGTTTCGCAGCATCCCAGCAATTGACAGTTTCTCGGTCGAATCAGGAATTATCCGACGGCGCTGGGTCGGTGCGGTCCGCGGTTGCATCAGCTACGGACGACCGAACGCTTTATAGGGTCCGACAGGATGGCGAAAGGGATTCGAAAGATTTCGAGTTTTCCCTTTAGTAGTATCGGAAGATGCCTTTCATATCTTCTGGCATTTCTTCCAGTGATTATTTTTCAGACTTCATTGCTGCGATCTTGGATAAGAGACTTAGAGCGTCATTGGACTCGGATTTTTCGATCGGTACAGGGACATTGTCCCTGACTTACCGACGCAGTCCAATATTGTCATTACAACATGTGTTTTATTTTTCGACGCTATATATTTATATATATATACAAGCCTGCTACTAAGCATGATAGTTTAGTTTCTTGTCCGCGTGGCTCATTTCTGCCATTTTATCATTTTTACAAATAGTTTATTTTGGCAGAGCAGGGCATACCGAGAGTTCATATGCGTCTAGACGGTGTGATTAAAGACTGCATATATTCTTTTTCGCCGTTTATGTCTTTTCCAATTTCAATGTTGGGAACGACATTATGTATAGTAGACTTAACTTAGACGCTTTATTATACGTAATCCGCCTTACTGAGGCGTTATCATTACGTCTTCAAGAAAAGATTTACGGGATATTATTCTCAATGTAATTTCTTTTGAGGGCAGTAGTTTGTTCACGTATAACTCCGCCCTTCAGTGGCTGATTGGAGTTGGTTAGACGTGACGCAGCCCTAGCTACATCCACACGCGTGGATAGTAAGGTTAAGAACTCTCTCAGAGTCGCTTCGTTCTCGGAGGAGCTTCTCTTCGACGGCAACTTTCCGGCAATCCATGAATTGCTCGATTTATACATTCTCTTGTCTATCTAGTGTTACAAGAGATTCAGACTGGGGCAAACATTCGGTGGTTGACTCAGAGAGTGCCGCCGCAGTTGCCGGACCCGAGTGTGGCTGTTATGACGGTTGCCAGTCAAACAGATTGGGATATATACTGATCCCTACGGATTCGAAGTGCCAGGGTCTTTGGGTTCCGCAGTCTTTTAGCTATCAGTTTAACTTCCGCGGAATAATGTTTTTTAGGCTTGCTTTATGTCATTGCATGAACATTATTCAGAAACGCATGCCCAAATTCCTGTCCTTTAATTCGACAGTAGTGGCGTATCTCCGGAACCAGGGAGGCACTCTTTCGTTTCCGTTATTCAATTTAATGGAAAGAATCCGTCTGTTGGTTATAGTACACCAAGTTCAGTTTTGGTCCGTCATATTCTGGGTCGTCTGATTGTTTTATCGGACTCCCGTTCTCTTACGGGTCGCTTGTTGCTGTCAGAATGGACTCTCAACAAACAAGTATTCAATCAGATTTGCTATCTATGGGAGCGCCCAATGATGTTTTATTTATGACACAGCTTGCTAATCAATTGCAGACGTATGTGTTGGCTTGTCCAGATCTCTGAGCTAATAGTGTTAACGCTCTATTGATCTATAGGACGGAATGATAGGATACGCGTATCCTCCGGCGCTGTTGTTTTAGCAGGTATTGCTAAGATAAACAACCACAATACATTTCTGTTGATAGCATCTCTATCTTCACAGAGATCATGAGTAATTTACTCTCTTGTCTACTGTGGATCTTTACGTGAAATCTTCCTCTATGTGAGGATCTTTTTTCACTGGGTAAATCGTGTCTTCTTTATCACAACCAGCAAGGTCGCAACCTTCATGTATTCCGTTGTGTGGTCCGTATTGCATTGTAAGCAATGTACTGGACGAGCTTTGGACGCGATTTCTTACTATAGGAGATCCTCTTCTTCGCTATTCTATGCGACTAAAGTGGAGGCTCTTCCGTCGTGGTGTAGGGATCATTATGTTCATATTGTTGATCCCTCCATACTACTCATTGCTATTTTTTAGTATACTTGTTTCACAAGATCTACTGCAGCCTGTTATTATTTAGGTTATAGGTTTATGTTACCTCATACCTATGCACTCTACGATAGTTTACAATTGAGTCTTTTGTCTCTTTATCTAAGTCAGTTAGTAACTTTTTGATAAATAGACTTAGAATCTTTAGATTAAATTCCTTTACGGATTTTAACTTCGGTTCTTATTTAGCTAAGTAATCATTTGAGCCTCTGGAAACAGTAGTTTTCAAATTCTGACCTTTTAGACAGTAATTCTGTTGGTCTCTCTTTTACTGTAGAGTCAGTGAGTTTCATGCACTATCGATGGATGATTTTCACTTTCATAGTTTCGGAATCAATACTTCCGTTACTATTTAGGTTGGATTGTTGCATAAGAGTTAGGCTCCTATTATCCGGAACCTATTATTTTAATGTCCTTCCGTCTTCGTATGGGCATAGGCCTTTACTCTTTCCGGGTACAGTTTATGTATTTATAAACAGATATCTGTTTATTACAATGGCGTAAGCTTCTTCTGTCTTTGATGTCTAGTAGAAGGACGTTACGCTCCATTTTATTGTTAATGGATTCTATTAACTAGCGTACTGCTTATGGTATATCATTGACTTAGCAGTTGTGCTTAAGATTTCGGCTCATGAAGTAAGAGTTCTTCTACTTCTTGGGCTTACTTTAATAGTGTCGCTATTATAGATTTTTGAAGGCCGCTCATTGCGCTCAGCCATCCACATTCATGAATTTTATCTTAGAAATATCGAGTCAATTTCTTGAGGCCTCTTTTGTTAGGTCTATTATCTACTGCTCAGAATGTCATTCTCTTAACAGTTGCTACTATAGCTAGGTAGGCTGTCTGTTTCGGCAGTGTCTCCGTTCGGCTGCCCTCTTCGCTCTGGGCTATTTGACCCAGGGCAAGAAAAAGGGGGGGGGGGGGGGGAGGGTGTTCCCTTGGGTCACCTGTTTTACTATGAAAACAAGGGGATACCTCCTCCGGAGTTAGTAATTCTGAGCTGTTATTGGGATGGTTGTTTTGTGAGAAGTTTAAGTTTATAAAATTCATTCAAGTCTTAGTTTTTAAAGTATAGCTTTTGAATATTGCATATGTCAACGGACATGATTATGCAATTCTCAGACACTTTTAGGAGTATAAGAGTCTCTATTCTCTAGTCTTACTTTATTATTGGCTTACTTTAAAAATTATTAGTATAAGGATTATATTGGATATTAATAGAGTACATGGATGTGTGAAGCTCAATTTTGGAAGGTGTTGTATCTTTCTAATTTATCATAAATAAGAAAGATACATGTAAGGCCTATTACTTCTTTTCCCTACAGGGGATGACTCTATTTTATTTTATTTTATTGAGCGTATTCCATTTTGCTCTATGTCCTTGGCCCTCCAGCCTTTTTACTATTCAGCTATGTCTGGGTCATTGGTACAGTATAAAAATGTTAAAAAATTTATAGTAATTTATATATTTTTTATACTTACCAATGACCCAGACGGGGATGGCCCTCCCAGGAGTTGGGAACTCTTGCCTCCCCGCTGAGTACATAGCGCTTACCAGGCACTGGTTATTAGAATGATAAATGGCGCCAATTTCGGAACGTCCTTGACACTGCGCATGCGCAGTAGGGGCGAAGTGTGGAGGGCCTTTCAGGACATGTTTTCTTTAGTTTTAGATGCAAATTTTGGGGATTGGGGGGCAAAATTTGTGTTTGGCCCTATATTTTAAGAGTTAGCACCAGCTATGTCTGGGTCATTGGTAAGTATAAAAAATATATAAATTACTATAAATTTTTTAACATTTCAGGCAAATTTCTTCAAAAATCTTCTTCTCCAGATCCAGCAGGCAGAATCTTTTGATATTTGGTATGCAACATTGCGGGGTGGATCTGATTCAAGTTTGTTCAAATCGGCCCCCTGGATTCATATTTGGGCTCACTATAGAAGCTCGAATTCAAACTTAGTGCATTTCGGGCAAATTTCTTCAAAAATCTTCTTCTCCAGATCCAGAAGGCAGAATCTTTTGATATTTGGTATGCAACATTGCGGGGTGGATCTGATTCAAGTTTGTTCAAATCGGCCCCCTGGGTTTATATTTGGGCTCAGTATAGGAGCCCAAATTTGAACTTACTGCATTTCAGGCAAATTTCTTTGAAAATCTTCTTCTCCAGATCCAGCAGGCAGAATCTTTTGATATTTGGTATGCAACATTGTAGGGTGGATCTGATTCAAGTTTGTTCAAATCGGCCCCCTAGATTCATATTTGGGCTCACTATAGGAGCTCGAATTCGAATTTAGTGCATTTCAGGCAAATTTCTTTGAAAATCTTCTTCTCCAGATCCAGCAGGCAGAATCTTTTGATATTTGGTATGCAATGTTGCGGGGTAGATCTGATTCAAGTTTGTTCAAATCGGCCCCCTGGATACATATTTGGGCTTACTATAGAAGCCCGAATTCGAACTTAGTGCATTTCAGGCAAATTTCTTAAAAAATCTTCTTCTCCAGATCCAGCCGGCAGAATCTTTTCATATTTGGTAAGCAACACTGTGGGGTGGATCTGATTCAAGATTGTTCAAATCGGCCCCCTGGGTTAATATTTGGGCTCAGTATAGGAGCCCGATTTCGAACTTAGTGCATTTCAGGCAAATTTCTTAAAAAATCTTCTTCTCCAGATCCAGCAGGCAGAATCTTTTGATATTTGGTATGCAACATTGTAGGGTGGATCTGATTCAAGTTTGTTCAAATCGGCCCCCTGGGTTCATATTTGGGCTCAGTATAGGAGCTCGATTTCGAACTTAGTGCATTTAGGCAAATTTCTTAAAAAATCTTCTTCTCCAGATCCAGCAGGCAGAATCTTTTGATATTTGGTATGCAACATTGTGGGGTGGATCTGATTCAAGTTTGTTCAAATCGGCTTCCTAGATTCATATTTGGGCTCACTATAGAAGCTCGAATTTGAACTTAGTGCATTTCATGCAAATTTCTTAAAAAATCTTCTTCTCCAGATCCAGCAGGCAGAATCTTTTCATATTTGGTAAGCAACATTGTGGGGTGGATCTGATTCAAGTTTGTTCAAATCGGCCCCCTGGGTTTATATTTGGGCTCACTATAGAAGCTCGAATTCGAACTTAGTGCATTTCAGGCAAATTTCTTAAAAAATCATCTTCTCCAGATCCAGCAGGCAGAATCTTTTGATATTTGGTATGCAACATTGCGGGGTGGATCTGATTCAAGTTTGTTCAAATCGGCCCCCTGGATTCATATTTGGGCTCACTATAGAAGCTCGAATTCAAACTTAGTGCATTTCGGGCAAATTTCCTCAAAAATCTTCTTCTCCAGATCCAGCAGGCAGAATCTTTTGATATTTGGTATGCAACATTGCAGGGTGGGTCTGATTCAAGTTTGTTCAAATCGGCCCCCTGGATTCATATTTGGGCTTAATATAGAAGCCCGAATTCACACTTAGTGCATTTCAGGCAAATTTCTTCAAAAATCTTCTTCTCCAGATCCAGCAGGCAGAATCTTTTGATATTTGGTATGCAACATTGCGGGGTGGATCTGATTCAAGTTTGTTCAAATCGGCCCCCTGGATTCATATTTGGGCTTAATATAGAAGCCCGAATTCGCACTTAGTGCATTTCAGGCAAATTTATTAAAAAATCTTCTTCTCCAGATCCAGCAGGCAGAATCTTTTGATATTTGGTATGCAACATTGTGGGGTGGATCTGATTCAAGTTTGTTCAAATCGGCTTCCTAGTTTCATATTTGGGCTCACTATAGAAGCTCGAATTCGAACTTAGTGCATTTCAGGCAAATTTCTTAAAAAATCTTCTTCTCCAGATCCAGCAGGCAGAATCTTTTCATATTTGGTAAGCAACATTGTGGGGTGGATCTGATTCAAGTTTGTTCAAATCGGCCCCCTGGGTTTATATTTGGGCTCCGTATAGGAGCCCAAATTTTAACTTAGTGCGTTTCAGGCATATTTCTTAAAAAATCTTCTTCTCCAGATCCAGCAGGCAGAATCTTTTGATATTTGGTATGCAACATTGTAGGGTGGATCTGATTGTGATTCATGAACGTATTTATTTGTAAAGTTGATAGAATCTTAGACAAAATTTGCAGAAAAGATCTACTATAGAAGGGGTGGTATCCAGGGTGAACCGTTTACCCAAATCTAGCAGTACTAATGCATTATTCACACAAATCTTCGTTCAAATTTTATGACCCCTCATTGGAACACACGCATTCAGCTCATTCCAACAAAGGTCATATGCCATGTTTTCGAGACAAAGGAATAAAAATTTTACTTATTCATGAAATTTTTAGGCAACTGTTGTCTGTTATTCACATTGCTTCATGAAATTTCAGTACTTTTAGAAGTTACCTCAGTAATCAAGGGTTAATTCCCCTTAATTAAATGTCGCCTCTAAAAAACAACCACTTTGCATATCTTACCTTTTTACCAGCATAACTGCCAAAACTTGTCAGCATTCTTCGCAAAAATCGCTATTCAAATTTTAATTTTTGTCTCTTAAACATACATGTACTTATCGCTTGTAAATACCCCACTGGAATGAGCTTTTTGAGCTCATTCCAATGAGAGGTCGCACACCATGCTTTTTGAGTCAAAAAAGCAATTTTTTTAGTTATTCCAGAATTTCGTACGTAAAACACAGCTTTATGACTTCACATTAAAATGAGCTCTCTAAGCTTGTTCCAATCAACATTCACGCACTATGTCTTTCACACAAAAAATAAAATTTGCCATTTATTCAGGAATTTTGTTTGCAAGAACACTCTTACCCCCCCCCCCCCCACACACACACACACACACACACACACACACACACACACACACAAACACAGACACACACATCTAAAAGTTCGTCAGCAAAAAAACAGTTACTTCAATTTTTAAATGCATTATAGGAACAACTTGCCTAATCAAATTTAAATACTTTTGCATCATTCTGTATCTAGAACAAACCATTTACCATATCTTTACGCAAAATTCTCCAGCATCATTCACAAAAAAACACCATTATTTATATATTCACATTTCTGTCTCAAAAATATACCTGATCTTCCCATACCCCTATTGGAATAAGCTGTTTGAGCTTGTTCCAATGATGATAAAAAAAAATAAAATTTGTGAAAATTTTTGTTTTCTTGCATGCAAATATATACATGTAGCACATGGAAGATATCCACAGTTGGGGAGAGATGTCCAAGGCTATCTCTTCACATTCCTTGTTTGTGCTTCATGCTAAACCAGTTTGTCTGCAGAGATAAATTTGCTTTATTAAAAATCATTGGAGATTGGCCACACACCAATGATTTTAAATAAAACTAATTTTAGGTAACAAATGTTGAACTTCAAACAAAATCTATCACTCAACCAGTTAATGTTGATGAGGCATGACATGGTGAAGGTGACCTAAAATACTTCTTAGAGTCACTTTGTCAGGTGAGCGATTAAGGCCACGTGGGGCCTCTTGTTTCTATTCAGATAAGTCTGGGTCATTAGTACAATATAAAAATGTTAAAAAATTTATAGTAATTTATATATTTTTAGCTCAACTTGACAAAGTCAAGCTGAGCTATTGCCATCACTTCTCGTCCGTCGGCGTACGTACGTACGTACGTACGTACGTACGTTAGTACGTACGTCCACAATTTCCTTTGGCACACCTCACAGGTCGCATTTATGATCAGATTACTTTGAAACTTGGAATGCTTGTTTGGGGTGACCTCTAGATGGGAGCTATCGATTTTCTTCAATTTCTGTCAAAAAATGTTGCCGCGGCCAACATTCTTAGAACTTAGTTTAGTCAAACCACAATATTTCCCTTTGGCACACCCTACAGGGCACATTTATGATTTGATTGCTTTGAAACCTGGTATGCTTATTTAGGGTGACCTCTAGATGGGAGCTATCGACTTTCTTCAATTTCTGGCAAAAAATGTTGCCACGGCCAACGTTCGTAGAACTTAGTTTAGTCAGACCTCAATATTTCCCTTTGGCACACCCTACAGGGCACATTTATGATCAGATTGCTTTGAAACCTGGTATGCTTGTTTAGTGAGACCTCTAGATGGGTGCTATCGATTTTCTTCAATTTCTGTCAAAAAATGTTGCCGCGGCCAACGTTCTTAGAACTTAGTTTAGTCAGAAGACTCAATATTTCCCTTTGGCACACCCTACAGGGTACATTTATGATCGGATTGCTTTGAAACCTGGCATGCTTGTTTGGGGTGACCTCTAGATGGGAGCTATCGATTTTCTTCAATTTCCATCAAAAAATGTTGCCGCGGCCAACGTTTTTAGAACTCAGTTTAGTCAGACCACAATATTTCCCTTTGGCTCACCCTACAGGGCACATTTATGATTAGATTACTTTGAAACCTGGTATGCTTATTTACGGTGACCTCTAGATGGGAGCTATCGATTTTCTTCCATTTCCGTCAAAAAATGTTGCCACGGCCAACGTTCTTAGAATTTAGTCTAGTCAGACCACAATATTTCCCTTTTATACACCCTACAGGGCACATTTATGATCGGATTGCTTTGAAACCTGGCATGCTTGTTTGGGGAGGCCTCTAGATGGGAGCTATCGATTTTCTTCGGTTTCTGTCAAAAAATGTTGCCACTGGCAAAAAAAATGACATTGGTACCAATGATCTTCAATTTTGCCATTTCATTTATAATTTAACAAGTTCAAGTTTGTCAAGTTGAGCTACAGTGTCATTGACACTTTCATTTATACTTACCAATGACCCAGATGGGGATGGCCCTCCCATGAGTTGGGAACTCATACCTCCCCGCTGATTACATAACGCTTACCAGGCACTGGTTGTAAGAATGAGGATTTGGCTCCAATTTTGTTACTTCCTGGACACTGCGCATGCGCAGTGGATAAAAGTATGGAGGACCACATAGGACATCTAATTTTTGGATTTTGATGCAAATTTTGGGGATTGTGGGGGCAAAATTTGTGTTTGGCCCCAGAATTTAAGAGTTAGCACCAGCTAAGTCTGGGTCATTGGTAAGTATAAAAAATATATAAATTACTATAAATTTTTTAACTTTCTAGTTATTTCAGGGATACTTTTTACGAGTGTCTGTTAGATAAAAATGTTGAATCTTGGTATAGTTTGTTATTTTGTTTTGAAGAGGGCCATCTCATTACTGGCTATTTGAATACCTGATTATTATTTTTTTCCCTTGAACCAAAGTAACGGCCAAAATTGGCCACTAGTGGCCAGGGCTGTTCACAAAAATTACCATTTGATATTTTTATACTGTACCAATGACCCAGACATAGCTGGTGCTAACTCTTAAAATATAGGGCCAAACACAAATTTTGCCCCCCAATCCCCAAAATTTGCATCTAAAACCAAAGAAAACATGTCCTGAAAGGCCCTCCACCCTTCACCTCTACTGCGCATGCGCAGTGTCAAGGACGTTCCGAAATTGGCGCCATTAATCATTCTAAGTTTGGCCCTTCATCAACATCATTAACATCTGACTGATCTTTGTGCTTGTAAATCTCAGTTTAAATGATGCCAGACACATAAATATTAGTGAAATGGTGATTCTAAGGAGGATAGAGAAGGAGGAGAGGAAAAATGTGTGACAGAATATTATCAGGGCTGTAACTTAAAATTTTTTAATGAAATTATGTTAAGTTACCTATATTTTTATACTGTACCAATGACCCAGACCTAGCTGGTGCTAACTCTAACAAAACCAGGGCCAAACACAAATTTTGCCCCCCAATCCCCAAAATTTGCATCCAAAACAAAAAGAAATCATGTCCTAAAGGACCTCCATACTACGCCTCTACTGCGCATGCGCAGTGACGCAGACGTCCCGAAATTGGCGCCAATTATCATTCTCTGTTTGGCCCTTCATCAGTCAACATCTCACTGATCTTTGTGCTTGTAAATCTCAGTTTAAAGGATGCCAGACACGTAATTTTTGGAGAAAATGTGATTCTAAGGAGGATAGAAGGAGGAGAGGAAAAAAGAAGTGACAAAAAATAATCAGGGCTGTACTTAAAATTTTTTGATGAAATTATGTTAAGTTGCCTATATTTTTATACTGTACCAATGACCCAGACATAGCTGGTGCTAACTCTTAAAATATAGGGTCAAACACAAATTTTGCCCCCCAATCCCCAAAATTTGCATCTAAAATCAAAGAAAACATGTCCTGAAAGGCCCTCCACACTTCGCCCCCACTGCGCATGCGCAGTGTCAAGGACGTTCCGAAATTGGCGCCATTAATCATTCTAAGTTTGGCCCTTCATCAGTTAACATCTGACTGATCTTTGTGCTTATAAATCTCAGTTTAAATGATGCCAGACACATAAATATTAGTGAAATGGTGATTCTAAGGAGGATAGAGAAGGAGGAGAGAAAAAAAATGTGTGACAGAATATTATCAGGGCTGTAACTTAAAATTTTTTAATGAAATTATGTTAAGTTACCTATTTTCGAGGCAGCAGCCATTTTGTTGTCATTCTGATTATTTAGTTACACTGTTTTTTAAGTGTTTTCCTCTCTCCCTGTCCTTTAAGTCCCCCCTTGCTATTCTCCCATGCTTTTGGCATAGTTTTTGTAATTATTATTACTAAATTTTCTTGGGAGTTTTAGCTGAATAACAGAATGAATTCTGTTCTTTCCCCATGTTTACGTCTTCACCTACGGGTGGTTAGGCGTTGTGTTCTGCATCTACCATCTGATATTTTTATACTGTACCAATGACCCAGACTTAGCTGGTGCTAACTCCAACAAAACCAGGGCCAAACACAAATTTTGCCCCCCAATCCCCAAAATTTGCATCCAAAACAAAAAGAAATCATGTCCTAAAGGACCTCCATACTACGCCTCTACTGCGCATGCGCAGTGACGCAGTCGTCCCGAAATTGGCGCCAATTATCATTCTCTGTTTGGCCCTTCATCAGTCAACATCTCACTGATCTTTGTGCTTGTAAATCTCAGTTTAAAGGATGCCAGACACGTAATTTTTGGAGAAAATGTGATTCTAAGGAGGATAGAAGGAGGAGAGGAAAAAGAAGTGGCAAAAAATAATCAGGGCTGTACTTAAAATTTTTTTGATGAAATTATGTTAAGTTGCCTATTTTCGAGGCATGGACCTCTTGTTGTCATTCTTGCTAATTGTTGCACTGCTTATTCAGTGTTTCCTCTCCCCTAGTCTTCTAAAGTCCCCCCTGGCAATTCTCCCATGCTTTTGGCATATTTTTGAGAAATTTCATTTCTAAAATTTCCTGGGAGAGTTGCTTGGTTACAGAATGTTTTCTGTTATTTTCCCCATAGTTACGTTTTCACCCATGGGTGTATAACGTTTGTGTTCTGCATCTTCCATCTGATGTTCTACAGATTCTCCCCTGGGAGTCTCTGTTTTGCATCAGATAGAGTGTAATTGATGACTGATTCCGGGCCAGTTTTTTCAGTGCCTGGAGTCATGTTTTCTAGTGTGTTTACACTGTTTGTTTTCTTTGGCAACAGCCTTTTTTGAGGGGGGCTGTTTGCCTTTGTGGTAGTTTATCTCATTATAAGATACATTTATATTATCCGAAACTGTCTCATTAATTATTTTATATAAATTTAAAATTTTTGACCACACTTTGCCATCGGATCCATCGGGGCTCAACATTACTTTTCAGCAACTTGGGCTTCTCTGAAAAAATATTTTTTCAAAATTATTTTGTTTTGCAATTGTTTTTTCATTTATTAATGGATCATGTTATTATGTATCTTTGTGTCAGGGGTTTTTGCGAGTAACTAGGACTTATTGTTGTTCTTTCACAATGAAGGGACATTGTTCAAATTGTAATAGGAAGAAATCTTCCTCTGACTTTCATGATCATTGTATTAATTGTAGTCAGTGTTCTCGCATTAATCCCTGTCCTATATGTGAACATTGGGATGAGAAACATTGGAAACGTGTGTCACGATATGTTGTTTCTGGAGAAAGAGCGATACCGGCTCTTTCTCCACAAGGTCACTCTACTCTCTCAGTTTCTATTTCAGAGGAACCAGAACAGGGTGATGTTTCCATGTTATCTTCTGCAAGTGTGCGTCCGTCGTCACAAATGAATTCAGAGCTAGCGGCAAAAGTGCTCATGGAGATTAGACAAATGTCGTCCGCTAGCTCGCCCGGTGTAGCGTCCATTCACCGAATGGTTCGGCAGCCGGGTTCGTCCGATGCGGTCCAAGAGGAAATTTTGGGTGATGCGAGCACTATAAACATAATAGATGCACACCCAGTGACGGCGGATAGTAAGCGAGAACGGAGGAAGCCTTTTAGTCCGGTTCCTAGCTCGTCCAGGTCCAGCCGGGCCGCGAGCGAGAGAGGTCCCTCTCTCGTACAACAACATCTGGGACCAGATGTTGTGGTACAAAATGTGTCTTTAGCGGAGCATACGTCCGTCGCTCGGGACGCTCCGTTGTATAAGCAGTCCGCAGAGACTGTTAAGGCTTCCGCTTCTCGTCAGCGCACACGACCGCACCTTGGCTGCGTGACCGCCGATATTTTACCAGCTTCGCCGATGAAGGATTCTTCGGCGACCAGGTCACACCATCCGGCAGCCAGGGATTCGAGACCGATGGACTCCGGACGTTCGCATAGGAAAAGTATGCGGGAGCCATCTGATGCAGAGCTACCCTCGGCAAAGCAGCGAAAGACTGCGCCTCTGCAGGTCTCGACGTCGGACATTCTTGTGCAGATAGCACAGCTTATCGCAGCATCCCAGCAGCCAACAGAAACGGTGTCGGATCGAGAATTATCCGACGGCGCTGGGTCGGTACGCTCCGCCGAAGCATCGGGGGCGGACGACCGGGAACATCGGGAGGTCCGACCGGATGGTGAAAGGGATACGGATGACTTGGAGCTATCCCTTTCGGAACAACATAAAGCTGCCGTGGACTTCATCCGGCACTTTCTCCCTCAAGTTGTTCCGTCGGGCCAGACTGCTGCGCTTCCGGACAAGAGAATTATAGCGTCATTGGACTCTGAATTTTTTGAGCGGTTCAGGGACATCGCTCCCGAGTTTCTGTCGCAGTCCAATAATGTTGCAAGAACATTTGAATTATTGAACGACGCTATATTTAAACTTGCTTCCAGGACGGGGAAAGCAGGTTTCTTGTCCGCTAATACTCTCAACCTGCCTTTCATTAATGCAAGGAATAAATTCGATACGGCAGGACAGGGTATACCGAGAGTTCCTCTGCGTATGGACGACGAGGCGGAAGACTTAGAGCTATCATTACCGTCGTCAGCTTCTATTCCAACCGCGGTGTTGGAAACAGCTATTGCGTCTAACAGAGCCAATTTAGATGCCTTATCTTACGCAGATCACCTTACTAAGGCGTTATCACTGCGCCTTCAAGGGGAAGAGTTTCAGGATATACAGTCCTCTTTAAGACTTCTTTCAAGGGCAGTAGCTTATTCCACGTGTAACTCTGCCCTTTCAGTGGCAAATCTGGAGTTGGTTAGACGTGACGCAGCCCTAGCTACATCCACACTAGTGGATTCTAAGGTGAAGAACTCTCTTAGAGTCGCTTCGGTCTCAGGAGAACTTCTCTTTGACGGCAAGCTTTCCGCTATTTATGATAAAATTAAAAAGAAAGCTAATGATTCTCTGTTGTTCAGATCGGCTCCTAAAAAGTCGGATACAGCAGACACGAATAAGACAGGCACTTCTGGGTCTAATGCGCCCAAGAGAGGTTCCTATAGAGGTTCCGGTGCGTCCTCTTGGTCTTATTCGAGAGACCGTCAGGATAGCGACTCTCGTTCGGGACGTCCTTCAGGCCGGGACAATCGGTCGGACGCCCCGAGGTCGACGAGGCGAGGTGCGGGTCGTGGAAGACGTGGTTTCTCCTACCGCAGGCCTCGCAGGTCCAGGAGGTGATGGCTTAAACCTCTATCGCGTTCCGGTTGGCGGAAGGTTGTCGAGTTTTTAACAAGAGTGGGCGTCGATTACGGACGACCCTTGGGTGAGAGGAGTGACTTCGGAAGGTCTAAAGATATCCTTCAAACGAAAGCCTCCATTAACTCGAAGTCCAAAGTGGACTCATCTTCCGTCAAATCCACAGAAAAGAGACGCTCTGTTATCAGAGGTGCAGTCTCTTTTAATGAAGAACGCGGTAGAGGTCGTAGAAAACCAGGAATCTCTGGGATTCTACAGCCATCTGTTTCTGGTTCCGAAACCAGACGGCTCGTTCCGTCCAGTCATAGATTTGAGCTGGATAAACAAGCTGATCGTCGCTCCGAAGTTTTATATGGAGACGATTCGATCGGTCAGAGCGAGTATTCGGGTGAACGATTATGCAACGAGCATAGATCTCAAAGATGCGTACTTTCACGTCATGGTACATCCGACATTCCGAAAGTATCTACGCTTCGCAGTCCTAGGAGTGGTGTATCAATTCCGGGCGATGTGCTTCGGATTGAATCTAGCACCCTGGGCTTTCACTCGGGTAATCAACTCGGTAATGATCTACTTCCGAGCTCATTCGTCTGCGGTAACGTCGGCCTACCTGGACGACATTCTTCAGAGGTACGGCAACGAGTTAACGCTTCAGAACGATGTTCAGAATCTTCTTCTATTGCTCCGACGTCTCGGTTTTATAGTAAACGAGGAGAAGTCGGATCTGGTGCCGTCCAAGTCATTCACTCATCTGGGAATGAGCTTCGAGACGCACAACAATCTCGTTCGTCTGCCGTTAACCAGAGCGAAATTAGTCAGTTGTTACGCTCGCTATTGTCTGCACGCAGACAAAGTCACGGCGAGAGAATTTATGAGACTGATAGGTCTGTGCGGAGCCGCCGCGGATCTCATTCCGATGGGGCGGCTACGCACACGTCCTCTTCAAATTTTCCTGACTCAGAATTGGAGTGTGAAAATTCATTCGCTCGATGTAGACGTTCTCTTGTCAGATCAAGTGAAACAAGAGATTCAGACTTGGGCAAACATTCAGTGGTTAACTCAAGGAGTTCCGCTGCAGTTGCCGGATCCGAGTTTTACCGTTACGACGGATGCCAGTCAAACAGGTTGGGGTGCATCATTAATCCCAACGGATTCGAGATGCCAGGGTCTTTGGGATCCGCAATTCCTGTGCAAGCACATAAACATCAAGGAAATGATGTCAATTTGGCTTGCGTTACGTCACTGGATGGACATTATTCACGATGCTCATGTCCAAATCCTATCCGACAATACGACAGTAGTGGCGTATATACGGAATCAGGGAGGCACTCATTCAGTTCCGTTGTTCAATCTAACGGAAAGAATCCTTCTGTTTGCGTTAGAACATCACGTTCTTCTTTCGGTCCGTCACATACCGGGTCGTCTGAATGTGCTAGCAGACTCCCTTTCACGAAAGGGTCGCTTGTTGCCGTCGGAGTGGACTCTCAACAAACAAGTATTCAATCAGATTTGCTACCAATGGGAACGGCCAATGATAGACTTATTTGCGACACATCTCAACAATCAGTTGCAGACGTATGTGTCTCCGTGTCCGGATCCAAGAGCATTTGCAGTAGACGCTCTGTCCATCCCTTGGGACGGAATGATAGGATATGCGTATCCTCCAGCGCCGTTAATTCAACAAGTATTGCTAAAGATAAAACAATCTCAATGCAAGATTCTGTTGGTAGCATCTCTGTCGCCACAGAGACCGTGGATAAATCTACTCAGGTGTCTGTTGTGGGACCTACCGCGGAAGCTTCCTCCACGAGAGGATCTTCTTTCGCAGGGGAAATCGCGCCAACTCCATCACAACCCGCAAGGTCTCAACCTTCACGTTTTTCCGTTGTGCGGTCCTTCTTGCATGGCAAGCACTTTACAGGACGAGCAGTGGACGCGATTTCTAACTGTAGGAGGACCTCCTCTTCGCTAAACTATGTGGCTAAGTGGAAGGTTTTTCGTCGTTGGTGTAGGGATCATTCTGTAGATATATTTGATCCCTCTATACCAGACATTGCAAACTTTCTAGTATACTTGTTTGACGAAATCAAACTGCAGCCTGTTACTATAAAGGGTTATAGATCTATGTTATCTGATACCTATGCACATCATGATAGTTTACAAATTGGATCTAATGTCTCTTTATCGAAGTTGGTTAGAAACTTTTCGATAAATAGACCCAGAACTCTTAGATTAATTCCTAAGTGGAATTTAGCTTGGGTTCTCCTTAAATTGAAGGAAAAGCCATTTGAACCTCTTGGGACAGTAGATTTCAAATTCTTATCTTATAAGACAGCTTTTCTCTTAGCTTTCTCTTCTGCCAGAAGAGTCAGTGAGCTTCATGCACTATCGGTGGATGATTCTCATTATCGTAGTGTTGGGAACACTATCACCTTCACTACTAATGTGGGTTTTTTAGCTAAGAATCAGGCTCCTAATAAATATCCGGAACCTATTGTTATTAAGGCTCTTCCGTCTTCAGACGGGCGTAGGCCTTTACTCTGTCCTGTTAGAGCACTACGTATCTATAAACAGAGATCTCAGTTTATCAGAAAGGGACGGAAACGTTTCTTTCTGTCTTTGATGCCTAATAGAAAGGACATTTCAGTCCATTCTATTGCTAGATGGATTCAGTTAACTATCCGTACTGCTTATGAAGATTTATCTTCTTCTCAGCAGTCTGTGCTTAAGATTTCTGCTCATGAAGTAAGAGCTCTTTCTACTTCCTGGGCTTATGCTAATAGTGTTGCTATTACAGATTTAATGAAGGCTGCTTATTGGTCTCAGCCATCCACATTTACGAATTTTTATCTCAGAAATATTGAGTCCATTTCTGGAGACCTGCATTGTTTAGGTCCGTTATCTGTTGCTCAGAATGTCGTCCACTAAACAGTTGCAACTATAGTTATGCAGGCTTTCTGTTCCGGCAGTGACTCCGTCCGGCTGCCCTCTTCGCTCTGGGCTATTTGACCCAGGGCAAGGGGGGGGGGGGGGGGGGGGGGCGGGTGTTCCCTTAGGTCACCTGCTTTATAGTGAAAAGCAAGGGAATGCCTCCTCCAAGTCAGTATTTCTGAGTCGCTTCCGGGATGGTTTTAAAGTGTAATATTAATGTTTAAATTCATTCATGTCTTATTTTTAAAGTGTAGCTCGGTGTGAAGCATTTGTATATGTCAAGTGTCAAACGGGCTTTAATATACAATACTCGGACACTTTTAAATGATTATAAAGAGTCTCAATTCTCTGGACTACTTTATTTATTGGCTTGCTTTAAAAATAATTAGTATAAGGGTTATACTGGATGTTAATAGGGAACATGAATGTTATTGTGCTCAATTATTAAGGGTAGTGTATCTTTCTAATTTAATATTAAATAAGAAAGATACATGTAAAGCCTAATATTCCTTTTCTCCTTAAGGGGTTACCTCTTTTCTATATAGTTGAGCTTATTGGATTTTCCTCTATGTCCTAGGCCCTCCAGCCTGTTTACTATTCAGCTAAGTCTGGGTCATTGGTACAGTATAAAAATGTTAAAAAATTTATAGTAATTTATATATTTTTTATACTTACCAATGACCCAGACGGGGATGGCCCTCCCTGGAGTTGGGAACTCTTGCCTCCCCGCTGAGTACATAGCGCTGATCAGGCACTGCCAGTAAGAATGATAATTGGCGCCAATTTCGGGACGACTGCGTCACTGCGCATGCGCAGTAGAGGCGTAGTATGGAGGTCCTTTAGGACATGATTTCTTTTTGTTTTGGATGCAAATTTTGGGGATTGGGGGGCAAAATTTGTGTTTGGCCCTGGTTTTGTTGGAGTTAGCACCAGCTAAGTCTGGGTCATTGGTAAGTATAAAAAATATATAAATTACTATAAATTTTTTAACGTTCTGCAGTTTCTTCCCTGGAAGTCTCTGTTTTGCATCAGATAGTGTATTTTTGGTAACTGATTTCGGGCCTGGGTGCCTGGAGTCTTATTTTAGTGTTTTTACACTCACTGTTTACATTTTCAACAGCCCTCTGTGTGAGGGGGGATTTCTAAAAAATAATATCTTGATGTTATTTTAATCATAACTAGATACATTATTATTGTTCGTAAGTGTTGAATAAATTGTTTAAAATATTTTTAAAATTTTTGTCCACACTTAGGCTTGGGATCCATTGGGGCTCAACGTTACTTTTCAGAAACTTGGGCTGTTCTGAAAAAATATTTTTTCAAAATATTTTGATTTCAATTATTTTTTCTATATTAATGGATCATATTATTATTATGTATTTTGATTGCCAGGGGTTAGTGCGAGTACCAGGACTTGTTTTCTTTTCACATTGAAAGGATATTGATCAATTCTTTTAAGAGGAAGTCTTCCTCTGACTTTATTATCATTACTATATGTGGTCAGTGTACTCGCATTAACTCCTGTTCTGTATCGTATGATTTCGATGACAATATGGGAAGCGTATGTCACGGTATGTTATTGGGGATTTGGACACTCCGGTCCTTTCCCCGCAGGGTCACTCTACTTTATCAATTTCTATTTCAGACGATCAAGATTAGGGTGATGTAACCGTGATGTCTTCCAACAGTGTGCCTCCGTCGTCACAATTAATGAAGGTCTAGCGGAAAAGTGCTCATGTAAATACGCCAATTGCCTAAGAGGACCCTAGTAGGTTCGACGGCCTTTGACGTCCGCTAGCTCGCCCGGTGTAGCGTCCATTCACCGAATGGTTCGGCAGCCGGGTTCGTCCGTTGCGGTCTAGAAGGAATTTTGGGGTGATGCGAGCACTATAAATTAACTTAATGCACACCCAGTGACGGCGGATCGGAGGGAGAACGGAGGAAGCCTTTTAGTCCGGTTCATAGCTCGTTCCGGTCCATCCGGACGGCAAGCGAGAGAGGCCCCTCTCTCGTTCAACAACATCTGGCCCCAGATGTTGTGGTACAAAATGTGTCCAAGCGGAGCATGCGTCCGTCGCTCGGGACGCTCCGTTGTATAGGCAGTCCGCGGAGACTGCTAAGGCTTCCTCTTCTCGTCAGCGCACACGACCGCACCTTGGCTGCGTGACCGCCGATATATTACCAGCTTCGCCGATCAAGGATTCTTCGGCGACCAGGTCACACCATCCGGTAGCCAGGGACACGAGGCCTGCAGACTCCGGACGTTCGCATAGGAAGTGTGCGGGAGTCAACGTACACGGAGCTTCCGGCGGCAATGCATCGTAAGACCGCTACTGCACAGGCCTCGGGAACGGACGTGCTTTCCTTAATAGCACAGTTTATCGCAGCATCCCAGCATCAACTGAATCTGTCGCATATATTTTATCCGACGATGCTGGGTCGGGACGCTCCGCGGAAGCGGGTACGGACGTCCGAAAGTTTCATCCGGTCCGACGGGATACCGAAAGGGATTCGGAGGATTTCGAGCTTTCCCTTTCGGAACAACATATGCTGTTGTGTATGTCATCTGACTTGGTCTTCTACAGCTTCTTTCGTCGGACCAGAATGCTGCGATGCCGGATAAGAAACTGATAGCGTCGGTGGACTTAGAGAAATTTTTGGTTCGGTTCAGGGACATCGTCCCTCAGTTCCGACATAGTCCAATAATGTCACACAAACTTTCGAATTATTGAACGACGCTATATATATTATTATTTTATTTATTTTATACTTGCTAACCAAGCATTTCTGGTTTCTTGTTCGAAGAGTTATGGAGATGTCTTTCAAAAGTGTGCCTCTGTCGTCATAGTTAATGAAGAGCTAGCGGCAATAAGTGCTCATGGAATATGTCTATTGCCTACGGAGTGACATTCGCTAGCTCACCCGGTGTAGCGTACATTCATTGAATGGTTCGGCTGCCGGGTACGTCCGTTGCGGTCTAGGAAGGAGATTTGGGTGATGCGAGCACTTTAATTACTTTAGTACTCACCCAGCGACGGCAGATTGAGGACAGATCGGAGGAAGCCTGTTAGTCCGGTTCCTGGCTTGTCCAGGTCCGTCCGGGCTGTGAGCGAGAGAGGTCCCTCTCTCGTCCAACAACATAGGGGACCGCATGTTGTGGTTCAGATATTTTACATTCGGAGCATATGTCCGTCGGTCGGGACGCTCCGTTATATTGACAGTCCGAGAGACTGTCCTTGATGCTTCCTCATCCTCACAGCAGGGCACACGACCGCACATTGGCTACGTGACCTCGAGTATCCGATCAGTTTCGGCATTCAGTGATTCCACGGCGAATAGGTCGCGCCATCCGGTAGCCAAGGGACACGAGGCCTATACACTCCGTTCGCTCGCATATTGGTAGTATGCACGGGGTAACGATCACGGAGCTTCCAGCGGCAATGCATCGTAAGACCGCTTCTCCTCAGGCCTCAGTGACGGACGTGCTATCCGAGTTAGCACAGTTGTTTCGCAGCATCCCAGCAATTGACTGTTTCTCGGTCGAATCAGGAATTATCCGACGGCGCTGGGTCGGTGCGGTCCGCGGTTGCATCAGGTACGGACGACCGAACGCTTTATAGGGTCCGACAGGATGGCGAAAGGGATTCGAAAGATTTCGAGTTTTCCCTTTAGTAGTATCGGAAGATGCCTTTCATGTCTTCTGGCATTATCTTCCAGTGATTGTTATTTCGGACTTCATTGCTGCGATCTTGGATAAGAGACTTATAGCGTCATTGGACTCGGATTTTTCGATCGGTTCAGGGACATTGTCCCTGACTTACCGACGCAGTCCAATATTGTCATTATAACATGTGTTTTATTTTTCGACGCTATATATATATATATACAAGCCTGCTACCAAGCATGATAGTTTAGTTTCTTGTCCGCGTTGCTCATTTCTGCCATTTTATCATTTATACGAATAGTTTATTTTGGCAGAGCAGGGCATACCGAGAGTTCATATGCGTCTAGACGGTGTGATTAAAGACTGCATATATTCTTTTTCGCAGTTTATGTCTTTTCCAATTTCAATGTTGGGAACGACATGATGTATAGTAGACTTAACTTAGACGCTTTATCATACGTAATCCGCCTTACTGAGGCGTTATCATTACGTCTTCAAGAAAAGATTTACGGGATATTATTCTCAATGTAATTTCTTCTGAGGGCAGTGGTTTGTTCACGTATAACTCTGCCCTTCAGTGGCTGATTGGAGTTGGTTAGACGTGACGCAGCCCTAGCTACATCCACACGCGTGGATAGTAAGGTTAAGAACTCTCTCAGAGTCGCTTCGTTCTCGGAGGAGCTTCTCTTCGACGGCAACTTTTCGGCAATCCATGAATTGCTCGATTTACACGTTCTCTTGTTTATCTAGTGTTACAAGAGATTCAGACTGGGGCAAACATTCGGTGGTTGACTCAGAGAGTGCCACCGCAGTTGCCGGACCCGAGTGTGGCTGTTATGACGGTTGCCAGTCAAACAGATTGGGATATAATACTGATCCCTACGGATTCGAAGTGCCAGGGTCTTTGGGTTCCGCAGTCTCTCAGCAATCAGTTTTCTTCCGCGGAATAATGTTTTTTAGGCTTGCTTTATGTCATTGCATGAACATTATTCAGAAACGCATGCCCAAATTCCTGTCCTTTAATTCGACAGTAGTGGCGTATCTTCGGAACCAGAGAGGCACTCTTTCGTTTCCGTTATTCAATTTAATGGAAAGAATCCGTCTGTTGGTTATAGTACACCAAGTTCAGTTTTGGTCCGTCATATTCCGGGTCGTCTGATTGTTTTATCGGACTCCCGTTCTCTTACGGGTCGCTTGTTGCTGTCAGAATGGACTCTCAACAAACAAGTATTCAATCAGATTTGCTATCTATGGGAGCGCCCAATGATGATTTATTTATGACACAGCTTGCTAATCAATTGCAGACGTATGTGTTGGCTTGTCCAGATCTCTGAGCTAATGTTGTTAACGCTCTATTGATCTATAGGACGGAATGATAGGATACGCGTATCCTCCGGCGCTGTTGTTTCAGCAGGTATTGCTAAGATAAACAACCACAATACATTTCTGTTGATAGCATTTCTATCTTCACAGAGATCATGGGTAATTTACTCTCTTGTCTACTGTGGGTCTTAACGTGAAATCTTCCTCTATGTGAGGATCTTTTTTCACTGGGTAAATCGTGTCATCTTTATCACAACCCGCAAGGTCGCAACCTTCATGTATTCCGTTGTGTGGTCCGTATTGCATTGTAAGCACTGTACTGGACGAGATTTGGACGCGATTTCTTACTATAGGAGATCCCCTTCTTCGCTATTCTATGCGGCTAAAGTAGAGGCTCTTCCGTCGTGGTGTAGGGATCATTATGTTCATATTGTGGATCCCTCCATACTACTCATTGCTATTTTTTAGTATACTTGTTCACAAGATCTACTGCAGCCTGTTATTATTTAGGTTATAGGTTTATGTTACCTCATACCTATGCACTCTACGATAGTTTACAATTGAGTCTTTTGTCTCTTTATCTAAGTCAGTTAGTAACTTTTTGATAAATAGACTTAGAATCTTTAGATTAAATTCCTATATGGATTTTAACTTCGGTTCTTATTTAGCTAAGTAATCATTTGAGCCTCTGGAAACAATAGTTTTCAAATTCTGACCTTTTAGACAGTAATTCTGTTGGTTTCTCTTTTACTGTAGAGTCAGTGAGTTTCATGCACTATCGATGGATGATTTTCACTTTCGTAGTTTCGGAATCACTACTTCCGTTACTATTTAGGTTGGATTGTTTCATAAGAGTTAGGCTCCTATTATCCGGAACCTATTATTTTAAGGTCCTTCCGTCTTCGTATGGGCATAGGCCTTTACTCTTTCCGGGTACAGTTTATGTATTTATAAACATATATCGGTTTATTACTATGGGCGGAAACTTCTTCTGTCTTTGATGTCTAGTAGAAGGACGTTACGCTCCATTTTATTGTTAATAGATTCTATTAACTATCGGTACTGCTTATGGTATATCATTGACTTAGCAGTTGTGCTTAAGATTTCGGCTCATGAAGTAAGAGTTCTTCTACTTTTTGGGCTTACATTAATAGTGTCGCTATTATAGATTTTTGAAGGCTGCTCATTGCGCTCAGCCATCCACATTCATGAATTTTATCTCAGAAATATCGAGTCCATTTCTGGAGGCCTCTATTGTTAGGTCTATTATCTACTGCTCAGAATGTCATTCACTTAACAGTTGCTACTATAGCTAGGTAGGCTGTCTGTTTCGGCAGTGTCTCCGTTCGGCTGCCCTCTTCGCTCTGGGCTATTTGACCCAGGGCAAGAAAAAGGGGGGGGGGAGGGTGTTCCCTTGGGTCACCTGTTTTACTATGAAAACAAGGGGATACCTCCTCCGGAGTTAGTAATTCTGAGCTGTTATTGGGATGGTTGTTTAGTGAGAAGTTTAGGTTTTTAAAATTCATTCAAGTCTTAGTTTTTAAAGTATAGCTTTTGAATATTGCATATGTCAACGGACATGATTATGCAATCCTCAGACACTTTTAGGAGTATAAGAGTCTCTATTCTCTAGACTTACTTTATTTATTGGCTTACTTTAAAAATTATTAGTATAAGGATTATATTGGATATTAATAGAGTACATGGATGTATGAAGCTCAATTTTGGAAGGTGTTGTATCTTTCTAATTTATCATAAATAAGAAAGATACATGTAAGGCCTATTACTTCTTTTTCCCTACAGGGGATGACTCTATTTTATTTTATTGAGCGTATTCCATTTTGCTCTATGTCCTTGGCCCTCCAGCCTTTTTACTATTCAGCTATGTCTGGGTCATTGGTACAGTATAAAAATGTTAAAAAATTTATAGTAATTTATATATTTTTTATACTTACCAATGACCCAGACGGGGATGGCCCTCCCAGGAGTTGGGAACTCATGCCTCCCCGCTGAGTACATAGCGCTTACCAGGCACTGGTTATTAGAATGATTAATGGCGCCAATTTCAGAACGTCCTTGACACAGCGCATGCGCAGTGGGGGCGAAGTGTGGAGGGCCTTTCAGGACATGTTTTCTTTGATTTTAGATGCAAATTTTGGGGATTGGGGGGCAAAATTTGTGTTTGGCCCTATATTTTAAGAGTTAGCACCAGCTATGTCTGGGTCATTGGTAAGTATAAAAAATATATAAATTACTATAAATTTTTTAACTTTCGAGGCATGGGCCTCTTGTTGTCATTCTTGCTAAATGTTGCACTGCTTATTCAGTGTTTCCTCTCCC